>CM042020.1:53285833-53932500 GCA_023525975.1 Smallanthus sonchifolius
ACGCGCGTAATCGCGTTTTTGATCATACGAAACCGTGACATGAGATTTTATCAAATGTGATACTTTTTTTAACTACTGATGTTATTTATTAAGAATCTAAAACTTAAAGTTTTAAGATTATTAATTCATATAAAAGCCGGTTTTATAATTTTTAACGGTTCGTACACACGTGCACGGGTTTTGGCTATACAATTGACTGCATAGCCACTTTTGACTTTTGTTGACTTAGTCACACATATTAGGTTTCCTAAATACATTTTGTGTATACTTATTAGTAGGACTCGGTTAGGATACCATCGTTGGCTGTTTCACTGTTTTACCGCACTTTTTCGCGTTTCACTCTCAGGTGAGTTTTCGCGGCCCATTTTTACCTACTGTTTTACCGTTTTTGGGGGAAAGCTGTTTCGTTTTTATTTATTTAGTCACATGTTACATGATACAATGATTACATGAGTTATTTTTATATTTATGCATTAAAGTCCACAAATTTTTTTTGTTGTAATCAATTAGCTGAGCGTAGCCGTTGGGAATTTTGAGTAGTACTACTTGGGTTGACACCACCGCTCATGGTTTGGTCGCGCCAACCAGACTTGTAGGGTCGTGTGGGCGCAAAGTTAGCCAATTATTTTTTTTAGGCGGTTGTTGGCATAAGACTTCCGTATGGGGTACTTTATTTTTATTTTGTCTAGGCTTTGATTACAGCTCATGGTAATATGTTATCTAATACATGTGTACTGACTTTGGATTTTTATAAACTTTTATGGAGTCGTAAAACCTGCGATTCTCACCAACTTTTTACATAGTTGTCCCGTTTTTGAAACATGCTTTCAGGTAAACAGAAATGAAGATAAGGTTCATGGGGGCACGCTTTTGTTTAGATTTTGTGGTTTCACTTTGGAACAAACTTAATATCTATGACTAGGGTTGTTTATAAGATGTTCCATTTGTAGTTTGAATTCCAGATATTGTATGATTTCTTTTAATTTTTGGGTTTAGTAATGGTTCTTTTGTAAATTGCGATGTACCCGTTAGTATTCTTTTGCGCCTAAGTGTTCGATGCACCGCTCTCGTCTCACCTCCGTGTTTCCGCCTTCGGCGGGGTGTGACAGTAACGGTTGGAATTTCTATACTCAGGTCTGGGGTGTTCTTAATGTGATGTAAATCTTAGAAATCTTGGTCCCTAATTGAGTATGGTTAGAGCCTAGGTGTCACTAAGGAAACCTAATTCGCTAAAACCATTGCTCTGATACCAATCTGTCACACCCCCAAATTTATTTACTTTAATAAATAAATTAAGGTCGCAACGATTGGTAACGTTACACAACAGCGGAAGCTAAAATACAAATTTCTAAAGTGTCGAACAACTTTTACAATTACTAACATGTAATAATACATTGATCTAAATCCACCTAGATCAAAATATACTTGAGATTTAATAAGTATGCTTTTTCGGCTTCTAGGGTTTAATCCAAATAGCTAGCCTATTCCAATCATGTCGTAGCTATGTATTACCTGAAAAACATACTTAAAAATGTCAACACAAAGGTTGGTGAGTTCACAGGTTTGATTGTTGCAATGTAAAGTGATTTTCCTTGAAAACATTGATATTGTGTACATGGCCATGATACAAAACTGTTTTCCTTGAAAACATTGAAAATATGTACACGGGTTTAATGTAAGGTTTTTTCCTTGAAAACATGTGATGACTTCATAGTCATAAAACGAGTAGTTTTCCCAATGAAAACATGTGATAATGTCATAGTCATAAAATAAGTCGTTTTTTTCTGAAAACATTGATACTGTGTACATGGCCATAATATGAAGCTGTTTTGCATGAAAACATTGATAAAAAAAACATTTCCACGTAAACGAATGGCAAAACCATTAGTGTATAAGTGATTGGCAGATCCATCTGCACGAAAACGTTTCAATGAATATGATAAACAAAACAAGTAATGTTGACCCATTTGTAGACTAGCTAGGAATACAAATAATATGTACATACATAAGGCATAACCAAACCATGACACAGGTGTTTTGCCCCTCGCTCATACCTCACGAGCAATGTTTGAACACTATGCTGTCATTTGGCCAGAGGGACCCATGGTTAGCGCGACTAACCATGACCGGGGGTGTCAATCCCAATAGTACTATCCATAGAATCCCAGGCTAACCTATAGCTAATGGTTATAAATATGATGGTCAGGGGACTTCCAGCGCTCTATATGTGTTAACTCATGCAAACATAAAGGTCGGGTCTTGTTTTCTTGCTACCATATGAAAATGTTTGTAAGTACGTTTTATGTTTTCCCGAATGTATCAGGCAATGATGTTCCCAACTGTAAACAATGATGTCTCATGTTTTCAAACTTGTAAGCAAGTATGTTTTCCCCCCCGGTGTTCTTAAAACATTTAAAAGTTAAAAGGGGGCTGTGAAACTCACCTGGTGATCTTTCAATGTATAAGTGCTAGCAACTATGCAATTGTAAGAGCGAGACCTGACTACTTGTGTCCTATTTAGTACAACATATGTCTTAGAATCGAGAAGCAACGTCTCGAATGCAAGTTGTTCACCCATCAAGTTGGGTCTAGTTGGAAAGGGTTTTTGTTTAAGAAAAGTGTCGTGTTGAAGATTAATATTTATTTGTTCATATAATTATCCATACATTTATTGTACCCACACAATAAGTATAAGAATGTAAGTCATGATCGTCAAGTAGTTGTAGACTTTCGAAATATATATATGTAACTTATTTTTAGGAAATATTCCGTTGTCATTGTACGAATATAAATTATATTATTTATGTCCCTTAATATTTGTTTTTATCAAGTATCGGGTTTAACACGAATATATTCACATATAAATACTTGTTTCGACAAATGTCACTAATTATTTGTAAAGGTTTCGACGTAACTATTTTCTAGCAAAACATATGCCTATTAGCACCTTGATATATTTATATATCGTGTTTTCAAACTCCATAATCGACATGTGTCATATCCTTATTTAAAATAATTATTTGAATCCGCTTAATAGTTTTATTCTTCAAAATATATACGTGGGTTTCCAACTATTTAAAGTATTATCATCCAAAACACACTTTTGCATATAAGTTGCTATGTTTTTACTAAATGTATATTTATTGTCAAAACATTTCCATATTTCGTAAAACTCGTGTTTATTCAGAACGACTGGACTATATATATATATATATATATATATATATATATGTTTTATCAAAATAGCCACGTATTCTTTCACAACTATATTTAATAATCCAAATTCCACTTAATGTTCATTTTCAAGCACAAATACAGATTCATATATATGTATGTTTTTAAACATTTGTAGTCACGAACACATATACATGTATATTCATACAAACATTCATACCCCTTTCGTGTTTAACAACTTTTCATGAATAACCTTTATGTACATCTATATATTTATACATGCATGATTTCGACCTACATATACATATGTACACATAATTGCATGTTTAGTACCACTTATTTTTGTAGATCTACATATGAACTACTCATGTTTAACTTAGCACTTTTATACACAAAACACACATACACAGTTATATATATATATCCATACACATACACTTACGGCATGCATACATGCATACATATATGTTTTTAATCGCTAGATCTAATCCTTTTTCATAGTTATGTTACATGGTTTTAGAAGTTTAATAAAAATTCTTTCCTTTTATAGATGAATAACATGCATCCTTAGATCAAAATCAAGGAAAATAGTGAAGATATGGGGTGTTCTTACTACTAGCCAAGCTAGGGTAGAATCTCAAACGGGAGGTTGATTTTGAGAGAAGACGATGAAGATTTCTTAAGTCTCCAGCCGAATCCTCTTGAGAAAATGCTTGTAGCTTCCAAGAACACCTTAGGATGGATGATCTAAAGCTTGGAATGGATGATCTTTCAACCAAAAATGGATGGTTTGTATGTATGTATGTATGTGTGCCGAGAGAGATGTAGATGGAGACTTTGAAAAGTGAATCTTTCATTTGAGGTTAGTTGTATATATGTATATATATATCTTATGGAGGTTGAGTGTTGGTATAGATGATTGAATATGGTCTCCAAACAATAATCATGATGATGAGATTTAAGTATAGATTGTTAGTTGAATGAAGATATGATGGTGATGTGGGTTGGTGGTGGCGTGAGGGAGAAGGGAAGGGGAGTGGGTGAGAGTTGAGTGTGATCTTAAACAAAATGATGAGTGGTGACTGTGTTGGTAGTGGGTAGTAGTGTACACTGCTCAAAATTAATACCGGCTAAATACTCGTCTTAATAAATACATTTCGAGGTTGTCATAATATAAATAAAAGAATTGTGTCGGGTATATGCCTATATATACGCTCGTAGTTTAGACGTGTTAACGATCTCCAATGAAAAACTAAATTGTATATATGTATTTAATGGATGTTGGAGTGTGAATGTGGTTGATTGAAGTCATGATGAGTTTATTTGATGGAAGTGATGGATGTAGTGTAGATTTAGATAAAAGAGTATGTTCTTGCACTAAATCATCATGAGGATTTTCATATGAATCATGAAATAAATATTTAAGACTTAGGCGCCTGGACATAAACGTTTATATAGAATATAATTCTAAATATATATATTTTTTTTGTACGTCTGAACTAGTAATTCCTACAATTACTAAGATATGAAAGGATTGATGTAATATATTTGCTAGACTTTTATTGTTCAAGTTTATGATTTCGAATGGTTCGGGAAATATAAAAACGTAACGCGTTTATGTTGGGTACGGATATTGATCTAGAATATCGGGGTGTCACACCCTTCGCCCACTGAACACGTGTCGCATGCCGTGCCTTCGTACGCTAAAAATCCTTTTTATAATAAACGGCCTCTAGTTATTATATATCTTATTTAAAATGCAACCCTTAAGAACATAGTTCACTGTGATTGGACCGCTGTGCCACACGGCGTACAGTGGGCGGTTAATTTTTTTTTTGGAAAAGACGCATTTCGTTTGTTATATACATTTCCGTCCGATTTCAAAACAAAGGCACTGTCTTGTTGAAATGGTTGAGGCGTTGGCATCCCCTACCCAAAGACCCGGGTTCAAATCCCTGGGCTACCTCCTACCCTTTTTTTGGCACTTTTTATTTTCCAGTTTGTTTAGTATATTTTTAATAGTTGTGTTTAATTAATATCGAGTTTTGTTTTGTATTTTTTCTTTTTTATACCCGGGTTCGAATCCCTGGGTTTCTCTTACACTCGTTTTGATATTTTAGATCATAGCGTAGTTTTCAGACCTTGCAGGTTGAGATGGACACGCATGTGGTTAATATGTAGCCAGCGATGAAGGATGTCACTGAAGAAATGTCGACGGTCTGTTTTTTTATTTTGAAAATTCACATTGAACAACAAACTTAAATGTTCTTAAATAAATATTGAAATAATACAACAATTTGATCGTTTGATGAATAATATTAAAAGAAAAAAAAAGTTTACTCAAAGTAAACACGTTTATAAAAAACAAAATTTTTAGGTATATGCAAAGAAATCATGCTTTTTAGCATTTTTTTCTAAAATTTATATAGCCAAGGATGAAATCATGTGTGAAAAACTTGTAGTTATTTTAAATGTTCAAATTAAGTTTTGAGAAAGCATAATCAAATAAAGAGTTTTTTTAACGGTAATTTGGATCACTGACGGGCCACTGACCCACCCGATCATCTCCACCTCCCGTAGGAGGAAACCCACCACAGGTGAGAAAACCCTCTAACCCAACCTGGACCATTTTTTTGTCACAATTGAGACTTGAATCCAAGAACTTACCATTTTAATAAAGTATTGGGTATATCTTTGCCAGTAGGCTAAGTTAGTGATTGTAATCAAATAACAAGTTAGTTAAGTTTTCGGTGTAAGCTAGTTAAGTTTTTGGTGTAAAACATGTTGTTCACATGATCATTTTCCATTATTATTTTATATTTACATTCAAATTGTAGTCAAAATATGAAGAACAGAAAATGAAAAAATCTAAAGGCTTTTACAAATAAAATGGTTCATATCACTTTCGTCCTCGTTACAAACGTGTTGTGGAAAAAAAAATCATTTTGCAAGAAATGAATAGAAGCGTCTGTACAGTGAAAACCTATCGCCTAGAGCATACAAATTTTAATTATGATATATAAAGGTACGAGTTACTTTTTTTATTATTGTTGGGTTTTATAATATAACCATGTCTATTTTTAAATTGATGAAATATAGCCAGTTGAATAATCTAACAAATAGTATAAAGTTGCGATTTATTTTATTTTTAGGTAAAAGGCTTTGTCTGATAAATATATAAATAGAAAAGAAAGTTTACATCTTTAGAGGACATACCCTTCGGCTAATCAGGATATCATGTTAGAGGTAATGTTATCCATACTCCACTCATCCACCAACGGATTTCTAAGAGAAGGCAGCTGGTACCCAATCAGGTTATTGTAGCAAAACAAACTCATATAACGATCTGAAACAGAACAAGAGTACACCAAATCGGGCAGCGAATTCTCAATAATTGATATGGTTGAGACCAAGATTTAAAAGCTCGTTTATAGGGTTAAACGAGCCTTACATGAATTGTACCGAATGAGCGAATAATTATTTATGAAATAATCATCTCGATTATCTGGGATAATCAAAAGGCAAGAAAGGAGTTTGTATTTCGGAATTAGAAATGATTAAATTAACTAAATCTGTGATTTGGAAAAACGAAATGATTAAGTTATATATATATATATATATATATATATATATATATATATATATATATATATATATATATATGGGTGAGTTCACTACAAAACTCATTTTCATAAGAAAACCAAAAAACTTCTCATTAAATATATTGCATATGTGTAGTACACTAAAAAACTAAGCCCCACCCAAAAACCTAAACCCCCACCCCACCCCACCCCACGCAAAAACCTAAACCCCCCACCCCACCCCCACCCAAAAACCTAAACCCCCCACCCACCCCCAAAACATAACCAAAAAGCTAAATTAAACCCAAAAAACTAAACCCAAAAACTAACTCTACTACACATATATAGTATTGCGCTGAATTTTTTTTATTATTTTTTTTAGTTCTTGATTTATATTTTGAGTTATGATTTTTTTTACCTTTAATAAATAGTTTTTTTAGTTTTCTAATGAACAATTAGTTTTCTTATGATATATATATATATATATATATATATATATATATATATATATATATATAGGGGTGAGTTCACTAAAAACTCATTTTCATAGGAAAACCAAAAAACTCCTCATTAAAGAAGTTGCATATGTGTAGTACACCCAAAAGCCTAACCCCCATTCAAAAATCAAAAGCTAACTATGCTACACATATATAGCAAAACGCTGATTTTTTTTTTATTTTTTATTTATTTTTTTTTAAAGAGGACGACGTGGGGAACAAGGTCTCCGAAGCGGTTTTTTAGTTTTTGATTTATATTTTGAGTTATGATTTTTTTTACCTTTAATAAATAGTTTTTTTGTTTTCTCATGAACAATGAGTTTTCTTATGATGTTTCCTATATATATATATATATATTATATATGGGATGGTTCCCCTAAGAAGTGCGGTTTGCCTAAGAAGCCTAAAACTCATCCATTCAATTGGATGATCAATGTGTAGGAAAACTAAGAGATTGAAGGGCATTCTTAGAAAACCCATAATTGTTGACTCAGGACATTATTTTTTTAAAAATATTACACCATAAAATCGAACGTTTTTTATCTTTAATTTGAGTATAGTATTGCTATATTTTTTTTGTAAAAATAAAATCGACACTTAATGAAATTGTCATACTTTACGTAAATGTGCTGGTTTATAGTAAAACAGCATAATTAATTATGCTGCATTGTAAAACAGCACAATTAAGTGTGTTGCTTTATCATAAAACAACACCAAACATAACAATTAATTATGCTATTTTACTATAAAACAACACAGTTAATTGTGTAACTTGCTCTTCTTAGCAAACCAAGCACAAACAAAACCAACATAACAAAACTAGTATATCAAAGCAGCACAAAACAAACCAGCATAAAATAATATTTTGATAAATAAGTTTTTTGTTGCCTACCACTGAACCGTTTTGTTGGTGTATGGATGATTTATATTTTTATTTAAAAAAAATGCTACCAAATTAGGCACATAATAATTGACTAAAAGTAGCACATATTAAACAAACTATCACAAAATAAAGAAAACAGCACATTTATGTAAATTATACTGTTTTACAAGAAACCAACAAAATTTTAATGTGCTAAATTGTGCTGTTTTACCAGAAACCAGTACATTTACGTAAATTACCACAATTTCACTATGTGTCGATTTTGTTTTTACAAAAAAATATAGCAATACAATACTCAAATTAAAGATAAAAAACGCTTGATTTTATAGTGTAATTTTTTTAAAAGAATAATGTCATATGAAAAAGTTATGAACATTTAAAAAAAGTTGAAAAAGTTGAAAAAAGTCAACAAAAGTGGCTATTACTTAAATAGCCTTCCACCAATTGAATAGATTACACTTCTTATTTGAATCTCACCATATATATAATTAATTATATATATATATGTATATGTAATTAATTAAAAAATTAATTAATTGTATTTATAAATATATATAAGGGATTATACATTAAATAACCAAAGAGTTGGTAATTTGTGGTTATAACCACAAGGATTAAAGGTGAAATTAGTGGAAACCTAGAAACCCTAACTTGGGTGATTAAGTTTCCTAAACACCTATAAATACAATATGTAGGGGAAAGAAATTAGTAACAATAACTTGGAGAAAAAAGTCAAAACCCTAACCCTAATCCTTCCTCCCCTCCCTCTCCTTGCGCCGCCGCCACCAACTTCTTTGCCGTCGCATCTTCGAGCGCCATCGCCGTTCTCGCCGATCCCCGTCGTCATTTTCGGCCCGGGCCGCTACTGCCGTCGTTTTGTTCCCCCTTTCTCGCATCATGTTTGAGTCGCCACTGGGATACCCGTTAGCCGGGTAGTCTCCGTGAGCCACCAAGGACCGCCGTGTACCACCAATATTGTTAGGTGATTCTTATCTCTGTTTTCATAAACGGTGACACTAGGTGAATGGAAAAAACGAATAGAAATTCTTTTTGGCGTTCGGGAGCATTGGAGACAAACCAGAGAGAGATCCGGGTTTGTACGGGTGATTAGAAGTTGTGGGTTTAGATCGTGTAACCGGATCTAGCGACCGGGTTGTTGTCACGTGGTGTTACATCTTGGTTGTCGTCTCCCATTAGCAAAATGTATAACCCTAGACCTCATATGGTTATTTATTGAATACTTGGTTTGCGTCTGGACTCCTAGTGGGGCGATCTAGGGTTTTGCCTGGATTGGTCCGTGCTTGTTTTTCATTGCGCATTTTAATAAAGTTTTGATACCCTAGCACGGAACCCCAACAGTGGTATCAAAGCCACTTATGCGAACAAATAGTTCAATATATTTTAATTGCAATCGGATTTTATTATATCAAAAGTTTTATTTGACAAAAGATTCCGTCCTTACGTTTCTTGTTATTGTGTTGTTTGGTGAATCAAGCCTTAGACCCGTGTAAGGATGGCAACGGGTCAGGTTTGGGACGGGTTTAGGTAATTCCAATCCCATACCTGATTATAAAATCTTGTCCTATACTCGGTCCAAAACCAGTCGGGTTTCTATCAGGTAATTACCCGTCGGGTATCGAGTATGCCCGCGGGTTTCGGGTAAACCCGCTAATTTGTAAAAAATACCCGTTGGGTATACTCGACCAAAAACCCGTCGGTTATATACCGGGTATATATAAAAACTGTAATTAAAATAAAAAAGAAAGAAAGAAAATCATGTGGGGGATATACATTTAAAATAAATACGTTATATATATACTTAAAATAAATATGGTATATATATTTAAAATCAATAAAATAAAAAAAGAAAGAAAGAAACCTACGTCGGGTTTATAATCGGGTAAATGGGTATATGTTATCGGGTAATCGGGGCAGGTAAACGGGTATATCAGCTTATCCCATACCCGTCCCAAACCCTCGAAAAATTTAAAAAGTAATCCCAAACCCGGTTCCATACCCGTCCCGAATGTTTCGGGTTTCGGGTTTTCCCATCGGGTTCGGGTTTCATTGCCATTCCTAGACCCGTGGTTGTTTTGTTTGAATGGTTTGTTTTGTATTTTAATTCATCTTGTATTTTTTTGCTGTTTTGGAAGCCTTGTTATAATAGACTATGTTGTGTCGATTTTTATTTTATTGTAAAATTGTAAATTGTAACCGGAACGCGAAAGACAAGAAGAAGTTAAATACAAAGAAACCAAGGCACCCGAAGCATAAGATGGAGATCTTGAAGCAAGTGAAAGAAATCAAGACCAAGGAATTGATGTTTGATTGTCTGTCTCATTTGACTCGTTCGACATATCCCATTGGCTCAGGAAAAACCGAACACCTTAGTGGCTTGATTTACCTAGTTTAACATTTATGGTAAATATATTTTTTTTCTAAATGACAACCAAATAAGTTTTAAAACGATTCAACAATTGAAACAAGGAGATTTTAAAATGGATATTTTAGTTATCTAGTAAAAGACTAAAAGGTTATTTAAACTAACGAGTTATCTTAGAAGTAAAACCTGGAGTTTGAATATCTAAATTAAATAGAGATTTAATTTTTGAAACTCATATTAATTAAGAGTTTATTAATAGTTAATGAGTTTTGATTCGTGATTATATTGATTCACTTAAATTAATATACGATATTAAAATTAAGTGTCTCTAGAGATAAAAAGAGTTTTATAGCTATCCTGAACCAAAATGTAAAATTAAGAATTTTTCAAACCCGGACGACAATCTTGCATGTGGAATTTTGTCACGGTGTGTTTTTAACCCATAACCGGTAAAACACTAAATAAATCCCTTAGCAAATAGATAGGTCTGTTCCACCCTATTGTTAGGACACTTGAACCGATATACCCGAACCCTTGAATGCATGTGCCTCAGCCTTACATTTGGGCCTACAGTTGTCGGGACATTGTGGTATCGCGATTCCCGAGAGTCTTGGGCCGATCGCCACACGCCGCTAAATTGGGACGACTATCACTCAACCTTATAAGAAGTGCCTTAGCCAATTATCAAGGAAGCGTGTGCATAGATGGGGTTAAACGTACCCTAGATAACTGTTATCTAAACGACCACTTAAAGTCTATAAATTGTATCGGATACAATTGGTAAGCGTTACCTACCTACATAGCCATGCCTCGTGGAAAGTGCTCACCCATTTATGAGATATGGTGAAACATGGATCTCAGTTCTTAAGTAAATGATATCAAAAGTTTTTTTAAATGGTCTTTATTTATTAAGATTATTTTAAAACATCTAAAAAACTATAATATTTATTCTTCATTGTAGATGTCTCAAACTAAAACCGAGAGTGTGCTAAAGCCTATCACCAATATATTAAACGTTAAACTCGATGAAACAAACTTCTTGGATTGGTACTATAACTTGAAGAAAGTCCTTAAGACCAATAAGAAGCTAGACGTTCTAAAGTTCCCCGTACCTAAGCAGCCGCATGGGCATGCCAGGAAATTTGTTCAAGAAGCTTGGAGCGAATTCGGGGATGATGTGACACCCAGTATTTCAGGTCAATATCCATATTACATAAATGCACGTTCATAACATATATTTCCTGAAGTTTTATCTTGACTAAGTAAGTCAAGGAGTCTAGCAAAGGAACTTATATCAAAATAGTAATTGATAAGAATTACTAGAAAAATAAACAGTGAAAACCCGCAAGGTACGGTCGTTGGTGATTGACAAGAATTTTATTCTAGTAAAAGTCTAGGGACACGCTTTAATGTAAAAACATAAATATTGGTGACTAAACTTTTATAAAAGTTGACATATAAATAATCGTTACATGGTTCTATATTATTTTATGTATACATGTATTATATTAGTTAAAACATTAACCATGACGGGTTAAATTAGTGGACTATTAAAATAGTCAAGATACAAAATATATATAGTTTTAATCATAAAAGTTCGTACATCGGGTATTAGATCACGGGAACACCTACCGAGTATACCCTACCTAAAATCCATCTAACTAAACACCTAGAAATCAACTAGAAGTGGAACAAGACCCAACCCCCCACCCTTCTACCCATTTCGGCCGAGAATGGTGGCCCACCCACACAACATCACCTACACCACACCACCACCATCCTTGTGTCATAGGAATCCCATGCTCTTTCAAGTGTAGAGCAAGCCACCATCACATTCATCTTAATAGCCATCTTTGGTAATGATGGTAGAGTAAACAACACACCATCTCCGTTAATTTTTCCCTACATATACACTTTGCATATTTCACAACCAAGAGCTAGAACATAGAGATCTTGGGCTAGAGTTGGTGATTAAAGGAAGTTGGAGTCTAGGAGTCGGGTTTTGTAGCATCACGAGCCTCTACCATCTTTCTACTCATTGTTCGTCACCTAGCTTTGTCTAGCGGTATGAAACCGACACCACACTTTATTTTCATCTTTATTTTTAGTTTTAAAGCTTGTTGTTCACCAAAGTAACAAAAGATTTAAAAGATTAAAAGAGTTTTATAAGTTTAACTTTATTATGTCTAAAAACTAAATTTTATATAAAAAGATGTATGTGGTTCGAAAAAATGATAGACTTATATATAGATTATTGTCTTGAAATATTTTATAAGATATGTAGGTCCCTCGGGTGTGGCGGATCGTCACATGCAAGTGGGTCTACTAGTCGGACCGGGTGCGGAATGCCCGTGACTAGGTGGAGAGTCAAACTAAACAAAGTAAACCAACAAGAGAAAACACTTTAAACGTTCTTTGTATTATAAACACTTGAAGGTTATAGAGAAAAGCACTGAGATTACAATCTGCGTATTTGCGTCTATGTCTGCGTACTTAACTTCTGTCAACCTATCCTATTTATACAAGACCTGATGCCTGCACACTTAGCAAGTGCGCAGGGCAAAATGCTCTTGCGTACTTAGCAAGTACGCAAAGTTACTCTTGTGTACTTGCTAAGTACACAGGAGCTTTCTCCTGCGCACTTACAAGTGCGCAAAACACTTAGAGAATTTAGCAACATTCAGTATGTAAAAGTAAATACAACTCGATAAACTAATACATAAAGACTCTTACATACAAAGACAATTACAAACAAGACAAAACAACCTAAGACTAAGACTCTATCTATCCAGAGTGTTTGTCACAGGAAAGTGCTTCAACAAACTCCCCCTTGACAACAGCTCTGGATAATCTTCAGTCTTTGGTCTTCACATCTTCAGTCTTCACAGCACTTGAACTTTAGCTTCCATCTTCTTCTTGTAATCAAGGAAGAACTTAATCACCTTGTCATATTTAGAAACAAGGAGCTTTGTCCACTCATCCGTGTAGACGCAGTAACGTTCTGCTAGTACCTCTAGATCTTTCACAGAAAAGTTGATGAAGCAGACTTCATCAAATATTCTGATCAGTTCCTTTGGCACTATGTTCCCGCTCTCTGAACGTCCTTTACCCATGATCACAGCCTCGCCCGTCTTTGGATCTACGTACCAGTACCACATGTCACCAAGAATATCCTGAGATAACTTGCTCAGGGGAATATTAGTTTCACATCGCACTGGCTTGTATACCAATTTCTTTAAGTGCTTCTTAGTCACAGGATGTATAGCGTGCTTATTCTTGACTCTCTTGGGTACTTGAGGCTTGAACATCTCAAATTTCCCCGATCTTGCTTCTCGCTGCAAAACCACCCACAAACCCATCGCCACTGTGTGATTGGAATGTCCTAGCAGCTCTCGGTTTGCTAGGTTCACAAGGTCGTATTTGGGTAAGGAGTTGAACGCTTCACTGGTGGGTTTCAAGTATTAAACCCCGCCAGATCGTTTGATTGCGAACAGCTGCTTATCCTCCTCGAACCTTACAGCCAAGATCATCCATGTTGCTTCGTGTTTGTCTATTATAGACGTCTTCTGCCACACAGGAGCTGGACCCTTTGATGAAGTAGAAGGCATGTATGTTTCTTTCGGTGCCTCTGGGTCCACAGGTGCAGGGTCAACTGGGGAAGCTTCAGTCGAGGCTTCTACATTCCTAGCCTGCTCGACTGAACCTGTGTAGGCTTTGAAGGTTACAACCGACAGAAGCTTCAGAATTGACATCCACCAGAAGTTGACTTTCTGTCAAGGTTACAACCGCCATAATCTGAATCAGTGTAGGCTTTGAAGTCGAATGACTGCTGCTTAGAGTACCAAAGACCTATTCGGGGTTTCCCTTTCAGATATCTGAAAATTCTCTTCACGGCTATCATATGTGACTCCTTCGGTTGAGACTGAAACCTTGAGCACAAGCACACAGCAAACATTATATCGGGTCTTGAAGCTGTGAGATACATAAGTGATCCGATCATCCCACGGTATAATCTGCTATCTACATCCTTTCCATCTTTGTCAGGATGCAGACCATGATTGACTGGGATAGGTGTGCCATAAGTACTGCTATCATTCATCTTGTATTTTGACAAGATGTCCTGCACATAAATTGCTTGATGTAGATAAATGCCATCCTCTCTTTGACTAACTTGCAGACCCAAGAAGAATGACAATTCACCCATGTTACTCATTTCGAACTTGGACTTCATCACCTTTTCGAATTCCCTACACATCCCTTCATTGGTAGATCCAAAAATAATGTCATCGATGTATACTTGTACAAGAAGAATGTCACCTCCAGCTTTCCTAATGAAGAGAGTCGAGTCAATCTGTCCACGGTCGAAACTATTAGACAGTAAATGCTTAGATAATGTCTCATACCATGCCCGCGGTGCTTGATGAAGACCATAAAGTGCTTTGTCGAGCTTATACACTTTATTGATATTATGCGGATCTTCAAAACCGGGAGGTTGAGTGACATAGACCTCTTCATGAACTTTACCATAAAGGAAAGCACTCTTCACATCAAGTTGATAGACCTTGAAGCCGACATATGTGGCATAAGCCAAGAATAGTCGAATGGCCTCAATTCTAGCAACTGGGGCATATACTTCCGTGTAATCTAAGCCCTCTTGCTAATAAAAACCCTGAACAACCAATCTTGCTTTGTTCTTCACAACAACATGACGATCATCTGTCTTGCATTTAAACACCCATCTGGTTCCAATTGGCTGAAAGCCTTTTGGCAAGTCAACCAAATCCCACACGTGCAACTTTTGGAATTGAAACAATTCATCTTGCATCGCCTCAATCCAGCAGTTTTCAGTGAGAGCCTCCTTCACATTCTTCGGCTCTAACTGGGACACAAATGCAGCATGCAGACATGTTTCCATGACACCAGTGTCAAGTATCTCTGTGTAAAGACTGGTGTTCTCAGTGATGGTTCGATGACGAGTCTGAACACCGGCATAAGGATTTCCAATAATGTTGTCGATTGGATGATTCCTATGCACTCTCGTCTCCGGTACAATTAGTTCCTGAATTTTTGGATCAAGATTCGTACTTAATTCCCCCATTTCCTGTGTTCCAGAGGAAGAAGATTCAATGTTAATTGGATCAGCTGGAGCTTCATTTCCTACAGTTGTGTTAGGATTAGCTGGAGCGTCATCTCCAACGACAAGAACATCTTCACTGTTATCACTGTTATGAGTTCCAGATGCAGATTGTAAGGCCCCAAACCCGGGAGGCCTCACTCGTTGGATTTACTCATTCACAAAACAGTTCTTAAACATGAATATCAAATAACGCAGCGGAAAATTTCATTTAAACATAACTTAATCGTTGTTCATACATGCGGAAGCGTAAACATTGATTAAAACATATTTACATCATAACTAAACATAACGGGATGCCAGTCTTCAAAAGCAGTCGGGTAACTCTTCATCTCTAGCCAAGCATCACCGTCCATCCTCATAACCTGCCTTAACCTGAATGTGCATACTAAAAAGTCAGCTACGCTGGTGAGTTCTAGCATTTCATAAAAACTTTAACATCAACATTTGCCAAAAAGATATCATTCCTTCATTTAGTAAAACCTTTCACAAAAGCATGTAATAATAACATCTTTAAAAAAAAAGGTTTCGTACCCATATCATCATCAACATCATAATCATAAACACCGTTAAACGGATCGTTCATTAAAACTTTTAACATTCATTTAAGTCATACATTATTATCTAAATTCTGTATCGCTACGCGTCTTTGTGTCCCCGAAGGGACCCTTGATGTTGTGGGCAACCGTCACGTATCGCCGTCATTGCCACAACCATCCAATACGTGGGGTCAACCGTTACGTATCGCTGCCATTGCCCAACACGCATCTTTCCTTTGGAAATCAACCGTTACGTATCGCCGTCATTGATTTCCCATTACCATTCAATACGTGGGGTCAACCGTTACGTATCGCCGTCATTGGCCAACACGCATCTTTCCTTTGGAAATTAACCGTTACGTATCGCCGTCATTAATTTCCCATTACCGTTCACTTAAGATGATCGTCATCACCCGAGTAACCGTCGTTACTCCCTTACCAGTTGTACAACAACAAAACCATTGACATGCCATAGAGACAATGCCCCTGTTGTTCTTGTGGCAACTATGGCTCGCTGTCCATAATCTACCACAAGGCTGGGAATCTCATTTCCCAGACTTCATTCGTCAATTCCATTCATTCGACAGATTAGATTTGTAATGACTTCTTTAAAACCTTTACCTCTTTCTCTTCTCATTAAACATTTCCTCATTTAGATCGTTCATAAAACATTCGTAACCCTTTTTGGCAAAAACATTTCAAAACCTTTCCTTTCGTAAACATCGTTTCGTTAAAACAACATTTCGTTAAACATCATTTCGTTAAACATCATTTCGTAAAACATCATTTCGTAAGTATGCACACCAGCCCAAAAACATTAACAAAACATTTAAAAGAGGGCTCTAGAACTCACCTGATACGCTAATATGGGTTGTCCTAAACGAAGGTCCAACAACGTCACTTCCGATCTGAATTGATTAGTTAAATACACATCAGACCAATCCCGACTCTAACGGTTTAACCATTCTAACATACTGACTTCACTTAATCAGTTATGATGTCTGCGCACTTGCCAAGTGCGCAGACCCTGCTGCCTGCGCACTTAGCAAGTGCGCAGACCATGCTTCCTGCGCACTTAGCAAGTGCGCAGGTCCTTCCTCTTGCGCACTTAGCAAGTGCGCAGGTCCCTCCTCCTACGCACTTAGCAAGTGCGCAGGACCTGCTCCGTGCGCACTTAGCAAGTGCGCACGACCTGTTCTTCGCGAAAAACCCTAACTTTCGCATTCGGGTCTGATCGTGTCAAGATCCCGAACCTATTGCATTCAAAACGTTCGTTTCCCATTAAGGAACTCAAATCTATGATTATCTTTCAGTTTCATCCGTTCAAACCTTACCTTTTCACCCAAAACCCGAAAAACCCAAAAACGAACTAAAACTCAGATTTAGGTCGGATCGTTACCTGAATCGAGTTTCTGATCCGGAGGTTCTTCTCACGAGTTATGGAGTAACACTTTGCTGAAGTCTCGGGTCGATCCGCCAACTTTCTCTCTCTACGGTTTCTCTCTCTAAAAGTTGCAAATGAGAGAAAGAGGGGTGGCATAGGCTATTTATAGCCCGCTGACCCATCCGACCCGACCCGCCATGCCTCGTTCGTTTATTTCCATTATTATAACTGTCGTGTTATTTTTGGGATGTTACAAGTCTACCCCCCTTACAATAGGTTTCGTCCCCGAAACCTATCATAAGTCTAATAGATGAGGGTACGACTCCTTCATTTCCTTCTCCGTTTCCCAAGTGGCTTCCGATCCCTTTCGATGCTTCCATTGGACTTTAACCAATTGGATAACTTTATTACGTAAACGTTTCTCCTTCCGATCAAGGATGGCCACGGGTTCTTCGATGTAATTAAGGCTGTTGTCAACCTCGATGTCAGTAAGTGGTACGTGAGCCGATTCATCCGCCAAAAAATTTTGGCAAGTGTGATACATGGAAAGTAGGATGAATCCCACTTAACTCATCAGGCAACTCAAACCGATAAGCGACTTCCCCAACCCGTGCCATTATCTTGAATGGTCCGACAAACCTCGGACTTAACTTTCCTCTCTTTCTGAATCGTATGATTCCCTTCCATGGTGACACTTTCAGCATTACTCTGTCACCAATATCAAACTCAATAGGCCTTCGTCGTTTATCCGCATAGGATTTCTGACGATCTTGTGCGGCCTTCATTCGCGCTTTGATCTGATCAAACCTTTTCGACGTCTCTCTTACGACTTCGAGACTTCCTAATTCTTTCTGTCCAATCTCACCCTAACAAACCGGGGTCCTACATTTTCTCCCATACAACATTTCGTAAGGCGGCATGCCTATCGTCGTGTGATGACTATTGTTGTAGGAGAATTCAGCTAACGGCAGATGGCTGTCCCAACTGCCACCGAAGTCGATAATACAAGCACGGAGCATATCCTCCAATGTCTGAATGGTCCTTTTGGACTGACCATCCGTTTGCGGGTGGAATGCTGTGCTGATATTAAGCCTCGTGCCCATCGCCTCGTGAAATCTTTTCCAGAACTTCGATGTGAATCGTGTGTCCCGGTTAGATACGATCGTCAATGGCATCCCATGCCGTGCTATTATTTCATTAATAAACACTTCCGCTTACCTCTCTGACGAGAACGTCTCGCGGATAGGCAGGAAATGAGCACTCTTCGTTAATCGATCCACAATTACCCAAATGGTGTCATGACCTTTAGCTGTGCGAGGTAGCTTAGTTATGAAGTCCATGGTAATGTGTTCCCACTTCCATTCTGGTATATCAAGTGGTTGAATCTTTCCATACGGTTTCTGGTGCTCGGCCTTTACTTGCGAGCAAGTCAAGCACTTGCTTACATACTTCGTCACATCACGTTTCATTCCAGGCCACCAGTATTCCTTTCTCAGATCTTGGTACATTTTATTGGTATCGGGATGGATAGAGTAACGAGACTTATGCGCCTCATCCAAGATTTTGGTCCTAAGTTCGCCACCCATAGGTATCCATATCCGTCCACAACGTGTCCTAACACCAAGGGTGTTATACTCCAACTTGTCCTGTTGGCCAACCATCATTTCCTTCTTTATGTTTTCTTCCTTAAGTGCCTCGTCTTGAGCTCTTTCGATTTCTCTCATCACATCCGATGTTACCACCAACTGGCAAGCTTTCACTCTAATAGGAGTAGGCACATCCTTTTGGCTTAGAGCGTCAGCCACCACGTTTGCCTTTCCAAGATGGTATATGATTTCACAGTCATAATCTTTTAGGAGTTCTAACCATCGTCTCTGCCTCATATTCAGCTCTCTTTGTTCGAAGAAGTACTTCAAACTTTTGTGGTCTGAGTAAATAGTTAACTTCACCCCGTAAAGGTAGTGCCTCCAGATTTTTAATGCAAATACGACAGCAGCAAGTTCCAAATCATGAGTCGGATAGTTGACTTCGTGAACCTTCAACTGCCGTGACGCATATGCAATCACTCTCCCGCGTTGCATCAGTACGTACCCTAATCCCTGACCCGAAGCGTCAGAGTATACCACCAAGTCTTCACTGCCCTCGGGTAGGGCCAAGACTGGAGCTTGGGTTAGCTTTTCCTTCAATTCCTTAAACGCCTCATCCTGGGTCGAACCCCATTCGTACTTTACCTCCTTCCGAGTCAACTTCGTCAACGGCGAAGCTATTTTCGAGAAATCCTGGATGAATCTCCGATAGTAGCCAACCAATCCCAAGAAACTACGGATTTCAGTTGGCGTCTTAGGAACATTCCATTCCCTTACCGTTACTATCTTTGATGGGTCAACCATAATGCCGTTCGGGTTAATGACGTGACCTAGGAATTGGACTTCCCTAAGCCAGAACGCGCATTTGGAGAACTTAGCATACAACTTTTCTTTCTTCAGAGCCTTCAACACCTCCTTTAAGTGACATGCGTGATCACCCTCATTCTTGGAATAGATGAGGATATCATCGATAAACATGATTACCGACCGATCCAGCATTGGTAGACAAACTCTATTCATCAAATCCATGAATGCTGCAGGGGCGTTCGTCAATACAAAAGACATTATGCGAAACTCTAAGTGTCCATAACGTGTGCGAAATGCCGTTTTCGGTATGTCTTCTTCCCTCACCTTCAACTGATGGTACCCGGATCGAAGGTCGATCTTTGAGAACCAACTTGCGCCTTGCAATTGATCGAACAGGTTGTCGATCCTTGGTAACGGGTACTTGTTCTTAACGGTACGTTTGTTCAACTCGCGATAATCAATACACATCCTCATCGAACCGTCTTTCTTCTTTACGAACAACACCGGAGCACCCCAAGGTGAGATGCTTGGTTGGATAAATCCTTTCTCAAGTAACTCGTCTAGTTGTACCATAAGTTCTTTCATTTCCACTGGTGCTAGTCGATATGGAGCCTTAGCCACGGGCTGGGCATCTGGTACTAAGTCAATTCGGAACTCAATTTCTCTATCGGGTGGTATTCTAGGCAAATCCTCTGGAAACACCTCCGGGTACTCGCGTACCACAGGTACATCGTCTAGTTCCTTCACTTCCTTACACTTGTCAATCACGTACACCAGATAAGCCTCGCATCCGCGCCTCAAGTAATCTGTTGCCTTAATCATCGAGATGACGTTTGGCATCGGGACGTCACGATCTCCAAAAACTTCGACTTTGCTACCATCCGGAGCCTTGAGTCGGATTATCTTTCGTTTACATATGATTTGTGTTTCGTTGGCAGTTAACCAATCCATACCCAGCACGACATCAAACCCTCCCAAAACCATAACAAACAATCTGATAGGGAACCTATGACCTTCTATTTTTATCGTAGAGTTGTCAACTACCTCGGTCACTCTCGCAGTTCTACCCTCAGCGGTTTCTACGCTAAAGGCCCTTTCTAGTATACTGACAGCGTACTTCACTCTCTTACAAAAATTCGCAGATATAAAACTCTTACCGGCACCCGAATCAAATAACACAGAAACAAGAGTGTTGTCAAGGACGAACGTACCTGACGCCACGTCGGGGTCCATTCTGGCCTGGTCTTGCATCAGCGCGTACGCACGAGTCTTTGCTCGGGGCCTCTCTTCCCTCTTCTTCGGGCCTTTCCCCTTCCCGGCTTCACCTATTCTTGGTTTGGTGCATTCCCGGCTCAGATGACCGACATTCCCACAGTTATAGCACTTGTAGTGTTGTGTGCACTCGCGGGAGTAGTGCCCGGTCTTGCCACACTTAAAGCACAAGTTAGATCCCAGTCTGCATTCACCTACATGCTCTCTTTCACACTTCTTACAAACAGTCGGCTCGTTCACCCGAGCTCTCTTATCACGAGCCCCAAACATCCTTCCCCCAGTTCGCTTGTTTGAGAAGCTCGGTCTCTTCTTTTGCTCTTCAACGGCAACAACATTCAGTGCCAGATCGTCAAATACCACGCCACTTAACTCTACTGCCGAATCATAGGTAGTAGGGGCGTTTGCCTTAACATAGGTGCGGACCTGGTCCGGCAACCCTTGAATATAGCAGGCAATCTTTCTCTCTTCAGTAGTGACAAAGTGTGGCACCAGACGTGCCAGTTCATTGAATCGGGTTGTATATTGCCGGTGCGTCATGTTCCCGGCCTTCAAACCCAGAAATTCCCTCTCTACCTTCTCAATCTCGTTCCTTGGGCAGAAATTCTTGATCACCAAGGTTTTCAAGTCAGCCCACATCATCGAGTCAATAACCTCATCCCCCTTAGCCTGACGTACACCTTCCCACCAGTGGGATGCTTCCTCCCTCAAGGAGTTAGCAGCAAACTTCACTACTTGATTAGCTCGACACTCGCTCAGGCGGATCGCAGCTTCCATACGGATCACCCAGTCAAATGTAGCCACCGCGTCTTTCTTTCCAGTGAGGACCGGTGGGTCACATGCTTTAAATGACTTATAATCACATCCGCGAGCAGGCGGTGCGTTGTCGGTCTCGTTGTTCTGGGCACCAGTTGCCGCACTAGATCCGCCTTCCCCACTAACTTTCTTTAATGCTTCAGCCAACAGACTTGGCAGAGAATTCTTCATCAACTCGGAGAACTCTCGAGCTATGGCTGCTCTCACTTCTGGTTCAAAAGTGAAAGGTTGTTCTGCAACTTGTGTCTGTTCAGTCCCGTGCACACTAACCGTCGGTTCAGTGTGAACACTTCCTTCTTCGCTGTGCTCTTGGCGCGCAGGAATCCTGCCACGCCCACCATTTCGACCGCCGGTACGACCACCGGTACGGCCACCACGCCTTCCGTTCCCTCTCCTCGCCATTTTGTTCTATAAGACAAGAAATCCAATGTCATCACGCTAGTTAACAAATAAAATTCAATAAGTACTATAAGATGTTAATATACACTGGCCATCTGCAATTAACCATTACACTACCTTTCGATTTCTATTTGACCACCTTTGTGATTCCATCAGAACACAAGTCCTTTCCTAACCCTTCCTAAGGCATACTACATACACATACTCTACTTTTCATACCTGATGCTGTGGCTTGAGTTACCCGTACTGGCATCCGCTTTCGGTCCCATTCAAAGTTTAAGTTCAGACACTGGGAGTGTCCGAATCTCTCAAACTATTGCTCTGATACCAACTTGTAAGGCCCCAAACCCGGGAGGCCTCACTCGTTGGATTTACTCATTCACAAAACAGTTCTTAAACATGAATATCAAATAACGCAGCGGAAAATTTCATTTAAACATAACTTAATCGTTGTTCATACATGCGGAAGCGTAAACATTGATTAAAACATATTTACATCATAACTAAACATAACGGGATGCCAGTCTTCAAAAGCAGTCGGGTAACTCTTCATCTCTAGCCAAGCATCACCGTCCATCCTCATAACCTGCCTTAACCTGAATGTGCATACTAAAAAGTCAGCTACGCTGGTGAGTTCTAGCATTTCATAAAAACTTTAACATCAACATTTGCCAAAAAGATATCATTCCTTCATTTAGTAAAACCTTTCACAAAAGCATGTAATAATAACATCTTTAAAAAAAAAAGGTTTCGTACCCATATCATCATCAACATCATAATCATAAACACCGTTAAACGGATCGTTCATTAAAAATTTTAACATTCATTTAAGTCATACATTATTATCTAAATTCTGTATCGTTACGCGTCTTTGTGTCCCCGAAGGGACCCTTGATGTTGTGGGCAACCGTTACGTATCGCCGTCATTGCCACAACCATTCAATACGTGGGGTCAACCGTTACGTATCGCTGCCATTGCCCAACACGCATCTTTCCTTTGGAAATCAACCGTTACGTATCGCCGTCATTGATTTCCCATTACCATTCAATACGTGGGGTCAACCGTTACGTATCGCCGTCATTGGCCAACACGCATCTTTCCTTTGGAAATTAACCGTTACGTATCGCCGTCATTAATTTCCCATTACCGTTCACTTAAGATGATCGTCATCACCCGAGTAACCGTCGTTACTCCCTTACCAGTTGTACAACATCAAAACCATTGACATGCCATAGAGACAATGCTCCTGTTGTTCTTGTGGCAACTATGGCTCGCTGTCCATAATCTACCACAAGGCTGGGAATCTCATTTCCCAGACTTCATTCGTCAATTCCATTCATTCGACAGATTAGATTTGTAATGACTTCTTTAAAACCTTTACCTCTTTCTCTTCTCATTAAACATTTCCTCATTTAGATCGTTCATAAAACATTCGTAACCCTTTTTGGCAAAAACACTTCAAAACCTTTCCTTTCGTAAACATCGTTTCGTTAAAACATCATTTCGTTAAACATCATTTCGTAAAACATCATTTCGTTAAACATCATTTCGTAAAACATCATTTCGTAAGTATGCACACCAGCCCAAAAACATTAACAAAACATTTAAAAGAGGGCTCTAGAACTCACCTGATACGCTAATATGGGTTGTCCTAAACGAAGGTCCAACAACGTCACTTCCGATCTGAATTGATTAGTTAAATACACATCAGACCAATCCCGACTCTAACGGTTTAACCATTCTAACATACTGACTTCACTTAATCAGTTCTGATGTCTGCGCACTTGCCAAGTGCGCAGACCCTGCTGCCTGCGCACTTAGCAAGTGCACAGACCATGCTTCCTGCGCACTTAGCAAGTGCGCAGGTCCCTCCTCCTACGCACTTAGCAAGTGCGCAGGACCTGCTCCGTGCGCACTTAGCAAGTGCGCACGACCTGTTCTTCGCGAAAAACCCTAACTTTCGCATTCGGGTTTGATCGTGTCAAGATCCCGAACCTATTGCATTCAAAACGTTCGTTTCCCATTAAGGAACTCAAATCTATGATTATCTTTCAGTTTCATCCGTTCAAACCTTACCTTTTCACCCAAAACCCGAAAAACCCAAAAACGAACTAAAACTCAGATTTAGGTCGGATCGTTACCTGAATCGAGTTTCTGATCCGGAGGTTCTTCTCACGAGTTATGGAGTAACACTTTGCTGAAGTCTCGGGTCGATCCGCCAACTTTCTCTCTCTACAGTTTCTCTCTCTAAAAGTTGCAAATGAGAGAAAGAGGGGTGGTATAGGCTATTTATAGCCCGCTGACCCATCCGACCCGACCCGCCATGCCTCGTTCGTTTATTTCCGTTATTATAACTGTCGTGTTATTTTTGGGATGTTACACAGATGCAGCATTGGAATCAGGAGTTATAATTGGTACAGTAGCACGAGTAGAGAAACTTGAGTCATCACCGCCACCTAATAATTCATAAACATTTGCGGCGTCAACTGCAGATAGATTAGGAAGATTGAATGACATGAATAGTGCATCATAATCAAAACCCCAAGCTGGACCTGTTGGTTCGGGTGGAATGCTGTGTTTACTGCAATCCACTTCAAACCATTCCTCGACAGTACGAGTTCCTATGTTGTACACTCTCTTGCAAGGTGAGTTGGCAACGTATCCTAAGAAGATGCCTTCCACCGCTTTTGCATGAAACTTAGACTGGCGGTCTTTGTACTGTAGCAACAAGGAACAAGGACTACCAAAAGGAACTAGGTAATCAAGATTGGGAAGTCGATTGTTGATCAACTCATAACAAGTCTTGTTGTGCCTCTTCACAACCAGAACTCTGTTTAAGGCGTTACAAGCTGTATTAACGGCTTCTGCCCAGAAAGTGACAGGAAGCTTTGCATCCGATAGCATAGTCCTTGCAGTCTCAATCAGTGTTCTGTTCTTTCGTTCAGCAACTCCATTCTGCTGAGGCGTGTACGGCGCGCTGAATTCGTGATGGATCCCTTTCTTGAGACAGAAAAGCTCCATCAAATTATTCTTGAACTTAGTTCCGTTGTCGCTCCTTATCCTTCTAACTTTCAGCTTGCAAAGAGATTCCAATCTTAGGATCAAGTATTGAAGAATATCAGCAGTCTCGTCTTTAGTACCTAAAAAGTGCACCCAAGAAAAACGTGAGAAATCATCAGTTACAACCAGACAGAACGACTTACCTCCAATACTCCTGATACTTATGGGGCCAAAAAGATCCATGTGTAATAGCTCCAAAGGGGTATCGATAGAGTTTTGGAGCTTGGGCTTGTGAGACTTCCGTTGCTGTTTGACCTTTTTACAAGGTATACAATCATCTGCAATGGTAAATCTCAGCTTAGGAACCCCGGTTACCAAACGGTTTCGGACAAGATGGTTCATTTTACGATACGAAATATGTCCGAGTTTCCTATGCCACAAGATGGAGTCAAGCTCTGTCGCTTTTGTAAGAAAGAAAGTAGCAACTGATGAGGTGGTTGTTGCCACGCTCATATCGATCTGATAGGTGTCGTTTGTTCTTGGCGCTCTCATCAGGATCCAATCTTCGGGAACTTCAAAACCAGGTTTGAGAATCAGGCATTCTGACTTGTTAAACATCACCGAGTACTCCTTGTTACACATTTGGGAGACACTCAACAGGTTATGCTTCAGTTGCTCGCAAAAGTTGACATTGTCAAAGCTGACACAACCGTTCGAAACCACGCCTTGACACGTGATACTGCCGCCTTTTTCTCCAGCAAAGGCCACATAGCCGCCTCTGAAAGGTTTCACGTCTTGAAGCAAGGCCATGTTTCCTGTCATGTGCCGGGAGCATCCACTATCTACATACCAGCGGTTAGAGATAGTACCCTTCGGACGTCCCTGCACGAGTAGCAAAAGAATTAGTTAGATTTGGAGACCCAAGCCATTGTGGTCTTGGGTCGTCCAACCTTCTCAAAATAAACTACTTCCTTTAACTCACAGTCGTGATGACTGTTCAAAACGGATGAATCTTTTAAAGAATTAGAACTAGGAGATTGAGAAGTTTTGGATTTGGTAGTCCAGGATCTCTTCTGTTTCTTAACCGGAACAGGAGACTTTGGTTCAACAACAACAGGTTAACTTGTGGAAACTTCACCTGATTGAACTGAAGTCAGCTGTTCCAGCTTTCTCAACATCTTGTTTCTTCTTCTTCTCTGTGGCTTTGAGAGTTTAACCACAGGTTTCTCACCAGTGCGTGTACTACCGGAGGTAGATACACAAGGTACAGCGAGTTGCGTTACCTTTCTTGAAACTGATGGTTTAGCTTTAGATTTGATCTTTGGCTTTACCAATGGTTTGACTGGTGGTTTCCCCACATTTTGCTTTGGACATTTGGGAGGGGTCACTGATGGCGACTTAGGGATAACAGCTGGTTGTGAAACAACATGCCGTTTCCCTTGGTTCTTTGAAGGACAATTAACAAAAATGTGACCAACCAAGACACAGTGAAAACAATTCCTCTTGTCTACATAAGTTCTCCGGTAAGGCTCATTAGATCTGGCCTTAGATAACTCAGCATTATGAGTAGGAGGAGTTGGTTTATGAACAGGAGTCTGACCTTTTACAGTTTGGTTTTTGGGGGTATAGTATTTTTCCAAATTTTCTTTATACCCAAGCCCAAAATGAGCTGAAAAAGCTTCTTTCTTTGCTTGGTTAAGACTTTTATAACCCCCATAAAGCATTACTTTTAAATTATCATTTGTTTCAATGATATCGGGTTCAGTTAAAATGCAATTATCACCATTAGTGATAACGTTTTTCTTTACTTTCTGTTCAGTCAACAACTCCTCAGATACTACTCCTTCAGGGCAAGAGTTAACCGACCCATCTTCAGAAGCAGTAACGAACTCCTCACTAGATGTGGAGTTAGCCTTACTTGAGGATTCATCCTTTTTAGGGGAATCATCCTTATCAGAGGACTCATCTAGACAAGTGAGATCAATGTCTATTAAGCTATTGACAAACTTCCTGCTCACTGGTAGAGGAATGGCATTAGTACCCAGCCCTAACCCATTCATTTGTCTCACCACAGATTCGTAGTGTTCCACCACAAAATGAGAGTTTTTCAACTTCTCATTAGCACATTTTAACTACAAGATCTCATTTTGCAGTTTATTGATTTCATTGTTCCGTTTTTCCAACCCCCTGTATGCAACATCTAAGTGAAGCTGTTGATCGCTTATTTTTAAAGAATATTCACATTTTTCCTTTTTCAAGGTTTCAATAGAATCTTTAAAACGTTTTTCATTTTCTTTATAGTTTAGAGTTGCCATACTTAGGGGTTCGATTTTGTCTTGGAGCCTAGAATTTTCAAGTTTTAGCCCTAGACATTTAGAACATGAAATAACAGGAAAGGGGTTAGAATCTACCTCAGAAGATGAACTTGTTGCTTCTCTAATGGCCATGAGAGCAACAGCAGTGGTAGATTCCTCCTTATCAGCTACAGAAACTTCCTTTTCTTCAGCTTCCTTCTCTTCCTCTATAGCAGCAGTAGTAGACACTTCTAGATCAGCCATAGAAGCTTCCCTTTTCTCTGCTTCCATCATCTCCATGATCTCAGCCATGAGACCAAGATGTGTTTGGGTTGTTGTGGTGGTTTGGGTTGTGGTGGCCATGGCTGTTTCCTTGGCTGGGTCGGGTAAAGCCAGAGGCTGGTGCTCTATCTTTCTGACACTCACGAGCAAATTGTCCAAAATTTAGACACTTATAGCATTTGGCCTTAGATTTGTCAAACCCGACCTTGGCATTAGGATGCCCGCCAATAAACTTTCTTCATGTTCTGTTCAGGAAACACTTGGCTCTCCTCAATAGCATGGACATATTCCATTGAATATCCATGTCCTCCATGTCATCAGGATCCACTTGATTAAAATCTTCTTCAATCGTCTCGGGATCAGTAAGCTTGCTACCAATGAAATTCTCATACGCAAGCATACAAGATGAGAATAGTGCTACATGATCTTCAGCTATTCTGGCTATAGCTGATTGGTTAGCTGAAGACGCAGCAGGAGTATTTCTTAAGGTATGTTGATGATGAGACCCCAACCCTGATCCAGATGCATAGCATGCATGAATACCACAACCATTTGAGTGGTCTTTTTCAGTAGGATTTCCAGTGAAGAGGGCAATTACAGAGCCCGATGACTTAGATATAGAAGTCGTCCCATGATACATAGAAGGGTCTTGTATCTGGGGTCTTTCTGAGCTCTCCTTTCTTCTTAGGTTCATGTCATGAGCTTGAACCTTTCCTATTGCCTCATCTACTGTCAACTCATAGAATTTAGGATTTTCCCTCATCAGGGTTGTGTACATCTCAAATTTGGGTGGTAAAGCATCCAAAAAATTTTCCACCGTTTCTTCATCTGGATACCTGTGTTCAAAAGCCTTCAACTCAGTCTGTAAATGATAGAATCTAGAGATGAGGTCATCTAAAGATTCGTTCTCTAAAAATCTGAAGCACTCATACTGCTTCCTGAGAAGATCCCTCTTACTCTTCTTGATGTCACTATTTCCTTCAAATCTTTTCTGTAAGGCTTTCCAAAGATCCTTGGAATTGTCAATACCTCGAAAACTGTGGAACAATTCCCGAGTTAATGCCATAGTGATCAAACCAAGTGCCTTCTTTTCACGATCATAAGCTTTCTTTTCTTCGTCAGAAAGCTTAGAGATAGGTTTGGGCATGGTTTCATCAAGATAGATGTGTGTGGGATGCTTATATCCCTCAAGGATTGGTATCCATAGCGATGAGTCGGTATAAGAAATGTAGTGCTCAAAACGTGCTTTCCAATTAGAATAATCGTTCACGTTCAACAACTTTGGTGGTTTCTGTGGTGTACCGATCTCATTATCATAATTTAACAAGTTTCCAAGATTCTGAAGATTCGACATATTGAACACTTAGTCAAATTTCAGAAAAATCAGACACAATTGCGCACTTGTTTTTGGCTTTGCGCACTTGAGAAATGGTCTTGCGTATTTAGATTTCCTCTTGCGTACTTGTAAGTACGTAGGATTAAATATAAGTATGCAGGATATAACTTAAGTTCGCACAAGTTTAGTCTTGCGCACTTATAAGTACGCAGGAGATAAGTCTTGCGTATTTAGTAAGTACGCACAAAACTGTACTTTTTGCCAGAAATGGTAAATACGCAGGATACCTTTTCAGCAACTTTAACCAAACTTTTCCGGTCACCTGAAAACTCACCGGAGATGGTAAACATTGGCCTGATGATCAATGCAAATGAGCTAAAGGGTCAGAAACTTGTTTCTAACCAACCTTTGATGCTCAAAACACTCAAATACACAACAAAAATCAGTTTTTGAGTGATTTTTGCTTCTAAAATAGTGCCAAAGAGCTACCTCTATTTTATCACAAAAATCAACAAAAATACCTCCTTTTGCTTGTAAAAACTCGATAGAAACTCTCCAAACTCACTCATAACACTCGAAATCAGGAGCAGTGCTCTGATACCACTTATAGGTCCCTCGGGCGTGGCGGATCGTCACATGAAAGTGGGTCTACTAGTCAGACCGGGTGCGGAATGCCCGTGACTAGGTGGAGAGTCAAACTAAACAAAGTATACCGACAAGAGAAAACACTTTAAACGTTCTTTGTATTATAAACACTTGAAGGTTACAGAGAAAAGCACTGAGATTACAATCTGCGTATTTGCGTCTATGTCTGCGTACTTAACTTCTGTCAACCTATCCTATTTATACAAGACCTGATGCCTGCGCACTTAGCAAGTGCGCAGGGCAAAATGCTCTTGCGTACTTAGCAAGTACGCAAAGTTACTCTTGCGTACTTGCTAAGTATGCAGGAGCTTTCTCCTGTGCACTTACAAGTGCGCAAAACACTTAGAGAATTTAGCAACATTCAGTATGTAAAAGTAAATACAACTCGATAAACTAATACATAAAGACTCTTACATACAAAGACAATTACAAACAAGACAAAACAACCTAAGACTAAGACTCTATATATCCAGACTGTTTGTCACAGGAAAGTGCTTCAACAAGATATTTGTTATTTTGAGTTCAAGATGCTAAGTTAGGAGTGGTTATAATAAAAGATTTGTGTAAATATATAAAAGGATTGAATTTGTAGAAACACATGTGTATGCATATTGTTGATTGTAGTAACTTGAAATGGTAGTAATACATACATACATATATATCGAAAGTGTATGTATGGGTGTATATGTTGTTGTTTTGATCCTATGATGATAGTTGTAGATACTAAATTAAACGCATGATTAACACTAGATAAAAAGGCTTGAACATGGATGCATACGTGTAGAAATTATGATATATATATATATATATATATATATATAAATGTGTGTGTTTATAGTTGTTAGTTTGGGAAAAATTGTAAAGCGTAGATGCATACATATAAATTGAGAGTTACGCATGTATATGTAAGATTGTAGTTTAAAACATTTTGTGACCCTAATAGATAGGCATAATCATTTATTGATAAAAAGTGAAATGTATCTATACATATAAATACATAAATTACATGTATATGTGGGTCTGTATGTTGTTGCTAGATCATTGGATGGAAAAATGTGAATGATTATGAGGGTAAGTTGTATGTGTATAATAAGCATATGTAAACCAGAATATATGTGTAGGTATACATATTTATGATGTTGTCAAGTTGTTTATTTAGAAACATGAAACTTGGTATGATTAAAATGTCTAAGACATTTAGTAATTATAACAATCATATATTCACATATTATGATGGAATAATTGTAGAGAAATTATGTGAAGGAAATTAAAGACGTTTCGGTAAAATTATAAATGTATACGTGTTATCGTAAAGCATATTGAAATATATGTAGAATTAATAAACATACTTCTGCGTATTTGGTGAAAATATAAATGTATGACAAGATAATAAATATCGTTCGGAACAAGTAATTGTATATGGACGTGCTAACATGGTTTATGTGCTCGTAGAATAAATGACATGCTTAGTACAAACTTGAACGATATTTGTGGTTTATATAATTATTGATAGAAAAATAATTATATGGCGATGCCTGGAATATAATATAAATATATTATAAGATGTTGCAAAAATAATATTTATTTTTGACAAACATAACAAGTCACCAATATGGAAATATAATATTTTTTCGGACAATAAATAAAGCGTCTAGACTGGAATAATAATCTCCAACGAGTCGTCGTGAGAAAACATTGTTTTAGATAAACAAAGACGAACTTAACAGGAATAGTTAAGTCGGGTGAATAACTTGCGTTTAAGACGGGTAGTCTTAACGGGTATAGTATCCTTGTGTAATTAGGATATGGATAAGCGGGGTTTACGGTTATTCAAGTATTTGCTAGCATTCATACTATCGAGGTGAGTTTCACTAACCCCTTTTTCTAAGTTTTTGAAATGTTTTGGGGTGGAAACATACTTATAAAGAATTTTCGTATGTAAATGAATGAACAAATGATCAGACCGTATGTGTGCATTGAGGGAAAAATAAAGTGCTTAAAGTCCTCGGAATAAAAACTTAGTAACCATTAGCTATGGATTTAGCCCGGGATTCTATGGATAGTACTATTGGGGGTGACGCCTCCGGTCATGGTTAGTCGCTCTAACCAGGGGTCCAAATGACCGCATATTATCTTACTCGCAGAAAGACGAGGGGAGGCACAAAAAGTTGGGGTTTGGTTACGGTCTTATGCATTACATATTAATTTGTATTCCTTGCAAGCTTACAAATGGGGTCACTTGGTCAGGGTAATGTTCATATTCATTGGTTATACATACAAAGAGTTTCGATTGGAAAATGATCATGTTTAAACGCTGGATTTATGATAACTCTTGATAATGACTTGTGAACTCACCAACCTCGTGTTCACACTTTTTAAGTATGTTTTCAGGAAATTGAACGTGGTCTTCAGGTTAGCAATGTAGGTTACATGCATGCATGTGGATACGACTTTTGGAGGATTTCTCTCGTATAACTCATGGTCTTGAGTCATAATTGCGAAATCTTAAACTTTTGTAAACTCAAGTTGATATTTTGTGATGTAAATATTTTAAACTCAATTATGTATCCAACTACATGTATGTGTTTGCGGTAATCATATGCTTTGGAAACCAGTGAATGTTACGCCTCGCGTTTCCGCCTTGGCGGGGTGTGACAGAACTTGGTATCAGAGCCATTGATTATAGCGAACTAGGAGTCTAAAACGGAACCTAGTATATAATTTAAATGACTCACTAAAACGTTTTCATTGCATAACCATTCATCATGTTATATTGATATTGTAGTCACACCATGTCACACACTAACCCCACTTAAAATCCATAGTTAGGAAGCGACCCACAAAAATGGCTGAATCCACTGGTGAGACTATGCCTAGAGGACCGAGGATCGACGTATCGTACTGGGATTGGCTTCGCCAAGCAATCCAGATGTGGAGGGTGGAGGAGGACATCCCTACGACCTGCGACTCTGTAGGAGTAGCATGCAGTTCACAGCCCGTGCCGCTCACCAGGGAGTGCGTCGTATGCACCATCCCCCTACTAGTGTCCCGTAGCAATAAGCAAGAGGTAGAAATTCACTACCTGGAGAAGGATGTGTCCATCCGAAGAGACTTGACCACCGTTCCGACCTTACTGGGAAATGTTGCTGGAATGATGGAAGATCAGAGGCTGATCGACCAGTCCCTTTAGCATGCATCTAGTCACATGATGGAGTTCGAGAAAAGACTAGCGGAGATGGAGAGGAGGACCGCCGCAGCTGAGCGGAGAGCAGAGGGCGATTGATGCTGAACTCCGGGCTACTCTAGCTGAGGCACGTGTAGAGGCTATGATCACTGCAGCTGCTGCCCCACCGAGAGTACCTTCCTACTTTTAGACCTATTACGGGCGGGTTGTGCCCGTAACACATTATGTAGTTTAAAACTTTGGTACTGATGTGGTCATGTGAACCCATCTCTTTTGTATCCTTATCTTTTGGGAACAATGTACTGTGTATGTTTTTAACTATTTATGTGATGGTTTATGTAGTGATGATGGTTGTTTACGTTTGATGTTTTTGTATCCTTATGTCATGTTAAAATCATTATTATTATATAATGTTGTTTCTTTTTAAATGTTATGTTAGAAAGAACGCCATGGCACCTAAGCGAAAGACGTCCCGTGACACCACTGGTGAGAACAACAACGACACGATTTCCCCAAACGTGGAACAACTCATAGCACAGCGAGTAGCTGCCGCCATGGAGCAGTATGAAGCAAATCGAAATAGTGGCGGAGGAAATGGCAGCGGTACCGGCGGAGGAGGTGCAAGAGGCAGCGGCACAGCCGGAGGTAATAGAATAAATAATCACAGCCGTAACACATAATCATGATCCAAATTAATGACGTTATGACTTGTGATTCCACAGATGCTCCAAGCAGGAAGTGCACCTACAAGGCTTTCCTATCCTGCAACCCCCGCAACTTCAATGGCACCGAGGGTGCAGTATGTCTAATGAGGTGGATAGAAAAGATGGAGTCGGTAATTGATATTAGTGAGTGCACCACTGACTGCATGGTGAAGTATTCTATATGCACACTGTAGGTCCTCATGGCGCTTCTACGGATCAATCTCGTGATAAGACGTGACGTTAACTCGGAGTGTGGAATCCAACGAATCAACATTTATACGCACAAAAGACAATGTAGACAATCAAGTAAGTAACATTCTCTATTGTATTCCAAATCACAATGATGTTTACAGACTTAATCAGACTTGTTCTGATTGATGTGTTCTCTCTCTGTTCTGTTCTAATTCGACTTACTCTGTAAACACTTATATAGACATCTGACCTGCTATAAGCGAACTTATTAAGTTCGCCTCTAACAGACTAAGCGAACTTAACAAGTTCGCCTCAGATAGACTTAAGCGAACTTATTAAGTTCCCCTCTGTTAGACCAGTCGAACTTAACAAGTTCGCCTCTAGGTAAACTTGAATAAACACTTAGTGACTTTTACTTAACAAAAACATAAAGACATAAGATCTAACTATTACAAGCTTTTGTCATTACAAACTATGTCCTAACAGACTCCCCCTTGATAATAGCTTGATCTTCAGTCTTCAGTCTTCATGATGAGCTTTTCCATTTGTCCGGTAGTCTGCTGCCAGCATGCACTCCATATCTTCTGCATATCTCCAAAACTCTTTTGTACTGTAACCCTTGTTCTTTCCATTCATCAGTGAACATTATTTCATTCTTTTGCAACGTCCTTTAATCTTTCTTTGAGAAATTTATAAGATTCATTGCATCATAGAAATATACAATGACCTTATTGTCTTTATCTTCAATCCTAGCTTCACCAGTATTAACATCAATATACCACCATTTCATATTCCCAAGGAAATCTTGAGGAATCTTCTTCAACGGTATCTTGTGTACAACACGAACTGGTTTATACTTGTACTTCCAGGTCACCTTCCCAGTCTTTTGATCAGTGTTCTTCACTCTCTTTCCTTTTTGTGGTTTCAGCCTTTCATACTTTCCTGAACTACCTTCTCTCTTGATCAAGTTTGCTATCACATCAGCCAAACCATTCTTCGATCTATTAATAAGAGGCTTTGAAGCTAGACCATTCATTTCACACCTTGGTAAGGTATTGAAATACTTGATCCTCGGCTTTAAGTATTGAACACCGTCAGATCTTTTAATTGCAAATAATTTTGTATCACCATCATAGAACCAACTTATGATCCTTCCTACACACCGCTCGTTATTCACATATTTCTCTTTCTGAACAGGTTGTGCTGGAGACTTGGGTAGCACCTTCATCCAACTATTTACAACTTCTCTCCACTGTTCTCTTGTCATCCCTGTATTTCTATACATCACAGGTTCTTCATTAACCTTCGGAGACTCAGTGTGAGTAGTTTCAGTTTTAGCATCTTTATTGGATTGAATATTCTCATCATCAGTATCCATCTTTGAATCAGCAGTATCTTCAGGCAGTGTGACTTCTTCAACAGAGTCCATTGAATCTGTTACTCCTTCATAAGTGAATTAAGGAATAACATCATCTTGGATGAAGTTATACGGCACTTTAAGACCATCACAACCTTCATAAGTAACATTATCTTTATCTTTCTCTATCTTTATCTCCACTATCTCTCCTTCTTCTATTTCATTATCAGACACTTCATCGTCCATGTCATTAAATAAATCATCAATGTCATCAAGACATGCAATCTTTTCAGCTTCTTCTTCTTCAGAATCTGCAAAGAATTCCAATAATAGAATTTCTTCTTCATTAGCACCAGAATTATCTTTGTTTCCTTCAAGTGATTGTGATGTCAACTCCCCCTGAACCCTTGATATAGGATTAGCGTCAGTGTATTGACGATCACCCTCAACATTTCCAGCAGGATCATTGTCTTCATCATCACGTCTTTGAATAGACTATGTGTGACATGTATCGTGTATCCTCAACTCCCCCAGAGCGTCAAGACGCTGAACGAGTTTAGACACCAATGCTTGCATGTCAGCTATCTGTTGAGCTTGAGTCTTAATCACCAGCTGCCGTTGTGAATCAGTAGAAACAAGAGTATTCACCTGGGTTTGTAGTGTAAGCACTTGAGATTCAAGGAAAGTAATCCTTTCAGAAACAGAAGGCTTTGACGGACCAGCTGACGATTGTGGAATTGAAGGACTTGCAGTAGGAGTAATAACTGGAGGAACAAGAGTTATAACCGGAGATGTATCTTTAGATCTTGGAGGAGTAATAATCAAGTAAGCAACAAAATTAGCATCCTCTACTCCTTGCGAAGATTGAGCAGCAGCTATTGAAGCAGACATTAGCTTTTGAGTCTTTGGATCTGGATTGAAGTCACTATCAGAATCAGTACTTTCATCAACCAAGGATCGTTTTCCAAGTACTGAGCCGGAAGGAAGATCCCGAACAGACTTCCTTCTTGGTCGTATGGCTTGAGATTTAATGCGTTTTCCAGCATTAGCCAGTGGAATAGCAGCTAACCGCTCATAATGATCTGAGGAAAAATCTCTAGATTCATCAGAGTCAGTGCCTTCAGTAACAGGTAATATCGTATCACTTGAGCTTGAACTTGATTCATCATCAGTCACCACATTCCCTTCAGCTTCATGAATGGGCGAGTTCACAGCATCATCAACGAAATCATCCATGTTCATTCCTAGATCTTGTTCATGTGCATGAACGACCTCCTCTTGAACATGTTCATGAATAGGTATTTCAACCTCAGCTTGTGGAATAGGAACCTGTTCAGGAATAGGAATTTGTGGTTGTACGGGAACTTGAGCTTGTTGGTGTATCGGTTGTTGTGGAACCTGTTGCTGTTGTTGTGGTTGTTGGTGTTGTGGCTGTGAAACATTTAATCCTTGAACTTGAGCAATTTCATCAGGATGAAACCAGTTGTCATTAGGTGGTGCAACATAATCAGGATTGATTAAGTGACCAAACAAAGGAGTATTAACCGGTATCAATGCGGCATTCTGCTGTTTTACCTTCGTGCAATCAGTAAAGATACGCTTTGACATCGGAGTCAAAGTTAATCTTATAGGATGTTGTGGAAGATCCGGAATAAGATGATTTAGAATCATTTGAATAAAGCGAGTATACATCAAAAATCCTTGACCTTCAGCAGGATTAATCTGCATGACCATCTCCCGGTAGAAGTAAAGTGCAAAATTGAATCGCTTATTCAACGTTAAAGCCACCATTGCAGTTTGAAGAGCCATCTTTAAACCATCGTTTCCAGCTTTACTAGGAGAGATGCATTGAATAATCACATGCATGAAGTATCTCCATTCACCGACTAAGTCACCTTTACGTGCTTGTGTATCATTCTATCTCCCACGATAACCCATTCTTTGAAAACAACCCATAATAAGAGTGCCCGGATATGACAATGGGTCTTCAACATTACCACCCAAATCAAGAGCAGCACTTGTCTCTTCAGATATGGCAATTTCAGTATTATTGACAATGGCACGAAGAACATGAGGTTCTACGTCCATATCCTGATGAACTGTATCCCAAAATTGATGTATGTATACCAGACTGATGTAAGGATCAGCAGATAAAGCAGTATGGAGACGCGAACGATTCAGAAATCCGATTATTCAAAATTGACTGCCTCGGACATGTTAGGATCTAACAATGCCACCTGATTATGCTTATATTCGACACGTCGAGCCATCTGAAAACATTCGGACAACAAACACATTAGTAAAAATAACAAACAAAAAAAAAAAAATTTAAAAATTTTAAAAAAAAATTTCTAACACTCAAAAATCAAAAGTCCAAATACCCTCCAACCCCTAGGCGAACTTAATAAGTTCACTTAGTGTTGCAAGAGGCGAACTTATTAAGTTCGCCTGGACAAGTTCGCTTCAAACAAATTCACTTGGAACAAGTTCGCCTGAACCTGTGACGATTCAAATTCAAACACTAAATTTCAAAAGTCAGGCAAATCAATTCAAACGCATGAAACAAGTATTGTACATCGATCGATTATCACTCAGTAAACAATTCTAATGATCAATTTTATATTTTTAGTCAAAATTAGGTCAAATTCTGTCAAGCTCGCGAAGTAAAACGAGTAGAAAACATCAAAATACTCACGATTGAACGGATGATAATCAGTGAAATTACCGTAGTTGTGTTCGCAAATCAATTTGGAATATGATGGAATCGGCAAACAACTCCAACAACACAGATTAAAAATTTTGAAAAAATTTCTAGATAAGTTCGCTTGGAACAATGAAGACGATGACTGATAAGTTCGCCTGGCCAAGAGCCTTATACACATTAAGTTCGCTTATTTAGGCGAACATGTTAAGTTTGCTTAACAAGCCTTCGGCGAACATGCCAAGTTCGCTTCACCATCCACAGACAAACAGATTAAGTTCGCTTCACTGTTCTTCGCTTCACTGTACACAGGCGAACATAATATCTATTCACTTTTGCCTTGAACAAAATTTTACCAACTTCAACCTTTCAAGACTTGAACTTCCGTCAGCATCATGTATCCGATCCAATCCCGAACAATTTTAATAAAAGTTTAGAATTTTCATGGAAAATAAAAATCAAAATCTTTTTGAGTTTTATCTATACAAACGGAATCACATATTTTTGGATTTTATCTGTACAAACGGAAACACATATTTTTGGATTTTTATCTGAATAAACTGAAATCACATATTTTTGAATAAACATCATGAGCAAGAAGATCATATCAGTATCCAATTAATTCATCACACATTTTAGCAATAATAAAGGGTAACCTATAATATGAAACCATCCAACTCAGTCTTGTGCACTTTGCATCTCTTTCATTTTGAAACTCATTCAATTTGAATAATATTTGAAATGATACGCGATAAATTTCAAAGTAAATAAGACCAGGTTACAAAATGCTCTTTTATTTATACCGAATTTGAAATATAAAGCATGAATTCTTAAATTTGTCAATATTAGAAAATTTGAAACTATAAGCGTTTATTCTCCAAATTCATGTGATTTAGTACCATTTAGATGAAAAACATCGTTTACCCCACATATATGCCAAACATAAATATAAATTGCACTATCTTCAAGACATATACAGTTTATGTTAAGATTAGATCAATTTCCAAGATGAAATTATCTCTTTTTGCACAAGAATAGAATCAGATCCCACAGGATATAAGAATCATGATGATTCAGAATCAGAAGATTCTAATGAATTGGCTGAATAGTGAGAATCAACAGATTCAGGTATGAGGATCCAACTATTATCTTGATAAAATTCAATGGAGTCAGACTAGATGATATATCTAACTGATCCAAGGGCGAAAATATGTTTCAACAGCTTTGAAAGCATATCTTAGTTCAACAACACCTTGCATGTTTTTCGGGCCATGGGCAGTGAAGTGAACTGAAATAGATTTGTGCTAAAGATATAATTCGATATTGGTCTCATGAAATTCTTTAAAACCATATATTCTTTATCTGATAATGATCTTTTACACACACACACAGGCATATAATGGATTCAAATCACAAATGTAATCATATCATATTTAAATTTCACACTACTATTAGTTTCAAAACGCTTCTAGTCTATTGACAATTTAAGTTTCAAAACTCATACACAAATTTGAAAACAAATTATCAAGATTAGAGCATTCACAACACTATCATTTCTCATTTATGTAGACTTTGAAATTTAGATCAAATCAACTCAGTTTAATCAATCATATATCAAAGGTCTACTAAGGTCGTGTGAAATGAACTAATCACTGATGTACTATCATTTCTTCTCTAACCTCAAATGATATCAAATTTTATATTTTTCAATTTGTTTTGACTTTTTATAAATTAAATACTTTTTGACTGAAATATAAATGCAGAAATGTAATAAAGCAATAAAAGAAATTTAAAATTTTTTTCATGAAATTCTGATTTTGAAAAGCTTTTATTCGGGATTGATCATACCAATCATTTTAATTAGGAATTCAAACCTGGTACGATCAAATGCCTTGGTAAACAAATCAGCAAAATTATCGTCAGTGTGTACCTTGACCAGCTCAATCAACCTTTTCTCTGCACAATCATGAATAAAATGATATCGAGTCTCGATGTGCTTAGTTTTACTATGTTTAACAGGATTATTAGTTATGGACATAGTAGCATTATTATCAATAAGCATAGGGGTTCCTGTGAAATTCAAACCGTAATCTCTCAATTGCTGTTGTATCCACAGGATCTGTGAACAACAACTCGCAGCAGCGATATATTCTGCTTCGCATGTTGAAATTGAGACTGTGGTTTGCTTTTTGCATTGCCAGGACACAAGTCGATTACCTAAGAACTGGCAACCACCCGTTGTAGATTTCCTGTCTAAACAACAACCACCAAAATCAGAATTAGTATAAGCATTGAATTCAAAGTTAGAACCATGAGGATACCATAGCCCCAAACGTTGTTTTCCTTTCAAATATCGAAAGATTCTTTTCACAGCAATTAAGTGAGATTCTTTTGGCTTTGCCTGGAATCTGGAACAGATGCACATGGAGAACATTATATCTGGCCTTGAAGCGGTTAATTACATGAGGGATCCAATCATAGCTCTGTAAAGTCGATAATCCACATCTTTTCCATCCGGGTCAGAATTCAACTTATGATTGATCGGAATTGGAGTATCATATGGGGTACAGTCCTCCATCTTGAACCGGCTCAAGATGTCTTTGACATACTTGGACTGATGAATAAAGAAACCATCTTCCTTTTGATTTACTTGCAAACCTAAGAAAAACGATAACTCTCCCATAGCTGACATTTCAAATTTCGACTTCATAACACCCTCAAAATCTTTGCATAACCCTTCGTTTGTTGAGCCAAAAATAATATCGTCCACATAAATCTGCACCAGTAGGTAATCTCCCCCTGATATCTTTATGAATAAGGTCGAGTCTATTTTTCCACGAACAAATTCATTTGCCAAAAGATGTGTGGATAAAGTTTCATACCACACACGAGGAGCCTGATGAAGACTATAGAGGGCCTTATCAAGCTTGAAAACCATATTCGGATTTAGTGGATCTTCAAACCCCGGCGGCTGACACACATAGACTTCCTCCTTGACCCTTCCATATAAAAACGCAATTTTTACGTCTAATTGAAACACCTTAAAACCTTTAAAAGAAGCAAAAGCTAGAAACAGCCTTATAGCTTCGAGCCTCGCAACAGGCGCATAAACCTCGGTGTAATCAATTCCTTCTTGTTGATTGAAGCCTTGGACAACTAATATTGCCTTGTTGCGTACCACGACACCTCGATCATCTTTCTTACATTTAAACACCCATTTTGTTCCTATCGGATACGCACCCTTCGGAAGATCAACAAGATTCCAAACTTTAAGTTTGTCAAATTGAGCAAGTTTTATTCAATTGTTGTCATTTAAAGTCATCTCAACATTCTTGGGTTCAACCTACGAAATAAAACATGAATGTAAGCACTTATCAAGAACACCAAAATCTTTAATGCAGGTATACAAACAAATATTGTCAACAAGAGAACGTGTTTTCACTCCATCCTGTAAATTTCTAATTATATTCGTCACTGGATGATCTTTGAGTACCTTGATGGATGCAACCTCAGGAACTGGCAACACGTCAACTTGAGTAGATTCGGATTGATAAGAATAATCTTGATTAATTGGAATATCCGAGTCTAAATTTGTAGGAATCTCCCCCTGAGCCTGTGTCGAAGGTAATGGATCATCACCCAACAACGGATCAGCAAAAGAATCTTGAAAAATAGCATTATCCTCCTGACTCTCTGAATCTTGTGGACCTGAACAAGAAGCAACATTTGGATCGGGAGCAGAAGTAGATGGAATCGATGAATTTGGAACTGCATTTGGTAGAAATCCATTGTGCTGTGCATCCTGATAAGAATCATAAAGAACAGCAGCATCTTCAGCAGAAATATCAGAAGGTAAATGAAAAGGCTTGAATATGTTTTCATAATCAAATGCCCAATCCGGACCAATCGCCATTTGTGGTAAAGACCGATTTGAGGAACCATTCTTCAACTTGGCGCGTCTCTTTGTTATAAACCCTCTTGGTTGTCGAATTAGCCACATACCCTAGAAAAATCCCTTCAATAGCCTTCGCACTGAATTTCGTTGGGACATCTCGAACTTTCAATAGGGTGCAAGGATTACCAAAAGGTCGTAAATAATCCAGATTTGGCTTTCGATTATTCAACAATTCGTAGCAAGTCTTGTTATGTCGCTTGACGGTCAAGACCCTGTTCAAAACATGACACGCAGTATTCATAGCTTCAGCCCAAAAGGTGACTGGAAGCTTAGAATCCGCAAGCATTGTGCGAGATGTTTCAACCAAAGTCCTGTTCTTTCGTTCAGTGACACCGTTTTGTTGAGGAACATATGGCGCACTGAATTCATGATGAATTCCTTTTTGTAAATAGAATAAGCCCATTTTGCTATTCTTAAATTCGCTGCCATTGTCACTCCTGATTCTTCTGACTTTCAGATTGAATAAATTCTCCAAACCCAGGATTAAGTATTGTACCAACTCAGTGGTTTCAACTTTAGAGGAAAGAAACTTAACCCATGAAAATCTGGAGTAATCATCAGTTACTACCAAGCAGTACGATTTTCCACCAATGCTCCTGATACTGATAGGACCGAACAAATCCATATGCAGCAACTCCAAAGGAGTTACGATAGAATTCGTCGATTTAGATTTGTCAGATTTCTTTCTTTGCTTCCCCTTCTTGCAAGGAATACAATCATCAGGAACTGAGAATTTCATCTTTAGAATACCAAGAACCAGATCATTCCTAACAATGTAGTTCATCTTCCTATAGTTAATGTGAGCTAGCTTCCTGTGCCACAATATTGAATCAGATTCTGACGCCTTGGAGAGTAAACAAGTAGGAATTGAATCCGTTGTAGTGGCGACACTCATGTCAAGCCTTCATGAGAATCCATTCATCAGGAATCACCGAGCCTGGTTTCAAAATATAGCATTCAGCATCGTTGTAATGGAACGAAAACTTCTTGTCACAAACTTGTAATACACTTAAAAGATTGTGTTCCAGCTGCTCAACATAATTCACCTTCTCAAATTTGACTTTGTCATTCTTTAATGTACCCTGTCCAGTTATGTACCCGCCTTTATTACCTGCAAAAGCGACATAACCTCCATCAATTTGTTTAACATCCTCAAGCAATCTAACATTCCCTGTCATATGTCGAGAGCAACCACTATCCACATACCATGTATTGTTGATAGTCCTCCTTGGTTGTCCCTACATAAACAACGAGAATCAGTTAGAAATAGGAACCCAAGCCATCGTGGTCTTGGGTCGTCCAAATTGATCAAAATAAACAACTTCTTGTAATTTACAATCAATCTTATCATTCACTTTTGGAACAGAAGTTTGACAATCAGAATTTTTTAAAGAAGATCCATTTTTATTATTTTGAAAAACATTATTTGATATATTATTGTCAGATTCGGATGTTTCCAAAATTTTCTTCAATTTTCTGTTTCTTCTTCTCCTTTGAGGTCTAGACAATTTAACATCCTGCTGAGAATCTTTTGAAATTCCAACATTAGGAATCTCATTTTTTCTTTGCATACAAAAGATTTAGAATTCAATTTATCCTGTTGTTTAAATCCAGATGATTTAACAAAAGATCGACCAGGAAAATTTTTCTCCAAACTAGAAGACGACTTTCCCTCATCTTTTCTTTTCAGAATCTTCACCACTTTTGGTTGTGAAGGAACATTCTTCATTTTACCCTGGTTCTTGTAAGGACAATTGATCAGAATGTGACCAGCGTCGTTGCAATGAAAACATACTCTTCTTTCTTGATAAGTTCTGAAATAAGGAGTTTTCTTTGAATTTGAGGATCCATCAGAGGAATAAGCTTCAGAGGAATGTACAAAATAGTTTATCGGCTTCTTTGGAACATAAGCCTGTGTTGGTACCTTTGAAGAATACACTTTTTGATAACCAGCCGCGACAAAACCACCCGACTGTAAAATTGGAGAAAGCTTAGATGTACCAACTTTCACCTCTTCAGGTTCAGTTAGAATGCATCTATCCCTGGTAACAGATTTAACAACTGTTGGGTCATCAATTTTTACCTCTTTTGGAATGCCCTCGACCTTCTTCTCATCAAACACCTCATCTTCAGAATCAGACTCATACACCATATCCTCCCCAGTTACCGGATTCACCTTTAACATAGTCTTTGGATCTATATCCTCTTCATGTATGATTTCAGGTTCCACCACATAATTTGCATTGAACGGTGGAGGAGTAAATCCATTCCAGCAACACGCTTAGTAGGATCAACATTTGAGTTAAAATAATCCAAAACAACCGAATAATTTTCAAATTTTTCCATCTTTCTAAAAAGTTTGATCACTTCAGACTCTTTGTCAGATATTTCTTTATTCTTTTTAGCAACAACTTCATTACGTTTTTCTATCTCAGCATAAGCCATATCTAGATGATAACCCTGCTCTTTGTATTTTAGCCCAAGAGAATTTGAGTCTCTTTTCAAAGACTCAATTCTATCAATGCACAATTTATCATTATCTTTCAGTTTCTGATTAACATTATGCATCGATTTCATGTCACAAATCAAGTTTGTGTTATCATCCATGACTTTTTGCAATTTATCTTTAACAGAAATGCAGTTAGAACAGTAAATATGACAAACAGAGTCTTTTACCTTAGACGGATCAGACATGTCTGCCATGAATACTTTGGCAATGGGAATATTTTCTGAATCAGCACCATCAGAAGCATTTTGAGTAAGAACAATATCGTCCTCAGCAACACCTGATGCAGCATCAGAATCAATATTCTGCACTTGTTCTATTTCTTCATCAACGCTTGGAACACTGTCACCATCACAAGAATCATCAATAGAACTTTCATCATCAGTCGACTCCTCTGGTTTTTCAGAATGAATTTTTGCTTCAAAAGCCTGACTCACAGCACCCACCAAGTCTTCCAGATGAATGCCCCAGTCATAGTTTTCGTCGTTCTGAGCAACTAATGCTGATGAAGCAGATGCATGATTTGTATTACCAGATGAACCATGTGACTGATATGCTGAAAATTAGGCTGCTTCTTTTGAGAATCAAACTCGACCTTTGGCTTCACACATTCCTTAGCAAAGTGACCATATTCTTGACAGTTGTAACACCGAACTTTGCTTTTATCAAAACCCATGCGAGATCGACTATTTTAGCCAATATATTTCCTGCCAGTTTTCTTCAAGAAATCTTTAGCTTGACGCATTAACATGGCCATATTCCATTGGATATTCATTTCTTCCAGATCAACAGGGTCAATCTGTCTGAAATCTTCTTCTATAACCTCAGGATCATGTATTTTACCTCCAATAAAATTTTCATATGATGCCATGAATGAGGAAAACATAGCAAGATAGTCATCAGCAACCTTCTGATTCAAATGAGATCCAGATGAAGTAGAAGCTATAGTCGCAAAAAATCCAGAAGGGATTGAATGACCAGAATGAATCGGAACTCCAGAACACTGATCATTTGAAGAATCTTGAGCATCGCTAGAAAAGAATGCCACTTCAGTACCAATTTTACCAGTAGATTTGGCAAAATACATTGAGGGATCCTGGATATGCTCTAAGTTAGTCTCTTTCTTCTTCATAATCATGTCATGCGACTGAATCTTCCCTAGAACTTCTTCAAGAGACATGGTTTTATACTTAATATTCTCTTTGATTAAAACCGTGTACACATCAAATTTTGATGGTAAAGCCTCCAAGAATTTATCATTGATTTCCTCAGTCTCATACACCACAGACGCACTTGCCAGTTCACTAAGAAGATGATAGAATCTTGTAGAAAGATCATCCAAGGATTCGTTTTGAAAATGTTTAAAGACCAAGAACTGCTTCTTTAATAGCTCCTTTCTACTCTTCTTCACATCTAAACTTCCTTCACACCTTTTCTGTAATGCTTCCCACAGTTGTTGAGAAGACTTAAACTGTTTGAAACTGTGATATATTTCCTTTGGAAGAGACATCGAAATACTAGCCATCGCTTTCTTTTCCCTGTCAAATAGCAACTTCTCTTCAGTAGTTAACGCTGACACCGGCTTTGGAACATCATCCTGTCCCATCCACGAATAAGTCAGATGCGTATAACCTTCCAAAATCGGAATCCACAAACTGGTATCGGTAAAAGATACAAACTGGTCGAACCGATCTTTTCAATTTGAATAATCAGCTAGATTCAACAACTTCGGAGGTTTTTGAGATGTACCGATCTCATATATTCGTGACTTGAACCATATTTGCCATTTTTCCTGAAAAATTTTCCAAGTGTTGAACTCCCTTTACCCTTAGGCGAAGATAATAAGTTCGCCTCTGAGACACCCAAGCGAACTTAATGAGAAGCGAACTTAATAAGTTCGCTTAAACCAGAATTCAAAAAATCTGATTAAGTTTGCCTAAAATAAGTTCGCTTAATCCTGTGAGAAGCGAACTTGACAAGTTCGCCTGCTAAATTCGCCTACACACAAATCAGCAAGTTCGCTTGCAGTAACAAAATCAAGATCAAGAACACTTCAGACCACTTTCGCGAACCAGAGACGTACTGAAATCATCATTAATCACTGATTTGAAGGAATTAATCAAAATTGGACCATAGGATTGTATAATTTCTCTATTAGAAGCTTTCTATCGGATTAATTTCGTCAAAATCCTCTTCAAAAACACCAAATCAGATCTGAATCAGCCTTGAAAACTCCATGGAAATGAAAAACTCAAAAATGACGAATTTCATGTCAATTTGCATATAAAACCGTCTAGAATCAACAAGAATCACGAGCAATAGCTCTGATACCAGTTGTAGGTCCTCATGGCGCTTCTACGGATCAATCTCATGATAAGACGTGACGTTAACTCGGAGTGCGGAATCCAACGAATCAACGTTTATACGCACAAAAGACAATGTAGACAATCAAGTAAATAACATTCTCTATTGTATTCCAAATCACAATGATGTTTACAGACTTAATCAGACTTGTTCTGATTGATGTGTTCTCTCTCTGTTCTGTTCTAATTCGACTGACTCTGTAAACACTTATATAGACATCTGACCTGCTATAAGCGAACTTATTAAGTTCGCCTCTAACAGACTAAGCGAACTTAAAAAGTTCGCCTCAGATAGACTTAAGCGAACTTATTAAGTTCGCCTCTGTTAGACCAGGCGAACTAGGTAAACTTGAATAAACACTTAGTGACTTTTACTTAACAAAAACATAAAGACATAGGATCTAACTATTACAAGCTTTTGTCATTACAAACTATGTCCTAACACACACTCACTGATAAAGCTTTAACTTGGTGGAATACTCAAGTAAAGACTTTGGGAAGAGAGACAGCGTATCAATTGTCTTGGGAGGACTTGAAAACCACGATGATCGAGGAATATTGTCCTCGAAACGAATTGCAAAAGATTGAGACTGAGATGTGGAATCTACAGATGATTGGAGATGATGTGGCGGGGTACACTGACCGTTTCAATGAATTGGCAATTCTGGTACTGCACATGGTCACGGCAGAACATAAGCACGTGGAAAGGTATTTGTGGGGGCTTACGCCTCAAATTCGCAGTATGGTAACTTCATCTAATCCAATGGATGCCAAGAGTGCTATAACTTTAGCATTCAAACTAAGGGATGATGCAGTGCATAATGGAGTGTTTGGAAGGAAGGAGAACGAGGAAAGTAAGTTTGAAGAGAAAAGGAAGTGGATGGGAAATTCAAGTAGCAAGTCTGAAAAAGCAAGGGTTTAAGAAACAAGGAACTGTGAAGGCTTTTGCAGCCAACGCAGTGGAAAGGAAGGAGCATAATAGGGGCCTACCGAGATGTAAGAAATGCGGGAATCATCATGCCGGTGAGTGCATCAAATGTGGAAAATGTGACAAGTTTGGTCACACCACACAAGTTTGTCGAGCTAACAACCGAATGGGGGGAATTAAACCGGGATGTTTCATATGTGGTGAACTGAAGAACTTCAAGAGGGATTGTCCCAAGTGGAAGAATCAGAACAACGCTCAGGCACCAGGGAGGGCATTTGTGATGGGTGCAAGGGACGCACGCTAGGACCCTAACATCGTCACTGGTACGTTCCCGATAAATAATCACTATGCCTTTATACTTTTTGATTCGGGTGCGGATATGAGCTTTGTGTCGAATGAATTTAAATCCTTACTCGGTATTAAGGCCAGCAAACTAGAACAAAGATATACAATTGAATTAGCAAATGGGAAATTAATAGAAACCGGAGAGGTCATTAAGGGTTGTACTTTATGTTTAGAAAACCATACATTCAGTATAGACCTTCTACCCGTCGAACTAGGGAGTTTTGATATTGTTATTGGCATGGATTGGTTATCAAAGAATCATACCGAGATCGTATGCTTCGAGAAGATTCTACGTATCCCACTACCAAGCAGAGAAATTCTTTCAATTCAAGGCGAAAGGTGTAGAACGATGTTAAAGATGAAAAACTGCATGAAAGCTCATAAGTATCTATGCAAGGGTTATTGCGCATTCCTGGCTCACATCGTCAAGAAGAAACCCGAGGAACGTCGACTTGAGGACATACCAATCGTTAGGGATTACTCTGAGGTATTTCGCGAGGACTTACCAGGATTACCACCATCAAGACAAGTCGAGTTCTGGATCGACCTAGTACCAGGAGCCGCACCTGTTGCACGATCGCCGTATCGTCTAGCCCCTTCCGAGATGCAGGAACTATCGAGCCAACTACAAGAATTACTTGACAAAGGTTTCATAAGACCGAGTTTCTCACCCTGGGGAGCTCCGGTCCTGTTTGTAAAGAAATAAGATGGGACCTATAGGATGTGCATCGATTACCGGGAATTGAACAAACTGACAATAAAAAACCGGTAGCCTCTTCCCCGAATAGACGATTTATTCGATCAACTTCAAGGTTCCAGTTTCTATTCTAAGATTGATCTGCGATCAGGGTATCATCAACTGAAAATTCATGAAGAGGATATACCAAAAACGGCTTTTAGGACTCGTTACGGTCACTACGAGTTCCTAGTTATGCTATTTGGCTTGACTAATGCACCGGCCGTTTTCATGGATCTCATGAACCGCGTGTGCAAGCCATACTTGGATAAATTCGTGATTGTGTTTATCGATGACATATTAATATATTCACGAACCAAGGAGGAACATGAACATCATTTGAAATTAATCTTGGAACTACTCAGGAATGAGAAGCTTTATGCCAAATTCTCTAAGTGTGAGTTTTGGATCCGAGAGGTTCATTTTCTTGGACATGTCATCAATAAGAAGGGTATCCATGTGGATCCATCCAAGATTGAAGCTATCAAAAACTGGGAAGCACCAAGAACTCCGACTGAGGTGCGTCAATTTATGGGTTTGGCAGGCTATTACAGGCGATTCATCGAGAATTTTTCAAAGATAGCCTTGCCTTTGACCACGTTAACTCAGAAGGACAAAATGTTTGACTGGATTGATAAACAAGAATCAGCTTTTCAATTGCTGAAGCAGAAGCTTTGCAGTGCACCAATCCTATCCCTTCCCGAAGGAACTAACAATTTCATCGTGTACTGCGACGCATCACACCAAGGTCTGGGATGTGTGTTGATGCAGAGAGAAAAAGTTATAGCGTATGCATCCAGGCAGCTGAAAGTCCATGAGAAAAATTATACGACTCACGATCTGGAATTGGGTGCTGTCGTGTTTGCACTCAAGATTTGGAGACATTACTTATACGGTACAAAATGTACTATCTTTACAGACCACAAGAGTCTCCAGCACATCTTTAATCAGAAAGAACTCAACATGAGGCAACGTCGTTGGGTAGAGCTACTGAATGATTACGACTGTGATATCAAGTATCACCCTGGTAAGGCAAACGTCGTAGCAGATGCCTTGAGTCGTAAGGAACGGGTTAAAACTCTCCGTGTTCGTGCCCTAGGATTGACAATTCATACGAGTCTCACGACTCAAATCCGGATGGCACAACAAGAGGCAATCAAAGAAGAAAACATTCAGAATGAAGCTTTACGGGGAATGATAAAGCATTTGGAACCAAAGTCAGATGATACTTTATACTTCATGAATAGAATTTGGGTGGTGCCATGTTTTGATAACTTACGGGAGTTGGTTATGGACGAAGCCCACAAGTCCAGGTACTCCATTCACCCAGGTTCGGATAAAATGTATAAGGATCTGAAAGAACTCTACTGGTGGGCGAACATGAAAGGAGAAATTGCTATTTATGTCAGTAAATGCCTGACATGTTCAAAGGTAAAGGCAGAACATCAGAAACCGTCAGGATTGTTACAACAACCCGAGATACCTCAATGGAAATGGGAACATATTTCAATGGATTTCCTTACAAAGTTACCCAAGACGTCGAGCGGGTATGACACTACATGGGTAGTCGTCGATCGTTTGACGAAATCAGCTCATTTTCTGCCCATCAAAGAGACGGATAAAACCGAGAAACTTGCAAGGCTTTATATCAAGGAAATTGTCGCTAGGCATAGAGTGCCAATTTCTATTATCTCTGATAGAGACAGCAGATTCGTGTCTAGAATGTGGCAGTCATTACAAGAAGCCTTGGGCACACGTCTTGACATGAGCACGGCAGATCACCCACAAACATTAGGTCAAAGTGAAAGGACCATTCAAACTTTAGAGGATATGCTCCGTGCGTGTGCAATTGATTTCAGAGGAAATTGGGATACTCATTTGCCGCTGGCTGAGTTTTCATACAATAACAGTTACCACACCAACATCAAAGCCGCTCCGTTTGAGGCTTTGTATGGTCGAAAATGTCGTTCACCGCTATGTTGGGCGGAAGTTGGCGACAAGCATTTAACCAGTCCTGAGATTATTTAGGAGACTACTGACAAGATCTTCAAGATCAAGGATCGTCTGAAGGCCGCCCGTGACAGACAAAAGTGTTACGCGGATAACAGACGAAGACCATTAGAATTCCAAGTTGGGGACATCGTCATGTTGAAGGTCTCACCTTGGAAAGGAATTGCAAGATTTGGAAATCGTGGCAAGCTTAACCCTAGGTACGTTAGACCATTTGAAATATTGGCTAGGGTTGGCCCTGTAGCATACATGCTCAAGTTGCCACAAGAACTAAGCAATGTACATGACACGTTTCATGTGTCAAATCTCAAGAAGTGCTTATCAGACGAGACATTAATTATACCGCCTGATGAGATTCACATAGATAACAAGCTGCACTTCGTTGAGGAACCCATTGAAGTCACAGATTGGAAGGTTCAGAAAACAAGGCGTAGCCGGGTTAAATTGGTTAAGGTACGTTGGAATTCAAAGCGCGGCCCCGAGTATACGTGGGAGCAGGAAGATAAAATGAAAGCCAAGTATCTGTCCTTGTTCACGAACACTCCAAGTCAAGATGACAAGAAATGAATTTCGGGACGAAATTCTCTTTAACATAGGGAGAATGTGACACCCAGTATTTTAGGTCAATATCCATATTACATAAATGCACGTTCATAACATATATTTCCTGAACTTTTATTTTAACTAAGTAAAGTCAAGGAGTCTAGCAAAGGAACTTATATCAAAATAGTAATTGATAAGAATTACTATGAAAATAAACAGTGAAAACCCGCAAGGTACAGTCGTTGGTGATTGACAAGAATTTTATTCTTGCAAAAGTCTAGGGACACCCTTTAATGTAAAAACATAAATATTGGTGACTAAACTTTTATAAAAGTTGACATATAAATAATCGTTACATGGTTCTATATTATTTTATGTATACATGTATTATATTAGTTAAAACATTAACCATGACGGGTTAAATTAGTGGACTATTAAAATAGTCAAGATACAAAATATATATAGTTTTAATCATAAAAGTTCGTACTAAACACCTAGAAATCAACGGGAACACCTACCGAGTATACCTTACCTAAAATCCATCTAACTAAACACCTAGAAATCAACTAGAAGTGGAACAAGACCCAACCCCCCACCCTTCTACCCATTTTGGCCGAGAAAGGTGGCCCACCCACACAACATCACCTACACCACACCACCACCATCCTTGTGTCATAGGAAGCCTATGCTCTTTCAAGTGTAGAGCAAGCCACCGTCACATCCATCTTAATCACCATCCTTGGTAATGATGGTAGAGTAAACAACACACCATCTCCATTAATTTTTCCCTACATATATCGAGCTTCACACACACACACACACTTTGCATATTTCACAACCAAGAGCTAGAACATAGAGATCTTGGGCTAGAGTTGGTGATTCAAGGAAGTTGGAGTCTAGGAGTCGGGTTTTGTAGCATCACGAGCCTCTACCAACTTTCTACTCATTGTTCATCACCTAGCTTTGTCTAGCGGTATGAAACCGACACCACACTTTATTTTCATCTTTAATTTTAGTTTTAAAGCTCGTTGTTCACCAAAGTAACAAAAGATTTAAAAGATTAAAAGAGTTTTGTAAGTTTAACTTTATTATGTCTACAACTAAATTTTATATAAAAAGATGTATGTGGTTCGAAAAAATGATAGACTTATATATAGATTATTGTCTTGAAATATTTTATAAGATATTTGTTATTTTGAGTTCAAGATGCTAAGTTAGGAGTGGTTAAAATAAAAGATTTGTGTAAATATATAAAAGGATCAAATTTGTAGAAATACATGTGTATGCATATTGTTGATTGTAGTAACTTGAAATGGTAGTAATACATACATACATATATATCGAAATTGTATGTATGGGTGTATATGTTGTTGTTTTGATCCTATGATGATAGTTGTAGATATTAAATTAAACGCATGATTAACACTAGATAAAAAGGCTTGAACATGGATGCATACGTGTAGAAATTATGATATATATATATATAAATGTGTGTGTTTATAGTTGTTATTTTGGGAAAAATTGTAAAACGTAGATGCATACATATAAATTGAGAGTTACGCATGTATATGTAAGATTGTAGTTTAAAACATTATTTTGTGACCCTAATAGATAGGCATAATCATTTATTGATAAAAAGTGAAATGTATCTATACATATAAATACATAAAATACATGTATATGTAGGTATGTATGTTGTTGCTAGATCATTGGATGGAAAAATATGAATGATTATGAGGGTAAGTTGTATGTGTATAATAAGCATATGTAAACCGGAATATATGTGTAGGTATACATATTTATGATGTTGTCAAGTTGTTTATTTAGAAATATGAAACTTGGTATGATTAAAATGTCTAAGACATTTAGTAATTATAACAATCATATATTCACATATTATGATGGAATAATCATAGAGAAATTATGTGAATGAAATTAAAGACGTTTCGGTAAAATTATAAATGTATACGTGTTATCGTAAAGCATACTGAAATATATGTAGAATTAATAAACATACTTCTACGTATTTGGTGAAAATATAAATGTATGACAAGATAACAAATATCGTTCGGAACAAGTAATTGTATGTGGACGTGCTAACATGGTTTATGTGCTCGTAAAATAAATGACATGCTTAGTACAAACTTGAACGATATTTGTGGTTTATATAATTATTGATAGAAAATAATTATATGGCGATGCCTGGAATATATTATAAATATATTATAAGATGTTGCAAAAATAATATTTATTTTTGACAAACATAAGTCACCAATATGGAAATATAATATTTTTTCGGATAATAAATAAAGCGTCTAGACTGGAATAATAATCACCAACGAGTCGTCATGAGAAAACATTGTTTTACATAAACAAAGACGAACTTAACAGGAATAGTTAAGTCGGGTGAACAACTTGCGTTTAAGATGGGTAGTTTTAACGGGTATAGTATCCTTGTGTAATTAGGATACAGATAAGCGGGGTTTACGGTTATTCAAGTATTTGCTAGCATTCATATTATCGAGGTGAGTTTCACTAACCCCTTTTTCTAAGTTTTTGAAATGTTTTGGGGTGGAAACATACTTGTAAAGAATTTTCGTATGTAAATGAATGAACAAATGATCAGACCGTATGTGTGCATTGAGGGAAAAATAAAGCGCTTAAAGTCCTCGGAATAAAAACTTAGTAACCATTAGCTATGGATTTAGCCCGGGATTCTATGGATAGTACTATTGGGGGTGACGCCTCCGGTCATGGTTAGTCGCGCTAACCAGGGGTCCAAATGACCGCATATTATCTTACTCGCAGAAAGGCGAGGGGAGGCACAAAAAAATTGTATTCCTTGCAAGCTTTCAAATGGGGTCAATTGGTCAGGGTAATGTTCAGATTCATTGGTTATACATACAAAGAGTTTTGATCCGAAAATGATCATGTTTAAATGATGGATTTATGATACCTCTTAATAATGACTTGTGAACTCACCAACCTCGAGTTGAAACTTTTTAAGTATGTTTTTAGGAAATTGAACGTGGTCTTTAGGTTAGCAATGTAGGTTACATGCATGCATGTGGATATGACTTTTGGAGGATTTCTCTCGTATAACTCATGGTCTTGAGTCATAATTGCGAAATCTTAAACTTTTGTAAACTCAAGTTGATACTTTGTGATGTAAATATTTTAAACTCGATTATGTATCCAACTACATGTATGTGTTTGCGTTAATCATATACTTTGGAAACCAGTGAATGTTACGCCTCGCGTTTCCGCCTTGGCGGGGTGTGACAGATGATGCGGGAGTCGTATCAAACCTGATATTGGCATCTATTTACTCAAGGATTAGATCTGCCCTAGGGCATTGGTCTGCTTTTAACATGATCAAAGATTTGAAAAAAAATGTTTCATCAAGAGTACGACAAGAATCCTTATAGTTTCTTGGAGGAACACAATGAGAAAGTTACAATGAAGGATCCTAAACGTGCTATGATCATGAGGTGCAAAGTGGAAGACCTCAAGAAAACAAACATACCTTTGGATGATCACTTAGTTATTGACATGTTTGTTGATGACGTTTGTGACAACTACGAAAGGAAGATTCTCCAACCAAGTCGTTATGATGAGGTGACGGAATTCATCTCTTGGTATGCAAGAGCGAATACCCAAGATGCTTGGAGCATGAAATTCTATGTTAATCAACTTGAGCGGACAACAATCTACATTAGTGATGACATCGTTAGAGGAATGTTTAATTATGGTCTTCACCTGTCTGGCACAAAGTGGAAACAAAAAGGTACAAGGAGAAATTGTCAAAACCAGCGACACAAGCAAAGCTATTAGAGAGACTAAGAAACAATTCCCTAAACCAAGATGTCGTGTTAGAGAAATGCCCGAGGCAGCTGAAGCAAGAGATGTCTTAACGCATTCACTTCAGGTATCCCGACAATTGTTCCCTAATTCTTTTATCTTTTAAAAGTTTGACTTTTAAAGAATGCAAATTCATTTTTACATAGATGATAGAAAAGGAGGGAAGCAAGAAGAAAAGAAAATGGATGAAACTTAAAAAGTCACTTTACAATGAAGATTCGAGAGATTCAAGTTTCAGGATACATCATTGGATGATGCTATGATTATTTTGTTTAGAACAGTTTAATTTCCGTTTTTATATTTTCTTTTGATTATTGCATGAACGATTGCTTTTATTTGGATCAAAATTCATACTTGTTATAATTAATTCATGTAATGTCAAGTTGCCACAATTGAATTGAGAATTCAAACATTTAAAGACATGAGATGTGAAACATATGAGATATGTTACTCAAATCATATAGATGAATATTATATAGGATCTAATGGATACCAAGAATGAGTTTAAAACAAATCACTTGGTTGAACTATGTAAAGTCATTATATGAGATATAATGTAACATACTTGAGTTTAACCAATTAAGATGGTTGAAATTGTTTCATCACCGACTCTTTCAAGAATCATCTTATGATATAAGATCTAAGAACGATAATAGTTATTGTTACTCTACGAAAAAGTGATTAGACGGTGATCTTCTTGATCATATCTAAACACTAGGTCATAGAGAGAAGAAATTAGTTATCCCGGTTGTCAAGTCTAAAACGCAAACACTAGCTTAAACAAATCATCCAGAACAGGTAAACCACGTCATATTGGATATAGAGTAGGAGGAGTCCTACAAACAATTAAGGATAGGAAGATGTTCATGAGATGAAAACTCATGTATGAAAAGAGTCTCGTATATTTTCTTAAAAGTCACTATATTTTATAAGTCTTAGGAGTAAGATGGAATGCAACTATGTTAGGAGTAAGATGGAATAAAACTATCCCCGACAAATGAATACCTGGTTCTTAGACAATAAGCAAAGAGGCTTAAGTTCTGATATTTGGAATATTTAGATGCATAACACACAGACATATGAAATCATATCCAGAAAGATAGAGATCTTTCAAGATGAAATGTAGGAAGCAATCATGGAAAGTCATCTACAGTTGATCACCAAAACTCTGTGAAGGATATCATTCCATGATGACTTAGACACGAAATCCATATTTGAACAAGTGAGACTTGATCAGACTACGATATGAATATGATTCATTAAGGTAGAAATTGTTTTGGAAACAATTCATGGATTATCATACAAAAACCTTGAAAAAATATCAACAGTTGATAACAAAGGAATTACAGTCCTAGTTTCTTGTCGAAGAAACAAATCATAAGCTTTAAATCAGTTGAGGAACTGATCAATTAAAACATGTATCATAGATACAAGAATGTTTATATGAAATACCTAATGGCAATAAGGTAGATTCAAGAACAGTATGGAAGTCTAATTAGAGATATGTCTAAATAAATGAATCTCGAATTGATGGGATCAATTCGTGGCAGATTCAATGTGATATATGCAAAGGCTAGTGGGACCGAGTATCTATACCAGTGATAATGTGTGAAGACTCATTATCATGTTTCTGAGTAGTGTATAGGGATACACAAGAATACCACAAGGCAATATAGGAATTTTATAAATTCAAAAGTGTATAGAGATACACTGCTAGTTTTCGAGTTTAATGAATCAGTAAAAGATAAGGTATCTTGAATGGTGAATTTCAAATCCGTTACATTGTGACCATATATGGGATATATGAAGGCAATATTCTAACATCAGAATCTTAACAGTCTATTGACATAAATACGGTTATCTTAAAGCCTTGTTAGACAAGGTAACATAGATAAATTACTAATATTATCTGTAGTCCAATATTGTATTGAAACAAGGTGAAAAATGAAAGACTTCATTTGGGATTCATCCAAGAGATAAGAAGTTATGTCAAGCTTTTTATATGATGAAAAGAAATTTGAAATCTACTATATCGAAATTATAGGGAATGCTTGAGAAACATTGTTTTGGTGAACATCATAAAGAGTTATGATAAGTGTTTTAACGTCAAGAAAGAGTTGTTGAGTTGAGGAACATATCATAAAAGTTATGATATCCTAGCAGTCAAAGTTTCACTTCTTAATGTTGGAGTTTCGTACATACGGTTTCAAAAACTATTTTGAATCAGATAAAATAAACGTAACAGAAAGTACGCACGAGCCAGTCCAGGACATTACCCTAGACCGCCCACCAGGAGTCCAGATGCAAACCAATAATAAAACAAACAACCATAGGGGGTTTAGACTTTATACCTTTCGCTTAACCGACTAACTGACTAAGCTCAACACCTTGAGACAACGATTACAGTCGCTAGGTCTGGTTCACACGAATATACTCCGGGATTTGAACTCCTTCAAATTCTATCTTTAAGAACCTGCAGAATACCCGTAACACACCCGCTAATCAGTAACCTAACAGAACCTGAGCACTCCTACTCGTAACTGACAGAAACAGAAACACACGGTGACACCAAAAGGTGGCGTGTGGCGACGGTTTCCTCAACCGATGGAGGCAACGGTGGTCCATAACGGCGGCTGCGCAAGGCGGCCTAGATGGTGGTGGTGGCCCTAAAAGGGGAGGAGGGGAACTAGGTTTTTAACTTTTAAAACCTGATTTCTCTTGTGTAAAAGGTTTGCTCCTCTTTTCCCCCTCGTAGCCTTTATTTATAATCCCTCAACTTGTTCTCCAAGTTAGGGTTTAAGAAGCCTTAGTTACAACTAGATCCCTTGTAATTACTAACTAATTACATTTAAGGAACTAATATCTTTAATTATTTAATTAACTAACAATTAGTTAATTAAATTATAATCAAATCTAATATAATTATATTTACAATTAAATAATATCGTAATTAATAAATATGTTCCAAACATATTTCCACCGGTTTATTATTAATTCAATTAATAATAATAATGATTATTTCATAAATAACCATCGTGTCCAACCGTATCCGTTCGTCATGATAGTTATTTCATAAGTAACTATATCGACTTTCGTTATATTCATGTAATGGACTATATTAACATTTAATATATCCAATGATCGTAATCGTTGCCCAATGTGTAACCCTTTGGATCTCACCTTGTTAGCAGTGTTGTCAAATGTCATTAATCGGGCATACTAGTCCAACAGACTCCCACTTGCACGAGTCTCGACCAATTATTAATACCGAGAGTGGTGGACGTCTAGCTACATCTCACTGCCCCTATCAAGGTATGACGCTTTATCCAACAGTCGACTATTCCTGATTAGTCTAAGTACTCTTACTTAACTGTTCGTAATAGTCATGGTATTTCTTAAATCAAATATCCTATCTGTTCCAGACATTCTCTTTACTCGATTGAGATTCAAAGTGGTTCCTTCAGACACACAGTCCGAGTATGGCTGTGCAATTATACTAGTTTGGATCTACGAGGGGCCAAGAGATATCTTTCACCTACAGTAGTAAGTGGACATAATTCCATCTTGACTATATACAACTCTCACTAAGTTTTAGATTAGTTTCCAATGACTACCCTTATTACTGCGTGGTCAAAGAACAACTTTAGACAATGCCAACAAACAACCTTCCACAGAACCAAGTTCTAATATATATTTGAGGTATGAGGATACACTAACAATACCATTTTCAAAACCTACTTATGACAACGATCCATGAAGTAGTTCTAAAACGGGCTACGTCCAATACTCATTCTCTAATGAATATCTGTGAACTTGGCCTTCAACTCCTTGAACTTTCATATGATGAATGAATCAACGATTCATAACTATGAATAAGCCAACGATTCACAATAGTCTTTCTTGAAATTTATTCCCATAAATCTAAACGACTACGAACATTTTGAATAACTTTTATTTAGGTATCAATCATACTAAAACGTTGAACTGAGCAATCATTAATGATCAGGAATTAACTGTTAATTACAAGATCAGATGGAATGTTGTTGTACCATTCAATATCACCCAAATACCAAGGCATAGATCAAGATTCCTTTTAGCTAGGTTGAATATTTAGCATGCTCTTCTTATCCAATAAGAATCTAAAGTTTAAGCCTTCTTGGGTATTCTAGACTTGAGCTATGTTCCACTTTGTTTTAGATAATCTCAATAAACTCCTGATGTCCAACATCATTTGTTGATTTTGCAATGAACTCTTTCATTCAATTTTATCTTCTTTGTAATTTTATCTAAGTGATCTTAAAAGAGCTCTTTCTGTTATTCACTTATGTCTTTCAAATTCAAACAATCGTTCTTTAAAGTAATCATTACTACGTTGAACTCTTTCAACTAGTTTGCTACTACCTTGAACTTTTCAACTAGCACGTAACTGTTTATTCTTGAATTATTCAAGCACTTACATAATACACTATGTATTACTTAATTACTTTTCGCTTCTTATGTCAAAACTCTTTTGACTAAATGAAGCTTGTATAATGTTACTCTTAACACGAATATTGTTTTTCCATCATAATAAAAGCTATAAATTAAGTATGCTTCTGAAGCATACTAGATGGCTCAAAACTTAATTTCTAGATCAAGGCTTCACGGTTTGACTGATTATCCCATAATCAAAATTTTCAATAGTTTAGGTGATTGATATTTATCAGCTCTTTGATGTCTTATCAAACCTTGAACAATCCTATTAACAACCTTTGTTAATATTTATATGTCTCACATATATATATATATATATATATATATAAATATATATGATTGTTCAATCAAACTATTCAATATGTAATTCGTAATTATATTAAAACTGTTATCCTTGCAGTGCATCAATATGACTCTTCATATTTTATTATGTCTCTTCATATCTTGATATGATACCTCATATCTTGCACTTACTGTATGACTCTTCATACTATAATGATATAGAAAGAACCCTTTCGTCTTAGCACAAGCAACCACTATGGTAGCTTCTGTATGACCCAATCATGTGTTCATACGAAACATCCAATGTTTCCTTTGTGAAAGAAGGTCCTTTTAAGTTGTTTGTGGTTCTCTGTCTATCCCATAGATATGTGTTCCTCTATTACTCACATCCGATGTGACTTGAGAATTAATATTTATTCCAAGATCCATATCTTGAATTTAGATTAAACTTAGTACGTTAATTACATATTTAGTCTCAAAGGATCTAAGCTCCCACTTACCTCCATACATCTCCTTTGATAATTGCTTTGTCAAACCAAAACCTTGATTCATATTGAGTTAAAATACATATGTTACTTATACCTTTATCTGGCAACTTCATCAAACATCCAACATACCGTCTGTGATTTAGATGTGTTACTTTTTAAGCATGTATTCATAATGCACATTGATTATTTCATGATCTGATAGCATAAGACATTTACTGATCTCATAAGAGGATCTGTTTAGCTATGTCTAAAGGTATGCATGTTTCCGAAACATGTAGGTCTAGGCAGATAATCTGCTAGAGCATAACAGTCGAGTTCTTAAACTCGTTGTAGTATTTTAATCCTTTTTGATATGCAGGTTTCTCTTTTAGTTTCATAAACTAAAAGTACTGGATCTTACTTTCATGTTCCAAATGTGAACATTTGTTATTTTGGTAAGTGTATTTCAAATAACTTTTAGTTGATGATGATTCAAAATTTCTTTTGCCAAAAGGATTCCAAGTTACTAGAACGTTTCTAGTTCGTCTTCAGCGTCCTGAAGCTGTTGGACATCACTTGGGAAATACGATATTTCTCATAGATGGCAAAGTTCTTTTTCAACTAAGGTAGCAACACTTGCTAAGGATCATCACATCTCTATGTATGCATCCCTTTTTAGTGACAAAGGAATGTAGAATTATCATGGATTCTTGTGCTAATGCCTTTAAGCAATATGAAAGTAACACTTTACTTTCTTAATGAGAAACTTTTGATCTAATAAAAAATTTCTCTTCTTGTCTTTGCTGGTTTTACTTCATCAATTACTTGAAACGCTTTCGAGTAATCTCATTTCTCACATGACTTCGAAGTTTTTGTTACAAAGCGGGTTTGTTTATTCCATAAGATTCTCTATAGTTATTAAGACTATTCTTATTGCTATTATTCCTTTTCAAACATAATCCTTTCGGATGAATGATTCAAGAACCGATGAGTGACTCATCATTTAAAATCATCTTAGTTTGATTAGGAACTAATGGCAAAACTATAGACGAGATTTCATAAGGCTACCTTTAAGTAACAGATATGTAAAAACCATATGCTTGATAACACGGATTAAAAATAAAGGTCCAACCAAAATTCCATAATCAAAAGTATTATCAAACAAAAACCCAAAAACTGAAAATTGTTAAAAACCATCCAATGTTTCAAAAACTAGGCAAATTTCAAAGAATGTAAATTTCACTGCGACGTGATCTTCAATATTCCCATTGCTTCAGTTCATCATTATTCCTCAGACCCTACACCAATATTTGTGAAGTGTTAGTTTGAATACTATATTCATATGTACTTGAGGAAAATGATAGGTTTTACATACTTATAATTTATGCTACAATAGCAGTGTACTCCTCTAGCTCTAACAGGTGTACGGGGTAATTCCTCATCCAGTGACCAAATTCACCACAACGAAAGCACTTCACGTTGTTTTGAGAATCATCGGCAAACGGTCCTCCAACAATAGCTTTGCCTTTGACCCTTGCCTTGCCCTTGCCATTGCCAAAAGCACTAAACTCGTTCTTCTTTCTTTCCATCATCAGCATTGTGATCTGATTTGGATTTGGAATAGTCATCTCTACACCTTTTAGAATTGTGTGCAGTTCGGTTAAAGAACATTCCATGTCACTCAATAGATAGTTCTTGATGAACCTATCATATGAGTCAGGGAGAGAGCTGAGGATTAGATCCACAAGCATGCCACGTCCCATGTCAAAATCCAATTCCTTTAGCTGATCCACGTATCCAACCATCATATGAGTCTGGGAGAGAGCTTAGGATTAGTTTCTTTCTCAAAGATGTAGTGGAGGGCATTATAAGAGAAGTTTGAGTTTTAAGACATCTACAAAGAACAAAGTCAGTTTTAGTATTTTTGATGAAAAATATTTCCTTAAAATAATGACCCTTTAAGAAAAACATTATATATTGTTTAAGGAATGAGATCCAAGGTTAACTATGTTCTATGAATGGGAAAGCATTCTCCATAGAACATAGCTATTTAGGTAAGTAACGATTACCAATTATATTCGATACAATTCTCATGATTATAAGGTCAGTCAAAGACATCTAATGTCTTGAGTTGGTACGATTAGCCATATATGTGTCCACTCATTCTAGTAATTGGGTAAATCACTTCTTATAGGTTTGAGCAATATCTCGTCCTAATTCAGCAACATGTGCATGTCGTCCCAAGACTCTCGAGAATCACGAGATCACCTTGTCCTGACATCCGTAGGCCCAAGTATAAGGCTGAGGCACATGTACTCAGGGTTCGGATGTATCATTTCAAGTGTCTTGAAATAGGAAGGCACTGGAATATTTATTACATTAGTGATTTATTTAGTGCTTTACCATTTTCGGGTAAAAAACATATTGTATTGCAAATATGCATGCTAATATAAATAAAAACGGGTTTTATAAAATTCCAAATTTTATATGTATGGTTCATGATACGTATAAACTCTTTGTCTCATGCACGCTTGTATTTTAATATCATATATTAACAAGTGTGTTCGTTATCGCGGTCCATTTTATCTATTAATAAACTCCTTTATTAATATTCGAGTTTTAAATAATTAATCTCATTATTTATATATAAATCAAAAATCCGGTTTTAAATCTTAAAATAAACTCTTTTATTTTAATAAACCTTTCACGAGATAACTTAAAATCACTATTTCAAAAATCTCGTTGTTTCAATTCAAATTACAATAAAATTGAAAACCCTAATCTATTACAACTGACTTCCAAAATAGCCATAAAAAATACAAGACAAAAATTAAAACCAAACACAACCATGGGTCTAGGCTTGATCCACAAACAACAACAACACAAATATAACGAAACATAAAGGATGTAATCTTTTGTCAAACAAAATTATTGACAAAATTAAAACCTAATTGCAATTAAAATAAATGTTTCTTATTGTTCGCAAAAGTGGCTCTAATACCACTGTTAGGGTTTCGTGCATACGGTTTCAAAAACTATTTTGAATCAGATAAAATAAACGCATCGAAAAGTACGCACGAGCCAGTCCAGGCCATTACCCTAGACTACCCTGCAGGAGTCTAGATGCAAACCAATAAGTAAACAAACAACCATAGGGTGTTTAGACTTTATACATTTCACGTAACCGACTGACTGACTAAGCTCAACACCTTGAGACAACGATTCAAGACGCTAGGCTTGTTTCTCATGAATAACCTACCGGATTTGAACTCCATAAAATCCTATCTCCAAGAACCCACAGAATACCAGTAACGCAACCGCAAATCTTTAACATGACAGAACTCGACAACTCTTACTCGTAACTGACAGAAACAAAAACACACGGTGGTCCGGAACAGCGACTGCGCAAGGTAGCCTGGATGGCGGTGGCACAAGTCCGTCGGCGGCAGGCGGAGGCGCTACGACGGCTGGCCGACAACTGAGGTGGCCGGCGGCGATGGTTGATCCCGGTAGGTGGCAACGGCGCTAAAAAGGGAGGAGGGGAACTAGGGTTTTAACTTTTAAAACCTAATTTCTCTTGTGTACAAGGTCTGCTCCTTTTTTCCTCCTCATAGCCTTTATTTACAATCCATGTAGGTCCCTCGGGTGTCTCGGATCATCACATGAAAGTGTGTTCCTAATGAAACCGGTTGCGGAATGCACGTAATTAGGTAGAGTATCAAGCAACACAAAGTAAGCCGACAACAAACACAAGATACTTTCAAACTTTGTCTATTGATAATCACAGTCGGTTACAGTGAGAATGAGTGCGTACATAAATCTATCACTAACTGGCTATATATACTAAGACCTGTTGCTTGCGCACTTAGCAAGTGCGAAGGGCTTAACTCCTGCGTACTTAGCAAGTACGCAGCCTTTGTTCTTGCGTACTTGCTAAGTACGCAGGATGTACATCCTGCGCACTTTACAAAGACAAATACAACGACAAGTACCTACGAACATGATTACAACTCGATAAACCAATTCATACAAACGTTGAAATACAAATACAAATACATAAAGATAATACATAAGTAAAAACAATCTTTAGAGTGCTTGTCACAAGAATTGATTCAACAAACTCCCCCTTGACAGCAGCTCTAGAGATGTCTACAGTCGCTAACAACTTCAGAAATCTTCAGAGTGCTTATCATAAGAATTGCTTCAACAAACTCCCCCTTGACAGCAGCTCTGGAGATGTCTATAGTCTCTATCATATGTATGCAAGTAGTATTTGTCTAACAACATCGTATCAGAGGTTCCCGAAGGTCAAAATCCGTGAGCTCAAGGACGACTACGTCAAGTTTGAGCTCCATGACCAAAGGTTTCCCAAGGTCAAAATCCGTGAGCTCAAGGACGACTACGTCAACTTTGAGCTCTGTGAAACCGACGCCAGCATGGCTAACGCGCTCCACGTCAGTAACCAAAATGACGTATATTGAAAGATTCAGGAAGGAATCCCTGAATAGTCCTATTCTACCTCCTCTCAGTCTCATGTTCAGGAACATACTTGTTGTCTGAACTCTCTTGTCTTTGACTTTTGGACGATGACTCGGGAAGGGAAACCTTCGCCATTCTCCGTGGGTGTGTTTGGTCTGGTGCATCATCAGAGTCAGATGAATCAGATTCAGTAGCTTCGGAATCCGACTCTTCAACACCATCTCCTCCTTCTTCCTCGTCACCGCCATCACCAGCCATCTCTGCAAGAACATAAGAGAAACAACATTAGATCAAGCAGAATCGTTGGAATGGATCAAACATAACATTGTATAGCACTTGCACGATGAACTGAATTTCAGACTTAGAAAAAATGCTGAGTTGCCCTTCCTGCTTAATTAACAAATACGCAGGAAATTGTTCTTGCGTACTTAGTAAGTACGCAGGAGCTAATTCTTGCGTACTTAATTAGTGCCTAGGAACCAACACTTAGAACTTTTACAAAATCCAAAATCAAGAGATTCAAAGTTTTAGATGATGATATCGGTCACCACAATGTCGAAAAACTTGTTTAAGACTTATGGGACCAAAACCAACACCAATGCAAAGCTAAAACCCGGTCATTTTGACCTAACCTCGGTCTGACACAAAATCACGGACACCCAAGGGGTCAAAACCAAAATCAACAACTGTTAAGGACAAATTTTGTATGCTAGAGCATCGAGTGATGATCATAAACTAGTTTTAGGGCCTAATTTCACTTAAGAACACCCAAACCCGGTTTAAATTTCATCACCAAAACCCTAAGCTCGAGAGTTTAAGAAATAGGTCCAAAAAAGATTGATTTTGAGGATGGAATGGTCCAAGATTCTCACCAAATTTTAGTAAGGTGAAGAAGAAACTATGATCGGGACGAAAAAATCGGTTTGGAAACACACGAAAATTTTAGTGAAATCGGAGCAGGGGGTGTACATAGTGTTAGTGAGTTTCAAAAGGATGAACTAATGAAAAAAATTTCTAACACCTGTATATATACCCACACAAACCAGTCGTGCGTACTTGTCAAGTGCGCAGGACTTAACTCCTGCGTACTTACTAAGTACGCATGACTTAAGTCTTGCGTACAGGGTTTAACTCTTGCGCACTTGACAAGTACGCAGAGACCCTTGTGTACTCGAAGTTCAACTCAAATTACAAATATTGTCAAGTCAAATAGTGAACCGGATAAGAACAGTCAATCAAGAGGATTCAAAAGCAGTTCAAGGAAGTTAAACACAAATATTTTTGGCTTTTCTTAACTTTTGATAAATTGTACTAAAAATCTTTTTGTCATTTTCGATAAAGATAGAACTGTACACGAACTTAAAATCTTTTTGAGCTTTTCTGAATAAAGATAATATGCACAAGATTCAGATCCGGATATACAAGAATATACACACAAGCTATTTTTTGGTCAAAGTCATGAGTAGAGGATCATATCAGGCTAAGAATTTAGCAAAAAATGATACACGATAAACATCAAGGAATATGGGATCATGTCATGAATTACTACTAATTCATACGTAGTATGCAATATAAACAAGTAATTCAAGTTGTCAATATTATAAGATTTGAATCCATAAGCATCTTTGTATCACGTTCTTTTTTGTTAAGGTATTAGTTATAAGTATACAACGTGTACCCCATAGTTCTGCTACAGAAATTTAAATTACACTATCTCAAGGCATCTAAGATTTTCCCAAAGATTTCCAAATCTCCAGAATGAATTTACATCGTTTAGCACAGAAAAAATCAAGCAGAATCCATAAGGATTATCAAGAATCATAAGATTCAGAATCGAGTGATTCATTTGTCTTGGTTTGATAGGTTTTTCTTCTGTGTATCATATGATGATTCAGGTTAATAAATATGGTGTTTGAGGATTTAGGTAAGGGGATCCAACTTTTATCTGGATTTGATTTCAATGAATCAGATATGATTCAAGGGTGAATATATGCTGAACAAATGATGTCAAGACATATCCTGGCCCAACTTCCCATTGCATACTTGTGAGTATGGGCAGTGAAGTGAACCGAAAAATTATGCTAAAGACATAACCCGAAACTGGTCTCATAAGAAAATATTTGCCAAAATCTTACATCCTTTATCTGATAATGATCTTTTTGCATTCTTTTACACACACACACACACACACATGCAAACATGGGTTCAAATCACAGTTGTAGTATTGATTTAGTTTCCACACTACTAATGATTCAAAAATGCTTATAGCCTACTGCCAATTCAAGTTACTTGCAAATAATCAAATTAAAACGGAAACAACTTAAACTTTCAAGTAATCATGAGGCGATCATTTCCCATATGTGCAGTCTAAGACGTTTAGATCACTTACTGATGTACTATCATTTCCTCTTTCCTTCAAAAGATTTTGAAATTTTCATTATTTTTTATTTTGTTTGGATTTTCTGAAGATGTTAATTAAAGAGAAAACGAACTGAACAAAAGAAATTTAAAAGAAATAAAGATTAACTTCCATGAAATGATTTGATTTTGAAAAAGAGTTTTCACTTAGGATTGAACATTCCTATCAAGTTGACCAGATGTTCAAAACAGGTCTGATCAAACGCCTTACTGAAAAGGTGAGCAAAGTTGTCATCCGTGCAAACTTTGACAAGTTCTCATATGCTTTTTAGCATAGTCACGGATGAAATGATGGCGAATTTCTATATGCTTAGTTTAGGAATGTTTCACCGGGTTGTTCGTGATAGACATAGTGGCATTATTGTCAATGAATAAAGGATGTTCCAGTGTAGTTCAAGCCATAATCTCTCAATTGCGGCTGAATCCACAATATCTGAGAACAACAGCTCGCAACAGCAATGTACTCCGCTTCACATGTTGAGACAGAAACCGTTGACTGATTCTTACACGCCAGAAGACCAGCCTGTCCCTCAAGAATTGACATCCACCTGAGGTTGATTTTCTATCGAGGTTACAACCGCCATAATCAGAATCAGTATAGGCTTTGAAATCAAACGACATCTGCTTTGAGTACCAAAGACCCAATCGTGGATTCCCCTTCAAGTATCTGAAGATCCTCTTAACAGCTATCAGGTGAGACTCCTTTGGTTGTGACTGAAACCTCGAGCACAAGTAGACAGCAAACATAATGTCGGGCCTTGAAGCTGTGAGATACATTAGAGAACCGATCATCCCGTGGTACAATTTACACTCCACATCCTTTCCATCTTTGTCCGGCTACAGACCATGATTGACTGGGATTGGTGTGCCATAAGTAGTACAATCATTCATCTTGTATTTTAACAAGATGTCCCGCGCATACCTAGTTTGATGTAGATAAATGCCATCCTCCCTTTGACTGACTTAGAGACCTCGAAAGAACGACAGTTCACCCATGTTGCTCATTTTAAACGTGGACTTCATCACCTTTTCGAATTCTCTACACATCTCTTCATTGGTAGACCTAAAGATAATGTCGTCGACTTAAACTTTCACTTGTAGAATATTACCTCATGCTTTCCTAATGAAGAGAGTCGAGTCAATTTGTCCTCGGTCGAAACCATTGGACAGTAGATGTTTTGATAAAGTCTCATACCATGCCCTAGGTGCTTGATGAAGACCATAAAGTGCTTTATCCAGCTTGTACACTTTATTGATATTATGTGGATCTTCAAAACCTGGAGGTTGAGTGACATAGACCTCTTCATGAACTTTCCCATATAGAAAAGCCCTCTTCATATCAAGTTGCTAGACCTTGAAGCCGACAAAGGAGGCATAAGCCAGAAACAGTCAAATGGCCTCAAGTCTAGCAACTGGTGCATACACCTCTGTGTAATCCAGGCCCTCTTGCTGATAAAAACCATGAACAACCAACCTTGATTTATTCTTCACTACAAAATTTCGATCGTCCGTCTAGGTATTTAAACACCCATCTGGTTCCAATCGGATGCATACCCTTCGGAAGGTCAACCAAATCCCACAAGTGCAACTTTTGGAATTGAGACAATTCATCTTGCATCGCCTCTATCCAACAGTTGTCAGCGAGAGCCTCTTTCACATTCTTCGGCTCCAATTGGGATACGAATACAACATGCAAGCAAGTTTCCATGATACATGTGTCAAGTATCTCAGCATACAAACTGGTGCTCTCAATAATGGTTCTATGACGAGTTTGAACAACGACATCAGGATCACCAATAATGTTGTTAATTGGATGATTCAGATGCACTCTCGTGTCTGGTAATTGAGGTTCTCAAATTGCTGACTCAAGGTTAGTGCTCAACTCCCCCGTATCAAGTGTACCTGAATATGATTCAATGTTGATTGGATCAACTGTAGCATCATTTCCTACATGAACATTAGGATCAACTTGAGCATCTTTTCCTTCAACATGAACTTCATCTCCGTTGTCACTATCAAGAGTTCTAGATGTAGATGCAGATGCAGCATTGGAATCGAAAGTTGGGATAGGTACCGTTGCTTTGGTTGAGAAATTGGAGTCGTCGCCATCACAACAGAACTCATACAACTTGGCAGCATCTTCAGCAGATAAATCAGGAAGGTTAAAAGACTTGAACAGAGCATCATAATCAAATCCCCAAGCAGGACCAGTTGGTTCTAGTGGAATGTTGTGTTTACTGAAGTCCACTTCGAACCATTCCTCCACAGACCTACTCTCAATATTGTACACTCTCTTGCATGGGGAATTGGCAACATATCCTAAGAAGATGCCTTCCACCGCTTTTGCATGAAATTTAGACTTTCGATCTTTGTACTGTAACAATAATGAGCAGGGACTACCCAAAGGAACTAGGTAGTCAAGATTTGGAGGTCGATTGTTGATCAGCTCATAACAAGTTTTATTGTGACTCTTAACCACCAGAACTCTATTTAAGACGTGACAAGTTGTGTTGACTGCTTATGCCCAGAACGTTACGGGAAGCTTGGCATCTGATAGCATTGTCCTTGCAGTCTCAATTAGGGTTCTGTTCTGCAACTCCATTCTGCTGGGGTGTATACGGTGCACTAAATTCATGACGAATACCCTTCTTGAGATAGAAAAGCTCCATCATGTTGTTCTTGAACTCTGTGCCATTATCACTCCTTATTCTTCTAACCTTCAGTTTGCATAAAGTTTCCAAGCTAACAATCAGGTATTGAATAATTTCAGCTGTCTCATCCTTTGTAGCTAAGAAATGCACCCAAGAAAAACGTGAGAAATCATCAGTTACAACTAGACAGTATGACTTCCCTCCAATACTCCTGATACTTATGGGCCCAAACAGATCCATATGTAAGAGCTCCAAAGGGGTATCGATGGAGTTTTGGAGCTTGGGCTTATGAGACTTCCATTGCTGTTTGCCCTTTTTACACGACACACAGTCATCTGCAATGGAGAATCTCAGCTTAGGAACCCCGGTAACTAAACCGTTTCGGACAAGATGATTCATTTTTCTGTAAGAAATATGTCCGAGTTTCCTATGCCACAAAATTGAGTCAAGCTCTGTCGCTTTGGTAAGCAAACAAGTAGCAACTGAAGATGTGGTTTTCGCCACGCTCATGTCGATCTGATAGGTATCATTCGTTCTTGGCGCACGCATCAAAATCCAGTCTTCAGGAACCTTAAACCCAGGTTTGAGAATCATGCATTCAGACTTGTCAAACATAACCGGGTACTCCTTATCACACATCTGAGAAACACTCAACATGTTATGCTTTAGCTGCTCGCAGTAGTTGACGTTGACGAAGCTTACACATCCATTCGAAACCACGCCTTGACACGTAATACTGCCACCTTTCTCTCCTGCAAAGGCCACATAGCCGCCTATGAATGGTTTAACATCTTGAAGCAAAGCCATATTGCCTGTCATGTGCCTGGAGCATCCACTATCTACATACCAACGGTTACAGATAGTTCCCTTAGGATATCCCTGCACGAGTCACAAGAAACTAATTAGATTTGGAGACCTAAGCCATAGTGTTCTTGGGTCGTCCGTCTTTCTCAAAATAAACTACCTCAATCAATTCACAATCATGACTGTCAAAAATGGGTGAATCTTTAGAAGATTTAGGATCAGCCGATTGAGAACTTTTAGATTTCTTGTTCCAGGACCTTTTCTTTTGTTTTACTGGAACAGTCGGCTTGCATTCAGAAGCACCAGGTGAACTAGTAGAAGCTTCACCTGATTGAATTCCAGCCAGCTGTTACAGCTTTCTCAATCTCTTATTCCTTCTTCTCCTCTGTGGTTTGGAGAGTTTAACCATAAGCTTCTCACCAGTTGGTGCACTACCAGAGGTAGACACATAGGGTTTAGCAGGTTGCTTTTCCCTTTTTGGAACAGATGGCTTAGCCTCAGATGTGGTCTTTGGCTTCACCATAGGTTTCACTAGTGGTTTCACCATATTTGGTTTGGGATTCTTGGGTTGCTTCACTGGTGGTGACTTAAAGATAAGAGCCGGTTGTGAAACAATTGGCCGTTCCCTTGGTTCTTAGTAGGGAAGTTCACAACGATGTGACCAACCATACCACAGTGAAAGCAAGCATGCTTTTCCTTATGAATCCTCCTATAGGGCTCGTTAGATCTAGCATTTGATGACTCAGCATGATGAGCAGGAGGAGTTGTTTGATGAACATGAGTAGTGGTTTTTGATGGACCTGATGTTTATTCATTTTTGGGGATGTAATATTTTTCCACATTAGCTTTATAACCAAGCCCATAATAATTTGCATAGGCTTCTTTCTTTACTTGGCTAATATTCTTATAACCCCCATAAAGCATTACTTTTAGTTTTTCATTTGTTTCAATGGTATCAGGCTCAGTCAAAATGCAATTATCACGATCAGTGACAATGTTTTTCACAACTTTGTGTTCACCAATCAACTCCTCTGAGACAACACCATCAGGGATGGTGTTCTCAGAGCCTTCATCAGTGAAGAACTCCTGATCAGAAGCAGAGTCAGCCTTACTTGAGGAATCATCCTTGTTAGAGGAATCATCCTGACTTGAGGATTCATCAAGGCATGAAAATCAATATCAATTAATCTGTTGACAAATTTCCCGCTTACTGGTGGAGGAATGGCATTAGTACCCAACCATAAACCGTTCACTTGTCTCACTACTGATTCATAGTGTTCCACCACAAAACGAGAATTTTTCAACTTCTAAATTCTACCATTCAACTACAAGACATCATTCTGCAGCTTGGTAAATTCATTATTTCTCTTTTCCAACCCCTTGTACGCAACATCCAAATGAAGCTGTTGTTCACTGATTTTAAGTGAAAAATCACGTCTTTCTTTCTTTAAAGTTTCAATTGAATCTTTGTAACGTTTTTCATTTTCTTTGTAGCTTAAAGCTGCAATACGAAGGGGTTCGACCTTGTCCTAAAGCTTGGAATTTTTTTCTTTCAAGCCAAGACATTTAGAACAAGAAATAACAGCAAAAGAATTAGAGTCTACCTCAGTTGACGAACTTGATGACTCCCCAATAGCCATGAGGGCAAATGCAGTTGTAGACTCCCTTTGGTCAGCTACAGAAGCTTCCCTTTCTTCTGCTTCCATCATCTCAACGATCTCAGCCATGAGACCAACCTGTGTTTGAGCAATAAGGGCATCCTCCAAATGAACACCCCAATCAAAGCTTTCGTCCTGTTGAGCTACCAAAGCATTGGACGTTCCACCTTGACTTTTATTGCGGTTGTTAGAATTGTTGTACCCTTGACCATTTCCTAGGTAGTTTCCCTGGCTTGGTCTAGTGAAACCTGAAGCAGGTGCTTTATCCTTCTGACATTCACGAGCAAAGTGTCCAAAGTTCTGACACTTGTAGCACTTGGCTTTGGATTTATCAAAACCCACCTTGGCATTTGAATACCCACCAATGAACTTCCTGCCAGTTCTATTCAAGAAACGCTTGGCCCTTCTCAAGATCTTGGCCATATTCCATTAAATATCCATGTACTCCATGTCATCTGGATCCACCTGATTAAAATCTTCTTCAATGGTTTCAGGATTCGTAAGCTTGCCACCAATGAAGTTCTCACAGGCAAGCATACATGATGAAAACAATGCTACATGATCTTCAGCTATCTTGGCTATAGCAGTCTGGTTAGCTGAAGATGTGGAGGTAGGATTTCTTGAGGAATGTAGGTGGTGAGAACCAGATCCAGATGTTGTAAAGCATGTATGACCACCACAACCATTCGAGTTATCTTCTTCATGTGAGTTCCCTGAGAATAAGGAGATTCCTGAACCCGATGACTTAGCTATGGAAGACGTCCCATAATACATCGAAGGGTCTTGGGTTTGAGGTCTCCCTGAGCTTTCTTTTCTTTTCAGGTTCATATCGTGTGCTTGAACCTTTCCAATTGCTTCTTTAATCGTCATCTCATAGAACTTGGGGTTCTCTCTCTGAAGAGTGGTATACATCTCAAACTTTGATGGTAACGTATCCAGAAACATTTCAACTATTTCCTCATCAGGATACGTTAGCTCATAAGCTTTTAACTCAGTTTGCAGATGATAGAATCTAGATATAAGTTCAGCCGTAGATTCATTCTCCAGGTATCTGAAGCACTCATACTGCTTTCTCAGGAGATCTCTTTTGCGCTTCTTGATGTCACTGTTCCCTTCAAATCTTTTCTACAATGCCTTCCAGAGATCTTTCGAATTATCATAACCTCCAAAGATGCGAAAAAGCTCTCTAGTCAGGGCCATTGTGATAGATCCATGTGCCTTCTTTTCTCTATCATAAACTTTATTTTCTTCTTCATCTAGCTTAGATAAAGGCTTGGGAACAATCTCATCAAGATACGTATAAGTCGGATGCTTATAACCCTCAAGTATAGGTATCCACAAAGAGGAATCGGTGTATGAGATATAATGCTCAAAGCGTGCTTTTCAATTCGAATAATCATTAACATTAAACAGCTTTGGCGGTTTTTGCAGAGTACCTATCTCGTTATCATAGTTAAGCAGGTTACCAAGATTCTGAAGATTTTCCATAGTGTAAAACTTAGTCAAAAACTCAGAAAGTCAACACAACTTGTGCACTTAAAAATGGCCTTGCGCAGTTAAGAAATTTGTCTTGCGTACTTACTATTTGCTCTTGCGTACTTATCAAGTACGTAGGAGTAACGTATAAATACGTAGGAATGAAGTCAAGTACGCAGCAAGAATGGTCTTGCGTACTTAGCAAGTACACAACAAGACTGTACTTGTTGCCAAATATAGTAAGTACGCAAGTCACTTTTTCACCTGCTCTCACCAACTTTTTTCGGCCACTTGAAAAACACCAGATCTTCAAAAATTGAAGATAAGACTAAATCAATCAAGCCAAAGGGTTAGAAACTTGTTTCTAACAAACCCTTGATGATCAAAACTGTCACACCCCCAATTTCAACTAACGGAGTTTTACCGTTTGGGAAGGGACAAAACAGGATCTCAGTCATTAGTTACATTGAATAACTCTACATGGGACTCAAATGAAAATATCATATCAATCAGAGTTTAATACGGAAGCGTAAAGAAAGTAAATGCGCAAAACACACGCGCCCAAAAAGTCCAAAAGTTCAAACCAAACATAATTCAAAACAAAGTCCAAACAATTTAATAAAACATCAATCAATAGGAGAATCCCATGCATGTCCTATATGTACACCTGTGCCTTATCTTAGCGACCTGAGAAAACATGTAAGAAAATGTCAACACTAGGTTGGTGAGTTCACATGTTTCAATATTTAAATAAACGTTTACCAGATTTATTGTATAATCAATATATATATATATATATCAACAAGTAGCTAACCCATGTTCATGTTTGCTATTACGCTCACAACCGTAAACTGACTGTTTGAATGCCTCCCACCAGGCCTATCAACCATGGTGCATGATTAGGTCAATATTGCACCCGTTCGATATCCAATCGAGTTAGCGCGACTAACGCGGGTGAGGTTTGTCAAACCCAGTAGTACTACCCAACATACCTCGCTATACTCATATTTAAATGGTTCGATGCAAGAACTTTCATGATAGAGTTTACGCATAGTCATAACAAGTGATACATAATGAAGAACAAAAATCAAAAAGAGTTTGCATCATGTTTTCTCCCCAGTTAAAAACAGTAAAAGGGCCGTGAAAACTCACCTGAACGGCGTAGGTAGTAATCACACAAGTACGAGACTGAAATCTAAAGCGTTAGCCCGACACAGCTCACAAATGCCCAAGAATTACAACATAACTTATTAGGGATAAAATGAGAATTATTGGGATAAGTGACGACGACACGGAATGTTGAACGTCCTAAAATAAACGCTCTAAAGATCAAAGAGTAGACGAATGTGTCTACGGAATTATATAAATTTCTTAATATAATCATTAAGGGAAAAGCGTTACGTGTCGTACGTTAATAATGAATAATAAATAAATAAATAAATACATTCGTACGTTAAAATCGTTTACAAAAGTTAGGAAAATAATACAATTTAATATATTATTTTTAGGTTCGTATGATTACTAATAATCATTGCGGCAAAAAAAATAAATATGTTATTTTTAATCGAAGTAATAAACACGAGTAAATAATATAACTAATTATATTATTATTTAGTTTCAAACGTCACACGAGGTTATAAAACGATACAAATTAATATAAAAATATATATTGTTTAATACTAGGAGTCACGAGTTAGAAATAATATAAACATATCGTTTTATACTAATTCGGGGTTTGAAAATAATATAAATATATATTATTTTAAAAAGTGGAACTTTTAGTAATTATAAGTTATAAAATCAAACCCGAGTCTACGGGGGTTTACGGGACTAAAACACATTAATATATTATTAATATAATATAGGAAATAGTTTTTTTATAAAATGAAATTCATTAAAAAGTCCCCAAAAATAATTGCAGGAGACCGGACTCGGTCTCCTCCACATGAGTCCAGCGTCTTAACCATCTCCGCCCGCTAGGGATTCGCACAAGAATCCGGTTTGAGTTGGTTTTATCAAGCGAGTTCGGTGGTTCCTCCTCCTCTACGCGAGCCGAACCAAAAACCCTCCCAAAACCCACAATTTCGATATCGATCTAACCCAAAAACATAGGGGTTTTTTTCATTAACATCAAACGAGTCTGTAGTGGAGTTTAATTGTGAAAACATCTGGTTTAAGATCTTTAATTTGAGGTTTGAACGACCGAAACCCTAAACTAAGAACACAAAATCAATTAGATTGAATTCGATAATAACATCGGTTGGAATCAAAGGGCTTTTACTAAATAAGACATTGCGAATCTATCCCCATGGTTTAATTGGATTGAAAATGAGTCTAGGATCAAAACCCCCAAAATGTTTTAAGCGCAAACCCTAGTTTCTGGATCGGGATAAATTCGATGTTATGAAATCAAATTAGCATAGGGTTTTTATCCAGTAGGGGATTGCGAATCTACTGATACACTTTAATTGGATTTAAACTGAGTTTAAGGTCTAAACCCCCAAACTAATTTATGAACAAACCCTAGATACGAAATTGAGTTCAATTCGATGTTGTATAATCGAATTGACAAGGGGCTTTCAATTAACAGAAAAAAATGAAACATATGGTGGTTTCAATTACATTAAACTATATCGGATTGATGGAGTTCGACTAAGCTATAGCCGCAAGTCTGATGAGTTGGTCTCCGGCGTCGTTGGTTCCTTCTCCGGCCAACTTAGGATGTGAAAAAGCTTCTGTGGAACTCGTATAGAATGCGCAGGTGTTCAATTACAGAGTGGATGCTTGAATCGATCGATTTTGATTGAAATGGAAGACGGTTTCGACAGTTACGATTTTGATTACCCATAATTGAGTTTAATTCGAATCAATGTCGTGTTTAATGAGTTAATGATGAACGTTTAAGTCGTTATTGTGTATTTCGGTTACAAATTCGCACGAATTTCAGATTGTGGAGCTCCAAATCGGATCATTGCAATGAGTTTGACTTTTAGAAGTCAACACAAATTGAATTTGAGTTAATTACAGCCTTAGTCCCTCTGATTTCATGTATTGAGTTTAGAAATTGGCAGAACAAGTCCCTTGGGTTTGAGTTAGGTTAAGAACATGTTAGTTTGACTATCAAAAGTCAACAGGAATACCATTTTGTGAATTTTGACTTCACCAAATCAAATAGAATTAGGTTTAGGCTAATTACACAATTAGTCCTTGTGGTTTAAGTTTGAAAGTTAACAATTCTAGTCCCTTGAGTTTGTGATATGGTTACTTGGGTTAAGACTTAACTGTATTTGCTAACGGGGTTAATCCTAAAAGTCCGGATTGTCACATCATCCCCTAGTTGAAAGAATTTTCGTCCCGAAAATTAAATAAGTAATAAAAAAAATATTTCCGGATGTCACATCATCCCCTAGGTAAAAGAATGTTCGTCCCGAAAATTAAAATTTTACCTTAAGAGTTTGACGTGGAGTGCTTGAACAGATTAGGATATTTGCCCAACTGTAACATTTCTGATTTTTAGTATCGGTATTTCAATTCAATGTAATACGTTTCAAACTCAATTCAAGTGCACTGTTTTGTTTCTTTTCGTATGATCAATTTAATACTATATTTCAATGCAAATCCGCAAATTTTACTCGGTTATATCCTATCAAAACAATACATAAGCATCTAATTGTACAAATATGACAAAGGACTAAAGTTACAAGGTCTGATGTTGAAAAATAGCAAGAAACCCTAATAGGCACGGTCGCGCCGAGTGCTTTGTCACGGTCGCGCGACTTGCTTTGGAACGATCGCGCCTGGTGCCTTAGCACGGTCGCGCCGCATATGGACACGGTCGCGCCTAGTACCAGTTGAAACGGAAATACAGCCTTTAATCACAAAGACGTTCGATTTCGTAACCGATTTACACGTTCCAACTATTAACAAACAGAGTTAAGCCACTTGATCATCCTAATTACAACAAATAAACGGAATTTCATCAATTCATCTAATAATCAACAAAATCATCCACTATACCATTGAATCCTCCAAATTGTTTGCAATTCTCCCAAGCAAACGCACAAACAATCCTCCCAGAAGCTACTGACCCACTTGAAGCAACCGGAATCGTAGCAGGAGACGCCGGAAACCAAGCTCGCCTACGCCGGAACTCCTTCCTACCGTTCGCTATCAATTCGTCATCATTCCGGGTAATTGAAACTTTGTCCTCTATCGATTTAGTCTTTAGATCAAAAGCCCCATGTTAATTTGCGCTTCCAATATGGAAATCAACTTATACCCTAATCTAGTTTTCATTCAAAAATGACTTAATCGAATCAGACTCTAGACACGTTTTAAATCCAATTAATCTATGCAAAAAGACTCGAAATAATCTAATGGGTGAAAGCCCTATGATTTCCAACCCTGTTATTATAAGAATTAGTCAATTCGTTCCTGATTTGGAACAGACGCGGTCGCACTAATCATCTAGCGCGGTCGTGCCTCATGAGACGCGGTCGTGCCGACTATCAGCGCGGTCGTGTCCTCCTGTCCAGACCCAATCATGCCCTTTGGCTAATCTCAGTTGTGTCTTAGGATCATAGACACGACCGTGCCTGGCCAAGGCACGGTCATGCCTAATGATTAAGTTAGTTAAACCCTCTGTTTGACCAACACGGTCGCGCCCTGACTAGCATGGTCGCGCCCGTGGTTCGAGCACGATCGTGCCCTTCCCAGGCACGGTCGTGTGTGAGTTAAATTCTTGGCAGAATTATAAATTTTATATATTTTTCAAACAATAAATATTCTGATTAAATTACAAAATAAAAATAGTTGATTTTTATAAAATTGCATTTAATCCTATTTAGAAAGAACAAATATTTAATAAATAGAAAAATAGTTATTTAAAGTTTATAAAAAAAATTTAATTTTACAATTATTGCTAGACCTTTCATATAAAAAGTATTTAAATGGTAAAGTTACATTTTATACATAAATAAATAAAATAATGAGTCTGACAAACCCACCCAGATTGGGGTGATTGATACCGACAACACAATTTTGCATGCTAGTTAAAAAGGTTTGATTGTACTTGGTTACACAATAGCTGCTACCCATAAATGCCTTATTTATCATGTTATGTAAGGATTTGTTTTACAAACTATATGCTATCTATATAAACTTGTGTTATACTCACCAACTTTTTAGTTGACTTTATTTTATTCATGTTTCAGGTTCTAATGTGTGAGATTGATCAAGATGTGCTACACATAGGCTTGGACTTAGTTAAATTAAATAAAAGAACTCTATGTATTTCAATTTTGTTCTATCTTGGATTTGGTTGTGTTTGGACTACTTGTTATGAAATTTGATGTTTAATATATTCAATCTAGTCAACCTTGTGCTTATGAACAGTCTACATGTCCCGCCCCGATGATTCCGCCATCGGTCGGGGTGTGACAGATTGGTATCAGAGCCTTGGTTATAGGGAATTAGGTTATTAGACACATTGACCTAGACTATAACTTTAGGGCACCTACTTATGCTATGTTTCATGCTTTCATGTTATATGCTACATGCTATATGTTATATGTTATGTGTTACATGCTATGTGCTACATGCTTACTATGATTAGTTATTATTTTATTTGATAACATAATTGTTAAAAAAAAATAAAAAATCCATGATTTATTAGTATATACTTAAATGATAAATTAAATAAACAATATCCTTTCCTATATCCTAAAACCTCATAATATTCTTATCTTCTTCTCTATCTTTATCTTTCTAAGCATGTGGAAACTTCATGAAGCTAAATTCATAAAAATTTCTTTATTTCCTCATTAAGGTTTTTAAACTTTGTTAATTATTTGAGGACGTGCAATCTGGAAGAGTGACACCTGTATTTTGGGTTTTCTGTCTAGGAAAGCATTTCGCATAAATCCCAATCAACCGAGGGACCCGTATGCTTTCCTGGGAATTCCCGAGATGAGTGTTTACTTATAGGCTAAAGCATGTCTCCTTGAAAATTATATAAGTTTAATTAACCTTAATGTGTCATAGTACTCGAGTGATTATATCACTATTTGAGTACAATCCAAACTATGATTATCTATTTATTTTGTTATCTTATTCTATTAAATCCAAACAATTCTCATAAGTTCTTACATCTTTTCTTGTCTTGTGAAAATCTGTAGAATGCCTCCTCGTCGTGCTCCCGCGGCCAACACCAATACCGACATTGCTGCTATTCTTGCACAACTCGTGACACAACTCACTCAAGCTAATAGTGCCACCAATGGCAACAATGGTGGTAATGGTAGTAATAGTGCTAATGTTGGTAACGGTGGAAATGGTGGTAACAACCCATCTCAATGCACCTTCAAGCATTTCAACTCGTGCAATCCCCTCAAGTTCTATGGTACCGAAGGAGCTACTGGACTCCTTCAATGGTTTGAAAGCATTGAGAATACCTTTCTCAATAGTGACTGCCCCGACAACCTTCGTGTTCATCATGCCACAAGTGTCCTACAAAAACGGGCACTCACGTGGTGGAATGGGGAGAAACAAAATCGAGGTGTGGATGTGGCAATGGCCTTACCTTGGGATGAGGTTAAAAGGCTAATGACCAAGGAATTCTGTCCTCGAAATGAAGTGAAGAAACTTGAAGCTGAGTTTTGGGATCTTGCCCAAGATAGTGGTGAAAACTTGGCGTACACAACTCGGTTCCATGAGTTGAGTCTTCTTGTGCCCCACATGGTCACTCCTTTGTCCCGCTGCATTGAAAAGTATATTGGGGGACTACCTAGACAAATTCAAGATACCGTCCTAGAAAGGAATCCCGCAACACTTGAAGATGCCATCCGTTTGTCCGCTACCTTAACCGATAATCATGTGAAGGTGGGGACCCTTACTAAAAAGGGCACCAAGAAAGTTTCTGACACTATAACCCCTCCTACCCATAACAAAGAAGCCACAACGGAAACCTCCCGTAATAATAGGAAAAGGAAGACTAGAAACTATGCTGTGGTCACTCCTGCTATTCCTGTTAACCAAGCTGCACCTATGATTCTAGCACCGGTCAAAAAGCCATATGTTGGAATCTACCCACTTTGTGCCACCTGTAATTACCATCATCCCCAAAGCATCCCATGTCGCCTTTGTACTCATTGTGGGAGATATAGCCATACGGTTAATGTTTGTAGGGCCAAAGCTCTTGCGGGTCAAGTGAACCCACCAAACCAAACCAACACCCAAGTGATTAACCAAGGTGCTCCCGCTATTGCAAATGGGCGTGCATGTTATGAGTGTGGCAACCCGAACCATTTCCATGATCAATGCCCAAAGTTAGTCAATGCTAGACAAGGTGGAGCTCGTGGGCATGCTTTCAACATAAACGCCAATGAAGCTCAAGCCAACAATGACGTGTTCAATGGTACGATTCTTGTTAATAGTCAATATGCCTCCATTTTATTCGATACTGGTGCCGATAAGAGTTTTGTGTCACTTAACTTTGAACCTTTACTTGCAAAGACACGATCCCTTTTAGAGAAAACATTTACCGTCGAAGTAGCAAATGGTGACTCTCTTACAATTGAATCCATTATCTATGATTGCTCTTTAGAACTTAATGATCATACATTCCCAATCAACCTTGTCCAATGCCACTAGGAAGCTTTGATATCATCATAGGCATGGATTGGCTATCAAATCATCATGCCGAAGTCATTTGCTTTGAGAAGTGTATTCGAATACCTCTACCATCGGGAGAAACGTTGAGAGTCTTTGGTGAAAAGCCTTGCAAAGGGCTTAAATTAATGTCATGCACTACTGCTCAAAAGTACTTATGAAAGAAGTACGTAGCCTTTTTGGCCCATATCGTTCAAAAGGATGTTAAAAAGAAGAGTATTCAAGATATCCCCATTATCCGAGATTTTCCTGAAGTATTCCCCGAAGACTTATCCAGTCTTCCACCCGTTCGACAAGTAGAATTTCGCATTGATCTTGTGCCCGGAGTTAACCCCGTGGCTAGAGCTCCTTACCGTCTTGCACCTTCTGAAATGCAAGAACTTACAAGTCAACTTCAAGAGCTCTCCGACAAGGGATTCATTCATCCAAGTCATTCACCGTGGGGTGCACCCATCTTATTCATCAAAAAGAAGGATGGATCATTTCGCATGTGTGTTGACTACCGCAAACTCAACAATCTTACTATCAAAAACCGTTATCCTTTTGCCTAGAATTGATGATCTCTATGATCAACTTCAAGGTTCTACTTGCTTCTCAAAGATTGATCTTCGATCTGGTTATCACCAACTCCGTGTGCAAGAAGACGATATTCCAAAGACTGCCTTTCGAACAAGGTATGGTCATTATAAGTTCATGGTTATGCCTTTTGGACTAACCAATGCACCCGCAGTTTTCATGGACCTCATGAATCGTGTGTGCAAACCGTACCTTGATAAGTTCGTGATCGTTTTCATCGATGACATCTTAATCTATTCCAAGACTAAAGCCGACCATGAGAAACATCTTAGATTGGTTTTGGATCTCTTGAAGAAAGAACAACTATATGCCAAATTCTCCAAATGTGAATTTTGGTTAAAAGAAGTTCAATTTCTTGGTCATATTGTCAATGACAAGGGTATTCATGTTGACCCTGCTAAGATCGAAACAGTTAAGAATTGGAATGCCCCGAAGACTCCCACTGAAGTTCGTTCATTTCTTGGTCTTGCGGGATATTACCGTCGTCTCATCTCGAACTTCTCTAAGATTGTTGTCCCCCTTACCGCTTTGACCCACAAGGGTAAGACTTATGAATGGGGACCAAAGCAAGAAGGAGATTTCCAAACCCTTAAGCAAAAGTTGTGCAATGCTCCTATTTTGACTCTCCTTGATGGGAATGATGATTTAGTTGTCTACGGTGATGCTTCTAACCAAGGTCTCAGTTGTGTCCTCATGCAACGAGGCAAAGTAATCGCTTATGCATCAAGGTAACTTAAGATTCATGAGAAGAATTATACGACGCACGATCTCGAGTTGGGTGCGGTCGTATTTGCATTGAAGATTTGGAGACATTATCTTTATGGCACAAAATGCGTGGTGTTCACCGACCACAAAAGTCTCCAACACATCTTCAATCTGAGGCAACGACGTTGGGTTGAACTCCTTAACAACTATGACTGCGAGATTCGTTACCATCCCGGCAAAGCGAATGTTGTAGCCGACGCTTTGAGTCGAAAGAACCATGTCATGCTTCAATGTGTTCGAATTCAAACCGACATTCGAAACCGCATCTTAGAAGCTCAACACGTCTCAGTCACCGAGGGTAACATGTACGAGGAAATGTGGTGTGGTGTTGAGCTTCTTCTTGAATCTAAACCAAATGGCTTACTTTATTACTTGAACCGTATATGGGTTCCCGATCGCGATGATCTCCGTACATTTCTTATGAACGAAGCTCACAAGGCTCGTTATTCTATTCATCCTGGTGCGGATAAAATGTACCAAGATCTTCGCCAACAATATTGGTGGCCCGGTATGAAAAAGGACATTGCCCTTTATGTTGCCAAATGTTTAACCTGCTCCAAAGTCAAAGCCGAACATCAACGTCCTTCTGGTTTACTTGAACAACCAGAAATCCCCGTGTGGAAATGGGAAAACTTAGTTATGGATTTCATTACCAATCTCCCTCGCACCTCGAGTGGTTATGATAGCATTTGGGTGATTATTGATCGTCTCACCAAATCTGCTCATTTCTTGCCTATCCGTGAAGACTATCGGGTTGAGAAACTAGCCCGAATTTACATCGATGAGATTGTGAGCCGTCATGGTGTTCCCTTGAACATAATATCCGACCGAGATGCCCGGTTCACTTCTCGATTTTGGCAATCTCTTCAAACCTCTCTTGGTACACGATTGGATTTGAGCACGACTTATCATCCTCAAACTGATGGTCAAACCGAGCGAACAATCCAAACACTTGAAGACATGCTTAGAGCTTGTGTAATCGATTTTGGTGAAAATTGGGATTCACATTTATCCCTCATTGAGTTCTCTTACAATAATAGCTATCACACAAGTATCAACATGGCTCCATTCGAAGCTCTTTATGGTCGCAAGTGTCGTTCTCCTATCTTATGGATCGATATTGGTGAAGCACAAATCACCGGTCCCGAGCTAATTCAAGAAACATCCGACAAGATTATTCAAATCCGTGACAACATCCGAACAGCGAGAAGTCGGCAAAAGAGTTATGCCGATAAACGACGAAAACCCTTGGAATTCCAAGTCGGTGACCTTGTTCTTCTTAAAGTGTCCCCGTGGAAGGGTGTGATCCGCTTTGGAAAGAAAGACAAGTTAGCCCCTCGCTATGTTGGTCCATTCAAAATCCTTGAAAGGATTGGGAAAGTGGCTTACAAACTTGAGTTACCTCCATCTCTTGGCAATGTGCATCCTATATATAATCTGAAGAAATGTCTCGCTGATGAGAATCTCCATATACCACTTGATTACGTGCGCATTGATGAAACGATGCACTTTGTTGAGAAACCGATAGAAATTATGGATCGTGAAATCAAGCAACTCAAGTGAAGTCGTATTCCTATTGTCAAAGTTCGTTGGGAGTCTAAGCATGGTCCTGAATTCACTTGGGAACGAGAGGACCAAATGAAGCTCAGGTACCCCCATCTTTTTACTGATGCCGTAGCTTCCTCTAACTAAATTTCGGGACGAAATTCCCTCAACATGGGGAGACTGTAACATTTCTGATTTTTAGTATCGGTATTTCAATTCAATGTAATACGTTTCAAACTCAATTCAAGTGCACTGTTTTGTTTCTTTTCGTATGATCAATTTAATACTATATTTCAATGCAAATCCGCAAATTTTACTCGGTTATATCCTATCAAAACAATACATAAGTATCTAATTGTACAAATATGACAAAAGACTAAAGTTACAAGGTCTGATGTTGAAAAATAGCAAGAAACCCTAATAGGCACGGTCGCGTCTCGTTCTGGCACGGTTACGCCGAGTGCTTTGGCACGGTCGCGCGACTTACTTTGGAACGATCGCGCCTGGTGCCTTAGCACGGTCGCGCCGCATATGGACACGGTCGCGCCTAGTACCATTTGAAACGGAAATAAAGCCTTTAATCACAGAGACGTTCGAATTCGTAACCGATTTACACGTTCCAACTATTAACAAACAGTGTTAAGCCACTTGATCATCCTAATTACAACAAATAAACGGAATTTCATCAATTCATCTAATAATCAACAAAATCGTCCACTAGACCATTGAATCCTCCAAATTGTTTGCAATTCTCCCAAGCAAACGCACAAACAATCCTCCCAGAAGCTACTGACCCACTTGAAGCAACCGGAATCGTAGCAGGAGACGCCGAAAACCAAGCTCGCCTACGCCGGAACTCCTTCCTACCGTTCGCTATCAATTCGTCATCATTCCGGGTAATTGAAACCTTGTCCTCTATCGATTTAGTCTTTAGATCAAAAGCCCCATGTTAATTTGCGCTTCCAATATGGAAATCAACGTAAACCCGAATCTAGTTTTCATTCAAAAATGACTTAATCGAATCCGACTCTAGACACGTTTTAAATCCAATTAATCTATGCAAAAAGACTCGAAATAATCTAATGGGTGAAAGCCCTATGATTTCCAACCCTGTTATTACAAGAATTAGTCAATTCGTTCCTGATTTGGAACAGACGCGGTCGCGCTAATCATCTAGCGCGGTCGTGCCTCATGAGAAGCGGTCGTGCCGACTATCAGCGCGGTCGTATCCTCCTGTCCAGACCCAATCATGCCCTTTGGCTAATCTCAGTCTTGTCTTAGGATCATAGACACGATCGTGCCTGGCCAAGGCACGGTCGTGCCTAATGATTAAGTTAGTTAAACCCTATGTTTGACCAACACGGTCGCGCCCTGACTAGCATGGTCGCGCCCGTGGTTCGAGCACGATCGTGCCCTTCCCAGGCACGGTCGTGTGTGAGTTAAATTCTTGGCAGAATTATAAATTTTATATATTTTTCAAACAATAAATATTCTGATTAAATTATAAAATAAAAATAGTTGATTTTTATAAAATTGCATTTAATCCTATTTAGAAAGAACAAATATTTAATAAATAGAAAAATAGTTATTTAAAGTTTATAAAAAAAATTTAATTTTTCAATTATTGCTAGACCTTTCATATAAAAAGTATTTAAATGGTAAAGTTTCATTTTATACATAAATAAATAAAATAATGATTATTTATTTACTTTATGTTTAAACAAATACATTTATTTATTTACACTTAATTTCATTTAACACTTATAATATTTTCATAAAGAATAATTATTTACATTACTTATTTAATTAATCAAACTCAAACCTTAACTCAAAATGTTCTAAAAATATTCTTTCAAACTTTATATATTTTATTCAATACCTCCAATTACAAATCAATGACCTTTTTACACAAGTCCAAATGCAACTTTAGACTTAAACTTTGGTGCACACTATTAATACCATATACATTACACTTTAGGTTAACTTGTGTATTTCAAGGATCCTTATTCTATCTATTATCTTTGTTAGCTACGCCTTCAAACCAAGTGAGTATACATAGCCCCTTTTACTCTTTTACATTTTTGGGGTGAAACATGAACATTATTCAAATTACATGTTTACATTTACACAAACAACACAAGTACAAATCCTATTTACATTCATGTGTGCAATTTGAGCTTTAAGCCCGAGTGCTAGGTGTGCTAACCTTTGTATGCGATTATGTGCAATCATTAACTTTTCAAGCCGACGGTTTTCAATGATAGATCTATTGAGTCTGACAAACCCACCTAGATTGGGGAGATTGATACCGACAACACAATTTTGCATGCTAGTTACAAAGGTTTGATTGTACTTGGTTACACAATAGCTGCTCCCCATAAATGCCTTATTTATCATGTTACGTAAGGAGTTGTTTTACAAACTATATGCTATCTATATAAACCTGTGTTATACTCACCAACTTTTTAGTTGACTTTATTTTATTCATGTTTCAGGTTCTAATGTGTGAGATTGATCAAGATGTGCTACACTTAGGCTTGGACTTAGTTAAATTAAATAAAAGAACTCTATGTATTTCAATTTTGTTCTATCTTGGATTTGGTTGTGTTTGGACTACTTGTTATGAAATTTGATGTTTAATATATTCAATCTAGTCAACCTTGTGCTTATGAACAATCTACATGTCCCGCCCCGATGACACCAACCTCGTCCCAACAAATAGGAGAACGACATTTCCATCCATATAGTGCTTCACATGGAGCTGCCTTGATACTAGTGTGATAACTGTTGTTGTAGGAGAACTCCACCAACGGTAGGTGAGACTCCCAAGTGTTACTGAAATTAATCACACAAGCTCACAGCATGTCCTCCAGAGTTTGAATAGTACGTTCTGTCTGGCCATCAGTTTGAGGATGGTATGATGTACTCATATCTAGACGTGTGCCTAAAGCTTTATGTAATTACTGCCAGAAACGGGAGGTCAATCGTGCATCACGATCCAAAATTATAGAGATTGGCACCCCATCCCGAGAGACTACTTCTTTCAACTATATACGAGTAAGTTTTTCCATTTTTTCGGTTTCCTTGATTGCTAAGAAGTGAGCGGACTTTGTTAAACTATCAACGATTACCCAAATGGTATCACATCCGGTAGGAGTTCGTGGCAATTTTGTGATAAATTCCATGGATATCTGCTCCCATTTCCCCATGGGAATCTCTAGTTGTTGGAGAAGACTAGAAGGCTTTCGATATTCAACTTTGACCTTCGTGCAAGTCAGGCACTTGCCCACATAGGTGGCTATATCGGCCTTCATCTTTGGCCACCAATACAGCACCTTTAGATCATGGTATATCTTGTCTGAACCTGGATGAATAGAGTAACGAGATTTATGAGCCTCATCCATGACTAGTTCCCTTTAAGTTTTCGAATACTGGAACCCATATTCGCTCGACGAAGTAGCGAATACCGTCAGATTTGACCTCGAGTTGTGCTTCCATACCGCGTGTACTTTCCAACGGTAGGTTTTCCTCTTTCAGGGCTTCAAGTTGATCACTACGGATTTTGTCAGGTAATCCGGGGTGAATAGTAAGCTGTAATGCTCGAACTCGTTTGGGCTTGGTTTCCTTTCGACTTAGGGCATCAGCTACAACGTTAGTTTTACCCGGATGATACCGGATCGCATAGTCATAATCATTCAAGAGCTCGACCCAACGACGTTGTCTCATGTTCAACTCTTTTTGCTCGAATATATGCTGAAGACTCTTGTGATTGGTGTAGATTGTGCACTTGGTACCGTACAAGTAATGTCTCCATATCTTAAGTGCGAAAACTAGGACTCCCAACTCTAGGTCATGAGTAGTGTAGTTTTTCTCGTGAATCTTTAGTTAACGTGAAGCGTATGCGATCACATTTTCTCGTTGCATTAATACACATCCCAAACACTGAATGGATGCATCACAATATACCACAAAATCATTCGTTCCTTCACGAAGAGCTAGAATAGGTGCACTGCAAAGTTTCTGTTTAAGGAGCTGGAATGCTGACTCTTGGTTATTGCCCCAGTTGTAGGCTTTACCCTTTTGAGTTAGGCAGTGAGAGGTTGTGCAATTATTGAAAATCCCTTGATGAATCGACTGTAATATCCAGCCAATCCTAGAAATTGTCGCACCTCAGTTATAGTCGTCGGTGCTGCCCAATTCTTGATGGCTTCAATCTTTGATGGGTCGACGTGTATTCCCTTCTCGTTAACCACATGTCCTAAGAATTGAACTTCCCTGATCCAGAATTCGCACTTGGAAAACTTAGCATACAACTGCTCCCTTTTAAGTAATTCCAGGATTAAACATAGATGTTCCTCATGTTCCTCCTTGTTCTTGGAATAAATGAGGATGTCGTCGATGAAAACGATGACAACTTGATCAAGGTATGGCTTACACACACGATTCATGAGGTCCATGAATACCTCAGGTGCGTTGGTTAATCCGAAAGGCATGACCATAAATTCATAGTGGTCGTACCTTGTCCTGAAAGCAGTCTTAGAGATATCCTCATCTCGGACTCTCAATTGATGGTAACCGGACCTAAGATCTATCTTGGAATAGAAACTTGATCCTTGGAGTTGATCAAAGAGATCATCTATACGAGGCAAAGGATAACGATTCTTGATTGTGACTTTATTCAGTTCACGATAGTCGATACACATACGGAAAGTCCCGTCCTTCTTCTTGACAAATAGGACTGGAGCTCCCCATGGCGATAAACTTGGTCGGATGAAACCTTTATCCAACAATTCCTGTAACTGAGTGGACAGCTCCTACAATTTACTAGGTGCTAGTCTATAAGGTGCCCGAGCGATCGGTGCCACTCCGGGTGCTAGATCATGATAGAGTTTACGCATAGTCATAACAAGTGATACATAATGAAGTACAAAAATCAAAAAGAGTTTGCATCATGTTTTCTCCCCCAGTTTAAAACAGTAAAAAGGGCCGTGAAAACTCACCTGAACAGTGTAGGTAGTAATCACACAAGTACGAGACTGAAATCTCAAGAGTTAGCCCGACACGGCTCACAAATTCTCTAGAATTACAACATAACTTATTAGGGATAAAATGAGAATTATTGGGATATGTGACGACGACACGGAATGTTGAACGTCCTAATAGAAACGCTCTATAGATCAAAGAGTAGACGAACGTGTCTACGGAATTATATAAATTTCTTAATATAATCATTAAGGGAAAAGCGTTATGTGTCGTACGTTAATAACGAATAATAAATAAATAAATAAATACATTTATACGTTAAAGTCGTTTACAAAAGTTAGGAAAATAATACAATTTAATATTTTATTTTTAAGTTCGTATGATTACTAATAATCATTGCCGCAAAAATAATAAATGTATTTTTTTAATCGAAGTAATAAACACGAGTAAATAATATAACTAATTATATTATTATTTAGTTCCAAACATCACACGGGGTTATAAAATGATACAAAGTAATATAAAAATATATATTTTTTAATACTAGGAGTCACGAGTTAGAAATAATATAAGCATATCGTTTTATACTAAGTCGGGGTTTGAAAATAATACAAATATATATTATTTTAAAAAGTGGAACTTTTAGTAATTATAAGTTATAAAATCAAACCCGAGTCTACGGGGGTTTACGGGACTAAAACACATTAATATATTATTAATATAATATAGAAAATAATTTTTATAAAATGAAATTCATTAAAAAGTCCCCAAAAAATAATTGCAGGAGACCGGACTCGAACCCAGGTCTCCTGCACATGAGTCCAGCGTCTTAACCATCTCCGCCCGCTAGGGATTCGCACAAGAATCCGGTTTTAGTTGGTTTTATCAAGCAAGTTCGGTGGTTCCTCCTCCTCTACGCGAGCCGAACCAAAAACCCTCCCAAAACCCACGATTTCGATATCGATCTAACCCAAATACATAGGGGTTTTTTTCATTAACATCAAACGAGTCTGTAGTGGAGTTTAATTGTGAAAACATCTGGTTTAAGATCTTTAATTTGAGGTTTGAACGACTGAAACCCTAAACTAAGAACACAAAATCAATTAGATCGAATTCGATAATAACACCGGTTGGAATCAAAGGGCTTTTACTAAATAAGACATTGCGAATCTATCCCCGTGGTTTAATTGGATTGAAAATGATTTTAGGATCAAAACCCCCAAAATGTTTTAAGAGCAAACCCTAGTTTCTGGATCGGGATAAATTCGATGTTATGAAATCAAATTAGCATAGGGTTTTTATCCAGTAGGGGATTGCGAATCTACTTATACCCTTTAATTAGATTTAAACAGAATTTAAGGTCAAAACCCCCCAAACTGATTTATGAACGAACCCTAGATATGGAATTGAGTTCAATTCGATGTTGTATCATCGAATTGACAAGGGGCTTACAATAAACAGACAAAATGAAACAGAGGGTGGTTTCAATTACCTAAAACGATATCGGATTGATGGAATTCGACTAAGCTATAGCCGTGGGTCTGATGGGTTGGTCTCCGGCGTCACTGGTTCCTTCTCCGACCAACTTAGGATGTGAAAAAGCTTCTGTGGAACTCGTATAGCATGCGCAGGTGTTCAATTGCCGAGTGGATGCTTGAATCGATCGATTTTGATTGAAATGGAAGACGGTTTCGACTGTTACAGTTTTGATTACCCATAATTGGGTTTAATTCGAATCAATGTCGTGTTTAATGAGTTAATGATGAACGTTTAAGTCGTTATTGTGTATTTCGGTTACAAATTCGCACGAATTTCCGATTGTGGAGCTCCAAATTGGATCATAGCCACGAGTTTGACTTTCAGAAGTCAACTGAAATTGAATTTTAGTTAATTACAGCCTTAGTCCCTCAGATTTCATGTATTGAGTTTAGAAATTGGAAGAACAAGTCCCTTGGGTTTGAGTTAGATTAAGAACATGTTAGTTTGACTATCAAAAGTCAACAGGAATACCATTTTGTGAATTTTGACTTCACCAAATCAAATAGAATTAGGTTTAGGCTAATTACACAATTAGTCCTTGAGGTTTAAGTTTGAAAGTTAACAATTCTAGTCCCTTGAGTTTGTGATAGGGTTACTTGGGTTAAGACTTAACTGTATTTGCTAACGGGGTTAATCCTAAAAGTCTGGATTGTCACAAAAACACTCCAACAACCAACAAAAGGTCAGATTTTGACTGATTTTTGCTTGTAAAATAGTGGCTGAAACAATACCTGCGTACTTAGTAAGGTATTTGGCTAAGTACGCAGGGTATTGGTATTGCGTACTTGATATGTACGCAGGGCAAAAGCCTTGCGTACTTACTAAGTACGCATCACCAATCCCCCCTCATTTCCCTGTAAACTATGACCAACTTCATCACCGCTTCACTAAAAACATCAAAAACCACAAACTAGTCAAATATAGGATTTTATTCTTTTATTCCTTTGCAAAGATTCAAAACCGCAAATCCTTGGGTTCAAGTTGTTCCAGTATCCATCCCCTATTAAAGAAGTATCATAGATACTCGTAGCCCACATTTTTAGGTTTGAATACCTAAACAATATGATTCTTTTTGCAAAGACCCAAAGCAGCAACATCTTCACAAATAAAACGAGACCTTTAGCCGATGACGACCAGTTGGTCAACTTGATTCAGCATTCATTCCCTATTAAAGAAGTATCACGGATACTCGTAGCCCACATTTTCAGGTTTGAACACCTCACCAATGTATGAAAATTGGTATCAGCCAACAAAAATCTCGTCCTTGTTTCGCCAAACCACATCAAATACAAAATTCGGTCCCGAAAAATCAAAATTGCAATTATCTCAAAAATGTCCCGAAAGAAGTGTACAAACGATCCGTCAAAATTTTGGCCAAGATATTTTTCCCGCCAAATAACTCCTAGCCCACATTTTTTATTATTTTTATTTTTCTTTTTAATCCCAGATGATAGTTCATGCGTACTTAGTAAATACGCAATGCTCAATTGATCTTGCGTACTTAGTAACTTCGCAAATACAAGTGTGGATGCGTACTTAGCAAGTACGCAGTCAATTACACACGCGTACTTTGTAAGTGCGCAGATTAACTCCTCATGCGTACTTAGTAAGTACGCAGGGCTAACCCATGCGTACATAGTAAGTACGCAGAAAAGGTGATATTGCGTACTTATTCAGCACAACAGCGTTCTTGACTGATCTTGAGGAGAATGTTTGAAAAGTGTTGGATCTGAGAAATTGATGCTCCCAAAAGCTTAGAAATCATCATCTAACAAAGACTCAGCCTTCCAAACACCAAATGAAGCGATAACAAAGACGAATTTAAGGATTTTTGACAGAAAAAGTAGCGACCAGTGACGAACTCAGATCTGCTCAAAACCCTAAAAACTCAAATCTGGAACACAAATCAACGAACACCGATGCTCTGATACCACTTGTAGGTCCCTCGGGTGTATCGGATCGTCACATGCAAGTGTGTTCCTAATCAAACCGGGTGCGGAATGCCCGTTATTAGGTGGAGTATCAAGCAAAACAAAGTAAACCGACAACAAATACAAGATACTTTTAAACTTCGTCTATTGATAATCACAGCCGGTTACAGTGAGAATGAGTGCGTACATAAATCTATCACTAACTGGCTATATATACTAAGACCTGTTGCCTACGCACTTAGCAAGTGCGCAGGGCTTAACTCCTGCGTACTTAGCAAGTATGCAACCTTTGTTCTTGCGTACTTGCTAAGTACGCAGGATGTACATCATGCGCACTTGTTAAGTGCCCACAACACTTTACAAAGACAAATACAACGAAAAGTACCTATGAACATGATTACAACTCGATAAACCAATTCATACAGACGGTGAAATACAAATACATAAAGACAATACATAAGTAAAAACAATCTTCGGAGTGCTTGTCACAAGAATTGCTTCAACAATCTCTCAACTTGTTCTCCAAGTTAGGGTTTAGGGAGCCTTAATTACAACTAGAACCCTTGTAATTACTAACTAATTACATTTAAGGAACTAATATATTTAATTGTTTAATTAACTAACAATTAGTTAATTTAATTCTAATCATATCTAATATAATTATAATTACAATTAAATAATATCACAATTAATAAATATGTTCCAAACATATTTCCACTAGCCTATATTAATCCAATTAATAAAAATATTGATTATTTCATAAATAATCATCGTGTCCAACCGTATTCTTTTGTCCTGGTAGTTATTTCATAAATAACTATCTCACATTTCGTTATATTCGTGTAATGGACTATATTATCATTTAATATATCCAATGATCGTAATCATTTCCCAAAGTGTAACCCTTTGGATCTTTGCTCGTTAGCATTATTTTCAAATGTCGTTACTCGAGCATACTAGTCCAACACTTAATTGTTAAGATAAAACACATAAAGGAAATCACTAAGAGTGATTTATGCACCATAGGTTTATTAGAGTTATGGAAAGGCTCCCAATGGTAACTGTGTTGCAACATAAGATGTTGTAGTATGGAAACATTAGAAGGCGTTCTGAAAGGAGTTCAAATAACTTCTAAGAGATGGAAAGAGTTCCAAAGGCTTTCCTAAAGAGTTTCGTTAACGAGATCATTAAGCTTAGAGACATGATAAATAATGAAGATTGGATCTTAGTTTGACATACCCGTTGAACCAAATCAGAGTCTTAAGTGTTAAGACGCACGCTTGATCTGGATAGTCAAACAAGATAGTAGATCCATTAGTATTTGGAGTTTTCTCTTGAATGGTAACAATCACATTAGTATGACTTGGATATTAATTGTTAATATCAAGCTCATCATGTCACTGAGTTTGAGCTTTTAGTACGTTTAAGATAATTGAATAAAAGTTATTCTAAATTTCCATAGTCGATTGATTTTATGGGAATAAAATTAAACAAACACTATTGTGAATCGGTTGGTTTGTTCATTAAAAGTGATAATCCAAAGTGTTGAAGACCAAATTCAAAGATATTGTTAGAGAATGGATGTTGGAAGTAACTCGCTTCAAACTACTTCATGGATCACAATCATATGTAGATTTGAAAATGATATTGTCACTATATACTCAGACCTGAGATGCATACTAGAACTAGATTCTAAATAAGATTGCTCTTTGACATAATCTAACGTTGTTCTTTGACCAGGCAGTAATAAGGATCATCGTTGGGAGTATATCTGAAGTTTAGTGATAGTTGTATGTAGTCAAAATGGAATTTTGTTCCCTTATACTAGTGAGTGGGAGACATCTCTAGCGCCCTCGTTGATTCAAACTGGTATATGTGCATGGACATGCCCAAACTGAGAGTTTGATAGACCACTTTGATTTTGTATTGAGAAGGTGTAGATATATGAGACTGATGGCTAAAAAATCTTCTAAGTCTTTCTTCTGCGGACACTTCATTTTTGCCACAGACAGATGCTGCTGCTGATGATGGTCTATGCTGCTGATAGTTGTTTTTGTTGCTGATAGGCTTATCAACAACATCTAACACTTATGCTACAGATGGGCATATCCTCAGTAGCATTGACTTTGCTACTGACAGTCCTTTCTGCCACAACTGATAGTACTATCAGCAGAAGGAATGTTATTGGTGCAGAAGACAATGCTCTCGTAACTAAGTAGACCTGTAGAGATTCCCAACAGAAGACATCAGAGTATGTTTCAACATTTGTCTTTTGTTAGCAGTTGTCTTTTTGTTTGTATCCAATAGTAGCATAGCATCTTGTTTGTAAAATATCAACGACTTGTGTTTGATCTGATCCTTAGAATCAAGGGTTTGTCTTGATTCTAAGTTCCTACTTATGTATTGTTTCTTTTCATTTGTAAAGTGTGATTCTTAGAGTTTTCTCTGTAACTTGTAAGCTTTGAAGAGTGAAATACAATTTGCATTTTCAGTATTCTCTTTGTTGTTACTTGTTGCATTTTATAGTTGTTATTGTTTCCACCAATATCAACTAAAACAGAACCATCTTGTAATCTATCGATCCTTTAAGTGGTATCAGAGCTTTGGCTCTCAGATGAAGCAAACTAACATTTGTTTGATCACTTTCTGGTTCTGTTTCTGTTATCTCTTTGTTGCATAGCATCTACTCACAGTATGGCACAAAATACTGGTTTTGATAACATTGGAAGCCTTCACAGATCACCAAGGTTGGTGTCTGGTGAAGATTATGATATGTGGAAGAACAAAATGGAAAGTTTCTTCTACTATCAAGAGTATGGAATGTGGAGATCCATAGTTGATGGTCCGTATGTACCAATGGTGGCCTCTGCTGATTCAGGAAAATAGAAGAGACATACCTAAGCAGCAGTATGAAAATTTTGTGTACAAAGATGGTGAATCCCTTCCAACACAATACAACATGTACAGTTATCTTGTTAGTGAACTTTAGTGTGCCAATGTGAAGCTAGAAAATGAAGATATTCTCAAGAAGTTCATCAAATATCTTCCAAACTGTTGGACACTATACACAGTGTCAATTAGAAGAACTGAAAATCTGAAGACTCTCTCTATGACAGAGTTGTTTGGTATGTTGAAAACTTATGAGTTAGAAATGATTCAAGCCAGAGAAAGAAAATCAGGTTATCCAATTGCAGCCTCTACATCTACCACCACCTACTCAGCACTTCCTTCTGACTATACACAAATCACAAGCAACTATTACCCTCCCATAGTCACTCATCCACCAACACATAATGCTCAGATGAACAATTCTCCTTTCCTTCTCCTTGAAACACCAAGCAACATGTCCTTCATCAAGGAAGATCTGGAGTATTTTCACCCTGATGATTTGGAAGAAATGGACATACAACACTCTCATGCAATGTTATCACTTAGAGCAAAACGTTTCTATTGAAGAACTGGAAGACCAATTCCAAGCAACAGTCCAAATACAAGGGTTGGTTTGGATAAAAGCAAGTTGAGATGCCACAACTACAATCAACTTGGACACTTTGCTAGAGAATGTAAGTCACCAAAGGAAAATCCAGAAGCAACAGCGCAACCAAGGCAGGCTCAACAAAGTCAAGTAGGCCATAATGCTCAAACTACAGCATGTGCAACTCAACAGGCAGGGCCAACTGATTTTGATTGGAGCTTTCAAATTGAAGAAATATCGGCTACAAATCAAGCTCTTATGGCTGATATCTCAAAATTCCTCCTCGGGTATATGAACATCTCTACTCACAATCTTGTATTGATAAAGTTCTGGGTTATAGAAAACATAACCAAAACTTAATAGATCAAAATGAAGAGTTTCATCAAATGAAATCTGAATTCAAAAAGGTTGAAAATAACTACAAAGAAAAGATTAATTGCCTAAAGAAAGAAATTTCATCATTAAAACATGAGCAAACAAATCTTGAAACTCAGATTAATGATCTATTAGTTAAACTGAAAGCTACTAGAGCTGAACTTGCTGATCAAAAGGTTCATGTTGACAAATATGAATTTGCATCTAAAAAGCTACAAAGGTTGTTAGATGCTCAAATTCGTGAAAAGATAATTGTTGGTCTTGGTTATCAAGCAGAAAGTTATAAGACTGTCCCACCACCCAGTGACTATGTAGCTATTCATGAATCAAATTTCAATTTCAGCCACCTTGAAACCTCAAACCGAAGCCTTGATCCCACCAAATAAAACATTTCTATGCAAGAATGTATCATCTCCACGGAGTCTGATACCACATACTCAGACTCATCTTGAAGCACTGATGCCCCCTTACTTCCAACAAATGAAGTAGTCATGAAAATAACCAAAACTAGGAAAGTAATTCAAACCAACTTTCCTAGTGAGTTCATACCATCCATCCTAGTTTCAAGACCTACCCAACAGATCGAGATTAGCTATCATCCTCAAGGGAGAAAGTTAATCATTGAAAAAGGTCAATGCTCAAAAACCAACAATACTCCAAAGTAAGTATTTGATATCTGTCATTCATCTGAAGAAAGAAAGCCATATGTTCAGAAGACCTTAGAGGAAGCTACTTTTGAACACAACAAGAATCATCCATTGAACTTTAAGGATTTGTTCAAGAGAAAATATTACGTGTACTTTCAGAGAGACAAAACTGCAAAATCTTGCTTTGTATGTGGAAAGCATAATCACACAGCAAGTACATGCTTCTACTATCTTCAGCAACAAAGAAATCTCAAAGAACAAGCATTTGAGACGACCAACAAGAACAAGAAGGTGAAAAGTTTTGAAGCAAGAACCAACCATTTTCACAAGTCTGTGTCTCCAACAAGGAAGGTTGCTGCACCTTCAAAACTCACAAGAGCTCAACAATCTTGCATCGTCTGTGGTGAATCAGACCACTTTGCTGTAAATTACAAATTCAATCCGTTTAGTCAGTTTACAAATCTTTAGAAACCATCAGTAGCTGTCAAGACTACACCTGTTAGACAAAAATTTGTCTATGAAAGACCTCCAAAAGAAAACCTATCTTCAACAGGAAAAAGAAAAATGTGCAATCCGCAGCAACTTCCTCAGCTATTGACAAAATGAAGCCATCAGCAGCAACAAAGTATGCAGCTGATCAGCCAAAACCAAAGAAAAATAAGACCAAGCCAATGCCATCAGCAGTACCCTCATTTACTGCTGACAATGCAAAGCCATCAGTAGCAAAAGTAGCATATGCTGATGATAGTGGTAAAAGAAAAGGAAAAGTCATTCAAACTTGGCAAGCAAAACCAAAAATCTTCTCTAGTGAAAATTTTATTATTGGATCAATTGAATGCCAACCTACTTTTGATGTCATGAATGTCCTAAAATCAAAATTCAAACCCAAGTTTGCTGCTCCTTGGGTTCCTCTCTCTAACTAGAACTACTCTCATATGCAGGAACAACCAAGTAACAAGGATAACACCTAGGTTGTTGATAGTGGTTGTTTTAGGCACATGACTGGCAACAGATCTATCCTATCTGACTTCAGAAATTTTATGGTGAATATGTTGCCTTTGGGAGTAATTCAAAAGGAGGGACCATCACTAGACAATGAACTGTGTCCAATGAAAGACTGAGTATTGAGAAGGTAAATTTTGTAAAGGAATTAAAATTCAATCTCATGAGTGTATCACAAATCTGTGATCATAAGCACTAGATGATTTTCACAAATGAAGAATGTTTTGTGTTATCCCCTGGTTTAAGCAAACCTCCTCCAGAGAAGATTATATTAACTGCTGAAAGAAAAAAACAATCTTTATGTTCTTGATATGAACAATATCACACCATCTGGCAGTGTGTCTTGTTTCTTATTCAAAGCCTCAGTTGATTAATCTGCTCTATGGCATAGAAGATTGAGCCATGTGAATGTCAAGACAATAAAAAAGTTAGTCAGAGGAAATGTAGTCAGAGGACTACCTGATAAAGAATTCCAACTTGAAGATCATTGTATAGCATGCCTGAAGAGGAAGCAACACAAAAGTTCTCACAAGCCCAAGACAATCAACTCAAATGACACTCCACTACAGCGGCTGCACATGGATCTATTTGGTCCTACAAATGTCATGTCTATGGGAAAGAAGTCATACTGTCTGGTGATAACTGATGACTACACCAGATACTTATGGATATACTTCTTGAGAACTAAAGATGAAACTGCCAAGATTCTCAAATCCTTCATTCTTAGGGTTGAAAATCAAAGCAATCAAAAGGTCAAGATTATGAGATGTGATCAAGGTACAGAGTTTAAGATTCACATCTTGAATTATTTCTTTGAAAGCAAAGGTATTAAAAGGCAGTATAGCGCTCCAAGATGTAACATCCCAAAATATAAAACGACAATTATAATAATGGAATAAACGAATGAGGCATGACGGGCCAGGCCGGATGGGCCGGCGGGCTTGAACAGGTGAACATAGGGGAGCTTCCTCTATAAATAGCCTAAGTCACTTCATTTCTCTCATTTACAAGTTCTAGAGAGAGAAACCGTAGGGAGAGAAAGTTGGCGGATCGACCCGAGATTTAAGAAGTGCGTTGCTCCATAGCTCGTGAGAAGAACCTCTGAATCAGAAGCTCGATACAGGAAACGATCCAACCTAGATCTGATTTTTTGTTCGTTTTTGGGTTTTTCGGGTTTTTTGGATGAAATGTGACGTTTTTACGGATGAAACTGGAAGAAAAAAATAGATTTGAGTTCCTTAATGAAAGGCAAACGTTTTGAATGTAAACAAGTTCGGAATCTTGACGAGATCATACCCGAATGCGAAAGTTAGGGTTTTTACGGGGAAGCAGATCCTTTGCACTTATCAAGTACGCAGGAAGAGGGTCCTGCGTACTTATCAAGTACGCAGGAAGAGGATCATGCGTACTTATCAAGTACGCATGAAGCGAGGTTTGCGCACATATTAAGTACGCAAGAGCAAGGCTCTGCGCACTTGCTAAGTGCGCGGGCATCAGGCTGATTAGGTAAAGTCGGTATGTTTAGAAGGTTAAACCGTTAGAGTGGGATTTGGTCTGATGTGTATTTAACTAATCAATTCAGATTGGAAGTGACGTAGTGGGACCTTTGTTTAGGACAACCCGGATTAGCTTATCAGGTGAGTTCTAGAAGCCCTCTTTTAAATGTTATATATAATGTTTTCGGGCTGGTGTGCAAACATATGAAATGATGTTTTACGAAACGATGTTTATGAAACTATGTTTATAAAATTATGCTTATGAAACTATGTTTACGAAATGAAATGATTTGGAATGAACAGTTTATGGAAAGAAAGTTTTATGAATGGAATGTTTACGAACGAAATGTTTATAAAGAAATGGTTTAAACTAAAGGTAAAGGGTTTCGAAAATGAATGAAAGGTTTTATGAAAAGAAAAGAAAAAGGGCAAAGGTTTTAAAGAAGTCATTACAAATCTAATTTGTCGAATGAATGGAATTGATGAATGATGTCTGGGAATGTAATTCCCAGCCTTGTGGTAGATTATGGACAGCGAGCCATAGTTGCCATAAGAACAACAGGGGCAGTGTCTTGGTGGCCTGTCAATGGTTATGATGTTGTACAACTGGTATGGGAGTAACGACGCTTACTCAGGGGTTAACGTGACCCCATGAAGGTTAAATTATGATCCGACGGTGTTATGGCCGTGAGCCATAGCCGTCGATGGAAGTTGTCGGTTTATGGACATGAGAGCCATAGGGGCAACTAAATGGGTATTTTCGGTCCTCATGCAGTTAAGCCTTAGGGGCAATACAAAAAGGGAATTGACGGAATGTATTGTATTGTCGGTCTTCGTACAGTTAAGCCTTAGGAGCAATACAATACTAAATGACGGGACGAATGGTAACACAGATTTAGATAGTAATGTATGACTTAAATGAATGTTAAATGTTTTAAATGAACGATCCGTTCAATGTGTTTATGATGATGATAAATGTTTGAAGGTTTTTAATGATGAACGAAAGGCCCTATTTTCTTGTACATGATGTTAAACCCTAATGAATTATTGAATGATGAACCATTTATTAAATCGAATGAAAAACTGGAACTCACCAGCGTAGCTGACTTTTTAGTTTGCACATTCAGGTTAAGGCAGGTATGGATGATGGACGGTGATGCTTAGCAAGCGAGAAGAGTTACCCGGCTGATCATGAAGACTGGCATCCCGTTATGATTAGTTTTTGTTATGTTTATGTATTAGGCTATGTTACGCTTCCACATGTTGAACAATGTTATGAGCATGTTTTAATGAAATTTTCCGCTGCGTTATTTGATATTCAAGTTTAATAACTGTTTGTTAATGAGTAAATCCAACAAGTGGGACCTCCCGGGTTTGGGGCCTTACAAGTTGGTATCAGAGCAATAGTTTGAGAGATTCGGACACTCCTAGTGTCTGAACTTAAACTGTGAATGGGACCGAAAGCGGATGGCAGTACGGGTAACTCGAGCCACAGCATCAGGTATGAAGGTAGTATATATTTACATGTATAGTATGCCTTAGAAAGGGTTAGGTAAGGACTTGTGTTCTGATGGAATCACAAAGGTGGTCAAATAGAAATCGAAAGGTAGTGTAATGGTTAATTGCAGATGGCCAGTGTATATTAACATCTTACAGTGCTTAATGAATTTTATTTGTTAACTAGCGTGATGACATTGGATTCCTTGTCTTATAGAACGAAATGGAAAGGAGAGGAAACGGAAGACGTGGTAGGGGCCGTACCGGTGGTCGTACCGGCGGTCGAAATGGTGGGCGTTGTTAGGACATGTTTTGTAACTGTTGATAAAATTCGGTGTAAGTTCATAGAGGGGCGAACTTATCAGAGGCGAACTTAATAAGTTCGCTTAAGTCTATCTGAGGCGAACTTGTTAAGTTCACTTAGTGTGTTAGAGGCGAACTTAATAAGTTCGCTTATAGCAGGTCAGACGGCTATATATATGTGTGGTTACAGAGTCAGTCGATACGGAGAGAACGCATAGAACAGAGAATTATCGATAAGTCTGATTGAGTCTGTAAACACCATTGTGATTTGGAATACAATTGTGAATGTTAATTACGTGATTGTCTACATTGTCTTTTATGCATATAAACGTTGATTCGTTGGATTCCGCACTCCGAGTTAACGTCACGTCTTATCACGAGATCGATCCGTAGAAGCGCCATGAGGACCTACAAGTGGTATCAGAGCTATTGCTCGTGATTCTTGTTCATTCTAGACGGTTTTATATGCAAATTGACATGAAATTCGTCATTTTTGACTTTTTCATTTCCATGGAGTTTTCAAGACTGATTCATATCTGATTTGGTGTTTTTGAAGAGGATTTTGACGAAATTGATCCGATAGAAAGCTTCTAATTGACAAATTACACAATCCTACGGTCCAATTTTGTTTAATTCCTTCAAATCAGTGATTAATGATATTTTCGTATGTTTCTGGTTCGCGAGTTCGGTTTGAAGAGTTCTTGATCTTGATTCTGTTACTGCAAGCGAACTTGCTGAATTGTGTGCAGGCGAACTGGCGAACTTGTCAAGTTCGCTTCTCACATGATTAAGCGAACTTATTTTAGGCGAACTTAAGCAGATTTCAAGTTTCTGGTCTAAGCGAACTTATTAAGTTCGCTAGGGTGTCTCAAAGGCGAACTTATTAAGTTCGCTTGTACAGTATCAGGCGAACTTATCTGTTTGCTAGTATTTTGGCGGGAAATTTCTTCTAGTCCAAATTTTTTAGGGTACACATGCTTGCTTTGAATCATTTTTGAAATTTTGAATTTTCAAAATTTTTTAAAAAGAGTATTTTGGCGGGAAATTTTTTCCGGATATTTTCGCAAAAATTTCAAAATGTCAATTTCATGTAATGATAATGAGATTGAAACTTTGCCACCGAGACTTTTGTTCATATCAGATTTTCGTAGCTGGAAAGTCCGGTTCAAACAGTTCGTATCAGAAACTAACGAAAACTTTTGGACATCCATATTTGAAGGATATGTGCATCCTACTTATGACTATATGGGATATTATGATGTTCCTAAACCAGTGACAGCTCTTAGTAAACTAGAAAAGCTGAATTTTGATCGGGAGATGAAGACGCGTGAAACTTTAACGATGTCTTTACCTAAAGAAATCATTCATAATCTCGGGAAGTGTCCAACTTCAAGAGAACTATGGGAAGCTTTGAAGAAAAAGGGTGAAGCTGCTACTCAAGCGTTTGTGGTCTTGATCAAAGAAGAAGTAGTAAAGCAGAGTGTTTCTGAAAGTGATTCGTCTACCGAGTTAAGTGATAGTGAGAGTATTCGATCTGGTGAAAGTACTCAGTCTACCAAGAGTGATGTAGAGACTGAAGTAAGCTTCCAGACAGTTGAAGATGACCTGAGTGAATCAGACACTGATGCAGAGCCTGTCATTGTTGATCAAAAGAGTGAAGCTGATGATGTATTCATGGATCCTGGTGCATCTTCTTCAGAAGTAAAACCTGAGGTATTTTCTAACTCTGAAACGTTTTGTTCTAACTGTATTTCAGTTAAGGATAAAATGATGAGGGTTATGGATGACAACGTAAACATCATTTGTGATATGAAATCGATACACACGGTAAATCAGAAATTAAAAGATAATGAGAATGTGTGTATTGAAAGAATAGAATCACTGAAGAAGGACATAAATTCTCTGACTTTGAAGATCAAAGAGCAGGCATATCACCTGGATATGTCCTTTGCAGAAATTGAGAAAAGAAATAATGATCTTGCTAAGAAAGATAAAGAACTAGCTGAATCTAAAGCAGAGGTAATCAAATTGCATAGAAAATTAGAAAGCTTTGCAAATTCATCATTCTTATTAGGATATTATCATGATAATACTGAAGAGGGGAAGGGAACTAGTGGTATTGGCTATGTTCCTCCACCATTCAATGGAAATTATTCTGTTGCACCTGAGATTATAAATGATGAGGATTTAGATCCTAAGACTGTGTTGAAGGTGAATCCAGTCACAGGTGAAGATATGGTGTATTCTGATGAGAGTGATGATGAATATTTTGATGAAGCTAAGGTAGAGGGGATAATGAAAGAGGTTAAGAAAGAAGACTCAAAGGTTGATTCTAATTCATCTGGAAATTCTACATTTGGAAGTTCTTCAAACTCAAGGAGAGTTCCATATGTCAGAGTTTATAAAGACAGGTGTACATGTTTTCATTGTAATGAGATGGGATACATTGTGGTGAACTGTCCTTACAAAAATAAAGGGAAGAAGCATGTAGTTCCTGAGAAGATGAAGAAGGAAGTGTTCACACTGAACCGGCGGTTAGTGTGCATGGAACTGAGCAGACACAGATTGAAAAACAACCTTTCACTTTTGAACCAGAAGTGAGAGCAGCTATAGCTCGAGAGTTCACAGAGTTGATGAAGACTTCTCTGCCAGGTCTGTTAGCTGAAGCATTGAAGAAGGATAAGGTGGGTCTAACACGACGGTTAATACCCCGAACACTAAGGCAATCAACGCACCGCTTAACCGTGGTTGCGACTATAAGTCCTTTAAGGCATGTGACCCGCCGGTCCTGACAGGGAAGAAGGACGCGGTGGCTACTTTTGATTGGGTGATCCGTATGGAAGCTGCCATTCACCTGAGCGAGTGTCGAACGGATCAAGTTGTGAAATTTGCTGCTAACTCCTTGATAGAGGAAGCATCCCATTCGTGGGAAGGTGTACGTCAAGCAAAAGGGAGCGAGGTTGTGGATGCGATGATGTGGGCTGATTTGAAAACTTTAGTGATCAAGAATTTATGTCCAAGGAATGAGATCGAAAAGGTAGAAAGGAAATTTCTGGGAATTAAGTCCGGGAGCATGACGCACCGGCAGTACACCACACGGTTCAATGAAATGGCACGCCTGGTGCCACACCTTATCACGACTGAGGAAAGAAAGATTTCCCGTTACATTCAAGGGCTGCCGGACAAGGTTCGCACCTTTATCAAGGCAAACACCTCGAGCACCTATGATTCGGTTGTGGAACTCAGTGGTGTGGTGTATGATGATCTGGCATTAAATGATGCCGCCATTGAGGAACCGAAGAAGAGACCGAGCTTCTCAAACAAGTGAACTGGTGGAAAGATGTTTGGGACTCGTGATAAGAGGGCTCGGGTGAATGAACCGACTGTTTGTAAGAAGTGTGGAAGGGAGCATGCAGGTGAATGTAGACTGGGATCTAACTTGTGCTTTAAGTGTGGCAAGACCGGGCACTACTCCAGTGAGTGACCACAACACTTCAAGTGCTATAACTGTGGGGATGCCGGTCAACTGAGTAGGGAATGCCCGAAACCGAAGATGGGCGAATCTGGGAAAGGGAAGGATGCCGAGAAGAAAGAAGAGAGGCCCCAAGCAAAGACTCGTGCGTACGCGCTGACGCAAGACCAAGCCAGGGCAGACCCCTACGTGGCGTCAGGTACCTTCATCCTTGACAACACTTTTGTTTCTGTATTATTTAATTCGGGTGCCAGTAAGAGTTTTATATCTGTGGCATTTTGTAAATGAGTGAAGTGCACTGTCAGTCAGCTAGAAAGGGCCTTTAGCGTAGAAACCGCTGAGGGAATAACTGCGAGAGTGACCGATGTAGTTGACAACTCCACGATAAAAATAGAAGGTCATAGGTTCCCTGTCAGATTGTTTGTTATGGTTTTGGGAGGGTTTGATGTCGTGTTAGGTATGGATTGGTTAACTGCCAATGAAGCACAAATCATATGTAAACGAAAGATAATCCGACTCAAGGCTCCGGATGGTAGCAAAGTCGAGATTTTTGGAGATCGTGACGCCCCGATGCCAAACGTCATCTCGATGATTAAGGCAACAAATCACTTGAGGCACGGATGTGAGGCTTATCTGGTATACGTAATCGATAAGTGTAAGGAAGTGAAGGAACTAGACGATGTACCCGTGGTACGCGAGTACCCGGAGGTGTTTCCAGAGGTGTTGCCTAGGATACCACCCGACAGAGAGATTTAACTTCGAATCGACTTAGTACCAGATGCCCAACCCGTGGCTAAGGCTCCATATAGACTAGCACCAGTGAAAATGAAAGAACTTATGGTCCAATTAGACGAACTACTTGAGAAGGGATTTATACAACCGAACATCTCGCCATGGGGTGCTCCGGTGTTGTTTGTGAAGAAGAAGGATGGTTCGATGAGAATGTGTATTGATTATCGCGAGTTGAACAAACGAACGGTGAAGAACAAGTACCCTTTACCAAGGATCGACGACCTGTTCGATCAATTGCAAGGCGCAAGTTAGTTCTCAAAAATCAACCTTCGATCCGGGTACCATCAGTTGAAGGTGAGGGAAGAAGACATACCGAAAACTACATTTCTCACGCGTTATGGACATTTCGAGTTCCGCGAAATGTCTTTCGGATTGACGAACGCCCCCACAACGTTCATGGATTTAATGAATAGGGTGTGTCGACCGATGTTGGACCGATCGGTAATTGTGTTCATCGATGATATCCTCATCTACTCCAAGAATGAGGGTGATCACGCATGTCACTTAAAGGAGGTGTCGGAGGCTCTGAAGAAGGAAAAGTTGTATGCTAAGTTCTCTAAATGCGCGTTCTGGCTTAGGGAAGTCCAATTCCTAGGTCACGTCATCAACCCGAACGGCATTATGGTTGACCCAGCGAAGATAATGACGGTAAGGGAATGTAATATTCCTAAGACGCCAACTAAAATCCGTTGTTTCTTGGGATTGGCAGGCTATTATCGGAGATTCATACAGGATTTCTCGAAAATAGCTTCGCCATTGACAAAGTTGACTCGGAAGGAGGTAAAGTACGAATGGGGTTCGACCTAGGATGAGGCGTTTAAGGAATTGAAGGAAAATCTAACCAAAGCCCTAGTCTTGGCCCTTCCCGAGGGCAATGAAGACTTAGTGGTATACTCTGACGCTTCGGTTCAGGGATTGGGATGCGTGTTGATGCAACGTGGAAGAGTGATCGCGTATGCGTCATGACAGTTGAAGATTCACGGAGCTAATTATCCAACCCACGATTTGGAACTTGCTGCTGTCGTATTCGCATTAAAAATCTAGAGGTACTACCTGTACGGGGTGAAGTTTACTATTTACTCCAACCACAAAAGTTTGAAGTACTTCTTCGAACAAAGAGAGCTTAATATGAGGCAGAGACGATGGTTGGAACTATTAAAAGACTATGACTGTGAAATTATGTACCATCCTGGAAAGGCAAATGTGGTGGCTGACGCTCTAAGCCGAAAGGATGTGCCTATTCCTATTAGAGTGAAAGCTTGCCAGTTGATAGTAACATCAGATGTGATGAGAGAAATTGAAAGAGCCCAAGATGAAGCACTGAAGGAAGAAAACATAAAGAAGGAAAGAATGGTCGGCCAACATGACAAGTTGGAATATAACACCCTTGGTGTTAGGACACGTTTTGGACGGGTATGGATACCTATGGGTGGCGAGCTTAGAACCAAAATGTTGGATGAGGCTCATAAGTCTCGATACTCTATCCATCCTGATACCAATAAAATGTACCAAGATCTGAGGAAGGAATACTAGTGGCGTGGGATGAAACATGAGGTGACAAAGTATGTAAGCAAGTGCTTGACTTGCTCACAAGTAAAGGCCGAACACCAGAAACCGTATGGAAAGATTCAACCACTTGATATACCGGAATGGAAGTGGGAACACATTACCATGGACTTCATAACCAACCTACCTGGCACAGCTAAAGGTCATGACACCATTTGGGTAATTGTGGATCGTTTAACGAAGAGTGCTCATTTCCTACCTATTCGCGAGACGTTCTCGTCGGAAAGGTTAGCGGAAGTATTTATTAACGAAGTAGTAGCACGGCATGGGATGCCTTTGACGATCCTATCTGACTGGGACACACGATTCACATCGACGTTCTGGAAAAGATTTCACGAGGCGATGGGCATGAGGCTTAATATCAGCACGGCATACCACCCACAAACGGATGGTCAGTCTGAAAGGACCATTCAGACATTGGAGGCTATGCTTCGTGCTTGTATTATCGATTTTGGCGGCAGTTGGGACAGTCATCTGCCGTTAAACGAATTCTCCTACAACAATAGTCACCACACGACTATAGGCATGCCGCCTTACGAAATGTTGTATGGGAGGAGATGCAGGACCCGATTTGTTGGGGTGAGATTGGACAAAAGGAATTTTGAAGTAGTAAGAGAAACTTTAGAAAGGTTTGATCAAATCAAAGCACGAATGAAGGCCGCACAAGATCGTCAGAAATCCTATGCGGATAAACGACGAAGGCCTATTGAGTTTGATGTTGGGGACAGAGTAATGTTGAAAGTGTCACCCTAGAAGGGAATCATATGATTCAGGAAGAGAGGAAAGTTAAGTCCGAGGTTTGTCAGACCATTCAGGATAATAGCACGGGTTTGTGAAGTCGCTTATCGACTAGAGTTGCCTGATAAGTTAAGTGGGATACATCCTACCTTCCATGTATCACACTTGCGAAAGTGTTTGGCGGATGAATCGGCTCACGAACCACTTACTGACATCGAAGAACCCGTGGCCATCTTAGACAGAAAGGAGAAGCGTTTGCGTAATAAGATTATTCAAATGGTTAAAGTCCAATGGAAGCATCGAAAGGGATCGAACTCTACTTGGGAAACGGAGACGGAAATGAGGGAGTCGTAACCTTAACTATTTGACTTATGATAGGTTTCGTGGACGAACACTATTGTAAAGGGGGTAGACTTGTAACATCCCAAAATATAAAACGGCAATTATAATAACGGAATAAACGAAGGAGGCATGAAGGGCCGGGCCGGATGGGCCGGCGGGCTTAAACGGGCGAACATAGCGGAGCTTCCTCTATAAATAGCCTAAGTCACTTCATTTCTCTCATTTACAAGTTCTAGAGAGAGAAACCGTAGAGAGAGAAAGTTGGCGGATCGACCCGAGATTGAAGAAGTGCGTTGCTCCATAGGTCGTGAGAAGAACCTCCGAATCAGAAGCTCGATACAGGTAACGATCCAACCTAGATCTGAGTTTTTGTTCGTTTTTGGGTTTTTCAGGTTTTTTGGACAAAATGTGACGTTTTTACGAATGAAACTGGAAGAAAAACATAGATTTGAGTTCCTTAATGAAAGGCAAACGTTTTGAATGTAAACAAGTTCGGGATCTTGACGAGATCAGACCCGAATGCGAAAGTTAGGGTTTTTTGCGGGGAAGCAGATCCTGCGTACTTATCAAGTACGCAGGAAGAGGGTCCTGCGTACATATCAAGTACGCAGGAAGCGAGGTTTGCGCGCTTATTAAGTATGCAAGAGCAAGGCCCTGCGCAATTGCTAAGTGCGCAGGCATCAGGCTGATTAGGTAAAGTCGGTATGTTTAGAAGGTTAAACAGTTAGAGTCGGGATTTGGTCTTATGTGTATTTAACAAATCAATTCAGATCGGAAGTGACGTAGTGGGACCTTTTTTTAGGACAACCCGGATTAGCTTATCAGGTGAGTTCTAGAAGCCCTCTTTTAAATGTTTTATATAATGTTTTCGGGCTGGTGTGCATACATATGAAATGATGTTTTACGAAACGATGTTTATGAAACTACGTTTATAAAATTTTGCTTATGAAACTATGTTTACGAAATGAAATGATTTGGAATGAATGGTTTATGGAAAGAAAGTTTTATGAATGGAATGTTTACGAACGAAATGTTTATAAAGATATGGTTTAAACTAAAGGTAAAGGTTTTCGAAAATGAATGAAAGGTTTTATGAAAAGAAAAGAAAAAGGGCAAAGGTTTTAAAGAAGTCATTACAAATCTAATCTATCGAATGAATGGAATTGACGAATGAAGTCTAGGAATGTAATTCCCAGCCTTGTGGTAGATTATGGACAGCGAGCCATAGTTGCTATAAGAACAACAGGGGCAGTGTCTTGGTGGCCTGCCAATGGTTATGATGTTGTACAACTGGTATGGGAGTAACGACGGTTACTCAGGGGTTAACGTGACCCCATGAAGGTTAAATTATGATATGACGGTGTTATGGCCGTGAGCCATAGCCGTCGATGGAAGTTGTCGGTTTATAGACATGAGAGCCATAGGGGCAAATAAATGGGTATTGTCGGTCCTCGTGCAGTTAAGCCTTTGGGGCAATACAAAAAGGGAATTGACAGAATGTATTGTATTGTCGGTCTTAGTGCAGTTAAGCCTTAGGGGCAATACAATACTAAATGACGGGACGAATGGTAACACAGATTTAGATAGTAATGTATGACTTAAATGAATGTTAAATGTTTTAAATGAACGATCCGTTCAACGTGTTTATGATGATGATAAATGTTTGAAGGTTTTTAATGATGAACGAAAGCCCTGTTTTCTTGTACATGATGTTAAACCCTAATGAATTATTGAATGATGAACCATTTATTAAATCGAATGAAAAACTGGAACTCACCAGGGTAGCTGACTTTTTAGTATGCACATTCAGGTTAAGGCAGGTATGGATGATGGACGGTGATTCTTGGCAAGCGAGAAGAGTTACCCGGCTGATCATGAAGACTGGCATCCCGTTATGATTAGTTTATGTATTAGACTATGTTACGCTTCCGCATGTTGAACAATGTTATGAGCATGTTTTAATGAAATTTTCCACTGTGTTATTTGATATTCAAGTTTAATAACTGTTTGTGAATGAGTAAATCCAACAAGTGGAGCCTCCCGGGTTTGGGGCCTTACACAAGAACCCCTCATTAGAATGGAGTTGCTGAGAGGAGAAATAGAATTATGATTGAGTGTGCTAGATCCATGCTAGCTGACTCCAAGCTACCTCTTACATTTTGGGCTGAAGCAGTAAGTACATCTTGCTATTTTTAGAATAGAGTTCTCATTTGTTAAACCTCATAACAAAACACCCTATGAGCTATGGTTCAAAACAATTACTTACATTGGTATTCTCAAACCTTTTGGTTGTCCCTGCCCCATTTTCATTACAAATGGAGTTCTCCCCAAATTCTCTGCAAAATCTGATGAAGGATACTTTGTGGGTTATTCTTCTCAATCAAAAGCCTACAGAGTTTTCAATACTAGAACTCGGATCATTGAAGAATCTGCAAATGTGGAATGTAGTACGCACATTCCATGTGAACAGGGTAAAGGACCAGATTGGTTGTTTGATATAGACTCCTTCTCTCAAATATTTGAGCCTCTCATCTTCTCAAATACGGAGTCTTCACAAGAGAAAGCCATATCAACCAATGATGACTATAGATTGGGTTTCAATGGTCCTTCCATAAAATTCAAAACACCATCCATTGATCCTCCTTCTGTAGCTCATGCCATTGAAGCAAGTGAAGCCAGAACAAGTAGCTCAAATGTCACAAGCAGCAGTATATCTGAACCTGACAATAAAACTATCACAATGGACCAATCTGCAGATGAAGGCACAAATTATGATCATATTGAAGACAGTTCTGCAAAAGACACTTAAGATACTCCTGAACAACACCATAGAAATCTTGACCAAGGAATACAGAGTGATGTGGTACCAGCTCAAATAATCAACAAAGAACATCCTCTAGAAAATGTAATTGGGTCAGTCCAGCAAGGGGTTCAAACAAGAAGAAAAACCCATGAAGCAAATATATGTCTCTATTCATGATTCTTATCTCAAGTTGAACCAAAGAAAGTAGATGAAGCTTTACAACACAGTAGTTGGATTGAGGCAATGTCAGAAGAACTCCTGTAGTTTCAGAGGTAAGAGGTGTGGAAACATGTTGATTTGTCAAAGGGTTAAACTGCTATTGGCACAAGGTGGGTGTTCAGAAACAAAGAAGATAAGAGTGGAATAGTGATAAAGAACAAAGCAAGACTTGTAGCTTAAGGCTACACTTAGGAAGAAGGAATTGACTATGATAAAGTCTTTGCACCAGTTGCCAGGTTAGAGGCAATCAGAATATTTCTAGCCCATGCTGTATCCAAGAATTTCACTGTATATCAGATGGATGTAAAGAGTGCATTTCTCTATGGGAAGTTTGGTGAAGAAGTTTATGTTCATCAACCTCCTTGCTTTGTAGATCCTCTACATCCTGACAAAGTGTTCAAACTTAACAAAGCTCTATATGGGTTACATCAAGCCCCAAGAGCATGGTATGAGACATTGTCAGGATATCTTCTCAGCAACAATTTCAGAAGATGTGTCATTGACCAGACATTGTTTATCAAAGATGAAGGGGGAGAGATCTTACTAGTACAAATCTATGTAGATGATATCATCTTTGGATCAACAAAGAAGAAATTGTGCAAGGACATTGAGACTCTTATGCATTCAAAATTTGCAATGACTTCAATGGGTGAAATAAATTTCTTCTTGGGTCTCCAAGTCAAACAAGTCCAAAATGGGATATTCATAAGTCAATCCAAATATGTCAAGAGCATACTAGAAAGGTCCAAGCGGACTGATTGTACAGCTGCAGGTACCCCAATTCAAGTTAATCATCAACTATCTCTAGACAAAAAGGGTCAAGAAATTGATCAACATCAATACAGAGCAATGATTGGATCACTTATGTATCAAAATGCATCAAGGCATGATATCATGTTTGCAGTGTGCTTATGTGAAAGATTTCAAGCAGCTCCAAAAATATCACATCTCCAAGCTGTCAATATAATTTTTAGATACCTTAAAGGAGCTCCAAAACTTGGATTATGTTATCCTAAAAATGAAAAGTTCAGTCTGTATGCATACACTGACAGTAACTATGGAGAATGCAACATGGACAAAAAGTCCACATCAGGGGGATGTCAAATTCTGGGAGGAAGACTCATCTCTTGGCAATGCAAGAAGCAGACATATGTGTCTTCTTCACATTTGTCACTAACACAATCATCATCAGAAGCAAGATCACTTGGAATCTTCAATTCAACTTTCTTTTCTTTAGAATTTCTCTTTGGCTCTAATGAAGGATAAACATTTGGCACAAATGTCTCTAGAATGTATGGTTGAGGCATATGTGAATAAAATCCATTTGTAGTAAATGGAGGAGAAACGCTCTTGTATCCCATCTCACTATTCACCTTTTCATTAACTTGAGCCTCAATGTTTTCATCAGTGCTTTTATATCCAAGCCCATACTTTACTTTGTCATGTATTTGAGCTTCAAAGATTCCACTAACAACTTTCCAAAAAATGTTTATTTTATCAACTTTAATTGTTGTATTAAAAACTTTCTCCATCTTCTCTGTCAACTATTTCTTTTATGTTTCTCTTTTCTCAATCGACAGTTGAATTTCATAATTCTTTGTTTTTAACTGAAGCTTCACATGAGAATTTTCTTTGACACAATCATCAATCTTTCTTTTATACTCTTTTTCACGATATTTTAGCATCTTGTTTGTAGTATGTGAATGTTTCAATGCATCCATCAGAAATTGATTTTGTTTCTTGTATTCAACAATTTTCTCAAAACACTCCACAGAACACATATTTTCATTGAGCAGTTCAGAATAAGCTTTAAGTTCATGTGAATCTTTCACTGCTTCAGCAACCAAATCGGATTCTATATGTTTACAATTTCCTTGAAAATCATAACCATATCTACCTTTGATCACTATTCTGTTCTGATTCGTTTTGAGCGCATACATCTGTAGCTTTGCACACAAATCCTCTAATGAATTAAACTTTAATCCTTTATTTCTAATGTTAAGTTTATAAATCTCACAATCCTGTGGTTGAGCATTGAGAAATTTATCCATGATTTCTGATTTTTCGTATTCAATATCAACATCCTTTAGATCATTTATCAATTGCACATAGCTGTGATACTGGTCAGTTATGTCACACCCCGACCGATGGCGGAATCATCGAGGCGGACAATGAAATGATTGTTCAAAAGCACATGATAGCTAAAAGGTTGCATAATTCATTAATTAAATTGAAAGACAACAAGATCCAAATACGATACATTCCAAATAATTTAGTCTAGTTCAAAACATTGATTTATTTAACTAGGTCCATAGTTCTTAAGTGGAGAAATCTTCGGCAAGTAGTCACATATCCAAACCTGAAACATTATTTAAATCAAGTGTCAACTAAAAAGTTGGTGAGTACATAGGTTTAGTAATTCCGGTAAATAGTAGTTGTAAATCGTTTTGTAACTCATTGTTTATCTTGTTAATCATAGTATATATGATGCATCATTTATTTAATCACAATTCAAACCGAGTTTGACACGCTTGAACAGAGCACAACAGCTAAGTCCGGTATGTTTGAATATAGTTATCCACTATATCCGATATGTTTGAATATAACACGCGGTTATATCCGAGTATGCAGTAATAAACACCCTAACCGGGTGGGCTGGTCAGGCACAATAGATCTATCAATATTACAGTTGGTTGTCTTGTGTTTAAATGTATGTACATCCAAAGAATAAGCATATAGTCTCATGTATAACACGTACAAACAATGTGAGTAGCATGTATAATGTTTCACCCCAAAACGTATAAAAATGTAAAATAGGGGCTTTGTAACTCACCTTGCAAGCGGGTATTTTTCCACGCGTGTAGGTGATAAAGATGTTGAAGTCTAAGCACGTTGAAACCCTATGTAGATAAATGGGTATTATTGTATGTTTACATGTGCGTATTAGTATTTAATTGTGTATAGGTTTATAATAATATTTCTTAGTGTTATTTGCACAAAAGTTCATCCAGGTTTGCTTGAAAGTACTGATTTGATCGAAACTATTTATAGTTGTGACAGGTATCGAAACTGTGTTCAATCGAAACTACTAGTTTCGATTGACCATTTACATGTGATACACGGAACTGTCGAAACTACTATCTATCGACACTACTAGTTTCGATTGATCATTTATAAGCGATACTCAGGCTGTCGAAACTACCATCTATCGAAACTACTAGTTTCGATTGATCATTTATAAGCAATACTCAGGCTGTCGAAACTACCATCTATCGAAACTACTAGTTTCGATTGACCATTTACTCAATCGAAACTAAGTAGTTTCGATGGCCCAGAATTTAGAAAATAAAACAGTAATTTTTCAAGACAATAGTTTGTCCGGTAATCGATGTTTTGGAGTCGTGACTTCGATTGGTTCAGCTTGCCTTATGATAACAGAAGGTAAAGAAACGAAGTTGAGGATTCTTACGGTCGCAAAGGGGCTGGACGGCAGAGTCTTAAATCCGAGAATGTCCAGAATGAGAATAGAACTTCTGGATGGGATTAGCCTCTACAACCTTGGTCACAGCTTCACACAGAGATGGCGATTGTAATGGTGCCTTCAATTTGGAGTGAGATTGGGTGGAAGAGGGGTAGCGAGCTCGAGCTGACAAAGCATGCAATTGGGCACGTCCCGACACTCGTTTGGACGAGACGAAGCTAACGAGCTATTAAATACGCGTGGAGGTTGACTGTCGGGCTCGAATTCGGGGCGTGGGTTCTCGACCACCAACAAGATCAGGCGATTCGTATGTTGGGGAGACCAATTGGTCGGGGCCTTTTGTTCGCTTGGGGAAGACGAGTTCAGGGATGCCTGTAGCGGCTGTCGAGGTGCAGGGAACAGGCTTGTCGGGGTGTTCGCCGGAAACTGGCTTGGACCGCCGGACAAACGTAGGGGGTGACCGGAAAGTCAATTTGCAATTTGGCAGTTTCAGTCCCTGTAGTTTGATTTTGTTTTAATTCGACCCCTGAGATAATTACGGATGAATCCTTGTAGTTTGATTTGTACAGAAATAGTCCCTCAACAGATTTTATCTTAAAACCTTCTAGTTTGAAAATTTTCAAAACAACCCCTCAACTTTTATAAAAATAAATTTCTTTAATTTCTTTTAATTTCAAATATATTTTATAAACTTATTTTATTATTATTATAAATAATTTTTATAAAAGTTATTTATCTTATTTAAATAGGTTATTTTATTAAATATGCAACCTTCAAATTTAGATTTTTTTTTTTTATATATAAAATTTTATATAAGTTTTAAAACTTATAAAATTTTAATTAATTTAAATCCGTAAAATGAAAATACCTATTTGTATAAAACTAAATAAAAGAAAACACTTGCATTTTATTCAAATAGAGAATGATTACATAATAAATATATTACAAGTGCGCGAATGAAAATCCGAAACGTCACAGTCTCCCCAAGTTAAAGGAATTTCGCCCCGAAATTCAACTATAGGAGGCTATGAAAAAGATGCGGATACTTGGTCCTCATTTGGTCTTCACGTTCCCAAGTGAACTCGGGTCCACGTTTAGACTCCCAACGGACCTTGACAATGGGGATGCGGCCACGCTTGAGTTTCTTGACTTCTCGGTCCATGATTTCCACGGGTTTCTCAACAAAGTGCATTTTCTCGTCAATGCGCACTTCATCAAGAGGGATGTGGAGATTCTCGTCGGCTAGACACTTTTTCAAATTAGATACATGAAAGGTCGGATGAACGTTGTTGAGTTCTGAAGGAAGATCGAGTTTGTAGGCCACTTTTCCTACCCTTTCGAGTATCTTGAATGGACCCACATATCGAGGTGCAAGTTTTCCTTTCTTTCCAAATCGGACTACGCCCTTCCAAGGTGATACCTTTAGGAGAACCATATCCCCAACTTGAAATTCCAAGGGTTTTCGTCTTTTATCGGCATAGCTCTTTTGCCGACTCCTTGCTACCCGAATGTTGTCACGGATAAGAGAGATTTTATCGGTGGTCTCTTGGATAAACTCGGGACCGGTGATTTGTGCTTCACCAATTTCGTTCTAACAAATTGGTGAACGACATTTCTGTCCATAAAGAGCTTCAAACGGTGCCATGTTAATACTTGTGTGGTAGCTGTTGTTGTAGGAAAATTCGATCAGTGGTAGGTGAGAATCCCAATTGCCACCAAATTCGATGACACAAGCTCTAAGCATATCCTTGAGAGTTTGGATTGTTCGCTCGCTTTGTCCATCAGTTTGAGGATGGTAAGCCGTACTTAAATCCAAACGAGTACCAAGCGCAGATTGTAACGATTGCCAAAATCGGGAAGTAAAACACGAATCACGATCGGAGATGATGTTCAAAGGGATTCCGTGACGACTTACGATCTCATCAATGTAGATCCGAGCCAATTTCTCGACTCGATAGTCCTCACGAATAGGCAAGAAATAAGCAGACTTCGTAAGTCGGTCGACAATAACCCAGATACTATCGTGCCCACTAGAAGTGCGTGGGGGTTTGGTGATGAAGTCCATAGCAAGGTTCTCCCACTTCCACATGGGGATTTCAGGTTGTTCGAGGAGTCCGGAAGGCTTCTGGTGTTCGGCCTTCACTTTAGAACAAGTTAAGCATTTTGCCACAAAGAGAGCAATATCCTTTTTCATGCCGGGCCACCAATATTGTTGACGAAGACCCATGTACATCTTATCAACTCCGGGATGTACCGAATATCGAGTTTTGTGGGACTCGTTCATCAAAAATATACGAAGGTCGTCGCGATCGGGAACCCAGATACGGTCCAAGTAATACAATAAGCTGTTGGCTTTGGTTTCTAGTAAGAGTTCTACACCACATGCCATCTCTTGGTACATGTTTCCCTCGGTAACCGAGGTGTGTTGTGCTTGAAGATTACGGGCTTGGATATCGTTATGAATACAAACACTATGAAGCATGATACGTTCTTTACGACTCCAGGCGTCGGCTACAACATTTGCTGTAGGTCCAGATTTCAGTCGGAAATCACGAAAGTGATCGATTACCCACACATGCAGGCGGAATCTGTATGTATGGTGATGTAACAGAGGATTAGAGACAGACTTGGTGAAGAAGACAGCCAAACACACTAAGAATCAATGCAAATAATGTGTGAAAGTGTAAGAACAAGCATTAAACGAGTGCAAATTGTATTGATTCAAGAACAAATCTGAAAGAGAGAATTCAGGGTTACAGCCGCAACTCACACCCTAGAAATTCTCTAACTAGGCTATTTATAGTAGTTTCACAGGTATCGAAACTATGTTCCTCGAAACTACTAGTTTCGAGTGAACATTTACAAGTGGAAAAAGTGCCTGTCGAAACTACTATCGATCGAAACTACTAGTTTCGAGTGAACAAATCTCACTCGAAACTATAGTTTCGATGGCCCAGACTTGGTAAAACAAACAGTAAATTACAGAAAAACTAAAATTACAATAATGAAATGACAGAAAGTAAACTAGTCTAAAATTGTTTAAACATACAATAAATGACAACAGCTTATACAAAATATATGACTCTACAATCTCCCCCTAAGCTGTTGCATTACTGTCTTCAGCTCTTCTTCAAGCAGCTGGTCCTTCAGTTGTCCTAGGGATGAAAGGTTTTACATGTAGAGACACAACCCTTTGATAGGCTTTGGCATCAGCTTCATCTTCATCACTATATGCCTGAATGTGATTCTGGAATAGCACCTCCAGATCTTCAGGTTGAAATTTCAGCAGCTCCATGGGCTCAAAGATGATGATGTCTTCCTTGCCCTTACACTCGATCACTGCACTGCCAATGACTGGGTTATAGAACCACTTTCTGAAAGTTTGTAGCTGGACAGGTACAGATTTTGGAATGGTGATAGTCTTGTGGGTTTGGGCAGGCTTGTATCTCAAGAACACATAAGGCTTATTGGTTTTAGGGTGAAACCTTGTCTTTGAGATCTTCTTCTGAGTTTTCCTTGGCTTCATCCCTTTGAAATCATTATTGACTTGAGAGTGCAGAAACTTCTCGAAGTCATAAGCCATCATAACCTTCCCAGGGTTTTGAAGTGGAAGCTTGGCTAAATCCCTGAGGTCATAGAAAGGAAGTGTCTGGAAGTCAGTCATATTTTTGAAGTGCTGAACTCCCCCTCTATATCTTCTAATGATAAAGAGCTTCCTTTCTGCATCATATTTCCAGCCAATTGGGGGCCTCTTTAGCTCCTGATGCTCAGCTATCCATTCATATGTTTTAGGAGACTCTTCCTGAATGATTTTTCTGAACCAAGATTTTCTTGAAGTTGGAGGTTCAGGTGCAACAGACGGTGGATCTTGTGCTGGAATAGACTCAGAGGCTGTAGTGGTTGGTTCAGGAGTGACTTTCTTGATGAGATTAACCAGAACCTCTTCTTCATCTTTTTCTTCATCAGACAAGGTTTGAATTTCTTCTCCTTCTTCGGTGAAGTATCTTGTTCTTTCAGTCTCCTTTTCCTCTGTAGTCAGAATTTCTGGGTAAAGATCGTTATACCCAAAGTTTTCAATTTCATTCAAGAGGGCATTCAGCTCGTCATCAGATGGGATGTCTTCTTCATCTAGTATAACAGTCTCTATTTCTGTTGACGTCCCTTTTCCTTTCTTCCTAGCATCTCTTCTCTCACTTGCTGAGGGAAGGTCTAGTTCTGGTCCTTCAACCTTAACTTCAACTGCCTCCTTTGTCTTTTCAGCATGCCCGGTAAAGATGGTCATTGTAGACTCTGGATCAGTGATGATGGCAGGAGACAAAGGTTCAACCACAGATGTGATCTCCCCCAGAGCCATTGAAGTGGTTGCTTGTTGTTGCACAGGCTTATCAATAGAAGCTTTAAGCTGTTTCACTGCTTCAGCTAAAACCTTGAAGTCTTCATTTTGTTTTGAGATAAAATTCTGTTGTTCTTCAAGTTGGGTTTGTTGAATGTCAATCTGTGTATGTAGACCCCCAACTTCCAGCTTTAAGTCTTTTACTTCTTCCTGGACATCATGCAGGTTAGATTTCAGACCTTCAATCTCTTCATCTTTCTTTTGAAGCTGATCCTGCATCCTTTTTAGTTCAAGGCTTAATGTTTTAACTCTGGGAACAGGGGAGGTTGAATTATGAGATGGTGATGTGGGAGAAGTATGGATGGGTGATTGTTGTGGAGATGGTTGTGGAGTTGGTTGAGGGGTGGTAGCAGCATGAATGGGTGAATGAATAGGAGTTAGGTTTTCAGGAATGTCATCTAAGGACTCTGAGGAGGTGCTTAAAGGCTCCAGTCCAGTCTTAATCTTCTTAGCCAGTGGTTCTTCTAGCTCATAGTCAGATTCAGACTCAGCTTGTCTCTTAGAAGATGATGCTGGAGGTTCAGTGTGATCTTCAGTTTCAGTTTCATAATCTGAGACGTCATACTTGGTGCCATAAATGCCTTCATCCAAGGTGTCTTCTGAATCAGCTTCTGCCTCAACATGTTCTTCCTGAATAATTGGTTCAGAATTCTCCAACACTTGATCTATCATAGGAGCTTCAAAGATAAGATCTTCTTCATTTAGTCCCATTTCCTGTTGTACATTCTCCTGAATTTCTACTTCAACATTTTGATTTTCAGCCTCTTGGTTTTCTTGCACATTATGAGGTTCTTCTTCTTCTGCTGATGATGATGAAGATTCAACAGGTAGTTCTGGATCAACATCAGGTATGGCTTCTTCTTCTTCTCCCAGAATGTGTCCAAATAAAGGAACATTGGCAATGACTCGGTTTGTTCTTGAACTGGAGCTTTTCATGTAGCTCAGAGTCTTTGCATTCATATGATCAAGAATCAGGAGAGGACCATCTTGTTGAAGATCTGGGTGGAGATGATTGATGACCATCTGTAAGAACCTTGGATATGCAAGAAATTTGTCTTTGACTCTCCCAGTTAGGTTCTCAATCAGTTGTCCGAACACTAGACCAGAGAAGTTGTACTCCCTTCCCTTGACTAAGCCAAGAATGGCCGAAGCTATCAAAGCATTTGCTGAGTCAAATCCTCCTTTTCTAATAGAGATGCAATGAATAAAAATATGCACGATGTATCTCCAGAGTGGAGGAAGAGCATTCTTGATGACTTGCCCTCCTATGAATTTATTTGGGTGACCCATTCTTCTGAAACATTCTCGAATGTAAAAACTTGGAAATTCAATTGGGGCTTCAGGGTTATCATTAAATTGTAGCACCTCTCTGATAGTAGCCTCAGAAAATAACACTTCTTGGTTGTGAACAGTGGCTCTAATGTGTCTTGTATTGTTAACGGAGACACTTGTAGCAGTAGCCCAGAACTGTCTTATAGTGGTCTCAAAAACTGGCAGATTGTTGTTTATGGCAAAGCTAATATTAGAATTGGCTAGGAAATTGAGAACTGGTGTGAACTCTGCATTCTTGGGGTCAGTGGCATTCAAGTAAGCACAGATATTGTGCTTCTTGGCAAATAAAAGATCCATATCTGCACAAGAAAATCACAAAGGAAATTTCTTACATAAGTCTCAATACTTAGAAAAATTCTGAGAAAGACACTATCGAAACTATAAGTTTCGAACGAAACTACTTATTTCCAACACTTAGAAAATATCAGAAAAAAAAGGACTATCGAAACTAAGTTTCGAGTGAAGAAACCATATCGAAAGTACTAGTTTCGAGCACCAAGGGTATCGAAACTACAGAGTTTCGAGCATCAGGGGGTATCGAAACTACAGAGTTTCGAGTGAAGACAGTTCAAAACCTAAAAACCTTTCAAATTCTTAAAATCCCTCTTTTACTTGAAACTACCTAGTTTCGATGGCAAACCCTTGAAAATATCAACAGACTCAAAAAGCACAGAAAACAAACAAAACTAATATGCAGACTCAAACTTAGAAATAAGAAACAAATGCAAAATAAAACAAAGAAAAAGGTTAATAAAGGCCTGAGAGTGTCGAAACTCCTTCTTACCGATGAATCAACCTAAATCTGCAAAATTAAACACATAAAGAGTGAGATATTAACAAAGGTGATCTCAAAAACATGAAATGAACACCAGACGACCTAGATTATGAAGAACTAGTCGTAAACGCTTGTGAAATCAAACCCAAGGGCCTGTTCATTCACATAAATCACTTTCAAAAACCCACAAACCATTACCTGATGAAGAAGACGACGAGGGATTCAGATGAGAAACACTGAAATCGCAAGCTTAGACCGAGGGTTTGAGAGAATTTGTGTGTGAAAGCAAAGGTGTGAGAGAGTTTCGGGTGAGTGATGAAGACACGCCGAATGAATATGGATTATGAAGACATTTAATTTGAGTTTGTGAAAAGACTGAAATGGCCCTCTCGAAACTACTAGTTTCGAGTGAGCGAGGAAGTTTCGAGTGGACAGGGTAGTTTCGAGGGACTTGGAAGTTTCGAGCAAATGTTTTAGGGGCAAACCTTTCAAGTATGATCATAGTTTCGATAGGTAGGTCAAACTGGGTCAAAGGCAAAAGACATAAACTCAAAAAACTATGTACAATTTAAACAAGTTAATAAGGAAGATAAAGATATTTTTAATAACCAAAATAAGATATAAACACTTATCCTTGGAAAAGATCCAACGTGAGATCATGTCTGGTCAAACTCTTGAAACACTTCATTTTTGCACTCAGCTACTGTGAATCCCTGAAGATAGCCGATATGTGTGCAAGATAAACCCGAGCATTTGTTTATACAAAAATTTCATGTGATTAAAAGGTACCATTTAATGCACGAAACACGGTGTACCCCACATATTGAAATAAAATGGTTTTGAAAGCCTATCAATCCTCAAGACATACCCACATTCATCTTATCATTTCTTGCAGGTTAACCAGGGTACCATCTTGGTAAGTTGAATTCACCGCCAAAAGTAAAATAAAATCCAACAGGATGTAAGATGGGTGTAAAATGAAAAATATCCAAGTGGATATTAAAAAAAGGTACGAACATTCTAGATCTTTGCGTAAGCAAAACAGAAGAAGTCGTAAAATTATCCAAGCGGATAGGAAAAAGTTGAACACCCGAGGTCTTTGCGTAAGCAAAACAGACGGGGTCAAATCATCCAAGTGGATGGGAAAAAGATGAACTCCCGAGATCTTTGCGTAAGCAAAACAGACGGGGTCATCGGCGGTAATTTTCGTTACTTTGACGGTCACCTGGTGCATGAATCAGAATCCAACACGTAAGCCTGTATCTGATTGAATCAGTTTTCTTAGCTTAAAATGAGTTAGATGTTTCAAGAATGGGTTCAAACACACGTGTACGGTAGAGAATTAGGTTTTCACACTACTAGAGAGTTATAACCATATGTCGGGCCTACCGGCTATACCTCAGTAAGCACCATCGCTTGTGGTCCATTCCATGTTCAAGAAGTGTGATCAGACTCTATCATTTCTCACAAGGTCAGATCCGATTTTCCTGAAACAAACAAAAAGCAATAAAGAGATTTTTTTTTTTTTTTTTTTTTTTTTTTTTTTTTTATTTATTTTTTTTTTTTTTAACTATACGAAGCAAAACTTTTACTTTCCGACATAACTATCTAATTCTCCCCCAAAAGTTATGCTATCAAAAATAAAGAAGAAAATAACTGTACAAAGCAGAAAATCTTTTTGAAAATCTTCCCGATTAACAAGTTTAAACAGAAAAACAGTATGCACAAGGGTTATTGAAAGTTTATCATGCCGAGCATCTCCACCAGTTTCTCAAATCTGGCAGAATCGAAGGCCTTAGTGAAGATGTCAGCGGTCTGCTTGTCGGTTTTCACTTCAACGATCTTGATATGTTTCTTTTCGACACAATCGCGAATGAAATGGTGTTTGATCTCAATGTGCTTGGTTTTAGAGTGCTGAACGGGATTTTTGGTGATGTGAGGAACGGCGGTGTTGTCACACAAGATGGGGGTTTCATGAAAAGTGATCCCGTAATCAAGCATCTGGTGGTGGATCCATCTCACTTGAGAACAACAGAGGGCTGCAGCAATGTATTCAGCTTCGGCTGTGGATTGAGAAACGGTGGTTTGTTTCTTACATTGCCAGGAAATGAGACGGTTGCCAAGGAACTGACAACCCCCAGAAGTGGATTTTCGGTCTAAGTTGCATCCCCCGTAGTCTGAATCTGAATAGGCAACAAGGTCAAACAAATTAGTTTTAGGATACCAAAGCCCAAGTTTTGGCTTGTGCTTTAAGTATCTTAAAATACGTTTAACAGCAATCAAATGAGAGAGTTTAGGATTAGCCTGAAAGCGTGCACACAAGCACACTGCAAACATGATGTCTGGTCTGCTGGCAGTGAGATACAGAAGAGATCCTATCATTGAGCGATAGAGGTGCTGATCCACGCTTTCACCATCCAAATCAGGAGATAGACAATGACGAACTTCCACGGGAGTCTTGTAAGGATGAGATTCAGTCATTTTGAACTTGGTCAGGATTTCTTTAACATACTTTTCTTGATGGATAAGGATTCCTGACTCAGACTGATCTACTTGTAAACCGAGAAAGAACTTCATTTCTCCCATGGAGCTCATCTCAAACTTAGATCGCATCACTTCCTCAAACCCCTTGCATAACCGAGGATTGGTGGATCCGAAAATGATATCATCCACGTAGATCTGCACCATAATAGTGTCCGCACCATCCTTACGCTTGAACAAAGTTTGGTCAATTGCCCCTCGTGTGAAACCATTATCCAGCAGATGCGTAGATAACGTTTCATACCACGCACGAGGTGCTTGATGAAGACCGTACAGTGCCTTGTCAAGTTTGTAAACTTTATCAGGATAGCTTGGATCAATGAAACCCGGTGGCTGCTTGACATAAACTTCTTCTTGAACCTTTCCATACAGAAATGCACTTTTCACATCCATTTGATGAACCGTGAAGTCCATGTAGGCTGCGTAGGCGAGAAACATTCTTATGGCTTCCAAGCGAGCCACTGGTGCAAAGACATCCTCAAAATCAATTCCCTCTTCTTGGTAAAACCCCTGAACCACCAAGCGGGCTTTGTTACGAATTACAATTCCACCTTCATCCTTCTTGTTACGAAATACCCAACGAGTGCCGATTGGGACTTTGTTCTTCGGAAGATCTACAAGATTCCACACATGTAACTTGCTGAACTGCTGCAGTTCTTCTTGCATGGCCTCCACCCAACTGTTCTCGAGCAAAGCAGCTTTAATATTTTTGGGTTCGATTTGAGATATGAAACAGGTGAAAAGACCATCATTTATTGCTTCTATGGCACTTCTTGTTTGTACTCCCACATTGAGTGGACCAATGATATTTTCTGTGGGATGATTCTTGTGAACTCTCAACTGTGGAATCTCATCTTCTTCTACAAGTTCATCCAGATTGGTAAAGTTGTGATCAGGAATAACGGCTTCTTCATTACTTGAGCTGTCAACAGAAGATTGTGGAGCAACATCCACTATTGGAGGAGTTTCTTCCTCAACAATTTCATTTGTTGCTACAGAATCTGAAGAATCTGGAGTGGATGATGAAGAGGAGCTTGAAGCAGAAGCAGAAGCAGTACCTAAGAAATTTACAGGCAAAAGAGGATTAGCTGAAACAGATATATTAGTAACATCAGGAAGATTAAAAGATTTAAACAATGAGTCGACATCAAAAAGCCAATCAGGACCGTCCCCAGCGTCCGTATGATTGCTTTCATGCCAATTGACATCAATGGACTCCAGCACAATCCTTCGTCTCTTGTTGTAAACACGAAAAGCTCTTTGGTTAGACGAATATCCCACAAAATAACATTCATCTGCTTTGGCTTCAAACTTGTTCAGCTGATCAGAAGTATTCAGCATTGTGCAAACACATCCAAATTTCCTGAAGAAGTCAATAACAGGCTTGCGCTTGTACATGATTTCATAAGGAGTCTTGTTACAGCTTTTGGTTATGAGAACTCTATTTTGTACGAAACATGCGGTATTGACTGCTTCGGCCCAGAACGTGACAGGAAGTTTAGAATCGACGATCATAGTTCTTGCAGCTTCAATCAACGTGCGGTTTCTTCTTTCAGCTACACCATTTTGTTGAGGAGTACGTGGTGCACTGAATTGCCGAGCAATACCCTTACTTTCACAAAAAGAATCGAGAGTGACATTCTTGAATTCTGTTCCATGATCGCTGCGGATAATCTTCACATTTAGATTGAACAAATTCTCGATTTGAAGCAAGTGAATCTTCAGAATCTCTGGTGTCTCTTCTTTCTTTGCCAGGAAGAATACCCAAGTAAATCGTGAGAAGTCATCGGTTACCACCAAACAGTATGATTTCCTTCCATGACTCATGACACTGACAGGACCGAAAAGATCCATGTGAAGCAATTGAAGGGGAGAGTCAATGGAATTTGTGGTTTTGGGTTTGTGAGATGATTTGTGCTGTTTGCCTTTGGAGCAGGAGAGACAATGTTCTACTGGTGAGAAGTCTTTCAGAGGCAAACCGGTGACAAGGTTTCCTCGAACAAGGCGATTCATTGTCTTGAAATTAACGTGTCCTAATCTCTTGTGCCAGAGAAAAGATTCATCTTCTGAAGCTTTGGAAAGAAAACAGGATTCGATTCCTGATGGATTGTTCATATCCAGACTGTAAGTGTTGTATCTTCGAGGAGCTCGCATAAGAATGAGTTCTTCTGGAATTACTACACCAGGCTTCAAAATCAGACATTCTTTTGAGTTGAACAAGGCACTAAAGTCTTTATCACAGATCTGAGAGACGCTCATCAGATTGTACTTTAGCTGTGGAACGAAGTTGACATTTTCCAAACTATTTACACCATTCGACACAGTTCCTTGACCTTCAATCTTTCCTCCTCTTGGATTTCCAGCAAAAGCTACATAATCTCCATCCTCTTGATGATAATCTTGCAGCAGATTGAATTGACCAGTCATGTGCCTTGAACATCCACTATCTACATGCCAGATGTTGTCTCCGGTTCTTCTTGATTGACCCTATACACAACGAACCATTTATACATTTTGACCAAAATTGTTTCAATCAAGAGATTTTAGTGTCAGGATATGACATCTCATGGGAATCAGAATTGCAACCATCCTTTGATGAAGCACTGTCATCAAATAGAACATTATTTTTAATTTTCCAGGTTCGTTTTAAATAATTCTTAGCATTTTTAATTCTTTTACGCCTAGATTTCCTATTGTGAGAAGATTTAGGCAACACATATGAATTTAATGAACTTTTGAAAGCCGATTCTTCATTAGAATTTGTGGTTAACAATGTACAACTTCTTGAAACATGATTTGAGGCACCACAACTAAAACAAACAAAGTCACAATGTCTCTTAGCCTGATAATAATCATCAAAAGATGAAGATGATTGTGATGTTGAGGAATCTGAACATGAGACGGTTCTCTCATCAATAACTTTGTCTTGAAGACGATGTGCTTCCTTTAATCTGAAAAAATCCATGTTGCTCATGGTTTCACGTGGCACATCATTCACAATAATTCCTGCACTTTTAAACTTGGTAACACATGGCACAACATTCAAAGATTTAGGAACAAAAGGCAAAGCATTTTTAAACTTAGAAACATCACATCCCAATCCCGTATGCTCAGCAGGCATAGAATCAAAATACAAGTTTTCAACGTGTTCACAAAGATTTTGTTTAGACACGGACATATTATTACAATCATCCGACTCAAGTTCTTTTAAAATAGTTCTATCATTAGTACTCTCATCACAATCATCTTCGGAAATTACACAATTTGATTCTGCACAAGAAGCAAAACTGTCAGAATCACAGGATGTAATATAATCATCAGGAGATAATTTGCAAACAAAAGGTGTTGAAACATGTGGAGTTGGCATATCAGCAAATCTCCCTGATTTAGAATAAGGAGGTGGGTGAGAGTTATACCCAAGACCTTCTTTACCTTTTCTATTAAATTGTTTATCAATAATTCCAAATAAAATTTTCTGATCCAAATCCATGTGGTCAATCTGTAATTTGGCCTTTTCTGCCTTTTGGACTCTTTCAGTTAAAATCGTATTGTTAATAGTTTGAGTATTAAGTTGCACGATTAAAGAACGATTTTCACCAGATATGTCACGAATTTTCTTTAAATAAAGTTTCTCATTTTTGGCAACAGAGTCATACATTACTTTAAAGTGATCTCGTTCATCGACCAAGGCCTGGTTGATGAATCTATATTTCTGAACTTCATTTAAGCAAGATTTAGCGCTACAAAGTCTAGATATTACCTCGGTAGGCACGGCAGTAAGATCTGTAGCTGGTTCAATCATGACACATTTATCCTTTTCTTTAATGTCAGCCATCAGTGCCTTGTCAGCTGCATCACCTTCCTGATCACCCCAATGATAATGTCCATCAGCTTGACAGACCAAAGCTGTGGAACTTGAAGATGTAGAAGATTTGGGAGGGACAGCAGCTTGCTTTCCAGAGGAAGTCTTCTGTTCATGCTGCTCCTTTGAAGACGGTACCTTGCAATTTCTGGCAAAATGACCTAGCTGGTCACAATTGTAGCATCGTACTTTCTTGATATCAAACCCAAGAGTCTTTCCTTGCTTGAACCTGTCCATTCCGGTTCTTTTGATAAATCTCTTGGCCCGTAGAGTCAACATTGCCATGCACCAATCAATGTCCATTTTCTCTAAATCATCAGGATTGATCTGCTCCAGGTCATCAGGTTGAAAACTGACCGGCGTCAAGTTTCCAGAAATCAGTGCATCATAGCATGACATGAAAGCAGTCATGATCGGGACATATTCATCAGGAATCATGGTAGTAGTCTTTGGAGAAGCAGAGGAACCAGTTGGTTGAATTGCAACAGCAGATGGAGGAACATCAGTTTGAAAATAGGCCATTGTAGATTTGGACGAAGTGGAGGAGCCTTGACCTGCAAGAAGAGCTGTGTTGCCAGACTGATTAGTTGGAGTAACTGCACCCTTCTTTATCTCCAACTCATATGACTCCAGGATGCTGAAGAGTTCTTGTTGTGACAGATCACTTAGCTTCTCAGTTTTCTTTATCATAATCCGGTACATGTTCCATTCTTCAGGCAATGAATCAAGCAGCTTCTTGTTTAACTCAAGAACGGGATACTCAGTTCCCAAAACCTTCAACTTGGAGACAATACTTGAGAAACGGTTGATTAATTCTGACATGGGTTCACCAGGGACACTGCTAAACATTTCATACTGCTTCTTGATTAAATCCCTCTTGCTTTCTCTGATATCAGCACTTCCCTCATATCTTGTACATAGAGCAACCCAAAGATCTTTGGCAGTAGTGTACTCAGCAAAAATGTTGAAAACATCCATAGGAAGTGCCATAGCAATAGATCCATAAGCTTTGTTATCTCTGGCAATTAAGGCATTATCTTTGTCATCATACTCAGACACAAGTTTCGGACGTTGAACATCAGCAGTAGTAGTAACTGGCTTATGTGGACCATCAGTGATAGATTGCAAGAGAGTGTGGTCATGAAACTGGAAGAAAGTCTTCATCTTCTTTGTCCAGTCATCAAAATCTCTGGTAGACACCAAGACAGGTGGTTTGTTTCCTCCGGCATACTCATTGGTGCTTGAAGATGCCATAGTCTTAGAAAAGAAATTTCAACAGTAGCTAGTTTCGAGTGAACAGTTTTGGTCGAAACAACAAGTTTCGAGTGAGAAGCACTGATCGAAACTCTTAGTTTCGAGTGAAGAAAATTTGCTCGAAACTACCTAGTTTCGAGTGAGACTAGTTTCGATTGAAACTAGTTTCGATTGACCAAGCTTGCTCGAAACTCCTAGTTTCGAGTGAGAAATCTTGCTCGAAACTTCTCAGCTTCAAGTGAGACTAGATTCGAGTGGGAAATCTGCAGGGTAAGTTTCGATATAACAGGACAAAAATGCTAGTTTCGATTGTACCTTCAACAGACAAAGGTACAGACAAGTAGTTTCGATGATCAACAGATAGCAGAAAATGTCTCCCTGAAGTTTCGATACCTTCTTCTTCAAGCTTCAGCAGACTCCATTGAAGAAAAGTTTCAATAATTAATAATGACGAAATAAGAATCCAATCCAGCGAAAAGCTTCCAAGTAACCTCTCGAACACAAAACAGTCTTCAGATCCGAAAAACCCGAATAAATAAAGCCAGAAATCAATGAAACAGTGCTCCAAAAACTCGAGTGCAGAAAAACTTCGAGAAACTTCACAAAACACCTAGAATCGATCACAAAACCTGATAATACTCAGAAATCACGAGCATAATGCTCTGATACCAATTGTAGGTCCAGATTTCAGTCGGAAATCACGAAAGTGATCGATTACCCACACATGCAGGCGGAATCTGTATGTATGGTGATGTAACAGAGGATTAGAGACAGACTTGGTGAAGAAGACAGCCAAACACACTAAGAATCAATGCAAATAATGTGTGAAAGTGTAAGAACAAGCATTAAACGAGTGCAAATTGTATTGATTCAAGAACAAATCTGAAAGAGAGAATTCAGGGTTACAGCCGCAACTCACACCCTAGAAATTCTCTAACTAGGCTATTTATAGTAGTTTCACAGGTATCGAAACTATGTTCCTCGAAACTACTAGTTTCGAGTGAACATTTACAAGTGGAAAAAGTGCCTGTCGAAACTACTATCGATCGAAACTACTAGTTTCGAGTGAACAAATCTCACTCGAAACTATAGTTTCGATGGCCCAGACTTGGTAAAACAAACAGTAAATTACAGAAAAACTAAAATTACAATAATGAAATGACAGAAAGTAAACTAGTCTAAAATTGTTTAAACATACAATAAATGACAACAGCTTATACAAAATATATGACTCTACATTTGCCTTGCCAGGGTGGTAGCGGATCTCGCAGTCGTAGTCGTTTAGAAGTTCAACCCATCGTCGTTGCCTCATATTAAGCTCTTTTTGATTGAAAATATGTTGGAGACTTTTGTGGTCGGTGAAAACCACGCATTTGTTGCCATATAGATAGTGTCTCCAAATTTTCAAGGCGAAAACGACAGCACCAAGCTCGAGATCATGGGTCGTATAGTTCTTCTCATGGACCTTGAGTTGACGTGATGCGTATGCAATTACTTGACATCGTTGCATAAGAACACAACCAAGACCTTGGTTGGATGCATCACAATAAATGATAAAGTCATCATTACCACTAGGAAGAGTTAGAATAGGAGCATTGCAGAGCTTGTGCTTTAGAGTTTGGAAAGCTTCCTCTTGCTTGGGTCCCTACTCGTAGTGCTTACCTTTGTGAGTCAAGGCAGTGAGCGGGACCGCAATCTTAGAGAAGTTTGAGATGAAACGACGATAGTAACCTGCTAGTCCAAGGAATGAACGAATCTCGGTAGGAGTCTTAGGAGTACTCCAATTCTTTACCGCCTCGATATTTGCCGGGTCCACATGAATTCCCTTATCGTTGACTATGTGTCCCAAAAATTGAACCTCTTTTAGCCAGAATTCACACTTGGAGAGCTTGGCGTATAGTTGTTCTTTCTTTAAGAGTTCTAAGATCAAACGAAGATGTTGTTCATGTTTCGCTTTCGTTTTAGAATAGATGAGGATGTCGTCAATGAAAACGATCACGAACTTGTCCAAATAAGGTTTGCATACACGGTTCATGAGGTCCATGAAGACCGTAGGTGCATTAGTCAAACCGAATGGCATGACCATGAACTCGTAGTGACCGTACCTAGTCCGAAAGGCAGTCTTCGGAATGTCTTCATCGAGAACACGAAGTTGATGGTACCCGGAACGAAGGTCAATCTTGGAGAAACATGTTGAACCTTGAAGCTGATCGAAAAGATCGTTGATACGGGGTAAAGGATAACGGTTCTTAATTGTAAGCTTGTTGAGTTCACGATAATCGATGCACATTCGAAACGATCCATCCTTTTTTTTTACGAACAGTACGGGAGCACCCCAAGGTGAATGGCTCGGGCGGATGAATCCTTTGGATGAGAGTTCTTGTAATTGACTTGCAAGCTCTTGCATCTCGGAAGGTGCAAGATGATAGGGGGCTTTTGCCACGGGAGTTGCCCCGGGCACAAGGTCGATACAAAACTCCACTTGTCTAGGGGGAGGAAGACCAGGTAAATCCTTGGGGAATACCTCGGGAAAATCAAGGATGATTGGAATGTCTTGCAATTTCTTACCCTTGTCTTTCGTGTCAACTATGTGGGCCAAGAAGGCAACGTACTTTTTTCGCAAGTACTTTTGTGCCAATGTGCAAGACATGATTTGAAGACCACGACATGGTTTTTCACCGAACATAACTAACGTGTCGCCCGAAGAGAGAGGTATACGAATACACTTTTCGTAGCAAATAACCTCGGCATGGTGCTTGGATAACCAGTCCATGCCAATTATAATATCGAAGCTTCCCAATTGCATTGGAAGGAGATCAACAGAGAATTTGTGATTATTAAGCTCGAGATTGCAGTCGCGGATAACAGAATTTATAGTAATAGATTTTCCGTTTGCTATCTCCACGGAATAAGAATTGTCAAGTTTCGTTCTTTGTTTAGCAAGTCGAGATTCAAAGGTAAGAGATACAAAACTCCTATCGGCACCGGTATCAAATAAAACGGATGCATAATGATTGTTTACGAGAAACGTACCGTTTATCACGTCGTTGTTTGCTTGAGCCTCATTAGCGTTTATGTTAAACTCTCGTCCTTGAGGACCACCTTGACGATGAAGTTTTGGGCATCAGTCACGGAAATGGTTTGGGTCTCCACATTCGTAACATGCCCGACCATTGAGAGGTGCCGGATAGATTGGGCGGTTGGCTGGAGCAGCTTGATGGACGGGAGGAGGAGTACGGCAAGTAGTGACCACATGTCCATATCGTCCGCAGCTTGAACACAATCGGCATGGTAGGTTGGCAGGATGATGGTACTTGCAGGTCTGGCATTGGGGATTCGGGCCCCGATAAGTTTTCGGGTTTTGACCCAAAGGGGCCGCTTGAATAGCAGGCACAGCGGTAGTTACGGCTGCGAAGTTTTGACCCTTTCGTTTCTTGTTGCGGTTAGAAGACTCGGGTTTTACATCTTTGACGGCCGCAAGAGTAGAAACAACCTTCTTGGAACCCTTTCTTGTTAAGGTTCCGGCTTTGACATGGTTGTCGGATAGTGTAGCAGATAGACGGATAGCAGCTTCAAGTGTAGGAGGATTGCTTCCTAGCACAGCATCTTGGATTTGCATAGGCAGGCCGCCTATGTATTTTTCAATCCCCCGAGCAAGGGGAGTGATCATATGAGACACCAGCAGACTTAGCTCTTGAAACCGGGTGGTGTAGGCCAGATTATCCCTGCTGTCTTGGGCAAGATCCCAAAACTCAGCCTCGAGCTTCCTCATTTCATTCCGAGGACAGAATTCATCAGTCATGGCCTTCTTCAGATCATCCCAACCTCAGCACCACGAGTGCATTTCTCACCGTTCCACCAGATGAGGGCTCTCTTTTGGAGTACACTTGTGGCATAACGAACCCGAAGATTATCAGGACAGTCGATGTTTAGGAATGTGCTTTCCATGCTTTCAAACCATTGAAGTAGGCCGGTAGCACCTTCAGTCCCGAAGAATTTTGTAGGATTGCACGAGTTAAAGTGCTTAAACGTGCAGTGAGGCGGGTTGGTACCACCGTTCCCTTAGATGTTGTGAGACCCGTCACTGTTGTTATTTGCTTGGGTCATTTGCCCTACCAGCTGGGCAAGAAGAGTAGCAAGATCCGTCTTGGAAGTGCTAGAGTTTGCACGTCGAGGAGGCATTCTAACACCATAAGAAAAGACAATGATATTTTAGATAAGATGGATATATATGAGTTATAGCGGGAAATAATGTAAGCAGAAAAACGGGATTCATCATGACACGTGCCAGTGCATGTGTATTTATTCTAAGTTGATGGGGGAAACTAAGTCATCTATTCCGGGTAGGACATGATGTTATAGATCATTATTTGCATAATAGGAATTGCCGGGACTTGCGTGCATTACAAATCGTCATCACGTGTGCACCCGTAATAATGATTTGCTTTGCATGTTTGTCTAGTTCTTCTTATCTTGCTATAATGTCCCCAAATTTTGAGTTTAAGTTTGGATTGTATCCTTGCGAATACATTGACTTATCAACGTTAAATAATTCCCCGAAACTTTCCAAGAGACATGCTTTAGCCTATAGGTAAACACTCACTTCAGGAATTCCCAGGAAAGCATACGGGTCCGTTTATTTGGATTTATACGAAATGCTTTCCTAGACAGAAAACCCAATGTACAGGTGTCACCCTTCCAGATTGCACGTGTCCTTTACTGGTCTCAAGAAATTAAGTCGTTGACGAGATAAGATTTTGATAGACTTGAGAGTCTATGAGTATAAAATGTGTAGGAATTGTTGCAATTAATACAGATTAGGAAAAAGTATGGATAAGGATGGGTAGTGTATTTGTTTGCATAAGTTTGTTTGTCAAATATGTATGTAAAGTATGTATCATGTATCAAAGTCTTGTATGTATGTGTATAAGTCTCATGTACCAAACTCGGGAAAATTCAAATAATACCTAACTACAAATAATTCACATAGCAATTTATCATTTAGCACACAACACATAAAAGGGAGTCCTAGGGTTATAGTCTAGGTCATTGTGTCTAATAACCTAATTCCCTATAACCATGGCTCTGATACCAATCTGTCACACCCCGACCGATGGCGGAATCATCGAGGCGGACAATGAAATGATTGTTCAAAAGCACATGATAGCTAAAAGGTTGCATAATTCATTAATTAAATTGAAAGACAACAAGATCCAAATACGATACATTCCAAATAACCTAGTCTAGTTCAAAACATTGATTTATTTAACTAGGTCCATAGTTCTTAAGTGGAGAAATCTTCGGCAAGTGGTCACATATCCAAACCTGAAACATTATTTAAATCAAGTGTCAACTAAAAAGTTGGTGAGTACATAGGTTTAGTAATTCCGGTAAATAGTAGTTGTAAATCGTTTTGCAACTCATTGTTTATCTTGTTAAACATAGTATATATGATGCATCATTTATTTAATCACAATTCAAACCGAGTTTGACGCGCTTGAACAGAGCACAACAGCTAAGTCCGGTATGTTTGAATATAGTTACCCACTATATCCGATATGTTTGAATATAACACGCGGTTATATCCGAGTATGCAGTAATAAACACCCTAACCGGGTGGGCTGGTCAGGCACAATATATCTATCAATATTACAGTTGGTTGTCTTGTGTTTAAATGTATGTACATCCAAAGAATAAGCATATAGTCTCATGTATAACACGTACAAACAATGTGAGTAGCATGTATAATGTTTCACCCCAAAACGTATAAAAATGTAAAATAGGGGCTATGTAACTCACCTTGCAAGCGGGTATTTTTCCACGCGTGTAGGTGATAAGGATGTTGAAGTCTAAGCACGTTGAAACCCTATGTAGATAAATGGGTATTATTGTATGTTTACATGTGCGTATTAGTATTTAATTGTGTATAGGTTTATAATAATATTTCTTAGTGTTATTTGCATAAAAGTTGGTCCAGGTTTGCTTGAAAGTATTGATTTGATCGAAACTGTTTATAGTTGTGACAGGTATTGAAACTGTGTTCAATCGAAACTACTAGTTTCGATTGACCATTTACAAGTGATACACGGAACTGTCGAAACTACTATCTATCGAAACTACTAGTTTCGATTGATCATTTATAAGCGATACTCAGGATGTCGAAACTACCATCTATCGAAACTACTAGTTTCGATTGATCATTTATAAGCGATACTCAGGCTGTCGAAACTACCATCTATCGAAACTACTAGTTTCGATTGACCATTTACTTAATCGAAACTAAGTAGTTTCGATGGCCCAGACTTTAGAAAATAAAACAGTAATTTTTCAAGACAATAGTTTGTCCGGTAATCGATGTTTTGGAGTCGTGACTTCGATTGGTTCAGCTTGCCTTATGATAACAGAAGGTAAAGAAACGAAGTTGAGGATTCTTACGTGGTCACAAAGGGGCTGGACGGCAGAGTCTTAAATCCGAGAATGTCCAGAATGAGAATCGAGCTTCTGGATGGGATTAGCCTCTACAACCTTGGTCACATCTTCACACAGAGATGGCGATTGTAATGGTGCCTTCAATTTGGAGTGAGATTGGGTGGAAGAGGGGTAGCGAGCTTGAGCAGGTCCGACTATGGCTAATTATAGCCGAGTTCGTTTCTTATGACAAAGCGTGCAATTGGGCACGTCCCGACACTCGTCTGGATGAGACGAAGCTAACGAGCTATTAAATACGCGTGGAGGTTGACTGTCGGGCTCGAATTCCGGGCGTGGGTTCTCGGCCACCAACAAGATCAGGCGATTCGTATGTTGGGGAGACCAATTGGTCGGGGCCTTTTGTTCGCATGGGGAAGACGTGTTCAGGGATGCCTGTAGCGGCTGTCGAGGTGCAGGGAACAGGCTTGTCGGGGTGTTCGCCGGAAACTGGCTTGGACCGCGGGACAAACGTAGGGGGTGACCGGAAAGTCGATTTGCAATTTGGCAGTTTCAGTCCCTGTAGTTTGATTTTGTTTTAATTCGACCCCTGAGATAATTACGGATGAATCCTTGTAGTTTGATTTGTACAGAAATAGTCCCTCAACAGATTTTATCTTAAAACCTTCTAGTTTGAAAATTTTCAAAACAACCCCTCAACTTTTATAAAAATAAATTTCTTTAATTTCTTTTAATTTCAAATATATTTTATAAACTTATTTTATTATTATTATTATAAATAATTTTTATAAAAGTTATTTATCTTATTTAAATAGGTTATTTTTATAAATATGCAACCTTTAAATTTAGATTTTTTTTTTATATAAAATTTTATATAAGTTTTAAAACTTATAAAATTTTAACTAATTTAAATCCGTAAAATGAAAATACCTATTTGTATAAAACTAAATAAAAGAAAACACTTGCATTTTATTCAAATAGAGAATGATTACATAATAAATATATTACAAGTGCGCGAATGAAAATCCGAAACGTCACAAGTTAAAGATTCTCCTTCAGCACGTGCGAACACTTGATATCTTTTCTTTAATGTATCTTGTCTTGCTTGTCTTTTCTTATCTTCCTTATTCACAGATAATGATTCAACAAGATCTGGATGAATATACCCCAGTCCATTTACAAAGAACTTATACATACAACCTTCGTCAGCCATCGAGAAAATTTTTTTTTAGTTCTTTTTATCATCTCATTTTTTCATAATCAGCCCGAAACATAGGTGTAAACATCCTCCCAATTTTATTTTTTTTTGGAGGTTAAAATTTTTTTAAGGCAAAAGTTTTCGGACAGAGTTTTAGAACCGAAAAAGATTTCGGACAGACTTTTCGACCAAAAAAAAATTAGGACAGAAAGTCAGTCAGAAAAAGATTTCGGACGATTCCCAAATTGATCCCAAATTGATCCCGGAAACGCACCAAAACTTCCCAAAATCATCAAATCAATCCCTTAAACCCTCAAATTGATCCCAAATTGATTCTCCATCACTTTATATCATTCTTTGTGGGACTAGGGGGAGATTATTGTTGGAACCTAGTAGTCCATAGAAATCAAGTGTTAGCTCAAAATTGTACAGGTTCAAAGTTTTCGGACAAAGATTTCGATTGGAATCTTTTTACTATATATAGTTTGTTGTTTGAACTTGTAAGTAGTGATACCATTTTTCATGTAATTGTGCTCTTTGATCATATCATTTGTAATCACAATTTCTCTCTATTAGCCAAGTGTAATTACATCTATTATCAATAGAATCCATTCGTTTAATGATGTTTATCGTTTATGCGCGGTTTTCGTTCTTATTCTTGTTTGATTCGATTTGCTTGGGTATTATTGATCTTGGATTGATTCAGCCTTTCCAGGAGTGTTACAGAGTGTTATATACTTGATTATGACTGGATCAGAGGGATTCACATTTGTTCTTTGATCTTATCTAACGTTGTACCTTAAAAGGCAGTAATAAGGGTATGATCAGGAGTAATCTGAAGTTTAGTGGGAGTTGTATGTGGGCAAATGAATTATGTTCTCCTTTAATTAGGAGTTGAACATTCTGGCGCCCTCGTTGATTCGAACTGGTGTAAAACGCATGGTCATGCTCAAACTAAAGAGTAGTTTGTTTAGACCACTTTGAATTGGAGAACGAGAACAAGAATAGTTGAACCACATATAAGAAGTGAATTGTATCCATGTCTCATGTTCAATGGATGTCCTAAACATAAAGGATACATAGATATGTTTACCATGACTGTTACACTTGGTAAAGTAAAGGTTACTTGTACACAAGGAAATAGTATGATGATTGTAATACGTCATTCCTTTCTAGGGGCAGTGAGATGCAACTAGGCATCCACCACTATCTACGTTGAACCGACTAATTGATGAATCGTCCAAGTGGTAGATTGTTGGATATATGATGTACGATCGTCAATTAAGTCAACGTTACTAACAACGTACGATCCAAAGAGTTACACTTTGGGCAACGAGCAAATATATAATATTTAATTGTTAAATATTATAGTTCACGAAAGACGGATTTATTAAACGGCGGATTAATTTTTAGAGAGATATTTATTCGTTTTATTCGGTGAATAATTATTTAGTGAAATAATTATTTACAGGGATTAATGTTTAAATGTTAAACATTAAAATGATATTTTTACTAATTATTTATAATTAGTAAAGCGCAAGGTTTAACAGTTATTAATTGTTAATTAACTTGGGATTAAATGTTAATACCCGAGGGTGCAGTTTTTAATTTAATGGATTATATATATATATATATATATATATATATATATATATATCCTTAAACCTAAAACCCTAATAACCTAGTTTTCCACCATCTAGAAATCGCAGGGAGAAGGAGCCGTGACCCCCCCCCCCCCCCGCGTTTTTCCGCCACTGCCACTGCCACCGCCGTGACGCCGCCGCCTTCGCCGGCCTCCTCCCGATGCCGCCGTCGCTAGCCGCCGCCAAAGTCGGGTTCCTATCCATGCATACCGTGTAACGTGTTTTGCAGGTTTTTGTGTTCGTGTCATCTAGCGTGACGCTCGTTGAACCAAGGTGTTTCTGATTCGGTTTATCATCGAAGGTATAATACTGAACACCCTATGGTTGCGTTTTATATATTGTTTAAATGCGTGTAATCGGATCACTATCCGGGATCCATATCTGATATGATATTGTACTTTAAATCGCTTCCGCTAAATGTATCTGATTTATTTAATTAAAAGAGTTTAAATATTATTTTTTTAAAAAGTTAAAACTGGTACAATGATTCCCAACATATTGCCCATAATCAACGACTGTAAACACAATCTTACACCATCACAAACACAATTTTCATTAATTATGTTCCAGTCATCATGCGGTAAAACTCACAATCAATGTCAAAATCAAATAGTCAATATTTGAATTAATCATCACACCATGTAAACGTCTAATCAATCATAACGTCAAATCACCCCGGAATCTCTCATGGCAACTGACCTAGCATCGATTCATCAAACAATCGAGCATCCTAACAATGCCCACAAAATCACTATTAGACCACATCAGGTGCATCTGCTGTGTCCTCCTCTGATTCCTCCTCGTCACATTCCGGTTCATCCACTGGGTCCTCCTAAAACAGAGTTCTATTAACCGCTGTAAGTGGTCGATCTCTCAACCATGTAGGTCCACATCCTGGAGGGAAATCACGTACTGCTGACACTGCCCTCCTTTGCATCCAGTCCTTCCAATCATATCACCACGTGGCATGTCTCGACCGAAGCTCTAGTCACACTTGGCGTGAGAAGCGCCAACACTACTCCCAATTCACTAGCAGTTTCCTCCGCAGCAGACGTCGTCTCGACTGGTCGTTCTGCATTCCTTCTAACAAGAGCTCCACGCCTGACCGATCTAGTATACTCCACCTTAGCCATCTAATCCTATCAAGATAGAACACTTATGGGGTTATTATAGGTAACATGTCCAGAATATAAGAGTAACAATAGACTGTCGAATCACGGTGATTAAATGCGATTGGTTGTCCACGTTACTGCTCGGATTCTAAACGTTTCCCGTCATATTCACACTAACTTTCTACCCTCCACACAACGGATGCACATGCATCCCACACAATCCACATAACCACAATGTAATAACTATCAAGTCAACATATCTATCACAATTACACACCACACATGATTACAAACGAAATCACTAAACCAAACCAGCACACCAAACTATCTCACATAGTGTAACACTACACAATTGATACTCTTAACAATTAAACTCGGTTTAAAAGACGTACCTCTTGGCTCGCAATTACTCGTGGTGGCATTCGTTTCACCCTCGTCCCATTCTCAGTTTAAGTTAAGGTATTTTATTTTAATAAATACACCGATTTTCTGTTAAACATGGCTCTGATACCAACTTGTAAGGCCCCAAACCGGGCACCATACAACTGGTTCTCATCACTGGATATTCTCTTTTAAACACTTACTTTATTCTAAAAACATACAGCGCAAGTCTCGCTCAGAATAGTAATTATCTTTTAATAACGTTATTACACATTACCTTACTCAACGAATGCACGCACACAAACCAGAGTAGCACCGCTCCCAAGCCAAGATACATCGATCACAAAGCTCACCTGAAAAAAAATCTAGCATACACACAAAGTCAGCTACGCTAAGTGAGATCTAATAGTTAATTTAATAAGAAACCATCTCTTCACATATATCATTTATGTCAACTCAGGACATTTCTGTCCTTTATAAAAGTAGTTTATCATTTAATGACATATAGATAACCCCCGTTATCTTACAGTATCCCAAAGGGTTCGCCACCCTAGACTTAACCCACAATTATAACCCAGTAAGTCTCATCAACATGGATCGAGCTTACTACACTGATAACTCGAAATCTACCACACGTATAAACCAAAATTCGGTTATCTCAACCAACCCCTAGACAACGACTTAACCAACCCTATCCAAAACTCTCATAAGTCAACTGATACAACAGTTGTAAACACAATGTCTTCATCCCGACACAACGATCAATCTAACGCTACACACCACATCAATATCATCTCATGCTCAATAACTATAACTCAACATTTGCATGCAATTTAAACACATATAAATGCACACAAACACATACCTCATCACATGCACCCTCGTTAGGGCGTTCGACACACCTCGAGCTCATCACTGTCCTGTTGGACATTGTCACGTTTGGTGACCTCCCGAAGGAATTTGTCCTCCATAATCCCGTTTGCCGTGTCCCAAAGGCAACGTTGCAAACACAATAATAAACATATAACACACATCATCACATATTCGTTATATGACTAGTTACTAGGCCTGCACCCCATACACATTCCCAGGATAATATATCCTACACAAATTCACAAGCGTTTAGCTCACATCCCGACTTAACATCATACTAGAATTTACATGACTCGTTAGCTAAGCATGCACCACACACACTTACTCTAGATAACACATCTTACTTAAACCCATAAATAGCTAACTCATACCCCGACTAACTCATAACACGACACACAACAATAATGTTGTTACCCCTGGCTCCCATAATCACAAGGACACCACATAGACCCCTCAGCCTCATTATTGAATGTTTTAGTTCATACACTCATCGGGTTTAACCCAAAATTCTTAACACGTTTAATATAATAAAGACCTCATGTAAGTATGTACGATAGCCCCAAAATCAGTAAAACATTTAAGAGTAGGGGATTAGAAACTCACCGGTTATACCGAGCCTCGGTCCTTGCTCTGCAATTCGTCCTCTTGCTCGAAACCCGAACATGTCCACGTACGATCACATGATCAGGCACGTTCTAAAGATACGTCGACTAACGCATAAAATATAAATCCAAACACTGTCTCGTCAGCCCGTCATTCTCTTCCACGAAACCCTATATTCGCAAGTTCCCAAGAATCGGGTCGTCCTTGACTCGTTTGGAACCTGAATACCCGAACTGGCTCCATGCACTTACGAAACCCACGCTATGCAAAAACCCTAATCTCACGAGGCGTGTGTACTCGAGTCGGGTTTCCATGCATGTGTAAGGCCCCAAACCCGGGAGGCCTCACTCGTTGGATTTACTCATTCACAAACAGTTCTTAAACATGAGTATCAAATAATGCAGCGGAATCATTCATTCAACATAACTAAAAACTTGTTCATACATGCGGAAGCGTACATTGTCAATTACATAAACTTAACATAAACAACTCATAACGGGATGCCAGTCTTCATGATCGACCGGGTAACTCTTCTCGCTTGCCAAGCATCACCGTCCATCGTCCATACCTGCCTTAACCTGAATGTGCATACTAAAAAGGTCAGCTACGCTGGTGAGTTCTAGCATTTCATAAAAACTTTAACATCAACATTTGCCAAAAACGTATCATTCATTTAGTAAAAACCTTTCACAAAAGCATGTAATAATTTAACATCTTTAAAAAAAAGGTTTCGTACCCATATCATCATCAACATCATAATCATAAACACCGTTAAACGGATCGTTCATTAAAACTCTTAACATTCATTTAAGTCATACATTATTATCTAAATCTGTGTTACCCTTCGTTCCGTCATTTAGTATGGTATTTCCCCTAAGGCTTAACTGCACGAAGACCGACAATACCATACATTCCGTCAATTCCCTTATGGTATTGCCCCTAAGGCTTAACTGCACGAAGACCGACAATACCATACATTCCGTCAATTCCCTTTTTGGTATTGCCCCCAAGGCTAACTGCGCGAGGACTGACAATACCCATTCAGTTGCCCTTATGGCTCTCATATCCATAAACCGACAACTTCCATCGACGGTTATGACTCTCAGCCATAACATCGTCGGATCATAATTTAACCTTACATGGGGTCACGTTAACCCCTGAGTAACCGTCGTTACTCCCTTTTACCAGTTGTACAACATCATAACCATTGGCATGCCACAAAGACATGCCCCTGTTGTTCTTGTGGCAACTATGGCTCGCTGTCCATAATCTACCACAAGGCTGGGAATCTCATTCCCAGACTTCATTCGTCAATTCCATTCATTCGACAGATTAGATTTGTAATGACTTCTTTAAAACCTTTACCTCTTTCTCTTCTCATTAAACATTTCCTCAATTAAACCGTTCATAAAGCATTCGTAACCCTTTTTGGCAAAAACATTTCAAAACCTTTCCTTTCGTAAACATCGTTTCAACATTTCAAAACCTTTCCTTTCGTTAAACATCATTTCGTTAAAACATCATTTCGTTAAACATCATTTCTTTAAACATCATTTCGTAAGTATGCACACCAGCCCAAAAACATTAACAAAACATTTAAAAGAGGGCTCTAGAACTCACCTGATACGCTAATATGGGTTGTCCTAAACGAAGGTCCGACAACGTCACTTCCGATCTGAATTGATTAGTTAAACACATCAGACCAATCCCGACTCTAACGGCTTAACCATTCTAACATACTGACTTCACGTAATTAGTTCTGATGTCTGCGCACTTAGCAAGTACGCAGACTCTGCTTCCTGCGCACTTAGCAAGTGCGCAGACTTCCCTTCCTGCGCACTTAACAAGTACGCAGGTTCCTCTTCCTGCGCACTTAGCAAGTGCGCAGGACCTGCTCTGTGCGCACTTAGCAAGTGCGCACGACCTGTTCTTGGCGAAAAACCCTAACTTTCACATTCGGGTCTGATCGTGTCAAGATCCCGAATTTGTTGCATCCAAAACGTTCGTTTTCCATTAAGGATCTCAAATCTATGTTTATTTATCAGTTTCATCCGTTCAAGCCTTGCCTTTTCACCCAAAACCCGAAAAACCCAAAAATGAACTAAAACTCAGATTTAGCTCGAATGGTTACCTGGATGACGATTCCGCTTTGGAGGTTCTCTTCACGAGTGCAGGAGACACGAACGGGTGCGATCTTGTGCGATTCCGACACTTTCTCTCTCTACGGGTTTTCTCTCTCTAAAGGTTGCAAATGAGAGAAAATGGGGTGGCATAGGCTATTTATAGCCCGCTGACCCATCCGACCCGACCCGTCATGCCTCGTTCGTTTATTCTGTTAATAAAATCGTCGTTTATTTTCGGGATGTTACAAGTCTACCCCCCTTACAATAGGTTTCGTCCCCGAAACCTATCATAAGTCAAATAGATGAGGGTACGACTCCCTCATTTCCTTCTCCGTTTCCCAAGTGGCTTCCGATCCCTTTTGATGCTTCCATTGGACTTTAACCAATTGGATAACTTTATTACGTAAACGTTTCTCCTTTCGATCAAGGATGGCCACAGGTTCTTCGATGTAATTAAGGCTGTTGTCGACCTCGATGTCGGTAAGTGGTACGTGAGCCGATTCATCCGCCAAACACTTTCGCAAGTGTGATACATGGAAGGTAGGATGAATCCCACTTAACTCATCAGGCAACTCCAACCGATAAGCAACTTCCCCAACCCGTGCCATTATCTTGAATGGTCCGACAAACCTCGGACTTAACTTTCCTCTCTTTCTGAATCGTATGATTCCCTTCCATGGTGACACCTTCAGCATTACTCTGTCACCAATATTAAACTCAATAGGCCTTCGTCGTTTATCCGCATAGGATTTCTGACGATCTTGTGCGGCCTTCATTCGCGCTTTGATCTGATCAAACCTTTCCGACGTCTCTCTAACGACTTCGAGACTTCCTAATTCCTTCTGTCCAATCTCACCCCAACAAACCGGGGTCCTACATCTTCTCCCATACAACATTTCGTAAGGCGGCATGCCTATCGTCGTGTGACGACTATTGTTGTAGGAGAATTCAGCTAACGGCAGATGGCTGTCCCAACTGCCACCGAAGTCGATAATACAAGCACGAAGCATATCCTCCAATGTCTGAATGGTCCTTTCGGACTGACCATCCGTTTGCGGGTGGAATGCTGTGCTGATATTAAGCCTCGTGCCCATCGCCTCGTGAAATCTTTTCCAGAACTTCGATGTGAATCGTGTGTCCCGGTCAGATACGATCGTCAATGGCATCCCATGCCGTGCTATTATTTCATTAATAAACACTTCCGCTAACCTTTCCGACGAGAACGTCTCGCGAATAGGTAGGAAATGAGCACTCTTCGTTAAACGGTCCACAATTACCCAAATGGTGTCATGACCTTTAGCTGTGCGAGGTAGCTTAGTTATGAAGTCCATGGTAATGTGTTCCCACTTCCATTCCGGTATATCAAGTGGTTGAATCTTTCCATACGGTTTCTGGTGCTCGGCCTTTACTTGCGAGCAAGTCAAGCACTTGCTTACATACTTCGTCACATCACATTTCATTCCAGGCCACCAGTATTCCCTCCTCAGATCTTGGTACATTTTATTGGTACCGGGATGGATAGAGTAACGAGACTTATGAGCCTCATCCAAGATTTTGGTCCTAAGCTCGCCACCCATAGGTATCCATATCCGCCCAAAACGTGTCCTAACACCAAGGGTGTTATATTCCAACTTGTCCTGTTGGCCAACCATCCTTTCCTTCTTTATGTTTTCCTCTTTAAGTGCCTCATCTTGAGCCTTTTCAATTTCTCTCATCACATCTAAAGTTACCACCAACTGGCAAGCCTTCACTCTAATAGGAGTAGGCACATCCTTTCGGCTTAGAGCGTCAGCCACCACGTTTGCCTTTCCAGGATGGTATATGATTTCACAGTCATAATCTTTTAGGAGTTCTAACCATCGCCTCTGCCTCATATTAAGCTCTCTTTGTTCGAAGAAGTACTTCAAACTTTTGTGGTCAGAGTAAATAGTAAACTTCACCCCGTACAGGTAGTGCCTCCAGATTTTTAATGCAAATACGACAGCAGCCAGTTCCAAATCATGAGTCGGATAATTAGTTTCATGAACTTTCAACTGCCGTGACGCATACGCGATCACTCTCCCGCGTTGCATCAACACGCATCCCAATCCCTGACCCGAAGCGTCAGAGTACACCACTAGGTCTTCATTGCCCTCGGGGAGGGCCAAGACTGGAGCTTGGGTAAGCCTCTTCTTCAATTCCTTAAACGCCTCATCCTGGGTCGAACCCCATTCGTACTTTACCTCCTTCCGAGTCAACTTTGTCAACGGCGAAGCTATTTTCGAGAAATCCTGGATGAATCTCCGATAGTAGCCCGCCAATCCCAAGAAACTACGGATTTCAGTTGGCGTCTTAGGAACATTCCATTCTCTTACCGTTACTATCTTTGCTGGGTCAACCATAATGCCGTTCGGGTTAATGACGTGACCTAGGAATTGGACTTCCCTAAGCCAGAACGCGCATTTGGAGAACTTAGCATACAACTTTTCTTTCTTCAGAGCTTCCAATACCTCCCTCAAGTGACACGCGTGATCACCCTCATTCTTGGAGTAGATGAGGATATCGTCAATGAATACGATTACTGATCGATCCAGCATTGGTCGACACACTCTATTCATCAAATCCATGAACGCTGCAGGGGCGTTCGTCAATCCAAAAGACATTACGCGGAACTCAAAGTGTCCATAACGTGTGCGAAATGTCGTTTTCGGTATGTCTTCTTCCCTCACTTTCAACTGATGGTACCCGGATCGAAGGTCGATCTTTGAGAACCAACTTGCGCCTTGTAATTGATCGAACAAGTCGTCGATCCTTGGTAACGGGTACTTGTTCTTCACGGTACGTTTGTTCAACTCGTGGTAATCGATACACATTCTCATCGAACCATCTTTCTTCTTTACAAACAACACCGGAGCACCCCACGGCGAGATGCTCGGTTGGATAAATCCTTTCTCAAGTAACTCGTCTAGTTGGACCATAAGTTCCTTCATTTCCACTGGTGCTAGTCGATATGGAGCCTTAGCCACGGGCTGGGCATCTGGTACTAAGTCAATTCGGAACTCAATTTCTCTATCGCGTGGTATCCCAGGCAAATCCTCTGGAAACACCTCCGGGTACTCGCGTACCACGGGTACATCGTCTAGTTCCTTCACTTCCTTACACTTGTCAATCACGTACACCAGATAAGCCTCGCATCCGCGCCTCAAGTAATCTGTTGCCTTAATCATCGAGATGACGTTTGGCATCGGGACGTCACGATCTCCAAAAACCTCGACTTTGCTACCATCCGGAGCCTTGAGTCGGATTATCTTTCGTTTACATATGATTTGTGCTTCGTTGGCAGTTAGCCAATCCATACCCAGCACGACATCAAACCCTCCCAAAACCATAACAAACAATCTGACAGGGAATCTATAACCTTCTATTTTTATCGTAGAGTTGTCAACTACCTCGGTCACTCTCGCAGTTCTACCCTCAGCGGTTTCTACGCTAAAGGCCCTTTCTAGTATACTTACAGCGTACTTCACTCTCTTACAAAAAGTCGCAGATATAAAACTCTTACTGGCACCCGAATCAAATAACACAGAAACAAGAGTGTTGTCAAGGACGAACGTACCTGACGCCACGTCGGGGTCCATTCTGGCCTGGTCTTGCGTCAGCGCGTACGCACGAGTCTTTGCACGAGATCCCTCTCCCTTCTTTTCCGGGCCCTTTCCCTTCCCGGTTTCCCCCATCCTTGGCTTCGGGCAGTCCCTACTCAGATGATCGAAATCCCCACAGTTGTAGCACTTGTAGTGTTGTGTGCACTCACGGGCGTAGTGTCCGGTCTTGCCACACTTAAAGCACAGGTTAGATCCCAGTCTACATTCACCTACATGCTCCTTTCCACACTTCTTACAAATAGTCGGCTCATCCACCCGAGCCCTTTTATCGCGAGCCCCAAACATCTTTCCACCAGTTCGCTTGTTTGAGAAGCTCGGTCTCTTCTTTGGTTCCTCGATGGCGGCGACATTCAGTGCCAGATCATCAAATACTACGCCGCTCAGTTCTACTACCGAATCATAGGTAGTAGGGGCGTTTGCCTTAACATAGGTGCGGACCTGGTCCGGCAACCCATGAATATAGCAGGCAATCTTTCTCTCTTCAGTAGTGACAAGGTGTGGCACCAGACGTGCCAGTTCATTGAATCGGGTTGTATATTGCCGGTGCGTCATGTTCCCGGCCTTCAAACCCAGAAATTCCCTCTCTACCTTCTCAATCTCGTTCCTTGGGCAGAAATTTTTGATCACCAAAGTTTTCAAGTCAGCCCACATCATTGCATCCACAATCTCGCTCCCTTTTGCCTGACGTACACCTTCCCACCAATGGGATGCTTCCTCCCTCAAGGAGTTAGCAGCAAATTTCACAACTTGATCCGCTCGACATTCGCTGAGACGGATGGCAGCCTCCATACGGATTATCCAGTCAAACGTAGCTACTGCGTCTTTCTTTCCTGTCAGAACTGGCGGGTCACATGCCTTGAAGGACTTATAGTCGCATCCGCGAGCAGGCGGTGCGTTGATTGCCTCAGTGTTCGGGGTATCAACCGTCGGGTTAGACCCACCTTCCCCATTGACCTGCTTCAAAGCTTCTGCCAACAGACCTGGCAGAGAATTCTTCATCAACTCGGAGAACTCTCGAGCTATGGCTGCTCTCACTTCTGGTTCAAAAGTGAAAGGTTGTTCTGCAACCTGTGTCTGTTCAGTTCCATGCACACTAACCGTCGGTTCAGTGTGAACACTTCCTTCTTCGCTGTGCTCTTGGCGCGCAGGAATCCTGCCACGCCCACCATTTCGACCGCCGGTACGACCACCGGTACGGCCACCACGCCTTCCGTTCCCTCTCCTCACCATTCCGTTCTATAAGACAAGAAATCCAATGTCATCACGCTAGTTAACAAATAAAATTCAATAAGTACTGTAAGATGTTAATATACACTGGCCATCTGTAATTAACCATTACACTACCTTTCGATTTCTATTTGACCACCTTTGTGATTCCATCAGAACACAAGTCCTTTCCTAACTCTTCCTAAGGCATACTACATACACATACCCTACTTTTCATACCTGATGCTGTGGCTCGAGTTACCCGTACTGGCATCCGCTTTCGGTCCCATTCAAAGTTTAAGTTCAGACATTAGGGGTGTCCGAATCTCTCAAACTATTGCTCTGATACCAACTTGTAAGGCCCCAAACCCGGGAGGCCTCACTCGTTGGATTTACTCATTCACAAACAGTTCTTAAACATGAGTATCAAATAATGCAGCGGAATCATTCATTCAACATAACTAAAAACTTGTTCATACATGCGGAAGCGTACATTGTCAATTACATAAACTTAACATAAACAACTCATAACGGGATGCCAGTCTTCATGATCGACCGGGTAACTCTTCTCGCTTGCCAAGCATCACCGTCCATCGTCCATACCTGCCTTAACCTGAATGTGCATACTAAAAAGGTCAGCTACGCTGGTGAGTTCTAGCATTTCATAAAAACTTTAACATCAACATTTGCCAAAAACGTATCATTCATTTAGTAAAAACCTTTCACAAAAGCATGTAATAATTTAACATCTTTAAAAAAAAGGTTTCGTACCCATATCATCATCAACATCATAATCATAAACACCGTTAAACGGATCGTTCATTAAAACTCTTAACATTCATTTAAGTCATACATTATTATCTAAATCTGTGTTACCCTTCGTTCCGTCATTTAGTATGGTATTTCCCCTAAGGCTTAACTGCACGAAGACCGACAATACCATACATTCCGTCAATTCCCTTATGGTATTGCCCCTAAGGCTTAACTGCACGAAGACCGACAATACCATACATTCCGTCAATTCCCTTTTTGGTATTGCCCCCAAGGCTAACTGCGCGAGGACTGACAATACCCATTCAGTTGCCCTTATGGCTCTCATATCCATAAACCGACAACTTCCATCGACGGTTATGACTCTCAGCCATAACATCGTCGGATCATAATTTAACCTTACATGGGGTCACGTTAACCCCTGAGTAACCGTCGTTACTCCCTTTTACCAGTTGTACAACATCATAACCATTGGCATGCCACAAAGACATGCCCCTGTTGTTCTTGTGGCAACTATGGCTCGCTGTCCATAATCTACCACAAGGCTGGGAATCTCATTCCCAGACTTCATTCGTCAATTCCATTCATTCGACAGATTAGATTTGTAATGACTTCTTTAAAACCTTTACCTCTTTCTCTTCTCATTAAACATTTCCTCAATTAAACCGTTCATAAAGCATTCGTAACCCTTTTTGGCAAAAACATTTCAAAACCTTTCCTTTCGTAAACATCGTTTCAACATTTCAAAACCTTTCCTTTCGTTAAACATCATTTCGTTAAAACATCATTTCGTTAAACATCATTTCTTTAAACATCATTTCGTAAGTATGCACACCAGCCCAAAAACATTAACAAAACATTTAAAAGAGGGCTCTAGAACTCACCTGATACGCTAATATGGGTTGTCCTAAACGAAGGTCCGACAACGTCACTTCCGATCTGAATTGATTAGTTAAACACATCAGACCAATCCCGACTCTAACGGCTTAACCATTCTAACATACTGACTTCACGTAATTAGTTCTGATGTCTGCGCACTTAGCAAGTACGCAGACTCTGCTTCCTGCGCACTTAGCAAGTGCGCAGACTTCCCTTCCTGCGCACTTAACAAGTACGCAGGTTCCTCTTCCTGCGCACTTAGCAAGTGCGCAGGACCTGCTCTGTGCGCACTTAGCAAGTGCGCACGACCTGTTCTTGGCGAAAAACCCTAACTTTCACATTCGGGTCTGATCGTGTCAAGATCCCGAATTTGTTGCATCCAAAACGTTCGTTTTCCATTAAGGATCTCAAATCTATGTTTATTTATCAGTTTCATCCGTTCAAGCCTTGCCTTTTCACCCAAAACCCGAAAAACCCAAAAATGAACTAAAACTCAGATTTAGCTCGAATGGTTACCTGGATGACGATTCCGCTTTGGAGGTTCTCTTCACGAGTGCAGGAGACACGAACGGGTGCGATCTTGTGCGATTCCGACACTTTCTCTCTCTACGGGTTTTCTCTCTCTAAAGGTTGCAAATGAGAGAAAATGGGGTGGCATAGGCTATTTATAGCCCGCTGACCCATCCGACCCGACCCGTCATGCCTCGTTCGTTTATTCTGTTAATAAAATCGTCGTTTATTTTCGGGATGTTACAGCATGCATGTCGAACACATCATGCAAACCCTAGTCGGGTAAAGCCCTAACCGGCCTCGTTATCGCCTTTCATCTATTCCACCGTGCACGCCGTCTTCTTCTTCCTCGTCGAGCCGAGCCCTACCCGACCACCACCTCCACGCCCGACTCCGATGGCTCCCATCCGAGCCGTTCAACACGTCGAGTGCCTCATCTTCATTGACCTCCTTCGTTCGCCGTCACAGGACACTCCCACAGTCGTCGCAGCCACCGTTAAAGCGCCACCACAGCCCCCACGTCGCTCCTCCGTAACTCTCTCTATCCCTCTCTCTCTCTCTCTCTCTGCTCGGCATCCAACCAGTCACGCAAACCGACAACTCCCGTGCTCCCTCCGGCCGTCTACCACCACTGTGTGTCTCCGCCTAACCGTTGCCGGCAGCCTGTTACAGCCCGTAGCCACTGCCGCCGTCGCCTACGACCACCGTCGGTCGTTCCTCAACAACCTCATCGTCATCGTATGCCATCTTTACCTGAAACAAAACCATAATCTCTACTTCTCATGCAAACTGAGCATGTAAATGGAAAAGAATAGGAACGAATGTTACCTTTACGTGATATGGAGTCGCATGGTTGAAACACCCCTTCGAGCACCACCTTCGTCGGCCCCTCTTGATCTCCCGTGTCCGCCTCTCCCTCGTCCCTCGTTGCCGTCGCGCACACCTAGTCAAAATGGCCTAGGGTTTACGCATAGAGTGGTTTAAATACCACACGCGAGTTACGCTTCGGGTCCTTCTTAGTCCGTCTCGTACGTTTCTATCTCGAACTATCTCATAGATGATCGACCGCCCCTTTTTCTGATGTTCACAGGCCCTTTTGTGACAAACCTTGCTCAACATAATATTTAATAAAGATTCGGGTCGTCCACTACCCGAACCATTGGCTTTTCGATTTTCAGGATGTTACATTAGGGTTTAGCTTTTAGGTTTTAGCATTTATGGTTTAGTTTTATAGGTTTTAGCTTTAAGATTTAGCTTTAGGGTTTAGTTTTAGGGTTTATGTTTGTGGATTTAGCTTTTAGGGTTTAGTTTTAGGTTTTAGCGTTTTTAGCTTTTAGGTTTAGCTTTTAGGGTTTAACTTTTAGGTTTTAGCCTTAGGGTTTAGTGTCAAGGTTTAAGGTTTAGGGATTTGTGTTTAGGGTTCGACGAGCTGGTTCCAACGTCGCTGGAATGAGTTCAATCTGAGTTCGTTAGAGCCGGATATTTAATTTTTAAAAATCTTTTTTAGGCTACTTAAGCAAAATCTCCTTTTTAGGGGATTCTCCCTCTATTTAGCTTTCCAAATCTGATTCAATTAGCTTGAATTAGGCTTTGTTTTCGAAATAAAAAGGCGGATTTCCGGTTCCCTCTAGATCGTGAATGATTTAGAACAAAAAAGGAAGGAACTTGATTGAGGAATTATAGGCATTGAAGTTAATAAACGAGTGTTTGGCTTTTTTGGAGTCAAACTGTTAATGGGCTTAGGAGGGGGAAAATGTGTGAGGTTTGATGTGAGGATGACACGTGTCCTATTATTTATTCTTTTATTTGAATAGAGAATTAGGGATAGTCTAAACTCAATTTTAGCCAATGACTCGCATATAAAGAGGTATCTCATAAAACTGATATGTGTTTAAATTCTTACAAATACAAGATTATATAGTATTTAGGTGTAAAAAATTATTGTTAAAATATAAAGAGATACTAGTAGCTTGGAAATATATCGTTACACAAATTAAAAAGGTTATTTAAATAAAAATCTGATTCAAACTATACATATAGGTTTACGATTTCTTATAGTTTATTAAATCATTCATATTTTGAATTGACCAAAAGCAAATCCAATCTAATTGAAAGGTTTTCATGGTCAACGATAAAAATCTTAAAAAGAAACCTAAACATTTATTAACCTTTTATAATCTCACCTTCTTTACATTGCGTACTTCCACCACACCAGTCAAGGTCTCCATAATGAAAATCAAACTCTCTAACAACATTAAAAAACTTAATTTGAATAAAAAATTAAAATCACTTAAAATAGTAAAAAGAAAAAGGTCATCATTATAGTTGAAGAGGAAAATATCAGTTGGAACAAACTACCGAATATAATCATCTCTGTAAATGCTCCTTAAGCAATCTGTAACGGCAATTCAGGTAAGACTGTGTCGGAAACCGAAGAAATTCTACAAGGAAATCCTAATGGTGTTCTTCCTTGTAGGATTTCTGACGCCTGGTCTGAAGTGCCGCTGCAGATTGCTTAAAGAACCTTCACATAAAAGATTATATTCGGTAGTTTATCTCAACTGATATTTTCCTCTTCAATAGTTGCTTGAAATTATTTATTATGAGACTTGATATTCAATTCAAAGTTCAAACGACGTCACGACTTGATAATCAATTCAAAGTTCAAACACCCTTTAATTGTTAGAAAATTAGTTTGTAATTTGGTTTTATGATAAGCACAAAAGCCAAGTCAAGAAGGCCACATAGTTATTTAACTTATTACTCAATTAGCAGTTTGGGGGGAGGGGGTGTTTCCCACCGACAAACACCCCCCTACCCTTTAGTTAAATTACACTACTAGCCCTTCTACTTTGTAAAATTTCACTTTTACCCTTTAAGTTTCTAAAGTTTCGAGTTTATCCCTTGTAGTATATATAATCTGATTTTTCCTCAATAACTTTAGTTTATTTTGCACGTACGTTTCTTTTGATCGTACCGCAACGTGCGTACATTTCTTTTAATCGTACCGATTAGCCACAACGCGCTGGGAGCGTGAAAAATTAGACCGACATCGACAAAAAAAACGTCGGTACCGTTATATAACTGTATTTTATCCTGTTTATGTATCAACGTTAATTTTATACATTTCCTTTTTTGTGCTTAGCCTCACATTAATGTCACAGTCTCAACCGTTTAATATACGTCCTCCGCCGTAGAGTGCGCGCCTACGTTTCTCTGTTTAACTACGGTTTTATTTTTGCTTAGTCATGTTAGTGTCATCACCTCAAACGTTCAGGGGTCCGCCTCCCACCGCGGAGCGTAGGGGAAAATTTATTTAACCACGTTTCTTTTTGTGCTTAGCTACGTTAATGTCACCGCCTCAACCGTTTAAGATCCGGTCCCCGCTACATAGCACGGGGTACAATTTCTGGTTATTTATTATTTATCTGATAAAAAAGTAATATTAATTAATAAAATATTCCAAATTTATCTTTTTGATTAAAATATAAAGATACTTAACTGAAAATAAAAACTTGGTTGGCGTGTCGGTAATATTTTCGCATCATCTACGCGAGTGGAAATGTATGCAATTCGCCCAAAAATATTTAATACTATCCTTTCGTATTTTCTTATTATTTTTGTACTTAAATTTTATAAAATATCTCGTATATAATATAATCATTATATCATTAACAAACTACTAATTATTTATTTAATATTTGTTGGTTACGGTCTTAAAAGAAAATCGCATGTGATGGAGTTGGGACGACCACTAGTTTGGAGTAGTGACAAATGTGTATGTCCTTCGCCCAAATGGTGTCGGTTTCTAGTCTCATTTAAGACATGGAGTAAATTTAGATTGAAGTATAGTAGAATATGTCCTTCGCCCAAATGGTGTCGGTTTCTAGTCTCATTTAAGACATGGAGTAAATTTAGATTGAAGTATAGTAGAATAAGATTAGCCGTTAAAAAAAGTGGTAGAGTAAGGTCAACGGACAGAGGATCTATACTAATAAATAAAGGTTTGAGATGATACATGTCAATTCCTCGTTTCTTCTCATTTTTATTTTACCGTCTCTCTCTACTATTAAATACTATTTTTTTCGTTTCTCTCTTCTATTAAATAATATATACTAAGAAACATAACAAATTTAATTATTGAAAGTTATTATATATTAACTAAATAAACTTAATATGAAATTAATCATGGATTGTTATAGTTAATGATGTTATTTATCATTTTTGAAAAATAAATTTGTATTATGAAAATTTATTACATTATCATAGTGTTTTTACATTTTAATAAAGGGAAAACACCACAAAATAGTAATCAACTTTTCAAAAGTGTTCCAATTTGGTCACTTACCATAGTATACCCGAGGGTGTATATTGTGTAAAATACGTATCGAGTGACTTAATTGGAACACTTTTGAAACTTGTTTACTATTCTACAAAATTACCTCTTTAATAAACTCCATTATTTTAGACAATTAGATCAATTTTCGTTTGAATTTTTACCTACAGATTTTTGAATTCAAAATTTTTTTTTATCATCAATCATATTTTTATAAACTTTACAAACTGAAAACGATTTTATAGCCATTTAAGATCCAATTAAAAAAAACATTCAATCATATATTTACATATTCAACGATCTAATATTTGTTATGATTTGTTAAATCTCACTGTGTTTTTTGTCATATTATTATAGCCGAAAGTATTTAACTAATTATTTTCTTTTTTTCCTATTTCGATTTACATCATTACTTATTTTAGCTATCTGTATATGTTTATATATGTTTTGTATATGTGGCAACTTCGACCTATTTTCTTATAAACGAGTCGATTTGAATTATGTTTTTCTCTAATGGGTCAAACGGTTAAAATAAAATAAAAGTAGTATAAAATGAGAAGACATATCGATTGAAAGTCTCACTAAGTTTAAATTCTATGCAAATTGTAACATCCGGCCCCTCATACCAACAATATTGTCCGCTTTGCTCACTAAGAGCTCACGGATTTGTTTTTGGTTGCCCGGGTGAAAACTTCTCAGGGGGTCATCCATCACTGAATTACTCCCACCCGAGCACGCTTAAATGTGGAGTTCTCCTCTCATCCACTACATTAAGCCCCAAAACGCGTTGTTGATTTAAGAGGCAGGACATTCCTTATGAACCAAGGATCTCTCTTGTGCATGACCGATGTGGGATTCGCCTAGGGTGTTACAATCACCCCCCCTTTTGGACTCATCGTCCTCGATGAGGTTTGCCCCACCATCTAACTCAGGGATGTGGGATTCGCCTAAGGTGTCTTTCTGAACACCCCCGGAGACTCAACCGTGATCGCTGAGGTTTGCCCCACCATCCCGAACGACACAAGAGTGGCTATGATAACATTTGTAACATCCGGCCCCTCATACCAACAATATTGTCCGCTTTGCTCACTAAGAGCTCACGGATTTGTTTTTAGTTGCCCGGGTGAAAACTTCCCAGGGGTCACCCATCCCTAGATTACTCCCACCCGAGCACGCTTAACTGTGGAGTTCTCCTCTCATCCACTACATTAAGCCCCAAAACGCGTTGTTGATTTAAGAGGCATGACATTCCTTATGAACCAAGGATCTCTCTTGTACATGACCGGTGTGAGATTCGCCTAGGGTGTTACACAAATAAATATATTTAAATTGTTATATTATAATGAGAATAATATAAATTTGTAGTTATATTTGACAGTACGCTATACCTAATAAATAAGTAATTAGTCACGTGTCACAATTCAGTGAGCTCAAGATTCTTGTAAGCCTTTGAAATTTTTCCGCTTATTTTTTTGTGAGACCAAGTTATACCAAATAAATAAGTAACTGGTTGAAGTTTTTTTCACCTATTGTTTCTCAATTATTTATTATCTTATTTATTAATATTTACTATACAAATATTTTATTTATTTAATATTTATTTTCTCAATTATTTCCTTTATTTTTTTCACTTATTAATAAATTTTTAATATTTCATTAATCAAACCACGTGTAATACACGGGTGTGTAACCTAGTGTGGAGATAAACACGGGAAATGCATATAATTCACCAAAATACCATTCTTTCGTCATTTTTTTATTCGCTTCTTGTTATTTATTTATTTAAATATTACAAAAAGTCACATATATAATGTATTTATTTTATTAAAACTATTAATCATTTGCTTAAGAAAATGAATATAGAGGCGACACGTGCCATAAAAAGCTTTTATTTATTATCTATACTATATAATAAATAAAGGTTTTTCATACCACATGTCGCCTCCATAATCATTCTCATCATTTTTTACCCCGTATCTCTCTCTTATTAAATACACATCTATATTTTAATAATAATATATTTTTAAAGAAAATACTAATCTTTATATTAATAAATTGAAACGCCCCAAACGAGTACATCTCATAGTTGGCACAAAACATAACAAACATAGTTTTTAAACCGAAAATCAGAAACTATTACAGCGGAAGTCTTTTAATTTAAAACATTCATCAAACGATAATGTAAAACATTGTCCATAACATGAACTATCAGGATTGGAAATGTCAGTCTTCAATGATGCAGCCCGATGTCCATGCTATCCAGCCCTCACGGCTCTCTTACTTTTCTTTCGCTTTGCCTTTCCTACCTGTTATGCATACTAAAAGTCAACTAACGCTGGTGAGTTCTATCTTTACTTTAAACTGTAAAACTTTTTCTTTAGTAGCTTGGTTTTATAAAAATAAAATAAGCTTTACTTTCACTTTCTTTGAAAACACTTTAACTTTACTTTAAAACTTTATAACATTACAATTATAAAACTGTTACGTTCTGTCGGTTATTAAAACTTTAGCTTAGAGAAAACCCGTTAGGGTGTCCTCTTGTACTCTTCTGTCTATAGTTTCACTTGTACAGGACAAGTGACTTTATCATACTTTAACTATCACATATGGATCAGGGTCCGAGGACCAGATCCCTTTCTCGCTTACACCTCAGGGTAAAACTTTTAGTTTAGCGCTGCCCAAACCTCGGGGTGGGACTTCCTTTCTCGCTTGCACGTCAGTGCAAGACTCCTTTAGCATTGCCTTACACCTCAGGGAAGGACTTTCTCGCTTACACCTAAGTATAAGACTCCTTTAGCATTGCTTACACCGAAGTGTAAAACTCCTTTAGCATTGCTCACACCTCAGGGTGAAACTTCTACTTTAGCATGCCTGCAGGACTTTCTACTATGCAACTACTATGCAATGCAATTACACTATTACACAAGTTAGAAATATAATCACATAACTTTTAAATAGACAAATAGCACACGTTAACACATAAGCATATAACATGGTATCTGTCACTGTCACTGTCAAGTTGTACCAAAGTACAGCTCCTTTATCGTTCTTTACTTTAACTCATTGTTATCTATCAAAAACTTGTTTAAAAGATAATACTATACTCTTTAAATCTTTGTCTTTCATTTTATAAAAATATATAATTCTTATAAAACATTCTTTATCTTTGAAAACTCTCTCTTTAACTGTATGCATGCTAGCCCAAAACCGTTTAGGAAAAAAAGGCAATAAAAACTCACCTGACTTCTACTGGTTCTATCTCACTTAGCAAGGAAACTTCGAGATAGGTGGAATGCTATAAATATGTCAAGGGTCATGAATGAAACAGGGTTATTACCTATATGTTTCATTTGAAAACTATATGTCTGAAATCTTGCTCGACCGAAATCTCTTCGAAAACTTCTGTGTTGGAACTATTTTCTATTACATGGCTTTTCGTTCGAAAACATGTGTCCGAAATCTCCTTTTGTCCAAAATACATTTCGATCGAAATGTTGTGTCCAAAATCTATGGTGTCTGAAAAACTTTCCGATCAAAATGTCCCGTCCGAAATACTTTTCGTACGGTTCAGAGTTTTCGTACCATTCATAGAGTGTTCGGACGATTCATATTTTCTTGGCTGATTTCTTCATTTTTGATCCAAGATTCGATTTTTTCACGTCCAGAACTTATATCTAGCTTCCATGAAGCTAGATATCTATTTTTTAGAGCAATTCCAACATAAAAATCTAGTCTTTGATTGAAAACCTATACAAACCCTAAACCCACTTATTCAATACAGAAATCGGTTCTGAGGTCGAGTTGTTACATGTTATTGTTTGATTCCTTCTTCTCTAGTCCCTTGGGATGTTCCAGCAATGATCGTGAGCAACACGAAGGTCTCGAGTGTGGATTCTTGAAGCTTTCTCTCTCTACTCTCTCTCTCTAGGTTGTGGGTGACGGTGGTGAAGTGAAGAAGGTGAGAAGATGACTTTTAACCCCCTCCCCCTTCCCTTGCGCCCCTCTTCGGTCAAAAGCCCGTTTCTCCCCGAGCCCGCTATTTCTTTATTCTTTCTTTATTTCTTTTCCCGTAAACCGTCGTTTATTCTTTATCGTAAATTTCGGGATGTTACAAGTCTACCCCTCTTACGAAAGGTTTCGTCCTCGAAACCTGTCATAAGTCGAATAGGTGAGGGTATGACTCCTTCATTTCTGCCTCAGTCTCCCATGTAGCTTCCGACCCTTTACGATGCTTCCATTGTACTTTAACCAATTGGATCGCTTTATTCCGCATCCGTTTCTCCTTTCTGTCTAGTATGGCAATTGGTTCCTCAATGTAACTGAGGCTATTATCTACCTCGATGTCGTCAAGTGGCACATATGCTGATTCGTCAGCTAAACACTTGCGTAAGTGTGACACGTGGAAGGTAGGGTGGATTCCACTCAACTCATCAGGTAATTCTAACCAGTAAGCAACTTCACCAACCCGTGCCAGTATCTTGAAAGGTCCGACGAATCTTCGACTTAACTTCCCTCTCTTTCTGAGTCGTATAATCCCCTTGCAGGGAGATACCTTCAATTATACTTGATCCCCGGCATTGAATTCGATCGGTCTCCGCCTCTAATCCGCGTAGGACTTTTGATGGTCCTGTGCTGCTTTCATTCTGGCCTTGATCTGGTCAAACTTTTCAGAGGTTGTTGTGACTACCTCTAAACTTCCCAGCTCTTTCTGTCCTATCTCACCCCAACAGACCGGGGTTCTACATTTCCTACCCTACAACATCTCGTACGGCGGCATACCAATAGTGGTGTGGTAGCTGCTGTTGTAGGAGAATTCCGCCAACTGTAATTGACTATCCTAACTGCCACCGAAGTCTATAATGCATGGACTGAGCATATCCTCCAACGTCTGGATGGTCCTTTCCAATTGACCATCCGTCTGTGGGTGATAAGCCTTGCTGATGTCCAATCTTGTACCCATTGACTCATGAAATATTTTCCAGAATCTCGATGTAAATCGTGTCTCCCGGTCAGATACAATCGAAAACGGCACGCCATGTCGAGACACAATCTCATTGATAAACACTTATGCCAGCTTCTCCGATGAATAAGTTTTACATATCGGTAATAAGTGTGCACTCTTTGTCAGACGATCCACTATAACCTAAATCGTATCATGGCCTTTAGCTGTGCGGGGTAGCTTTGTAATAAAGTCCATGGTGATACGCTCCCACTTCCATTCGGGTATTTTTAGAGGCTGGATTTTCCCGTATGGCTTCTGATGCTCTACTTTAACTTGTGAGCAAGTCAGACAATTGCTTACGTATCCGGTCACATCATTCTTCATGTTAGGCCACCAATATCCTTTCTTCAAATCCTGGTACATTTTTGTGGTTCCTGGGTGGATGGAATATCGAGACTTATGGGCCTCATCGAGTACTTTGGCCCTAAGCTCTCCACCCTTCGGTACCCATATACGACCACATCTGGTCCCCACTCCATGAGTGTTCATCTCTAACTTTATTTGTTGACCGACCATCCTTTCTTTCTTTATGTTCTCTTCCCTTAACGCTTCTGTCTGTGCTTTCTATAGCTCTGTCATAAAATCTGGTGTTATTATTAACTGATACGCTTTCACCCTAGTAGGAGAATGAGTCTCTTTTCGGCTAAGGGCGCCATCGACCACATTCTCCTTTCCCGGATGGTATAGGATTTCACATTCATAATCCTTTAGCAATTCCAACCACCGTCTTTGTCGCATATTTAGGTCTTTCTTCTCAAAGAAATACTTCAAGCACTTGTGATCCGAATAAATTATGCATTTCACCCCGTAGAGATAATGCCTCCAAATATTTAACGCAAAAACAACTGCCGCGAGGTCCAGATCGTGAGTCGGGTAGTTAACTTCGTGAATCTTTAGCTGTCGTGACACATACACGATCACCTTTCCCCTCTGCATCAATATACACCCTAACCCCTGTCCCGAAGCGTCAGAATATACCACCAGGTCCTCGTTACCGTCGGGTAGTGCTAACACTAGAGCTTGGGTCAATTTCTTCTTTAACTCTTCAAATGCTTTAGACTGGGCCTGACCCTATTCATACTTTACCTCCTTGCGTGTCAAATTTGTCAGTGGCGAAGCTATTCTCGAGAAGTCCTGAATGAACCTTCGATAGTAACCTGCCAGTCCCAGAAAACTCCGAATCTCGGTTGGCGTCTTCGGGGTATCCCATTCCTGCACTGCCTCTATCTTAGTCGGGTTAACCATAATGTCGTCTGCGTTGATAACGTGACCTAAGAATTGGACTTCTTTAAGCCAGAACGCGCATTTGGAGAACTTGGCATATTACTTTTCTTTCTGTAGCGTCTCTAGTACCTCTCAAAGATGACAAGCATGATCGCCTTCACTCTTCGAATAAATGAGTATGTCATCTATAAACAATATCACCGAGATATCCAGCATTGGTCTACACACCTGGTTCATCATACTCATGAATGCTGCTAGAGCATTGGTCAAACCCAAAGACATCACACGAAATTCATAATGCCCATACCGTGTGCGAAACGCTGTCTTAGGTATGTCCTTTTCCCTTACTTTTAACTGATAATATCCCGACCGCAGATCGATCTTGGAGAACCATCTGGCACCTTGTAGTTGGTCGAACAGATCATCGATCTTTGGTTGCGGATATTTGTTCTTTACTGCACGTTTGTTCAACTCTCTGTAGTCGATGCACATTCTCATGGCACCATTTTTCTTCTTTACAAACAGAACCGGAGCACCCCATGGAGAAATGCTCAGTCTGATAAAACCTTTATCCAAAAATTCTTCCAAATGTATTATTGGCTCTTTCATCTCCAGAGGAGCAAGTCGGTACGGTGTTTTAGCCACGGGCTGGGCACCTGGCACTAAGTCTATCTGGAACTCTGTCTCCCAGTCAGGTGGTAACCTAGGAAATTCCTCGGGAAACACCTCCGAAAAGTTACATACCACTTGTACGTCTTTCAACTCTTTCACTTTTACATCATTGTCTATCACATAGGCCAGATAGGCCTCGCATCCGCGCCCTATGTACTTCTCTACCTTTATCATCGATATGACGTTCGTTAATGAACCATCGCGATCCCCGTAAACCAAAATCTCGCTACCATCTGGAGCTTTGAGCTGTACTATATTTCATCTGCATACTATCTGGGCTTCGTTGGCAGCTAACCAATCCATACTCAAAACTATAGCAAACCCTCCCAAGGTCATAACATACAACCTAACTAGGAATCTATGGCCATGTATATTTATCGTGCAATTATCTACTAGTTCTATTACTCTTGCAGTCTTACCCATAGCAGTCTCTACAGTGAAAGCCTGCTCTTCCTTAGTAACTTTGCATTTCATTCTTCTACATATAGAGGATGATATAAAACTCCAACTGGCACCCGAATCAAACAGTACAGAGAAAAAGGTATGGTCAAGGATGAACGTACCTGACACCACCACCTCTAGCTTCCTCTTGTGTCAGTGCATACGCTTGGGTCCTTGCCTTTGGCTTTTCGGCTTCTTTTCCTTTCTCGGTGCCAGTAGCTGTGGGTTTGCGACAGTCCTTGGCCATGTGGCCAGGTATTCCACAGTTATAACAAGACTGTGCCCCGGGACACTCTCGTGAGTAGTGTCCGGTCTTTCCACACCTATAGCAAATATTCAACCTAACTCGGCACTCGCAAGAGTGCTTCTTGCCACACTTAGCACAATCAACTCCGTCCTCAATCCTCAGCTTCTTTGTCTCCGGCCCCGCCCACTCTTTAGCTAGCTGTTATTATTCACTTTCTTCTCGGTAGGCAATGGGTCCGCAGATTTGAAGTCATCATATACTATCCCAGCAAGTGATACCACAGATTCAAAGCTTGTAGGAGCATTTTCTTTAACGTGTACACGGACCCTCTGTGGTAGTCCCTTGATGTAATAATTGATCCTCTTTTCCTCAGTGTCCACCAGATGTGGAACCAGCTGAGCCAACTCTTGATATTTGGAGGTGTACTGGCGATGAGTCATACTACCGGCACAAAGCCCAGAAACTCTATCTCAACCTCGTTCTGTGGATAGAACTTAGTGATTAGCAGCTTTTTCATGTCATCCCATTTCATCTTTTTCATCTCAGCATAAGTCTTGATTCTTTCAATCGATCTCCACCAACTTAACGCCTCATTAGTGAATGAGTGAGCCGTAAACTTGACAGCTTGGTCATCACGGCACTCACTAATGTTGATCACACCATTCATGCTCTCTATCCACTCGAAAGTGGCAACATCTTTCTGTCCATCATACTTCGGCGGGTCACACCCCCGAAAGGACTTATAATTGCAACCTCGAGTTGCCATTTCGTAGTCAGAATCGTCACTATCAGTGACTTCAGTTATCGTGCTGCTTCCCTATTTCTTCTCTTTCCTCTCTATACCAAACTCTTTAAGGGCCTCACCCAGTGCTTCCGGTAAAACTTTCTTCAAGATTGAAGTGACCTCTACCGCGATAGCTTCCTTCACAATCGGTTCCAAATCAAGATCCTCGTTACGAGCATCTTCCTGAACCGACATATGGTTTCCACTGTCATTAGGCTCCATGTGCACCAATTCAGTCTCGTTGTGGGAGTGTTCACTTTCCTCATGTCATGTTCGGTTACCTGGCGGTCGGCCTCGATGACCAGTACGACCCCAAGTGCGACCACCTCTCTTTGCTCTAGCCATTAGTGTCTAATGTGAACAAAGATAACTCATGTTATCATGATAGGTAATAATTTAGAACACCTCGATAAATGTAAATTACTAATTACAGAGACCGGTATCAAATTACTAATTTACTTTACTACTCGGGTTATGAACATCTCCTTTCAGAGTAACATTTGCATCCAAGTTCAGAGTTTCTACCGTTGGCATGTACTATCCACTGTCTACTGTCTATGCTAAGGCATGTACTATGTACTATTTATACTAAAGCATTTACTGTCTACTATCTGTACTAAGGCATTATTGTCTATGTTCTAGGTTAGGATATTGACTACCTTCTGTCTACTATCTTTCTATGGACGGGCTGCTCTGACTAACATTCCTTTTCTTTGTCCCATTCTCTGTTTAAGTTCAGACATTATAGCAAATGTCTGAATCTCTCAAACTATGGCTCTGATACCAACTTGAAACGCCCCAAACGAGTACATCTCATAGTTGGCACAAAACATAACAAACATAGTTCTTAAACCAGAAATCAGAATCTATTACAACAGAAGTCTTTTAATTTAAAACATTTATCAAACGATAATGTAAAACATTGTCCATAACATGAACTATCAGGATTGAAAATGTCAGTCTTCAATGCTGCAGCCCGATGTCCATGGTATCCAGCCCTCACGGCTCTCTTAATTTTCTTTCGCTTTGCCTTTCTTACCTGTCATGCATACTAAAATCAGCTAACGCTGGTAAGTTCTATCTTTACTTTAAACTGTAAAACTTTCTCTTTGGTAGCTTGGTTTTATAAAAATAAAATAAGCTTTACTTTCACTTTATTTGAAAACACTTTAACTTTTACTTTAAAACTTTACAGCATTACAATTATAAAACTGTTACGTCTGTCAGTTATTAAAACTTAAGCTTTAAGGAAACCCATTAGGGTGTCGTCCTGTACCCTGTCTGTCTATCGTTTCACTTGTACAGGACAAATGGCTTTATCATACTTTAACTATCACATTCAGGGTTCGGGGACCAAATCCCTTTCTCGCTTACACCTCAGGGTAAAACTTTTAGTTTAGCGCTGCCCACACCTAGGGGTGGGACTTCCTTTCTTGCTTGCACGTCAGTGCAAGACTCCTTTAGCATTGCCTACACCTCAAGGTAGGACTTTCTCGCTTACGCCGAAGTGTAAGACTCCTTTACCATTTCTTACAACGAAGTGTAAGACTCCTTTAGCATTGCTTACACCAAAGTGTAAGACTCCTTTAGCATTGCTCACACCTCAGGGTGAGACTTCTACTTTAGCATGCCTGCAGGACTTTCTACTATGCAACTACTATGCAATGCAATTACACAAGATAGAAATATAATCACATAACTTTCAAATAGACAAATAGCACACGTTAACACATAAGAATATAACATGGTATCTGTCACTGTCGAGCTGTACCGAAGTACAACTCCTTTATCGTTCTTTACTTTAACTCATTGTTATCTTTCAAAAACTTGTTTAAAACATAATACTATACTCTTTAACTCTTTGTCTTTTATTTTATAAAAATATATAATTCTTATAAAACATTATTTACCTTTGAAAACTATCTCTTTAACAATATGCATGCCAGCCCAAAACCGCTTTGAAAAAAAGGCAATAAGAACTCACCTGACTTCTACTGGTTCTATTTCACTTAGCAAGGAAACTTCGAGCTAGGTGGAATGTTATAACTCTATCAAGGGCATGAATGAAACAGGGTTATAACCTATATGTTTCATCTGAAAACTATCTGTCCGAAATCTTGCTCGACCGAAATCTCTTTCGACCGAAAACTATTTCGACCGAAAACTATTTCGACCGAAAACTTATGTGTTGGAACTATTTTCTATTACATGGATTTTCGTTCGAAAACATCTGTCCAAAATCTCCTTTTGTCAAAAATACATTTCGATCGAAATGTCCCGTCCGAAATCTATGGTGTCCGAAATACTTTCCGATAGAAATGTCCCGTCCGAAATACTTTTCGGACGGTTCAGAGTTTTCGGACCATTCATAGAGTGTTCAGACGATTCATATGTTCTTGGCTGGTTTCTACATTTTTTATCCAAGATTCGATTTTTTTACGTCCAAAACTTATATCTAGCTTCCATGAAGCTAGATATCTACTTTTTAGAGCAATTCCAACATAAAAATCTAGTCTTTGATTGAAAACCCATATAAACACTAAACCCACTTATTCAATACAGAAATCAGATCTGAGGTCGAGTTGTTACCCGTTATTGTTTGATTCCTTCTTCTCCAGTCCCTCGGGATGTTCCAACAATGATCGGGAGCAACACGAAGGTCTCGAGTGTGGATTCTTGAAGCTTTCTCTCTCTACTCTCTTTCTCTAGGTTGTGAGTGAAGGTGGTGAAGTGAGGAAGGTGGAGAAGATGACTTTTAACCCTTCCTTCCCCCTTCCCTTGCGGGCCTCTTCGGCCCAAAGCCCGTTTCTCCTCGAGCCCGCTATTTCTTTATTCTTTCTTTATTTCTTTTCCCATAAACCGTCGTTTATTCTTTATCGTAAATTTCGGGATGTTACATAAATCCCCGGACATATTTTGACGAGTGTAGGAGTTAACAGATTATATTGTATTGTACGGGTTTATTCAACCCGTGTAAAACACGAGTTTTTTAAAAATATTTTTTTACTTAATATATAATATTATATTTATTAAAACAGTGTAATACACGGGATTTTAACCTAGTATAGTATAGATATAGATGTAGATATAGATTTCATTTTTATTCCATTGATAATCTTTTTTTTTGTTTACGGTGCCTTTTTTTTATTATCCGTACTTTTTATGTACATTTACAGAAAACAAACAATACTTTTTTTAAATAAAAATTAGTTAACGATAGAAAATTCAGTTATTGTAGTCCTCTGTCGGTAATTCATCGCTGAAACCTAGTTGGTGATCCCTTAGTAAATTCCTTCGATAAAGCCCACGTCATGTTTTTCGACGAAGTATCACCGACGACAGTACCACCTATCATCGAGGGACTTTTGATAAATTTTATGTGTTGCTAGAAGTCCTCTGCTTTGTAGTGTTATCATATAAAATCCTAAAACACAATATTTTTGTGATTATCTATAAAAAAAACAACATAACCCTTCACGTATCCATGAATGAACACCACCAAATGTGCTTCTAGACCACAAAATTGTAGACTAGCTAAGAAGATTTCATCTTCTCTAACGATATATCACAAATTAGTTCTTGGAGGAGTCAAGAAGATACGAGAGAGAAAGTTGGAGGTAGCAGGATACTCAGGTGGATGTGTATGCATATAAGGTTGGATCGGATAAGGTATGGAGATTTTAGGGCTAGACTAGGGATAGCACGTATTTCGGATAAGATAAGGGATAGAAGATTAAGATGGTTAGGGCATGTGCGAAGGAGATACATGACAGTACCTGTAAGGAGTGTGGAAACCCTCACATTGGTGGGGAAGAGTAGAGACAGACCGAGACTGACATGGGACGAGCATATGAAGTGGGATTTGTTAGACTTGCACCTCTCCAATGATTTGATCGATGATAGAAGTTCTTGCAGACGTCAAATAAAGGTTAGGTTTTTTTAGGGGAGCGTATAGATTTGGTCTTAGCAAGGGCTTCGTAATCTGACTTGCACTTCACTTAGGTTTCCATTAGCTACTTAGATAGACTTAGGTGTGCCTTTAGTCTTAAGTTTGCCTTTAGTGTTTAGGTGTGCCTCTGTTATGATACTTGTTTTTTCTTGTATGTTTCCTGTATTTTTTGGAATTAAAAAATGTTGTCTCTCTGAATCGGGGTTTCTCTAGGAGCAACCTCTTTATCTTATAGAATAGAGGTAAGATTGGCCCCTATCTTATCCTCAATAGACCCTACTATATAAGTAAGATTTTAGTGGATAGTTTGTTTGTTTAGTTTTTGGAGGAAACTCTAATTCATAAATTTTTTGGTTCTTTTGGAAACCTGAAAATCCATTTTGTGAAAGCAAGAGGGGAGATGGTTTGAGTTCGACTAAAATGGAAGAACAAAATGAAAGTTTAGGGTTTTGGTTGCTTTTTATGTTACGGGCAAATGTGGTAAAAACTATACCACAAATACATAAATTTCTACGAGGAATAATATGTACACCATCCTTGTCCTACGAGGAATAATTATATCTAGATAATTAAATAACATATATTAGTTATCTTTAGTAACTAAATAAATCAAATTATTAATAATTTTGAAATTATCGATTTTATGTGTTTAATTAATTTCTAAAATCAATTTTAAATAATAATTAAAATTATAATATTTACTTATAATAATATAATTTATCGTTTATCTAATAAATAAATGTCTACCAAATCATTTCATAATAATATCCACTACCATTAATCAATACCAAAAATCATAATATTAATTATCTAGTAAGTTAAATCTTAGACGAAAAAATCATCACATGAATTTTATGTATATATTTTATGGTCATTTGTATAACACTTTAATGTGTTATGACATTGGCGATCTTGTTATATTGTTGTATTTTCTCCGCACAATCTAATTAATAAGTTTCACCTACCTATTATTAAAATTATAAATTAAATACCGATAAAAATATAGATGTCTGAAGTAAAAGTTGAAGATACTCATTTTTTTTTGTGTAATTGGTTTGAGATAGGCTCTTGAATGAAGGGACTCTCGTGACCTAAAATTATAACGTGACGAAAATTAAGTCTGTTATTCAAATAAAAATTTAATCCAACCTAAAGTTTATTACATCTTTTATAATTCAATTCAACCTATACGTATAGGTTTACCCCAAGTTCCATCTTATAAACAAGTGCTCAACATTTATTAACCTTTTATAATCTCCTTGCTTTACATTCTTGCCTCCTTCCTCCACACCAGTCAAGGTCTTCATAACGAAAGTCAAAACTCTATTAAAAAAAACTTAGTTTAAATTACTTGAAATAGTAAAAAGGAAAAAAGGTCAGCGTTATAGTTCCTTGAAATTATTTATTATGATAATCATTAGTCAGAAATTTAGTTCGTAATTTGGGTTTATGATCAGCACATCATTTAAAGGCCAAGTCAAGAAGATCATAGTTCTTGTTTACCATTTATTATTAGTTATTTAATAAAATAAAAAAAGGCAAAGGTTAATAATAAAATACTTCAAATTTAACTTTTTCATTAAAATAATAACTGAAAACAGAAACATGGCTGGCGTGTAACGTGTTGGTAATATTATCCCATTATCTACGCGAGAGGAAAGAAAGGTATGCAATCCACCAACATACAATTCATTCGTGAAGTCATTATTATTATTTAAAATATATTATAACATAATATCTGGCTTTGTATTGTATTTATATATCCATGAACCACCTCTTTTAAATTACATATAACCATTTCTTCTTTCTCTCTCTCTCTCTCTCTCTCTATTATTTGGGCAAGCAGTTGAATAAAATGGTATTGGTCGGACGGAAGAAGAGTAGCGGAGATGACGGAATGCAACTGCAATTGGGGAAATACGAGATCGGAAGAACCCTCGGTGAGGGCAATTTCGGGAAAGTTAAATACGCCAAAGACATCCAAACTGGACATCCCTTTGCCGTCAAAATCCTTGAGAAAACCCGGATAAAAAATCTTAATTTCGCAGATCAGGTATAGTTTTTTTGATCCGAGAATCAGGTATAGAATTGCATGATTGTGTATAAGGGTTTTTGATTCTTGTTGCAGATAAAGAGGGAAATTGCCACATTGAAGATCCTCAAGCATCCTAACGTCGTTAGATTACACGAGGTAACATATAATATCAATTTGTTTAATAATGGGTCAAAGTACAACTAAAATTCAATCTGGTTCGTTGTGAATGGATCAAGATAGGAAGGAGGGTGGTGGTGGGTCAGAAACTCAACAAAGTTAACTTACTTGTTTTGTTTTGTTTCGTGTGATGATGATCTGCATAAAATAAATAAGATTTTTTATTAAATAATTATTCCAATAATTGGGTCTTTATGAACTATTGTGGAGGTTAAACTAATTCTTATCCTGGTTTAACAATTAAATTATATCTAGTTGGATGTAACTTTGCCACGTCGTTTCATATCATCAAAAGGGCATGTGATTAGCTTTTTAATTCTTGTTTATCTTTCTTTGATTTGAAGATAATATGACAGTAATTTACAAAGTTCAACTTCTGGTTCAGGTTCTGGCAAGCAAAACCAAGATTTATATGATTCTTGAATACGTGAACGGAGGTGAATTATTCGATATGATTGTAAGCAACATGATATCTTTTGTATATTACCTTATTATACACATTGGCATGGAAATTAGTGTTGATTTTTTTTGTGACAGGCATCAAAAGGTAAATTATCCGAATCAGATGGAAGAAAATTGTTCCAGCAATTGATCGATGGGGTCACTTATTGTCATGATAAAGGCGTTTATCATCGTGACCTTAAGGTCATTAAACCTATCTTATCTCCTCTATCATAACATCAATGGCAGTTTTGGCCCATTTATTTATGAACGGGTCAGCTTGGGATAAGCCATATCTTTTTAACTTTGGTAAAAAAAAAAAAATTGGATTAATATTTTTGTAATCACTTTTTTACACACTAATTATTTGTTGAAGAGTTAAATATTGAGACAAAAGAATTTCCCAACCGACCCGTAAACTGCCCGTCTGCTTGCACATATTGCCACCTGTCATGGTCATGGTGTGCACATATATAGGACTGACAAAATACTGGTTTGAGAAACTGCAGCTAGAAAATGTCCTTGTAGATGCTAAAGGAAGCATCAAGATATCAGATTTTGGCCTTAGTGCCCTACCCCAGCATTTAAGGGTATGTCGAAAAATGGTGTGTACATTTAAGGATATTTATGTTGCTTATAAATCAGATTAAAAACGGGTTTTTGATTTATTAGGATGACGGGCTACTGCATACAACGTGTGGGAGTCCTAACTATGTTGCTCCTGAGATTCTTTCTAACAGAGGGTACGATGGCGCGACATCAGATACTTGGTCATGTGGGGTCATCTTATATGTAATCCTTACAGGGTATCTACCGTTTGATGATAGAAATCTTGCAGTTCTCTATCAAAAGGTGTGTGTATCTGATAAAGTTTAAAGATTTTCTTGAATTCGAGGTGGTGGACTTTCATTCTAACATAATTTCATTTCGGGTATTTGTAGATTTTTAAAGGGGATGTGCTGATGCCCAAATGGTTGCCTTCAGGTGCAAAGAATTTGATAAAGAGAATTCTTGATCCTAACCCTAAAACAAGGATAACAATGGCAGATATCAAAGCAGACGAATGGTTCAGACAGGATTATCTTCCTGCAATTGTTGATGATGAAGAGGAGGAAGATGTAACTATTGATGATGAAGTTTTATCATTACACGAGGCAGTAAGAAATCAAATGTTATTTCATCTTTCGTTCCAATTCTGGAAAATGTAGATTTCTGAATCCTTGTTTTGGTTTTGGTGGTTGCAGCCAACGGATTCAGAAAAAGATCCAGAATCACCTATTCATATTAATGCTTTTGAACTCATTGGGATGTCATCAAGCTTGGATCTTTCTGGGTTCTTTGAGAAAGAGGTAAAAGAATTACCTTGAATTTTGTTTGCACAATTTTGACTTGATATCGAATAAATCTCACTGTTGGTTTATTTCAGGATGTATCTGAGAGAAAGGTGAGATTTACATCCACTTATTCTCCAAGAAAATTGCTGGAAAAAATCGAGGATACAGTATCACAGATGGGATTTGGAGTTCAAAAGAAACACGGAAAGGTCAGTAACGATTCGTTGTTCTAACTCTGGCAAGAAGAAAAAGTCACATGGTCAAAAGTTACTCAAAAGATCAAAATTTAGAACTTTGATGGTTTTTTGTCCTACAAAAGGTTGGTAACCTAAATTAGAAGTTTGCTGAAATGTTGTTTCTTGTGTTTTTAGTTGAAGGTGGTACAAGATAACAAAGGGCAGAGGAAGTCTGGTACTTTATCAGTTACAGCAGAAGTAAACACTCAAAACTCAAAATCGGCTTAAATCCCTTAGTTTTTGCTTCTTATGAATATATCCTTGTTGCAGGTTTTTGAAATCAACCCATCATTGTATGTAGTTGAATTAAGAAAAAATTGTGGCGAATGTAGTGAATATAGACAGGTACTCTCTTGTTCCTTCCCCATAAACACACATTGAAATGATCTTATTTGACCCATCATCTAATTGTTGCTGTGCACAGCTATGTGACAAGGTGTTAAAGGATTTAGGGGTGTCAAGAAGTCAAGAGCATCTGGCAGCAAAGTTGCTAGAAGCTTCATAGGGGTTCCGGATCGATCATGGTTTTCATCTGAATATGTATATAGGAGATATCAATCTTCAATCTGTATTGGAGGAAGGCAAAGATTAGTGCTTTATTTGGTTTTTTATATGATTTTCGATTCGATATAAGTAGAGAAACCTGCCAGAAATCTGGAACCGGTGCATACATGAAAATGGGAGATTCTTGGGTTTATGGTATAGGAAGGGTTTAAATGTATAGAGATTGTTAAAACATGTGAAATTAGTTTGTGTATGTTGATGCATATTGGTTTTTTGGAATTTTGATAATCTTCTAGTTTGTTTCCTCCGTCAATATTCGACACACTATATGGTTGCCGCTTTCCCTGTCATGTCTTTTCAGGTATCCAGACACATGTGGTTGGTTGTATGGTAAAATGGTCATAAGGTATGACTTTTTTGTAAGGCCTATATTTTAAGGCCTATATTTTTGCCCTATATGATAAGACATTCAAGCAAGTCGACTACCACTTAGAACACTCATACAATTTAACTAATAAAACTTTTATCTTATCAATTTTCTCTATTCAATTAAATAAGAATGATTCTATTCACAAACGAAATATTTCTTTTGGACACGCCACAACCCTATACACCTATGTATAGGCCAATACGCAGCATATAGGGCTTAGTCTCCTGACATGGAATGCCACGTGTCGTCTAGCGGTTGGAACCATACGTGGCGTAGTGCACTATACGCAACGTATGGGTCACGGGTTATATTTTTCCTTTAAAACTTGGCAGATTTTGGTGTGCAAGGAAGCTATACGTGGCGTATAGCGCTATACGCCACGTATAAGATTTTTTTTTTTTAATTTATATTATATTTATCTTTTTTAATTTATATAACTTTCTTAATATAAGTTTGTTATCTTTTTTAATTTATATAATTTTTATCTTTTTTTAATTTATATAATTTTTATCTTTTTTAACATTTATTATATTTTTACATTTATAATTTATCATCACAACCAAAGAAACAAATTAAACATTACAAGCAAACAAATAACCAAAACATTATATATATTACATCAAAAAATTAAATATATACATCAAAATGTTTTTACATACATAACAAAAGAAACAACTGAATACAACTATGCCTGACCCGCCCCGCCCTTATCCTGACCCACCCTACCATCATCCTGACCCGCCCCACCCTGATCCTGGCCAGGGTCGTCCGGATACTGACGTGGCGGTGGTAGTGGTAGTGGCTCGATGCCGGCTGCTCGTGACAGATCCACGAGGCGATCAACCGCCCACATCATCATCAAGTCCTCCATCTGCTCGCTATGACGAGCCTGTCGTCGTGAGTTGGCTACAAGCCCATCAAGCAAGGCCTGGGTGGCCCTGTCCAGCCTAACAGGCCGACGTACGTGTCGGGGATGATGTGGCGACAGATCGTGGATGGGCTCGATGTGCGGCGGGTCCCCCATCGCCATACCCTGTAGCGGGTCAGGCATAACCGGCTCCGCCTGTCCAGGCATTTGCGGCAACGGCTCCGGGACCCAAACCTGGTCCTAGACAGCCCCTATGAACCGAAGGCCGAGCCCCGGGAATCGGTGCGTGATGCGCATGCCGCTCGCTGTGCGGCGGTCTAATCGAACATGCGGAATTGGCGCGAGCGTCTGATGCTCGTGATCATGCCACTGGGTAAGAACACGCATCAAATGAGTGATGAAAGAGCCGCTATACAAAAGTACGCGCTTCTGCCTGTAATAGGCAGACGCAAAGTAAAGCGCCAGGCATGTGGCTAGGGCGCACCGCCTGCCGGTAAGCAAGCAGAAGAGAAAGAACAAGTCTTTCTCTGTGCACCACTCACGGCTTCTCAAACGCGGTGCAATCGACGTCGAGATAAGCTGGTATAAATATCTGTATAGGGGGTCTCTATTCCCCGAGACCCTCCCCTTGGTATTCAACCAAGGGCTATCAGAAATCAGTCCCCAAAAAACATGGAGGTCCTGAACGTCCACCTCCGTCACCGCCTTGGTGTAAAGTGGCGTGACCGTCTCGGGCTCGAAATACAAGCCCGTCGCGACGGCCCACTAACAGAGGGTCAGACGGTAAACGTGGCCGAAAATCCTGAAGGGGACCTTCAGCGGCTCCTCTGGCTGCTCCTCCCCGGCAATAGGCTCCAACCCATCCTCTGAGTAGATGAACGTCGAAAGAAACCCGATGACCACCTCTCTGTACGTCCATGACGTGTCCTCGCCTATAATGGCCATGGCCCGCTCCGCCTCTCCGACCTCCTATAGAAGCTCCCAGTCCACCGCCGTCCCCGGGCCCATAGTCACCACCCATAACTTCTGAACCGACCTAACGCTTACGAGCCGGGCGCGAAATGCCAAAAAGGGTAGTGAGCGAGATCGTCTAAGTGCACCTCAGCCATATCAATATCATCCCCGTGATTCGCCATATCTGAAAAAAATTAATAATAAATTGTTTTTTATTTTAAATAATAATAAATTGTTTTTTTAATTAAATAATAATAAATTGTTTTTTTTTTATTTTAAATAATAATAAATTGTTTTTTTATATTAAGTAATATTAGATAATAATAAATTGTTTTTTTATTTTTAATAATATTAAATAATAATAAATTATTTTTTATTTTAAATAATATAAATAATAATAAACAATTTTTTTTAAATATACCTATACGCCACGTATAGCACTATACGTGGCGTATAGTTCATATGTTTCAATCAAATTTCTAGCTATTCTACCCACTTTTAACGGTTAATAATCAAAATAAAAGACATATTATTGAACGGGAGTCTAAAATACGTACCTTTACGACGGAAAAATGAAGATTTTGGACCCGACAATCTCAATCAAAGACCGTAGGTGCGTATGTGTTTGTGTGTATAAAAAGAGTTGCGTTTGGGCCTGTACGAGGGGAGTCTGGTGTATATCAGGTTTCTATACGCTACGTATAGGCCAATACGTAGTGTATAGCCCCTGTCCTTTCGTATTATATACGCAACGTATAGTGCAATACGCCACGTATAGGCAATAAATATCTGAAATTTGAAATAGGGTCTATACGCCACGTATTGCCCTATACGTGGCGTATAGAAAATTTTTTATTTTTTTTTTATTAACTTTATTTTATTGAACGAGAGTCTAAAATACGATACTATACGATACTATACTATAATATACGATCCTATACGATACTATACGATCCTATACTATACGATACTATACTATACTATACTATATTATACTATACTATACTATACTGTACTGTACTATACTGTACTGTACTATACTGTACTATACTATACTATACTATACTATACTATACTATACTATACTATACTATACTATACTATACTATACTATACTGTACGATACTATACTATACGATCCTATACGATACTATACTATACGATCCTATACGATACTATACTATACTATACTATATGGTACTATACTATACTAACGATACTATACGATACTATACTATACTATGTTATACGGTACTATACTATACTATACGATACTATACGGTACTAAAATCGATAAAAAATAAAATAAAATACAATTCAATTACAAACAAACATTATCCAACATTCGTTACGTATTGTGGAACTGTATGTGCAACAGTAGTCATTATCTTCTTGAACCGTTCGATACGATACTTGTATATATTTTCCCATTCTGCTGCAGTATCATTTCGGTGCAAAATCCAAAGAGCATTCGGTACGGGCATCGAATAATCTCCATCTAATTTGATGTGGATGAAATGAGCATTGTTAACATGAACAAACGATACTATTTGATGGCGATCGTGAACGTTAGGACCAAACCATAATGGGAAAAATGTTTGGTTACCAGCGATGCTTAAAAGTTGAACAATCACGCCAAATCTTTGAGCAATTAGGAGTCCTGTGTAGGGCATCGATATCCAATGACTAATGGGTGCGACTTTCACCTTCTGCCAATCTTTCTTGTGGCGTAGCTTATCATACTCTTGAAAGGCGATTCTGTCGAAAACACTTCTCCACCGGTCTTCGCGACCGTCCATCTCCTGTGGAAGCTGTTGTCGAATAAAAAGCCACTTATTTTCATCGAACCCTAAGCTCACAGCTACCGATCGAAAACCACAGTTACCGTCGGGCATTACATCATGTATGCTTGAAATGTAGCGATGAAACAAAGATGGAATGGAATCTTTAAAACTACGAATATTGTTAACTTCTTCATCCCCCACCATCAATGAAAACCCGTTATCATCAAGTGGTTGTTTTCCTTTACAAGTCGTTGAACGACTTCATTGCATGACGGGTTTCTTCGACTTTACCACCGAACTCGCTCGTTGATTGTCCTGTGACGCAATATACGAGCTATGTCTCGCAGTGTAACATTTCTGATTTTCCTTGTATTTATTTTAAATCAATAAACAATATTTCAAATTCCATTTCTAGTTCAAAACATTATCAACACAATTCCATGATTATTACAATTCTTTCTTACATATTATTATATAGAATGGGAAATTTCTATGTATATAAATACATCATATAAAATAGGCAAACAATAAAATTATATATACAGTTACATTTTCATGGTTTGAACCCCCTAACCATTTGGACTCTCTAATTGAACCCCCCCCTTGCAATTGAACCCTTACATCTCTATATAAACCTATTCAAGGATTTTGACTTCTTTTACCCTCAATTTTGACTTTTAAAAGTTAAACAAACCAAGAACCATACAATTCGAGACTGTTTTCGATCCAATCTACTTGTCTTGGGCTCCCTTGTGTGTGTAAACGATCATAGGCCATCCTCAGGCCCAAATAGAGTTGCAATTTGATTAAACTGGCGGTTGAATTCAAAATTCAAATAGTTTGACTCTCCCAAGTCAAACCGCGTTCAATTCGTTGCCAAATCTGGAAATCAAGCGCGTCCAAATCGCGTAAATCAGGCGTAAGCTATCCTCACCTGTATTCCACTCGAATTCACGACCCAATTCATCGACAATTGATCGAATTGACGCGAAAATCGTGTTGCCAGCTGCCACTTTCCAACCTTTAATCGAATCTTGCCTTAAGCATGGAATTGAACAAATTAACTCACCCCACACCTTCGCATTCTCTCACACAAACTCTCTCAACTCTCAAGAGATTGGCATTTCACGTCTGGACCACGCACAAGCCTCAAGAACATCGCCCCTGACCGGTTAGCCGACGACACTTGATACTTTACCATTCCAGGCAAGGTTTAGTGTTCCTAGTTCGTAACCCCTTGGCGATCATTAACCCTCTATCAATTCATCATAACAGATGCTATCAGATGCAATTGTGTTTAAGGTTCTTGATCATTTATACGTATTCTGATTTGGGGATTTATCTTGATTCAGTAAATGTATATTTAAAAGTGGGTTCCCATTATGACCAGCTAAACCATCTGGTCCGACTGGATAAGCCATTGCACCATCGGATCAAATGGCGTGGGTTCGAAACCCATACACCGCAGGCCTTTTGCATATTCATTGAACCAGACTCGGCCCCTCTGTCCTTTCGTGTTAATACATTCTCAGGCCAGTTATACTCAACAAATGATTCCCCTGTGTAGGTCCCTAATTCGGTGCGTGACGGATCTCTAGACTCGCGGTACGACACGGTGATAACGTGCGGAATCCATGATCAACGTGCTCGTGTAACTCAATCAACAACAACGGTGTAAATAAACTCTTTGTATTTCACCAATATCAGGTTACAAGAATTCTCTAATCTGTCTACTCTGATATCGTCTATTCTGTCTCACCGTTCTATTTTCTACTCTGTTTCTGCTGAAATATCCTATTTATAGACAACAGTTCTGCACTAGGCGAACTTAACAAGTTCGCTTCACTGTGCTTAGTTCGCCTCTAATAGGCTAAGCGAACTTAATAAGTTCGCCTCATATAGACTTAAGCGAACTTATTAAGTTCGCCTCTGATAGACCAGGCGAATTTATTAAGTTCGCCTCTGATAGGCTAGGCGAACTTGTTAAGTTCGCCTCTAGCAGAACTTACACAGAATTTTATCAACAGTTACAAAACATGTCCTAACAGACTCCCCTATAACTGTTGCTAACAATTCTATCAATTACAAGTCAAAGACTCTAAGACTAAGACATATTATCTTCAAGCTCGTTGTCACCAGAATATGCTCCAACAGACTTCCCCTTGACAACAGCTTCAGAAGATTGTCATCAGTCTTCATATATCATCAAACACACTGTAGTCTTCGTCTTGTTCATCTGCACATTCTCTCTTTATCTAGAAGAAAACTTGGGAGAAGGACCCCTTGTCAACTTCTGTCTGCAATATTCAGTTTTTGCAAAGGAGAACAACCAAGAATAACCAACAATTAAAATTTCCGTGGAAGCTGGAAAAATAAAATCCTTTTGGTTTTTCAAACATAAGAAACACAAAATCTTTTTGGTTTTTCTCTATATAAACTGAAATGTAAAATACAAAATCACATCTTTTTGGTCGAACATCACGAGTAAGAAGATCATATCAGTATATATGATGAATCAATCACACATATTGGATATAAAATCCATATAATATCAAATGGTATCCTATGTCATTCTTTCAAGCCTTGACAAATAAAACCAATACCTTTCAAGATATCTTTTCAAGACTTTCTTATTGCATGTTATGATACGCGATAAACATTCAAAGAAAATAGGATCAGGCTATGACACACAAATTCAAATTGTCAATATTATAAGATTTGAAACTAAAGCATCTCATTCCCACTTTCTTGTGAGTTAAGGTACCATTTAAGTATGAAATATAACGTGTACCCCACTAGTATGCCAACAGAAAGTAAATGCACTATCTTCAAGACATATGAGATTTTACTAAAGAGTATCCGAATTTTCAAAATGAGGAGACATCACTTAGCACACGAATAGCAGAATCCAAATTGGATTGTATAGGAACCAATAAGATTCAGAATCGAATGATTCAATGTCTTGTTTTATATATGTGGAATCATAAGATTCAGGTACGTGAATCCAACTGTTATTTGGATTATGAATTCAATGGAATCAGTAAAGATGATTTATCAATATGATCCAAGGGCTAGTATATGTTTGATAGATGTTGTCAAGGACATATCTTGATTATACTTCAAATTGCATGCTTTTCGGGACATGGGCACTGAAGCAAATCGAATGAATAGTGCAAAGGACATAACCCGAAACTGATCTCATAGGAAAATATTTATTAAAAGCTAATATTCTTTATCTGATAGTGATCTTTTAACGCACACACCCAGGCATAAAATGGGTTCAAATCACAGTTGTAGCATATGCAATTATGTTTTCACACTACTAATGGTTCAGTGACGCTTTTAGTCTACTGACAATTCAAATTATATGCATACATAACACTATCATTTCCTATTTGTGTAGTCTCTGAAGTTTAGATCAACACATATAATTCAGATATATTAACATAAAGCATCAACCAGTCAATCTAAGGTCATGTGTGAAAGAACATCTACTGATGTACTATCATCTCTTCTTTAACTTCAAGTAATGTCGATTTTATCTTTTTCAATTTGTTTTGCTTTTTCAAAAATATTTTTCAAAGAAAGTAAAACAAACGAAAATAAACCTTCCATGAAAACATTTTATGAAAAAACATTTTACTTGGTTACTCAGGATTAAGCAAGTCAATCAATTAAAAACCCAAACCGATGTAATCCTGTAATTGAATGTCTTTGCCTTTGTCACCAACACAGTTCTGTACTCCCCCTGTCCTGTAGACTCCCTCTCAATTAGTCAAATGGTTGCATCAACGACTTTATGCTCACCATTGTCATCCTAAGTTTTAGGTTATCATTTGGACTTTGTAAAACTGTTTCCAAAACATTGTGTGTGACATAATCTCCCCCTTGAGCATCAAGTCGTTGAATCAAATAGATTTCTCAGTTATCAACAACTCTTTACTCTTGCAGATGTCATTCCCTGTTATGTGCTAAGAACCACCACTATCAACAACCAAAATGGTATTAATAGTCCCTCTTGGTAAATCCTGTACATCTAAAAAGAAACATTAATTTGAAATTGGGACCCAAGCCATGGTAGTCGTGGGTCGTCCATCTGTATCAAAATAATAAACCTCACTCCATTCACAATCGAATCTCTCATCAATTTTCAGAGATTGTTCCGACGAGTCAGAAACAGAAACTTTAGATTTCCAAACATACTTCTTTTCATTAAGTTCTTTTTGCTTAAAATGTGAAGTGTTTGAACAATCATGTTCATTTGAAAAATGTTTAGACTGTGAAAACTCTTGTTGTTCTAAAAGTTTTCTCAATCTTCTGTTTCTCCTCCGACTTTGAGGTCTAGAAAGCCTAACCACAGATATTGATTTACCCTTTGGTGTAACATGAGGTTTAACCACATTTGGGTTAACATAAGGCTTACCAGGAGTTCTTACCTTTTCTGGAGTAACATGTCGGTTACCTTTGGCTTTGTGTGGACAAGCAATCCGAATATGACCAACAAGACCACAAGAAAAGCAAGATCTCGTCTCACGATAATCTCTCATATAAGGAATCTTCACACGATAAGATGCACTTGAAGAAGATTCTCCTACATGAACTTCTTTTGGAGTTTGAGACTTAACAAACTTTTTCTCAACATGTTTTGATTCAGGCTTCATCTTCTCAGGAACTACATGCTTCTTCCCTTTATTTTTGTAAGGACAGTTCACCACAATGTGTCCTATCTCATTACAATGAAAACATGTACGCCTGTCTTTATAATCTCTGACATATGGAAGTCTCCTTGAATTTGAAGAACTTCCAAATGAATAATTTCCAGATGAATTAGAATCAACCTTAGAGTCTTCTTTCTTAATCTCTTTGGGTATCCCCTCTACCTTAGCTTCATTAAAATATTCATCATCACTCTCATCAGAATACACCATATCTTCACCTGTGACTGGATTCACCTTCAACACAGTCTTAGGATCTAAATCCTCATCATTTATAATCTCAGGTGTCACAGAATAATTTCCGTTGAATGGTGGAGGAACATAGCCAATACCACTAGTTCCCTTCCCCTCTTCAGTATTATTATGATAATGTTCTAATAAGAATGATGAATTTGCAAAGCTTTCTAACTTTCTATGCAATCTGATCACCTCTGCTTTAGATTCAGCTAGTTCCTTATCTTTCGAAGCAAGATCATTATTTCATTTCTCAATTTCTGCAAAGGACATATTCAGGTGATATGCCTGCTCTCTGATCTTCAAAGTCAGAGAATTTATATCTCTCTTCAGTGATTCTATTCTCTCAATGCACACATTCTCATTATCTTTTAATTTCTGATTTACCGTGTGCATCGATTTCATATCACAAATGAGGTTTACATTGTCATCCATAACCCTCATCATTTTATCCTTAACTGAAATACAGTTAGAACAAAACGTCTCAGAGTTAGAAAATACCTCAGGTTTTACTTCTGAAGAAGATGCACCAGGAGCCATGAATACGTCATCATCAGCTTCACTCTTTTGTTCAACAATGACAGGCTCTGCATCAGTTTCGGATACACTCAAATCATCTTCAACTGTTTGAAAACTTTCTTCACTCATCACATCAGTCTCAGTAGATGGAGTACTTTCACCAGAACGAATACTCTCACTATCAGTTAAATCTGCAGAAGAATCACTTTGAGAATAACTCGGCTTCGCCAATACTTCTTTGATCAAGACCACAAACGCTTGAGAAGTTGCTTCACCCCTTTTCTTCAATGCTTCCCATAGATCTCTTGAATTTGGACACTTCCCGAGACTATGAATGATTTCTTTAGGTAAAGACATCGTTAAAGTTTCACGCGTCTTCATCTCTCGATCAAACTTCTGCTTTTCTACTTTAGTAAGAGCTGTCACTGGTTTAGGAACATCATAATATCCCATATAGTCATAAGTAGGATGCACATATCCTTCAAATATGGATGTCCAAAAGTTTTCATCAGTGACTGATACGAGCTGTTCGAACCGGACTTTCCAACTACGAAAATCTGATATGCACAAAAGTCTCGGTGGCATAGTTTCAATCTCATTATCATCACATGAAATTGACATTTTGAATTTTTTGCGAAAATATCCGGAAAAAATTTTCCCGCCAAAATACTCTTTTTAAAAAATTTCGAAAATTAAAAATTTCAAAAATGATTCAAAACGACCATATAAACTTTCCCTAAAAAATTTGGACAAGAAGAATTTTCCCGCCAAAATACTTTTTTATTTTTATTTTTAAGACTAGCTAAGTTCGCCTGCCTAAGCGAACTTAATAAGTTCACCTGACTGAACCACCCAAGCGAACTTAATGAGAAGCGAACTTGATAAGTTCGCTTACACCAGAAAATTTGAAATCAGATTAAGTTCGCCTGTTGCTAAGTTCGCTTAATCCCGTGAGAAGCGAACTTAACAAGTTCGCATGCTGCTAAGTTCGCCTGCACAGAATTCAGCAAGTTCGCTTGCTTCAACAGATTCAAAATCAAGAACTCTTCAGACCAAACTCGCGAACCAGAAACACACGGAAATCATCATTAATCACTGATTTGAAGGAATTAAACAAAATTGGACCGTAGGATTGTGTAATTTGTCAAATAGAAGCTTTCTATCGGATCAATTTCATCATAATCCTCTTCAAAAACACCAAATCAGTCTTGAAAACTCCATTGAAATGAAAAACTTGAAAATGACAATGATGATGAATTTAATGTTGATTGGACACGAAAACACCACGAATCTTTTGCTAATCAAGAGCAATAGCTCTTATACCACTTGTAGGTCCCTAATTCGGTGCGTGACGGATCTCTAGACTCGCGGTACGACACTGTGATAACGTGCGGAATCCATGATCAACGTGCTCGTGTAACTCAATCAACAACAACGGTGTAAATAAACTCTTTGTATTTCACCAATATCAGGTTACAAGAATTCTCTAATCTGTCTACTCTGATATCGTCTATTCTGTCTCACCGTTCTATTTTCTACTCTGTTTCTGCTAAAATATCCTATTTATAGACAACAGTTCTGCACCAGGCGAACTTAACAAGTTCGCTTCACTGTGCTTAGGCGAACTTATTAAGTTCGCCTCTAATAGGCTAAGCGAACTTAATAAGTCCGCCTCATATAGACTTAAGCGAACTTATTAAGTTCGCCTCTGATAGACCAGGCGTACTTATTAAGTTCGTCTCTGATAGGCTAGGCGAACTTGTTAAGTTCGCCTCTAGCAGAACTTACACAGAATTTTATCAACAGTTACAAAACATGTCCTAACACCCTGGTCTAGTGGTGACACCATCAACCCACACAGGAACCACCCGGGTTCGAGCCAGGTGGCATGTTTATTCTTTTAAACCGATTTTTAATGCTAAAAAAATTGTATAAAAATTATTTTATAAACCCAACATTATTTAGATCAGTTTAAAATAATAGTTTACATTTATTAACATAAAACAACTATTTTACAAATTTATATTATTTAAAAACTCATTTTATCATTTAAAAATATTTTTTTTAAATCAAATTATTTAATTATAAAACAAAGTATTTAATTACCTAATTTTATGAATAATGTGACAAGAGTTTTATAAAAATACATTATCAAGAAACAAAGTTTTTAAATCAATTGTTTTTCTATATATATTAGAGTTAAACCATATTTAAAACAAATAAAACCTTTTCTTATTATATATTAATAAATACATTTACATTCCCTATTTTTTAACACACTACTTTAAGAATAAATAAATAAATAAATAATGTTATTTTTTATCTTTTTTACATTAACAAATTTATTTATGGTTTTAATTCGTACTAATATATTTACTCTATATTTTGACACATTATATTTATTTATTTTATCACGTTACTTTTAAAGACATTAATAAATAAAAAGGAATTTATTTAGTTAAAGCATTTAAACTTAAACCTTAGGTCACATTTTTACATTAAACTATTATTTTAGTACACACCAACATACATATATCTTTTACATAACACAAACCCTCTTTGTACAAATCCCTACACACAGATTCATTAAACCTGAGGTCTTGCCTTAGAATTTGTACACATTATTGATCCAAGTTCATAAATTCCACTCTAGGTTAAACTGGTGATTTGAGAATCACTTGTGCTTCATATTTGCTAGTGTTATTTACACAATTTATACAAATGAGTTTTACATAGCCCATTTTTTATACTTTTACACTTTGGGGTGAAACATGATTCCTCTTACAAACTTCTATGCAATTACACACATGCAATTCTTTAATATGACTCTATGTGTTTACTTGTGTTTTATGTTTGAATGCTTTAGTTAAGGCTACATATTCATGACATATTAGTACAATCATTAACTCTTTACAAGCCAACGGTAACATTAATAGATCTATTGTGTCTAACAAACACACCTAGGTAGGGTGAGTGTTATCGACATCACATTAGGCTAACACTTGTTTGTTATGCCCTTCATTAGGATGACCTTGTTTTAATCATGTTTCAGGTACGAATGTGTGAGTTGATCAAAATTGTTTCACTTAAGTTGTGGACCTAGTTAATTTATTAAAAGAACTCATTTTGTATTTCAAATTTATTGTATTGTGAATTTGGTTTATTTAGATTATGAAATGAAATGTGATGCTTTAATATATTACAACATAGTCAACCATGTGCTCATGAACAGTCTCCATGTCCCGCCCCGACATTTCCACCGTCGGTTGGGGTGTGACAGATTTGTATCAGAGTATTGGTTATAGGGAATTAGGTTATTATACACCCTTGACCTAGACTATAACCTTAGGACACCCATCTATGCCATGCGTTATGATTATGTGATATGTGTTACATGCTTACTATTTTATGTGTTAGTTATTTGGTGCGTCAATTGTTAGAATTCATGACTTATTAGGTTATACCAATAAACTAAATAAAGAATATCCATACCCATATCCTAAGCCTCATATCCTTCTTGCCTGCTTATCTGTCATCATCATCATAGCATGTGGAACTTCATATTCATAGACATAAGTCTATTAAATTTTCTTTTACACCCCGTTAAAGTTTTAGACTTTGTTAACTATTAGAGGACACGTGCAATATGGAAGGGAGGCACATGTATTATGGGTTTTCTGTCTAGGAAAGTCTTTCATATAAATCCCAATCAACCGAGGGATCTGTATGCTTTCTTGGGAATTCCCGAGATGAGTGTTTACTTATAGGCTAAAGCATGTCTCCTCGATAGTTATATAAGTTTAATTAACCATAATATGTCATAGTATTCAAGTGGTTATGTCACTATTTGAGTACAATCCGAATTATGAATTACTTATATTTATTTATCCTCTTGTTTTGATCCAAGAAATTCTTATAAATTCTTACATCTCTCCTTACGTTGTTTTTAAATCTATAGAATGCCTCCCCGTCATGCCAACAACAACAACTACAACAATAACAATGATCTTGCTGCTCTTCTCACACAATTTGTGACCCAACTCACCCAGGCTAATAACAACAACCATGGAGGCACCAGTAGCAGTGCTAATGGTGGAGGTGGAGGTGGCACCAACCCGCCATAATGCACCTTCAAACACTTCAATTCGTGTAATCCCCTCAAATTCTATGGCACCGAAGGAGCCACGAGACTCCTTCAATGGTTTGAAAGCATTGAGGGCATATTCCTCAACAGTGACTGTCCTGACAACCTCCGGGTTCGTCATGCCACCATCTTCTTCCTGAAACGGGCGCTCACATGGTGGAATGGTGAGAAAAGGACTAGAGGTATGGATGCGGCAATGGCCTTACCGTGGGATGAGTTGAAAAGGCTCATGACCGAGGAGTTCTGTCCTCGAAATGAAATGAAGAAGCTAGAGGCCGAGTTTTGGGATCTTACCCAAGACAGCGGTGAGAGTTTGGCCTACATAACTTGTGCCTCATATGGTCACACCACTTTCCCGGTGCATTGAAAAGTACATCGGTGGTTTGCCCAGACAAATTCAGGATACTGTTCTAGGAAGGAATCCTGCTACCCTTGAAGACGCTGTCCGCCTGTCTGCCATATTAACTGATAATCATGTGAAGTTGGGTACGTTGACAATGAAGGGCTCAAAGAAAGTCATTGACACAGCAACACCCTCTGCACCCACCAAGGAAATCAAACCCAAACCATATCACAACAACAAAAAGAGAAAGGCTAAAATTTTTGCTGTGGTTACTCCGGCTGCTCCAGTTAACCAAGTTGCACCCATGGCTCAGAATGTAGCCAAGAAGCAATATGGGGGCAACAACCCCTTGTGCAACACGTGCAGTTATCGCCACTTCCCGAACATGCCATGCCGCCTATGTGCCAACTGTGGGAGGTATGGCCATACGGCCAATATTTGCCGATCTAAACCACCTATTACTCAAGGAAACCAGGGAAACAAGGCCAAACAGCAAGCGGTAAATCCAGTGGTCCCGGCTATTGCTAATGGGCGGGCTTGCTTTGAATGTGGCAACCCAAACCACTTCCATAACCAGTGCCCAAGGCTTGTCAATGCTAACCAAGGCGGGGCTCGTGGGCATGCTTTCAACATAAACGCCAATGAATCTTAGGCCAACAATGATGTGGTCAACGGTACGTTTCTTGTCAATAATCAATATGCATCTATACTATTTGATACCGGAGCTGATAGGAGTTTTCTGTTACTTAACTTTGAACCCTTACTTGCAAAAGCATGATCCAAACTAGAGAAAACATTCCTCGTTGAAGTAGCGGATGGTAACTCCATCACAATTGACTCCATTATCTGTGACTGCTCCCTAGAACTCAATGAACATATGTTTCCAGTCAACCTCGTACTGATGCAACTAGGGAGTTTTGACATCATCGTAGGCATGGATTGGTTGTCAGATCACCATGCCGAAGTCATATGTTTTGAGAAATGTATCCGAATACCCCTTCCGTCGGGCAACACGTTGAGAGTCTTTGGTGAAAAGCCTTGTAAAAGACTCAAGCTAATGTCTTGCACTACCGCCCAAAAGTACTTATGAAAGAAGTACATGGCTTTCTTGGCTCATGTTGTCCAAAAGAATGTCAAGGAGAGGAGTATTCAAGACATCCCCATCATTTGGGATTCTCCCGAAGTATTCCCCGAAGATCTATCCGGTCTTCCGTCCATCCGACAAGTGGAATTTCGCATTGATCTTGTGCCCGGAGCTAACCCCGTGGCTAAAGCTCCATACCGGCTCTCACCTTCTGAAATGCAAGAACTTGCAAGTCAACTTCAAGAACTCTCCGACAAAGGTTTCATTCATCCAAGTCATTCACCGTGGGGTGCACCTGTCTTATTCGTCAAGAAGAAGGATGGATCATTCCGCATGTGTATTGACTACCGTGAGCTCAACAAGCTTACCATCAAAAACCGTTACCCATTGCCTAGGATTGATGATCTCTTTGATCAACTCCAAGGTTCTACCTGCTTCTCGAAGATTGATCTTCGATCCAGTTATCACCAACTCCGTGTGCAAGAGGAAGATATTCTAAAGACCGCCTTCCGAACAAGGTATGGTCATTACGAATTCATGGTTATGCCTTTTGGGTTAACCAATGCACCCACGGTACATTTTGATCTATTCCAAGACTAAGGAAGATCATGAACAACATCTTAGGTTGATTTTAGATCTTTTAAAGAAAGAACAACTATACGCTAAGTTCTCCAAATGTGAATTTTGGCTAAAGGAAGTTCAATTCTTAGGTTACATTGTCAACAAAAAGGGAATTCATGTTGACCCTGCTAAGATTGAAGCTGTTAAGAATTGGAGTGCTCCCAAGACCCCTACCGAGGTTCGTTCATTTCTTGGTCTAGCAGGGTATTACCGTCGGTTCATTTCAAACTTCTCCAAGATTGCCGTCCCCCCTCACTGCTTTGACATATAGGGTAAGCCTTATGAATGGGGGCCAGAATAAGAAGAAGCTTTCCAGACTCTCAAGCAAAAGTTGTGCAATGCTCCTATTTTGACTCTCCCTGATGGGAATGCTGATCCGGTTGTCTACTTTGATGCCTCCAACCAAGGTCTCGGTTGTGTTCTTATGCAACGAGGCAAGGTGATCGCTTATGCATCAAGGCAACTCAAGATCCATGAGAATAACTATACGACGCACAATCTCGAGTTGGGTGCGGTCGTATTCGCATTGAAGATTTGGAGACATTATCTTTATGGAACGAAATGTGTGGTGTTCACCAACCACAAGAGTCTCTAACACATCTTCAACAAAAAAGAACTCAACATGGCAACGACGTTGGGTTGAACTCCTCAACGACTACGACTGCGAGATTCGTTACCATCCCGACAAAGAGAATGTTGTAGCCGATGTTTTGAGTCGTAAGGATCATGTCATGCTTCATTGTGTCAAAATTCAAACCGACATTCAAAATCGTATCCTTGAAGCTCAACACGTCTCGGTCACCTAGGGTAACATGTACGATAAAATGTCGTGTGGTGTTGAACTTCAGCTTGAATCCAAACCCAATGGCTTGCTCTACTACTTGAATCGTATTTGGGTTCTCAATCGTGATGATATCCGTGCCTTTCTTATGAACGAGGCAGACAAAACTCGTTATTCTGTTCATCCCGATGCGGATAAAATGTATCAAGATCTCCGCCAACAATATTGGTGGCCCGGTATGAACAAATACATTGCCCTGTTTGTAGCAAAATGTCTAACTTGTTCGAAAGTCAAAGCCGAACAAAAACGTCCTTCCGGTCTGCTAGAACAACCGAAAATTCCCGTGTGGAAATGGGAGAACATATCCATGGATTTCAATACCAAACTCCCTTGCACTTCAAGGGGTTATGATAGCATTTGGGTAATCATTGACCGTCTCACAAAATCAACTCACTTCTTGCCCATTCGTGAAGACTATCAGGTTGAGAAATTGGCCCGAATCTACATTGACGAAATTGTGAGTCGTCACGGTGTTACACTAAACATAATCTCCGATAGAGAAGCTCATTTCACCTCCTATTTTTGGCTATCCATCCAAACTGCTCTTGGTACACGATTGGATTTGAGCACGGCCTACCATCCCCAAACTGATGGTCAAACCGAGCGAACAATCCAAACCCTCGAGGACATGCTTAGAGCTTATGTTATTGATTTTGGTGGCAATTGGGATTCACATTTATCCCTCATTAAGTTCTCTCTTAAAACAATAGCTACCACACAATTATCAATATGGCCCCGTTTGAAGCTCTCTATGGTCGCAAGTGTCGTTCTCCTATCTGTTGGAGCGAGATTGGTGAAGCACAAATCACTGGTCCCGAGTTAATCCAAGAAACATCCGACAAGATCATTCAAATCCGTGACAACATTCGGGTAGTGAGGAGTCGGCAAAAGAGCTATGCCGACAGACGACGAAAACCCTTGGAATTCCAAGTCGGTGATCTTGTACTTCTAAAGGTGTCTCCTTGGAAGGGGGTGATCCATTTTGGGAAGAAAGGCAAACTAGCACCTCGCTATGTGGGTCCATTCAAGATCCTTGAAAGGATCAGGAAAGTGGCTTACAAACTCGAGTTACCTCCATCACTTGGCAATGTGCATCCTACATTTCATGTATCCAACCTTAAGAAATGTCTTGCTGATGAAAATCTCCATATACCTCTTGACGATGTGCGCATTGATGACACGATGCACTTTATTGAGAAGCCTGTGAAGATTATGGATCGTGAGATAAAACAACTCAAGCGAAGTCGTATTCCTACTGTCAAAGTTCATTGGGAATCTAAACGTGGTCCTGAGTTTACATGGGAACGTGAGGACCAAATGAAGCTCAAGTACCCACACCTATTTGCTGATTCAGTAGCCTCAACTAGTTGAATTTCGGGACGAAACTCCCTCAACATGGGGATATCGTAGCATTTATGATTTTCCTTGTATTTATTTTAATGCAATAAACAATATTTCAAATTCCATTTCTAGTTCAAAACATTATCAACACAATTCCATGATTATTACAATTCTTTCTTACATATTATTATAAAGAATTGGAAATTTCTATGTATATAAATACATCATATAAAATAGGCAAACAATAAAATTATATATATATATATATATATATATACATACAGTTACATTTTCATGGTTTAAACCCCCTAACCATTTGGACTCTCTAATTGAACCCCCGGCCTTTGCAATTGAACCCTTACATCTCAATATGAACCTATTCAAGGATTTTGACTTCTTTTTCCCTTGATTTTGACTTTTAAAAGTCAAACAAACCAAGAACCATACAATTCGATACTGTTTTCAATCCAATCTGCTTGTTTTGGGCTCCCTTGTGTGGGTAAACGATCATAGGCCATCCTTAGGCCCAAATAGAGTTGCATTTTGATCAAACCGGCGGTTGAATTCAAAATTCAAATAGTTTGACTCTCCAAAGCAAACCGCGTTCATTTCGTTTCCAAATCTAGAAATCAAGCGCGTCCAAATCCAACAAATCAGGCGTAAGCTATCCTCACCTGTATTCGACTCGAATTCATGACCCAATTCATCGACAATTGATCGAATTAACGCGAAGATCATGTTGCCAGCTGCCACTTTCCAACCTTTAATCGAATCATGCCTTAAGCATGGAATTGAACAAATTAACTCACCCCACACCTTCGCATTCTCTCACACAAACTCTCTCAACTCTCAAGCGATTGGCATTTCACGTCTGGACCACACACAAGCCTCAAGAACATCGCCCTTCACCGGTTAGCCGACGGCACTCGATACTTCACCATTCCAAGTAAGTTTTAGTGGCGATCATTAACCCTCTATCAATTCATCATAACAGATGATATCGGATGCAATTGTGTTTAGGGTTCTTGATCGTTTATACGTATTCTGATTTGGGGATTTATCTTGATTCAGTAAATGTATATGTAAAAGTGGGTTCCCATTATGACAAGAGAAACCATCTGGTCAGAGTGGCTAAAACATTGGACCATCGGACTAGATGGCGTGGGTTCGAAACCTATACATCGCAGGCCTTTTTGTGTATGCATTGAACCAGACCCGGCCCCCCTGTCCTTTCTTGTTAATACATTCTCATGCTAGTTATACTCAACAAATGATTCCCCTGGTCCAGTGGTACACCATCAACCCACACAAGAACCACCCGGGTTCGAGCCGGGTGGCCTGTTTATTTTTTTAAACCGATTTTTAATGCTAAAAAAATTGTATAAAAATTATTTTATAAACCTAACATTATTTAGATCAGTTTAAAACAATAGTTTACAATTTTTAACATAAAACAACTATTTTACAAATTTATATTATTTAAAAACTCATTTTATCATTTAAAAATATTTTTTTAAAATCAAATTATTTAATTGTAAAACAAAGTATTTAATTACCTAATTTTATGAATATTGTGACAAGATTTTTATAAAAATACATTCTCAAGAAACAAAGTTTATAAATCAATTGTTTTTCTATATATATTAGAGTTAAACCATATTTAAAACAAATAAAACCATTTCTTATTATATATTAATAAATACATTTACATTCCCTATTTTTTTAACACACTACTTTAAGAATAAATAAATAATGTTATTTATTATCTTTTTACATTAATAAATTTATTTATGGTTTTAATTCGTACTAATATATTTACCCTATATTTTGACACATTATTATAAATAAATAAAATAGATCTATTTATTTTATCACGTTACTTTTAAAGACACATTAATAAATAAAAAGAAATTTATTTAGTTAAAACATTTAAACTTAAACCTTAAGTCACATTTTTACATTAAAATATTATTTTAGTACACACCAACGTACATGCATCTTTTACATAACACAAACCCCTCTTTGTTCAAATCCCTACACACAGATCCATTAAACCCGAGATCTTGCCTTAGACTTTGTACACATTATTGATCCAAGTTCATACATTCCACTCTAGGTTAAACTGGTGATTTGAGAATCACTTGTGCTTCATATTTGCTCGTGTTATCTACACAATTTATACAAGTGAGTTTTACATAACTCTTTTTTTATACTTTTGCACTTTGGGGTGAAACATGATTCCTCTTACAAACTTCTTTGCAATTACACACATGCAATTCTTTAATATGACTCTATGTGTTTACTTGTGCTTTATGTTTGAATGCTTTAGTTAAGGCTACATATTCATGACACATTAGTACAATCATTAACTCTTTACAAGCCAACGGTAACATTAATAGATCTATTGTGTCTGACAAACCCACCTAAGTAGGGTGATTGTTACCGACATCACATTAGGCTAACACTTGTTTGTTATGCCCTTCATTAGGATAAAATTTATTTTTTATGCCCTTCGTTAGGATAACATTTGTTTGTTATGCCCTTCATTAACATTGAATGTTATGCCTTTCAGTCACAAGGTTTGATTGTGCATAGCTTAACTATAGGTTTTCCATAAATGTCTAGTAAACCATATTTCATATGAATTGTATAAAACATTGAAATCCATTTGTTGTGTCAAAACCTATGTATGCTCACCAACTTTTTAGTTGACCTTGTTTTAATCATGTTTCAGGTACGAATGTTTGAGTTGATCAAGATTGCTTCATTTAAGTTGTGGACCTAGTTAATTTAATAAAAGAACTCTTTTTTGTATTTCAAATTTCTTGTATTATGAATTTGGTTTATTTGGATTATGAAATGAAATGTTATGCTTTAATATATTACAACATAGTCAAGCATGTGCTCATGAACAGTCTCCATGTCCCGCTCCGACGTTTCCCCCGTCGGTTGGGGTGTGACACGCAGGGTAACATCTGCTTTGTTGGGTTTCTACAAACAAGCTATCGTCTTTTATAATGGAGTTGTTTCTCGTGACGCCCTTTTTCCTTTGTTGTTGCTTTTTCAAAGTTGGACGACCACGAGTATCTTCTTGTACCACGGGCGCTTTCTTGTTAGTTTTGCTTGGAATGACCACGACTGCGATTCTCGACAACATGCCTTTTTTCACCTGATCGGGTTGTGACATTATTTTGTTTCTCACAAGACCAAGTACTTTTTCCACGTCTATATTTTCATCCTCAACAAACGACGGTTTTAAATCCTCAACAAACAAGCTATCGTCTTTTATAATGGAGTTGTTTCTCGTGACGCCCTTTTTCCTTTGTTGTTGCTTTTTCAAAGTTGGACGACCACGAGTATCTTCTTGTACCACGGGCGCTTTCTTGTTAGTTTTGCTTGGAATGACCACGACTGCGATTCTCGACAACATGCCTTTTTTCACCTGATCGGGTTGTGACATTATTTTGTTTCTCACAAGACCAAGTACTTTTTCCACGTCTATATTTTCATCCTCAACAAACGACGGTTTTAAATCAAGCTTCCTCCAGAAGACGTCCACCGCGTCTAGCGGGATTCTGCCACCTGTACTAAAGCGAGATAGTCAGAACAGTTTGGAAGTAGAAGAAAGAAGATAAATCGTAAAAGGTTGTATTATGACCTATAGCTTCGATCTTTGCCAGACGACAAGCACCCGACAACCCACAACTAGTGAAAAGCTGGCAACCACACGATGCATTTTGTTTCCGTATAGTTGATAACTTCCACCACTCGTTTTCTAACAAATCTAGAGCTTTATGTGAAACTTTACCGTGTAGGTTATCAAGCAATTCAATAGCTTTGTGGCCGTCCATTTTCTTTATCAGGCTTGTTCCAAACTCATACTGTAATTGTACGTACTGAGATGTTACAATTTCATCAACAAACCCCACAAGTCTATCCAACGATTTGTTAGCATTTATAAGATAGCTCTTTAGCAGAGAATGCTGGCTCTCGACTCTGTTCGTTGTAAGTTGACCAAAATTGAGGTTTCTGTTGGACCAAGCTGATACAAACTTTTCTTTATATGGGTCCAAACAATTTTTGCTCACATAGTCTATAACTCCTGCAAAAATAATATTATAAATTAAAAAATGTTATCATATAAATTAAAAAATATTATAAATTAAAAAATGTTATCATATAAATTAAAAAATATTATAAATTAAAAAATAATATAAATTAAAAATATTATAAATTAAAAAATAATATAAATTAAAAATATTATAAATTAAAAATAATATATATGGATAAAAATAAAAATTTACTTCCTCGTCTGGCTGCATACAGTCGTTCGTAAAGTCGGTTGAAGTTGTACTGGTATACATCTGGTGTGGGAGACTCGCACAATACCGCCCATGAATACTTGAAATTTGCCCAGTCTTCGTCTGTAAACGATGTCTTGCAATGTTTTGAGATATTCTCGTGTATGTGCCACTTGCATAGGTACTTGGAAGTGTCCGGGAATATTTTTTCACGCGCGTTCATAAGAGCTTTGTCCCTGTCTGTTACTATCACACGCGGCTCCATACACTTTTGCAACATACCTTTGATTTTCAGTAGCACCCATACGAAGTTTTCCTCCCGTTCTTTAGATATAAATGCATGAGCGACGCAAAACGACCGGTGTGTGGAGGTCACACCGACAACTTGGACAAATGGAAGTCTATACATGTTTGTTTTGTACGTCGCGTCGATCATCAACATGTGCGGGAACGTACGCCACATCTCGTATGCTTTCGGATGAACAAAGAATACCTCCTCCACGAAATTTGTGACGGGATCCTCCCGAGTATAGTAGATGTACTCTTTAGAAGAAAGTAGGTGCTCCAGAACCTGCATTGGAGTTTTACCGATGTTCGTTTCATTTTTTATCTTTTGTATCGCATTATAAATGTCTTTTTTAATACAACTACTCTCTGGGTTTTGTTCTCTTATGGTTGCCAAAATGTTATGTGGCAACATGTTTTGCGAATACAACTTCGCCACCAAAAGTTGTTCCGACTGAGACAGTCTCCTGGCAAACGAGTACGCCTCAAGATGTTGACTAGGATCATGGTTATGACTGCAATCCTTCACCGTTAACTTCCAATCACCAGTATGTTCGTCGTAGTCTCCTTCCAATTTAAAGGGACAACCTATTTTCTTGCTACCGGCACGTCTAACAGTGGCTGTAGACGTACGTTCGCCGTGACGGTCACACACAAGCCACACCTTGATAACCGGTGCCGACGGGTTGTCGCCTTTTCTCCTAGATCGTCAAGTGACAATGACGTAACCATTTTCACGTCCTCTGCGGACAACCCAATCCACTAACTTCACGAGACTGAAAATTCTTCAACAACGGTACGGTTAAAGTTAATAAACAACAAACTATATGTAGGTATATATATGTAGGAATGTTATACCTTGTCAGTTTTATACGAAACGGTTGAATTGGTTTGTTCCTCATCTTCGAACTCGTTTGCCGGTTGTGTCAGGTAAGATAGTTCACCCGCGTATACGAAGTCGTCGGTGTGTTGTGTCGGGTAAGATAGTTCACCCGGGTATACGAAGTCGTCAGTGTGTTGTGTCGGGTAAGAGACTTCACCGTGTACGAAGTCGTCCATGGGTTGTGTTAGGTAAGATGGTTCACCATACACAAACTCGGGATTGCTTAGTTGCTCGTTCAAATCTGCAAGCCTTGCCCGGTGATTAGAATAAACGTCGAACGAGACCTCCTCCTGGTTCACACCCTGAACGCCAGAACTTTGCGGGTTGTTTTCTAGTGACTCGTTAGATTATACCTGAAAATCGTAGTTACCATCCCACCGCCAAGACATTGCTATATTTTTTTGAGGAAAATGTTTGAAAATTTTGAACGATATGTTCAAATGAGAAATGTGCATCGTTAAATACAAAAAACTTTTGGCCCCTATACACATCGTATAGGCCTATACGATAGCATATAGGATACTATACGCATCTTATAGTGCAATACTATACAGTTTAGGGTACGAGGTACCTTCTGCAACTAGTCAACCATCATATCACTATACGCTGCGTATAGCCCTATACGCGGCGTATAGTGATGTGATGGTTGACCAGATGCAGAAGGTACCTCGTACCCTAAACCTCATCATATTGCACTATACGATGTGTATAGGGGTTGGAATGACCATAGGTATGATGTTGTCGTGCGTTTGAAATTGTGAAGAGCCTATACGCCTCGTATTGGCCTATACGAGGCGTATAAGTCTATGTCCCATTAGCATATTCCGTGTCCCATTAGTAGTCCCCTCAAATAATACTCTTTTAATCATTTTTTATTATTTTTTCTCTCTTTTTCACTTACAAAAGAATTATAAAGGTTAGAATATAGTTGGTAACTATTTCTTTCTCTTTTTTCCACTTACAAAAGAATTATAAAGGTTAGAATATAGTTGGTAAATATAAGAAATTATAATTTAATCCATATATATTATCCTTATAATTTAAATATAAGGAAAAATATAAAGAATAAGATGGAGTAAGTAATTTAAAAAGTTTTTTTTTAAATTTACCTAAAATATAAGGATAATGCATGATTTACAAAACCAATTGTGAGTGCTCTTAGAGCATTCATAATAGGTTTTGTAAATCATGTCTGATGATTCCAAGCTCGTTTATCATGTACCCTGCGAGTGCGAGTCGGAAGGGGTAGAACATTTGGACAAGGAATCGAACGTAACAAAACCCCAGGGTTTAAAGTAAGTACACAAAACCTGTAATTAACCCTACTTGTTTAAATGACTATGTGTTTAGGGTATGCTAGTGTACGGTGTCACACCCCAGTTCTCAGATACTAGTTACATTGACATTGATACAGAAACACACAGCGGAAGACTAACACATCAAAAATTTTATTATAATAATATTGTTTTACAAACTGGATCTGACTAAATTTCAAAACATGGTTCCTAACAGGAACCTACAAAACTGGCCTTATGGTTCCATGAACTCGCCACAACTCAGGCCTTATGGTTATTCCCAAACCTAACTTCAGTCAACCTAGCCCAAAACGTCATCTTTATATACACCACTTGGAATGCCGACAAGCAAGCCTCTAAGCTAGTGATCACCTGTGCTCAAAACATTTTAAAACATTTGGGTCAACATAATGTTGGTGAGTTCATAAACAAAATCATGTTTTCATAATTGTATCTATGATACGAAATAATCGTCCGTCCCAAATCCCCACCTAGTAGCCACAACTAGGCTGTAGGAATTTATTATATATATACTGACGACTCCCTTGATACTAGCATCAAAAGTACCGACCATAACAAGGGGATCAGTCTCGTCCCTCAGTCCTATCCTACCTCGACGGTAATAAGCGCTATTTGCGGGTATATATACATGGAATTATCATAGGGATCATCCTTAAAACATAACTTGTTTTAAGATATAAAACCACTTGAAAACATTTCACATCAAGCACAGTTCAGAGGAACTCACCTCAAAGCACTTCCCCTAGTTTACTGTATATCTTAGATCATACCCACATTACTATAATTAGTACTACTATCTTATATAAACGAACCTCGGGTAGTCAGAAATCTTACCTCGGTACTATCTACGGCAATTTGAAGACGAAACGCTAGAAACCGAACTCTCTAACGCGAACCGGGGCTTGGGATCGTATCTCCAGGGAGGTGTGTGTGTAAAAGTGGTGTGTGAAGTGTCTGGAAAAGGCTGAACTCGACCATCTATTTATAGGGAAAATTTCCATGTCGTGACGGACCGTTACCAGGGGTGACGGTCCGTCACCCAATTGCCTGGCGGTTACGTACTTGCTGACCACGTAACGGACCATTACGGGATGTCACGGTCCGTCACGAGGCTGAGTCAGAGAACACATGTCAGAAACCCTAAAATCGCCTCTGGTATTTGCGGCATGGACCGTCATGACGGGTGATGGTCCGTCATGGGTCGTAACCGACCGTTATCTGTGGTGACGGTCCGTCATAAATTTATTTTCCAAATTTTCACTTTTGGCCCTTGTAGTTTGATTTTTTTGTACCTTTGGTCCTTGTACTTTTTATTTTCCTTGGGAAGCAAGGGCCAAATTTTCACATTTGGTCCTTGTATTTTTCAAATTTTCACTTTTGGCCCCTCTTTAAGAAATTTCGTCCTAGAAATTCAATATCACTCGAACAAATGTGGATACTTATCTTTCATTTGTTTGGTTAATTCCTAGGTTTGATCGACACCCTTTCGACCTTGCCATTGAACTAATACCATTGGTATTGTCTCCATTCTTAGCTTTCGATATTGTGTACCTAAGATCTTAACAGGTTGCTCGGTGAAGTAAAGTTTATCATTATTATGCACATCATCCAATGTAATTGCCGGAGTTGGATCTGCCAAGCACTTGCGTTGACAAGATACATGAAAAGTATCATGGATACCTTGCAATTCTTCAGACAATTCTAATTTACATGCCACTGCCTTGACTCTTGCAGTGATCTTATAGGGTCCAATATATCTCGGTCCCAATTTTCCTCATTTTCTGAATCTTACAACACCTTTCCTTGGTGAAACTTTTAACATAACATAATCATCGACTTGAAATTCTAAAGGTCTTCGGCGTCTATCTGCGTAATTCTTCTGCCTGTATTGGGTAGTTTTCAATCGTTGTTTAATCTAAACTATCTTATCAGTTGTTTCCTTTAAGATTTCTGGTCTAGATAACTGACTATCTCTGACTTCAGTCCAACAGACTGATGTTCTACATTTCCTACCATATAAAGCCTCGAATGGCGTAGTTTTGATACTTGAGTGGTAGCTGTAGTTGTAGGAAAACTCGATTAGCGGTAGGTGATTATTCCAGCTACCTCTGAAATCGATTGCACAAGATCTTAACATATATTTTGGGGTTTGAATAGTTCTTTCACTCCGTCCATTAGTCTGAGGGTGATATGATGTACTCATGTTAATCTGAGTCCCCAATTATTTTTGGAAACTAGTCCAGAATCTAGATATGAACCGACCGTCTCTATCAGAGATAATAGATAATGGTATGCCATGGTGGCTCACAATCTCATTGATGGTATAATCTAGCTAACTTATCCACTGGATAATTCTCGTTAATAGGAATAAAATGTGCCGACTTGGTCATTCTATCGACCACAACCTAAATAGCGTCATGCCCTTTTTGATTTTTTGGCAATTTTGTGACAAAGTCCATTGTAATTATATCCCATTTCCACACAGGTATCTCTAGCTGTTGTTGTTGACCTGCGGGTTTCTGATGTTCGATTTTCACTTGAAGACTTAGACATGTCTCTATGTACTAGACTACCGACCTTTTGATGTTCGGCCACCAGTAATGATTCTTCAAGCCCTTGTACATTTTATTTGCTCCGAGATGTATCGAGTACTTTGATTTGTGAGCTCCGTCCATCACTTTCGTTTGAATTTCTCTAAATTTAGGAATCTAGATTCTATGACCAAATCTCAGGATTTCGTCATCGTCTTTGGTTAGTAACTTCTCCTTCCCAACCATATGTTCCTTCTTAATGTTGTCGTCTTTTAATGCTTGGGTTTGAAACTCTTTAATTTGATCCATCCATTCAACCTTGATTTCTAACCTTAGTGCCCTTATTCTAATTGGTTTGATTCTCTCTTTCTGTCTTAAGGCATCTGCCACTACATTAGCCTTCCCTGGATGGTATTTGATTTCACCGTCATAGTCGTTGATGAGTTCCATCCATCTCCTTTGTCTCACATCCAATTATTTCTGATCGAATATATGTTAGAGACTTTTATGGTCTGAATATATCATATACTTAGTACCATACAGATAGTGTCTCCAAATATTTAGAGCAAACACTACGGCACCAAGTTCTAAGTCGTGTGTGGTATAGTACTTCTCATGAACTTTAAGTTGTCATGATATGTAGGCTATCACCTTATCTCGTTGCATCCGCACACAACCCAGACCAATTCGGGAAGCATCACGGTAAATTACGAAGTCATTATTTCCCGTCAGGTAATGTTAGGATTGGTGCACTACTAAGTTTCTGCTTAAGAGTATTGAATGATTCTTTTTGTTTCTGAATCCATTCAAACCTTGCTGCTTTCTGAGTTAAAGCGATTAATGGAGTAGCTATTTTGGAGAAGTCTTGTATAAATCTCTGGTAGTAACCAGCTAGACCAAGAAAGCTTCGAATCTCAATGAGTGTTTTTGGAGTTTCCCACTTCATGACAGCTTCAATCTTAATTGGATCTACTTAAATTCCCTATTTGTTTATGACATGTCCAAGGAACTGTACCTCTTGTTTCTAAAACTCGTATTTGGAAAACTTTTCATACAATTTATCGTGTCTTAAAGTTTCCAAGATTATCTTAAGATGATTAGCATGTCCTTACGGATTTCGGGAGTAGATAAGGATATCGTCTATGAACACTATAACGAATTTATCATGGAATGGTTTACAAACTCGGTTCATTAGATCCATCAATGCCCCGGGAGCATTTTTTAGACCAAATGACATAACCAAGAATTCATAGTGTCCATATCGGGTTCTAAAGGCAGTTTTACGTACATCTTCCTCTTGTACCTTTAACTGTTGATACCCAGATCTAAGATCGATCTTTGAGAAATAATTTGCTCCTTGTAACTGATAAAACATCTATTCTCGGTAATGGATACATGTTCTTTATAGTGAGTTTATTCAGTTCTCGATAATCTATGCACATACGCATACTCCAGTCTTTCTTCTTTACAAACAGCACAGGTGCTCCCCATGGTGAAGAGTTTGTACATATAAAACCTTTGTCCAATAGTTCGTTGATGTGCATGTGTGATAAGTGAAAATATAATAAATATATTTTTGAGATGGTTTCACGAGATCACGTTTTAAATTTATAAAATGATAATTACTTTAACTTAAAACAAACACAACAGGAAAGTGTAGCTATCGCAACGTAATATAGTTTAGGTAAGAACCAAGTATCTAACCAATAGACACAATCGAGTTCCAATACTCAAATTTTGTTATCGTTTAGTCGGATTAATTAGTGAGTGAGTTTTGTGTGCTTGTGAAGTAGATAAGTAAATGACAGAAGTAAATGATGGTAAAGTAAATAACAGAAAAGTAAAAATGTGCGTGATGTGTGTAACAGAAATGTAACGAACAGAATAGTAAATAGCAGAAAAGTAAATATCTCGGAAATGATCAGGTCTCGAAGAGTATTGCTTTGGGCTTCGAATCCTCTTGGTACACGATAATGTTAAGTTGACTAATTCAGTGGTATGACTACTACAAACTTGTGACCCTGGTCACCGCTAGAGCCTCGTCCTCACGACATTTGATTCACGAATTAAAATCTTTAAATTAAAATAGTAGAGCCACCCGTTAGGGAAAACTTTTACCCTCAACCTTTTGAATGTTATCTCCAGGTTGGTTTAAGACATCGAACTTAAATGCTTTATATTATAGTTAAATAGGTGATTATATTTTGCTAACTGGGAGGCGGAGTAACAATGGGACCGAGTATAAAGACGTACCGTTCCCATCATGAGTTCACCAATTCTTGATCTCATGATAAGTTCGTATAAAGACGTACGACCTTAATAATGTTGACCAAGCCTTGGCTTATCAATATCTGCTTGTATAAAGACGTACAAGCTTCAAAGGAAGTTTGATTAAAAAGGTTTTACGATCTTACACTTTAAAATCAAGAACACTCACAAATATAAAGACGGATTTCGACAATAATAAAATCCCACCAGATGGTGGTTTTACGAGCGAATAATTAAAGACATAAACATACCACTAGATTAATACGTCAAACATTAACATGCACCAAACTTCATCTTCACCCTAGCAATACAAAGAGTTTAGCCACGAATGGCCATACTAACTAGCGTAACGCTGAGTTTCGTAGGCTCCCCTATTGCGGAACAAAGAGGAGGAGCCTCTCTACTCTACTCTAACTACGAACTACTCTCTCTCTCTGGATAGTGTTTTGCTTGTTCTTTTGGTGTGTTGAATGAAGAATCCAAGGCTTCTATTTATAGGCCTCAGACTGAGCAATGCACGGTCGTGCATTGGATTGCACGGGCATGCAAACACCTAGGAAATCATAAGGTACGAGTGGCAGTGTACTGGGAACTGTTGGGAGCAAGAGAGGGCAATGCACGCCCGTGCGTTTGGGATGCACAACCTGCTGCCAGTTTTGTCTTTTAGCTGCTGGTTGACTCTTTGTTGACCAATTTTGACTTCTTAGGGGTCAAAGCTCGGGAATGATCCTTCTAGAAGCTTGAAGTCTTGGTGTTTTTGATAAATTTCATCTTGATTTATATTTTAAACACCATATAACCTACAATTACAAAATATAAATGTTTTAAGTATCAATTGCAAGGTTATTATTCGATTAGTACCATAATATGTGGATTATTATGCATGCAAAACATGTATAAATAATGGCACATCATTCATGAATCTGTTTCATCAGCTCCTTCAATTCTGAAGGTGCTAAACGATATGGTGCTCTAGCTATAGGTATGAGGTTAGTTCAGAATTCGATTTGTCGATCTAGTGGGAGACCGGGTAATTCTTCCGAAAAAACATTTGGGTGATCGCTTACTAAAGGAATGTCCGTAATTTTTCATTCGGGTTTAGCATCTAACACATATGCTATGAATACATTACACACTGCTTTCACATATTTATTAGCCTTAGCTACAGAAATAGTCTCAATCTTATTTTCATCACTATTGTATTATATCAACATAGACTCTCCGTTAGGCTTACATATCCTAATAGTCCATTGATCACAATTGATCTGAGTTTGGCATTGGTTTAACTAATCCATTCCTAGGATAACATCGTATTCGCTCATACTCATGGGTATTAATTCCAATAATGAATCTTGTAATCTACATTATTCGATTATCCTAATCTGCTCCCCATTCGCCGTCTCAAATATATAAACACGCTTGAGTGGCGTAGGTCTCATGCTTAAATGTAAACTAAATGCATCTGAGACAAAACTTCTATTCGCCCATGTGTCGATTAGTATTTTAGCATAAATATTATTAATTAAAAGCGTACCGGGCAATACTCTGGCATTGGCATTCCCTTTTCCATCACCGAGTACAAATACTCGACTTGTACTTTTAGCCCCTCCCCTAGGATTTTGTTGAACAGGTTTAGGACAATTCCACTGCAAATGTCTCATTTCGTTACAATTGTAACATTTGAGTGTCGGACAATAAGTCGCAATATGCCCCGGATTCTGGCATTTATTGCATTTAATTCCCTGGGAATCTCTTCTGCAATTACTTCCCTCTCTCCTAGAGAATTTGTTAAAATTTACAGCTCTAAACCCGTACACAGTCTCCTATTGGTTTTAGTTTTGCCTCTACTGTTTTACTTCTAACGATTTCTCAGCCATTGCTTTTGCTTCTTGAGCTACCACTTTGTCGTACTTCATGGCACTAAATGTCAAGGCTGCATCCATGGTTTGTGGTGCATAGGTTTTCAATAGTGTGCGTACCTTCAGTGGTAATCCTCTTACAAAGTGTTTAATTCTTCAAGTTTTAGGTGTCACCAGGTGTGGCACCAGTCTTGACATTTCATCAAATTTGGTCGCATACTCCAAATAGGTCATATTTCCATCTTCCAACCGTTGAAAATACTCCTTGATCTTGTCAAGTTCATTTTGAGGACAAAATTTCTGAAGAACTAACTCTTTAAATTCATCCCATTTCATGTTATCAATGGCCTGTTCACCTTTGGCTTGTTTGACGGATTCCCACCAATTCAATGCCTAAGTCTCAAAAGAGTTAGCAGCAAATTTGACCGCCTGGTCACTACTGCATTTGCTAAGCTTTATGATGGCTTCCATTTTATTAATCCATTGGGTAGCATCAACAACTCCCTTCTTGCCATCAAATGGCCTAGGATTACATCCTCTAAAAGATTTGTAATTGCATCCTTCATGGTTCTTAGTTCTTACTACAGAGCTGTGGTTGGTGTTACCATTAGTTCCTCTAATATTATTGGTCCCTCGGTCCAACCCCCATTCTTATTGTAAGAGCTTCATCCAACAGTCCAGGTATTGTGGTTCGTAGTGCCTTAGTAACTTCACTAGCAACTGCTTCCTGAACTGTGTTTCTGTTATGATTACCTCCTTAGAATGAGGTTTCGTGTCAGTATTGGTGTTATCGTTTGTCTCTTGATATATATCAGTATCATCATTTGCTTGAGTACGAGACCTACTAAAGGGAGTTCGACCCTTTCCATTACCTCTTCCTCTTTCGGCCATTTAATACCTACACACAGATGTATGATATCAAAATTCGTTAACTGATTATAATCCAGAAATCCAGAAATTAAAGACATTTGGCCAAAAATGCAGTTAATTATCTGTTTTCTTGGTATTACCCATTATATGTCATAATGATCATCAACATCTCTATTTACGACTTTAGCTTATCCTATGGCATTCCAGCTATCCTCAAAGCTCTAGTTTAAGTCTAGATACTAACTCTTCATTAGTATCTAAATCTCTTAAACGGTGGCTCTGATACCAACTTGTCACACCCCATTTCCCGGATACTAGTTACAGCAGAAACACACAGCAAAAGACTAAAACTTCAAAACTTTTATTATGATAATATTGTTTTACAAACTAGATCTGACTGAATTTCAAAACATGGTTCCTAACAGAAACCTACAAAATTGACCTTATGGTTCCATGAACCTGCCATAATTCAGGCCTTATGGTTATTCTCAAACCCCTTTTAGTCAATCTAGCCCAAAACGTCATCATTATATACACCACCTTAAATGCCGACAAACTACAAGCCTCTAAGCTAGTTATCACCTGTGCTTAGAACATTTTAAAACATTTGTGTCAACGTAATGTTGGTGAGTTCATAAACAAAATCATGTTTTCATAATTGTATCCATGATACAAAATAATCATCCGTCATGAATCCCCACCTAGTAGCCTCAACTCGGCTCTGTGCTTTTATTATATATATATAAATATATATATATATATATAAATATATATATATATATGGGAGGATCAAATAAGAAGTAGTTTTTCGTTAAAAAATCTAAGAAATGACAAAAACCTAAAAAAACTATATCAAACGAACTTCGATTGAGCTAATTTCAGCGGCGTTGGAACCGTCTCGTCGAACTCTACCATCTTATATTTTTGGGTTTAGCTTTTAAGGTTTAGATTTTATGTTTAAATTTTAGGGGTTTAGCCTTAGGTTTTAGCTTTTAGTGTTTAGATTTTATGCTTTAGGTTTTTTTTTTGGGATGGGGGTTTAGGTTTTTGGGGGTGGGTTTAGGTTGGGGGGGTTGGGGGAGTTTAGGTTTTTTTTTGGGGGGTGGGGGTGGTGGTTTTAGGCTTTTTGGGGTAGGGTTGGAGGGGGGTTTAGGTTTTCGGGGGTGCGCGTGGAGGGGGATTTAGGTTTTTGGGTCCGGGTTAGGGTTCGATGAGACGGTTCTAATGCCACTGGAATGTGCTCAATCGGAGTTCGTTTGACCCACTTAGTATTTCTTAGCGAAAAACCATTTTTTAGTGGAACCGTCCCCTATATATATATATATATATATATATATATATATATATATATATATATATATATATATATATATATATACTGGCGACTCCCTGTCTACTGGCATCACAAGTACCGGCAGTAACGCGAGGATCAGTCTTGCCCGTCAGTCCCATCCTACCTCGACCGTAATAAGGGCTATTTACGTGTATATATACATGGAACTATCATAGGTATCATCCTTAAAACATAACTTGTTTTAAGATATAAAACCATTTGAAAACATTTTACATCATGCACAGTTTAGAGGAACTCACCTCAAAACACTTCCCCTAGTTACTGTAATATCAATGCTTTAGGTATATCCTAGATCATACCCACATTACTGTTGGTTATCGTGCACCGGTTTTAACAATACTTTTATAAAATCAGATTTACAATGGCGGAAGCGTAAACAATAGTACACGATAATAAAGTTCGAAACTTTATCAGACAGTGATCTGATTACATGACGTTTAGACAATAAAAAATATAAAACGCAACCATAGGGTGTTTAGAGTTTATACCTTTTACGATCAACCTAAACTCACACGATGGGTGCAACGAACGTTACACTAGTTGACACGTACCCGTAAAAACCCGATCTCGTCTCATGATGTAGTGCAAAGCACACATCTTATTTTCTATTGTTTTCGTGTGTTTTAGGTTGTTTTACATTTGTTTTGAGTCATTTTTAGTTCGTTCTGAGTCTTTGTCATGTTTACAGGTGCTCATGAGAATTACAAGTCAAATCATGAAGAAACCGAGCATGAGAACAAGTCCCAAGAATAAAATGCAAAAAAATGGGAATATTGAGTCTTCACGGTACGCGAAGCAGAGAAGCCCAAGTCTCGTGGTACGCGAGGAAATTCAAAACTGGGCACGACTAATTTATTCCTCGCGGTACGCGAGGAACCTAGCCATATCTCTCGTGGTACGCGAGAGACATAAAATCCGTGAAAAAGCCCAAAATCGATTATATTAGGTTTTTGAATGCTATTATGATGAGAGTTCGAGTTTTGGCCGTCAAAGCAGTTCTTAGAGTCGATTCTAGGAGTTTAGAGGTGGATAGAAGGCTAAAGTTGAAGACTTTGGATCCCGGGTTCGTTAGATTAGCGTATTTGGTTTCAAAGTTCGAATCTTTATCTTTGTTTTCTGTGTTTGAACCTATGTTCTTGTTTGATACTTCTGTTTTGAATGTTTTAAGCTTGATTCTAGGCTAAAACTTTAATACTGCCTAGGTTTGTGATGATTGCTAAGTAAAGTTATGATTTTTGTCGGTTTTTGGATTCGTATGTTGGATTAATGATCTTTTAAAGATTTGGGATTGATTATTATGATGAATACGCATGTTTAGATTTGTTTTGCAATTGATTATAAGTTCTGTATGTTATTTGTGGATGTATTACAGTTTGAATAGTGTATATAGATCATAGACTGTGTGTTTGTGGTTGTTTGTATGGTTTGCTAGACGTAGTAGCCATAGGACCTGTAGTTGAGAGTTCAATAGATCTGAATGTTCATCTTATCTCGATACCCGAAAGGTGATAGCTAATCGCTTAGTCTTCGTATTAGGATTCCGAGTGTGAATTGTCTGAGAGGAGATTCCCTTAGGTTCTTAGTGATTGTTGCTAGTCCAAGTTATAGTGTGTTGATTTGAGATTACCCCGTGCATCTTTGATGTGTTGTGGACATTGAGACCGAGAGGTGAATTGTCTTTTGGGTACATTGTCATTGTTGGAAAGACTGAAAGGTAATCCGACCATCTGGTGAGTTTAGTACATTTTTAGGTTTCTTAGTTGGTGACACCCTAAGAGTGATTAGGGATCCACTAGGCTGTCTAGAGCTGTTATTCTTAGATACCCAGATCCATCATAGTTTCCATAACCGGTATAAGTCTGCGCTTTGCAAGTAGGATTCCGACCTATGTGGTATTCTTCCCATTCCTGATATTCCCGAAGTCCTTGTCTGATAATTAGAATCGATCTTTAGTATTCTGCATTGTTAGTTTAATCAGTAGTGTAGAAAACCCCCCAATCAATCATCTTTAGTTTGAGTCGGAGTCTAGTTAGCTGTGATAGTGTCTCTAGGGTTCGATAATCAGGTTTACCATTAAGTTGTGCTACACTCGATAGGTTCACTTGCCTGTTAGTGCGGTCTAGTTAATAGGTATTCCATTTATTACTTAGGAGTCTATATTAGGTTTTCTTTATTAGTTTTTATAGACCGTCTAGGCGACATCAAGTTTTTGGCGTCGTTGCCGGGGACATTAGGCAATAGCAATATTAGCTTTGACTAGTTCTTTGTGTGATTTTTGGTTATTTTCTTTCTTTTATTTTGAGTCTTAATTTTGTGCTTTGTCCTATCTGCTACTTGTGTGTCTAATTTAGGATCGAGTCTTTTTGTGTTTTGAGTCTTTCTTAATTTTCTTTGTGTCTTTCAGTATATGTAACGTACTCGTTTGCAAGGATTGCCACAGTATTCAGCTTACGAAGAGCCCGAACGAGAGCTTCACGAAATCACCCGCGACTTCCGGGAGCGTTTGAAAACATTATGCACAAACCAGGTACGTCCCACTAGCCAAGTTCCTTTTCCTAATATGGGCGACGCTGACCCACCAGCGAGATGTATCGTACACCAGAGAGCAAGTGATGGGGCCACCAGGGCGCGATCTTCGATCGCTCGCCCCACTATCCCTAATACCAATACTTGGTAAATCTCATCACATGTCATGAGTATGATCAGTCTTGCTACTCAGTTCCATGGCCTCGTGGATGAGGATGCACCGAACATCTGTCCTGCTTCGCGCGCATATGTGATACCTTCAATATCACGGGTGTATCTAAGTACGCAATTTATTTGCGTCTCTTTCCATTCTCGCTCTCTGGTCGTGCTTCCACTTGGCTTGACACCCTCCCTGACAATTCCACCACCACTTGGGAGGATCTTCAAGCCAAGTTCCTTAAAAACTACTATCCACCTTCTAGGGCCGCTTGACTTAGGGACTAAATCCACTCCTTCCGGATGGACCCTGGCGAGCCTTATCACATGGCCTGGGAGCGGTTCAACGCCCTGTTGAGCCGATGTCCCCAACATGGTCTGTCTGACTGGGCGATTGTGGAGAAGTTCTATAATGGCCTCACCTTCGAGAATCAGCAAATGTTCAACACTGCTGCGAAAGGCCATATCATGGATAAGTTGGAACCCACTGAATGCGAGGAGATGTTTGAGAGCTTCGCTCTAGCTGAGCAACAATGGCCATCTACTAGGACTTCCATTCCTAGTGCTAGAGCACCCGCCTCTTCTCCTAGAGGTGTGCATCTGGTCAACCCTAATACTAGCATGGCTGATGCACTCGCAGCGGAGGCGAATGATATAAATGAGCTGAAGCTGAGTGCTCAAAGGTGCGAGGTGTGGAGAGGAGGCCACGACACCATAGACTGCCCCATCAGTCAGCATGAGCATGTTAATTTCGTGGGCAACCAGAACCGAGGGTACAATAATAACTATAACAATCCTTATGGCTCAGGATGGAGATCTGTAAACAACTCGCCTTGGTTTAATGCCCGCCCTAATCATAATGGAGGAGGTGAAGAAGGAGCGAGTTCTGGGAGCAGTGCTAGGGATAAGAAGATTGAAGAGATGCTGGAGAACCAGACTCAGATGCTCGCTCATTTAGTGTAAAGAGACAAGGAGACCCAGCAGAGGTTGGATGCACAAGATACCCTGCTAAGAAATCAGCATTCTGCATTCCAGGACCGGTAGCGCACGATGGGAGACATCGCTAAGAGCCTAAAGGATAGACATGGAGGTCCATCTTCAGGCCCTAATGCTTCAGTGATGGTCGTGTCGACTAGGAGTCGAAGAGTAAAGGAGAGTAGTGTAACATCCCAAAAATAAAACGACAATTAAAATAAAGGTTTAAACTCGAGACGAACGGAATAAATGAACGAAGCGTGATGGGCCGGGCCGGATGGGACGACGAACTTGGAGGGCGAACTTGAGGGGAGGAGTCTTCTCCCTTTAAATAACCAACACACTCCACCATTCTCTCATTTGCAAGTTCTAGAGAGAGAAACCGTAGAGAGAGAAAGTTGGCGGATCGACCCGAGATTGAAGAAGTGTGTTACTCCATAGCTCATGAGCAAAAGCTCCGAATCAGAAGCTCGATACAGGTAACGATCTGATCTAGATCTGAGTTTTTGTTCGTTTTGGGGTTTTCAGGTTTTGGATAAAAAGATGGCATTTTTATGTATGAAACTTGAATATAAACATAGATCTAGCATTTAGAATGAAAAATGAACGTTTTGAACGTAGAAAGTTGGGGTCTTGACGAAATAAGATCCACATGCATGGATTTAGGGTTCTTGAGGAAGAAGACAGCCCCGTGGGTGAACTTGTTAAGTTCGCTTGAGAGTTTAGGCGAACTTAGTCAAGCGAACTTGATAAGTTCGCTGGAAGTCCATAACAGGCGAACTTGTGTAAGTTCGCTATGTGTAAGTTCACTGAAGGGTAACTACAGGCGAACTTGGTAAGTTCCCCAGGCATGTTCGCTTGGTTTTATTGGGCGAACTTAGCCTTAAGTTCGCCTAATTTAGAATGGTTAAACCATTAGAGTAGGAATTAGGTCTAATGTGTATTTAACTACTCAATCCAGATCATACGTGACGTTATTGGGCCTTTGTTTAGGACAACCGAGACTAGCTTATCAGGTGAGTTCTAGAAGCCCTTCTTTAAATGTTTTAATTAATGTTTCTGGGTTGGTATGCATACATATAAAATGATGTTTACAAAACGAAGTTTATGAAATGATGTTTACGAAGGATGATGTTATGAAATGTTTTTCCAGACGAAGTTTACGAAAGGTTTATGAATGAAACATTATTTAATAAAACGTACGAATGCTTTAACTAAAATTAGGTAAAGGTTTTGTGAAAGTCACGAATGAACGAATCTGCCACGAGTTCCTACGGGAGCTAGGGTATGTATGTATGTATTGGCCTTACCCTTACGGAGGTCCTTTGTGGCTGGCTAACGGTTGTACAACTGGTTGAGGATGGGGTGACGACGGTCACCCATGGGATTACCGGGATCCCGATGGTAGGTACTATTCCCTGCGTGGGAACAGTGCCTAAGGTATGCTTAGTCTTCCTAGAGGTAACGAGCCTTAGGAGACATGTGTATGGTCTTCCTAGAGGTAACAAGCCTTAGGAGACATGTGTTTGGTCTACCTAGAGGTAACGAGCCTTAGGAGACCTGGGTGACGTATGACTTAGAGGTAACGAGCCTTAAGTTCCTCCGCTGGTATGCGATATACGGAATTGACGGTTATGAGAAGGCGCATATTCGGTTTATTTTGACTTATCTTATGATGTTATGATGATGGTAAGTTTTTACATGCTTTACGTACGCTTTTGTTAAATAAATGAATGTTATGTTTTTGGCAAAATGCTTATGTTAAAGCTTTATGTAAAGCTAGAACTCACCAGCGTAGCTGACTTTTAGTATGCACATTCAGGTTAAGGACAGGTATGAAGGTGGAATGGTGATGCTTGGCTGGCGAAAGGAGTTACCCGGTTGATCATGAAGGCTGGCATCCCGTTATGAGTTGTTTATGTTATGTTTACGCTTTTTTGACAATGTTTACGCGTAAGCATGTTGAACAATGTTATGTTACGTTTGAAATGAAATTTTCCGCTGCGTTATTTGATATTCAAGTTTAAGAACTGTTTGTGAATGAGTAAATACAACAAGTAAGGCCTCCCGGGTTTGGGGCCTTACAAGTTGGTATCAGAGCAACTTTTTGAGAGATTCGGACACTCCCAGTGCCTGAACTTAAACTGTGAATGGGACCGAGAGTGAATGCTAGTACGGGAAACTCGAGCCACAGCATCAGGTATGAAAGTAGTGTATGAATAGTATGCCTTAGAACGTGTTAAGTTAGGACTAGTGTTCTGATGGAATCACAAAGGTGGTCAAATAGAAATCGAAAGGTAGTGTAATGGTTAATTGTAGATGGCCAGTGTAAATTAACATCTTACATTACTTGTTGAATTCTATTTGTTAACTAGCGTGATGACATTAGATTCCTTGTCTTATAGAACGAAATGGTGGGATGAAAGAGCCAAAGGCGTGGTAGGGGCCGTACCGGCGGTCGTACCGGTGGGCGTAATAGGACTCCTACTCGTCAGGAGTACAGTGAAGAGGGAAATGTTCACATGGAACCGGAAAACAGTATGCAAGAAACTGAACGGACTCCCGTGGAAGAACAACATTTCACTTTCGAACCGGAAGTGAACGCGGCCCTAGCACGCTAGTTTACTGAGCTGATGAAGGCTTCTTTGCCAGATCTATTGGCAGAAGCATTGAAGAAGGCTAATGAGACAGGTGGCTCTAACCCGACAACTGGTGCCGTGGACAATGAGGCTGTCAACGCACCGCTTACTCGAGGTTGTGACTACAAATCCTTTAAGGCATGTGACCCGCCTGTTCTGACTGGGAAGAAAGACGTGGTGGCTACCTTTGACTGGGTGATCCGTATGGAAGCCGCTATTCGTCTAAGTGAATGCCGAGCAAATCAAATTGTGAAATTTGCTGCTAATTCCTTGATGGAGGAAGCATCGCACTGGTGGGAAGGTGTACGCCAGGCTAAGGGGGATGAGGCGGTGGACTCAATGATGTGGACTGACTTGAAAACTCTGGTGATCAAGAATTTCTGTCTAAGGAACGAGATCGAGAAGGTAGAGAGAGAATTTATGGGATTGAGAGCCGGAAGCATGACGCACCGGTAGTATACTACCCGATTCAATGAACTGGCACGTCTGGTGCCACACCTTATCATAACTGAAGAGAGGAAGATTGCTTGCTACATTCAAGGATTGCCGGACGAGGTCGGCACTTATGTTACGGCAAACGCCCCTACTGCGTACAGTTCTATCGTAGAACTGAGTGGTGTGGTGTTCGACGATCTGGCACTGAACGTTGTCACTATTGATGAGCCGAAGAAGAAATCGAGTTTTCTGGCCAAACGGGCTGGCGAGAAACTGTTTGGGGCTCGGGATAAATAGGCTAGAGTGGGTGAGACAACGGTTTATGGAAAATGTGGAGGAAGGCACGAGGGTGAATGTAGTATGGGGACAAATCTGTACTTTAAATGTGGCAAGACCGGGCACTACTCCCGGGAATGCCCACAAGGTATCAAATGTTATAATTGTGGGGGGGAACGGACACATGAGCCAGGAATGCACTAAGCCAAGGATGGGGGAAGTGGAAAAGGGAAAGGCCTGGAGAAGAAAGATGAGTAGCCCCGACCAAGGACCCGAGCATACGCATTGACGCAGGAGGAGGCAAAGGTGGACCCCGATGTGGCGTCAGGTATGTTCATCCTTGACAACACTTTTGTTTCTGTGTTATTTGATTCGGGTGCTAGTAAAAGCTTTATATCTGTTGCGTTCTGTAAAAAGGTAAAATATGCAGTTAGCAAATTAGAAAGAGAATTTAGTGTAGTTGTTGATTCCACAATAAAGATAGAAGGCCATAGGTTCCCTGTCCGCTTGTATGTTATGGTTTTGGGAGGGTTTGATGTCGTTCTGGGTATGGATTGGTTAACTGCCAACGAAACACAAATTATATGCAAACGAAAGATAATCCGACTCAAGGCTCCAGATGGTAGCGAAGTTGAGGTTTTAGGGGACCGTGACGCCCCGATGCCGAATGTCATCTCGATGATTAAGGCCACCGATTACTTGAGGTGCGAAGCTTATCTGGTGTACGTGATTGACAAGTGTAAGGAAGTGAAGGAACTAGATGATGTACCCATGGCACGCGAGTACCCGGAGGTGTTTCCAGAGGAGTTGCCTGGGAAACCACCCGACAGAGAGATTGAGTTCTGAATCAACTTAGTACCAAATGCGCAGCCCGTGGCTAAGGCTCCATATCGACTAGCACGAGTGGAGATGAAAGAACTTATGGTACAATTAGAGGAGTTACTTTAGAAGGGATTTATCAAACCGAGCATTTCACCGTGGGGTGCTCCGGTGTTGTTTGTTAAAAAGAAAGATGGCGCTATGAGGATGTGTATTGACTATAGGGAATTGAACAAACGTACGGTGAAGAACAAGTACCCTTTACCAAGGATCGAAGACCTGTTTGATTAATTACAGGGCGCAAGTTGTTCTCAAAAATCGACCTTCGATCCGGGTACCATCAGCTGAAGGTAAGAGATGAAGATATACCGAAAACTGTGTTTCGCACGCGCTATGGACATTTCGACGTCCGCGTAATGTCCTTCGGATTGACGAACGCCCCCGCGACATTCATGGATTTAATGAATAGGGTATGTCGACCGATGCTGGACCGATCGGTAATTGTGTTCATAGATGATATCCTCATCTACTCCAAGAATGAGGGTGATCACGCATGTCACTTGAAGGAGGTGTTGGAAGCTCTGAAGAAGGAAAAGTTGTATGCTAAGTTCTTCAATTGCGCGTTTTGGCTTAGGGAAGTCCAATTCCTAGGTCACGTCATTAACCCGAGCGGCATTGTGGTTGATCCAGCAAAGATAATGACAGTAAGAGAATGAGATATTCCTAAGACACCAACAGAGGTTCGCAGTTTCTTGGGGTTGGCGGGCTACTATCGGAGATTCATCCAGGATTTCTCAAAAATAGCTTCGCCTTTGACAAAGTTAACATGAAAAGAAGTAAAGTACGAGTGGGGTCCGACCCAGGAAGATGCGTTTAAGGAACTGAAAGAGAAGTTAACCCAAGCTCCAGTCTTGGCCCTTCCCGAGGGCAACAAAGACTTGGTAGTATACTCTGACGCTTCGGTTCAGGGATTAGGGTGTGTGCTGATGCAACGCTGAGAGTGATCGAATATGCATCACGACAACTGAAAGTTCATGAAGTCAATTATCCGACTCATGATCTGGAACTTGTTGCTGTTGTGTTCGCATTAAAAGTTTGGAGGCACTACCTTTACGGGGTAAATTTTACCATATACTCTGATCATAAAAGTTTGAAGTACTTATTCGAACAAAAGGAGCTGAATATGAGGCAGAGATAATGGTTGGAACTTTTGAAGGATTATGATTGCGAAATCATATACCATCCTGGAAAGGTAAATGTGGTGGCCGACGCTCTAAGTCGAAAGGACGTGCCAGCTCCTATTAGAGTGAAAACTTGCCAATTGGTGGTAACACCGGACGTGATGAGGGAAATTAAAAAGGCTCAAGATGAGGCACTGAAAGAGGAAAACATAAAGAAAGAAAGGATGGTTGGCAAACAGGACAAGTTGGAATACAACACCCTCGGTGTTAGGACACGTTTTAGACGGGTGTGGATACCTATGGGTTAGAACCAAGATCTTGGATGAGGGTCAAAAGTCTCGTTACTCTATCCATACCGGTACCAACAAAATGAACCATTGAATGAAACATGAGGTGACGAAATACGTAAGCAAGTGTTTGACTTGCTCATAAGTAAAGGCCAAACACCAGAAACCGTATGGAAAGATACAAACACCAGATATACCAGAATGGAAATGGGAACACATTACCATGGACTTCATAACCAAGCTACCTGGCACAGCTAAAGGTCATGACACCATTTGGGTAATTGTAGACCTTTTAACGAAGAGTGCTCATTTCCTACCTATTCGTGAGACGTTCTCGTCGGAAAGGTTAGCGGAAGTATTTATTAATGAATTAGTAGCACGGCATGGGATGCCGTTGACGATTGTATATGACCGGGACACACGATTCACGTCAAGGTTCTGAAAAAGATTTCACGAAGCGATGGGCACGAGACTTAGTATCAGCACGGCATGCCACCCATAAACGGATGCTTAGTCCAAAAGGACCATTCAAACATTGGAATACATGCTCCGTGCTTGTATTATTGATTTCAGCGGTAGTTGGGATAGTCACCTGTCGTTAGCCAAATTCTCCTACAACAACAGTTATCACATGACGATAGACATGCCACCTTACGAAATGTTGTATGGGAGAAGATGCAGGACCCCGATTTGTTGGGGTGAGATTGGACAGAAGGAACTAGGAAGTCTTGAAAGAGAAACGTCAAAAAGGTTTGATTAGGTCAAGGCACGAATGAAGGCCGCCCAAGATCGTTAGAAATCCTACGTGGATAAACGGCGAAGGCCTACTGAGCTCAATGTTAGTGATCGAGTAATGTTGAAAGTATCGCCCTAGACGGGGATCATACGATTCAGGAAAAGGGGAAAGTTAAGTCCGAGATTTTTCAGACCATTCAGAATAATGGCACGGGTCAGTGAAGTCGCCTATCGGTTGGAGTTGCCTGACGAGTTAAGTGGGATTAATCCTACCTTCCATGTGTCACACTTGCAAAAGTGTTTGACGGATGAATCGGCTCACGTACACTTACTTACATCGAGGTCAACAATAGCCTTAACTACATTGAGGAACCTGTGGCCATCTTAGACAGGAAGGAGAAACAAATACGTAATAAGGTTATTCAATTGATTAAAGTCCAATGGAAACACCGGAAGGGATCGGATTCTACTTGGGAAACGGAGACGGAAATGAGGGAGTCGTACCCTCAACTATTTGACTTATGATAGGATTTGGGGGCGAAACCTGCTGTAAGGGGGGTAGACTTGTAACATCCTAAAAATTAAATGAAGATTAAAATAACGGTTTAAACGCAAGATGAACGGAATAAATGAACGAGGCGTGACGGGCCGGGCCGGAGATTCGAATCGAGTTATCAGGTAATCATTCACAAGGCTCAACAAGAGTCCAAAGTATAGGATTGGTTCATGGAGTTTATGTCCCGAAAGGTTTGAATTAACTTGATAATGAAAAGTAGACCTCGTACAAGATGGGATTATCTATTAGTCCGACTGAAATAAAAAATATTACATTTCTCATCCGTATTCCTAGTATGAAAGGGTTTAGAGGTGGATAATCATGCCATGGAAGGCACCCTCTAATCCTAAATATTGGGCCGGCGAACTTGGAGGGCGAACTTGAGGGGAGGAGTCTCCTCCCTTTAAATAGCCAACACACTCCACCATTCTCTCATTTGCAAGTTCTAGAGAGAGAAACCGTAGAGATAGAAAGTTGGTGAATCGACCTGAGATTGAAGAAGTGTGTTACTCCATAGCTCGTGAGCAAAACCTCTGAATCAGAAGCTAGATAAAGGTAACGATCTGATCCAGATATGAGTTTTTGTTTGTTTTGGGGTTTTAGATAAAAAGATGGCATTTTTACTAGCATCTAGAATGAAAAACGAACGTTTTGAATGTAGAAAGTTGAGGTCTTGACGAAATCAGATCAAAATGAATGGATCTAGGGTTCTTGAGGAAGAAGACAGTCCCGCAGGCGAACTTGAGTTTAGGCGAACTTAGTGAAGAGAACTTGATAAGTTCGCTGGAAGTCCATAACAGGCGAACTTGTGTAAGTTCGCTATGTGTAAGTTCGCTGAAGGGTAACTATAGGCGAACTTAGTAAGTTCGCCAGGCATGTTTGCTTGGTTCTATTGGGCAAACTTAGCCTTAAGTTCGCCTAATTCAGAATAGTTAAACCGTTAGAGTCGGAATTAGGTTTGATGTGTATTTAACTACTCAATCCAGATCATACGTGACGTTGTTGGGCCTTTATTTAGGACAACCGAGACTAGCTTATCAGGTGAGTTCTAGAAGCCCTTCTTTAAATGTTTTAATTAATGTTTTTGGGCTGGTGTGCATACGTACAAAATGATGTTTACGAAACGAAGTTGATGAAATGATGTTTACGAAGGATTATGTTATGAAATGTTTTGCCAGATGAAGTTTATGAAAGGTTTATGAATGAAACATTATTTAATAAAATGTACGAATGCTTTAACTAAAATAAGGTAAAGGTTTTGTGAAAGTCACGAATGAACTAATCTGCCACGAGCTCCTACGGTATGTATGTATTGGACTTACCCTTACGGGGGGCCTTTGTGGTTGGCTAACGGTTGTACAACTGGTTGTGGATGGGGTGACGACGGTCACCCATGGGACTACTGGGATCCCGATGGTAGGTACTATTCCCCGCGAGGGAACAATGCCTAAGGTATAACGAGTCTTAGGATACATGTGTGTGGTCTTCCTAGAGGTAACAAGCCTTAGGAGACATGTGTTTGGTCTACCTATAGGTAACCAGCCTTAGGAGACCTGGGTGACGGATGACATAGAGGTAACTAGCCTTAAATTCCTCTGCTGGTATGCGATATATGGAATTGACGGTTACGAGAAGGCGCAGATTCGGTTCATGTTGACCTATCTTATGATGCTATGTTACGATGTTATGATGATGATAAGTTATTGCATGCTTTGCGTACGCTTTTGTTAAATAAATGAATGTTATGTTTTTGGCAAAATGCTTATGTTAAAGTTTTATGTAAAGCTAGAACTCACCAGCGTAGCTGACTTTTAGTATGCACATTCAGGTTAAGGACAGGTATGAAGGTGGAACGGTGATGCTTGGCTGGCGAAAGGAGTTACCCGGTTGATCTTGAAGACTGCATCTCATTATGAGTTGTTTATGCTATGTTTACGTTTTTTTGACAATGTTTACACTTCCGCATGTTGAACAATGTTATGTTACGTTTGAAATGAAATTTTCCGCTGTGTTATTTGATATTCAAGTTTAAGAACTATTTGTGAATGAGTAAATCCAACAAGTGAGGCCTCCCGGGTTTGGGGCCTTACAAGTAGAGACACTGGTGGTTGAAGAAAAGGAGCCGGTGGATGAGGAGATAGTGGTCGAGTAGCCTGCGGAGAAGGCAGAGGAGAAGAATTAGGGGGTGGAGATGAAGATCCCCGAGATTGACTTGAGCCGTGTTCCCTAACCAGCGCGCTTGCTGCCTCATAAATATGTTAGGGAATATGGTAACTTCCTGAACATGTTTAAATAACTCAAAGTCAATCTCCCGTTCATAGAGGTCCTCCAACATATGCCTAAGTATGGCAAGTTCCTAAAAGATCTTCATTCGAACAAGAAGAAGCTGGAGGAAGTCTCTAAAGTCTCACTAAGTGAGCGATATTCTGCAGTGGTTTAGAACAAACTGCCAGAGAAACTGGCAGATCCGGGTCACTTCACGATCCCGTGTCTGCTTGGAAGTTTACCCTTGAACCACGCGTTGGCAGACCTAGGTGCTAGCATCAATCTGATGCCTTATTCTACATACAAGAAGCTGGACCTAGGAGAACCATAGCCAAAGCGCATGAGCATATCCTTGGCTGACCGTTCAGTCAAGTATCCACAGGGAATAGTGGAGAACTTGCTAGTTAAGATAGACAAATTCATCTTCCCCATGGATTTTGTCATCCAAGATATGGATGTGGATGACAGAGTCCCACTCATCTTAGGGCGCCCATTTCTGCATACCGCAAAGGCATTGATCGATGTCTTTGACGAAAAGCTCACACTTCGTGTGGGGGATGAGTCTGTTACTTTTGATGCTGCAAAGTCCATGAAGGAGGCTGGTGAGCATTGATGGAACAATTATGTGTGCATTGAGGGAACAATTATGTGTGCATTGAGGGAACAATTATAGAGCTCGTAAAGTCCCCTAGAATAAATACATTTTGTAACCATTAGCTATGGTCTTAGCCTAGGATTATGTGAATAGTACTATTGGGGGTGACGCCCCCGGTCATGGTTAGTCGCGCTAACCAGGGGTCCATATGGCCAATTGACCACATATCGTCTTATTCTCGTGGTATAGCGATGGAGGGGCATTCATTGTCATGGTTTGGTTATGGTCTCGTGCATTAAATATTATTTGTATTCCTTGCAAGCTTACAAATGGGGTCAATTGGTCAGGAAATGTTCAATTCATTGGTTATATATATATATATATACTATTTGATCGAAAAAACTTATTAATTTGAACGTTGGTAAACGTTGGAACTACAAGAACATTTGATCAAAACTTGTGAACTCACCTACCTCGTGTTGACACTTTTTAAGTATGTTTTTCAGGAAATTAAACGTGGTCTCCAGGTTAGCAATGTAGGATTACATGCATGCATGAGCGGATACAGCTTTTTGGGAGATTTCTCTTGTATAACTCATTACACATGGGTCATATTTGCGATAACTCATAATATATTTATATTATGGTCACGTATAAACATATAATTATTTCTTACCAATAAGTATATAGAATCACAAATATCGTTCAAGTATGTTCTACGCATGTCAATTGCCCTACGTGCACATAAACCATGTTAACACATCCACATGCAATTACTTGTTCCGAACGACATTTATTAACTTGTTTTTATTCAACATGCATTTATTTATACCAATATATGCATACAAGTATTTCTAACATTTCAACATATACTTATATGTGTTTCACGTTAACAGGTGATCATCTATTTATTTTCCAATCTTATGTACCCATATTAATATTCCATGTGATCAACTGTAAACAAGTTATAAACACATATATATGATTTCAACTATTTAGTCATTTCATAACTCATTCCGAGTTAACAATTTTCCATCCCTCATATATATATATATATATATATATATATATATAATGACTTCTATATATATATTTGCATGCATATACTTAACAACTTTCCAAGTTCTACGACTTATGATCACACACACGCACATATATATATGTTTCGGTTTCTAAACATGCATAAATACACTTAATCATTTTACCATTTAACAACTATAATCATGCATATTTATACCCATTTTTTTATCTCTTTATATGAACACATAATCTCATGCTTAACAATCTTCCAAGTTAACCCAACTTTAAACACTCACATCCATATACATACAAACCACGATTTTTCATATATATGTATATTTATACTTCATTTTTCATAGAGTATTAACCACCTCTTTTGATTATTAATAATGTTTTTTAACTTAACCTAGATCTTACCATCATATAATAAAAAACAACCAAGTATACATATAAACATACAATTTTCGTTTTCTTATATATATATATATACATTTCATCTTTCACCAAGTGTTACCCACACTTTTGGGTTATAAATCACACTTTTAGTTCAACAATTTATAACTTGTCATCATAATCATCAAAACATCAAGAATACACATTTTAACATCAACTGATTAAACAACAATATCTACACACATATATATACACACACAAATTTTGACTATTTATATATATTTATACAAAACCGTTGTTTTTAAACTTAATAAGTTAAACTTTTATAAAATCTCTTTAACCCTTTAAATCCTTTATTTTCATTGGTGAAAAACGAGCTTTAAACAAGAATAAAGATGAAAAGAAGGGTGTTGTCGGTTTCATACCACTAGACAAGCTAGACGAATAATAACGAGTAGAAGATGGTGATGACTCGATATACTAGCGAAACCGACCCTTGAACCTTCGAGAACTCCTTGGATCTCCGAATTCTCTAGCTAGACTCTCTACTTTTTGCTCTTGGATTTTTGAAAGAGTAAGTGTATGTGTGTACATACGTCGATGTATATATATATATAGAGAGAGAGAGAGAGAGAAAGATGTTGAGTGTTTTCTACCCTATCATCATCACATAGGGTATGGTAGAATTTGATGGATTTGATGTTTGCTTGGTTCACACTCGATTGGGCATGGGTCTTCATGACGCACAAACATGAGGTATGGTGGGTTTGGTGGTGGTATGTGGGCGGGCCCCACATGATGGCCGAAAATAAGGGGTTAGGGGGTTTGGGTGTTGTCACTTCAAGTAATCATTACAATGATTACTATATGGTATTTAGGTAGTGTAAGCCCGTTAGGTGATCCAGTGATCATATACACGGGTACTTGGCTTTCATTTGATCTTCTCATTCCCACGTATACTCGGGGCCACGCTTTGAATTCCAACGTACCTTAACCAATTTAACACGGCTACGCCTTGTTTTCTGAACTTTCCAATTTGTAACTTCAATGGGTTCCTCAACGAAGTGTAGCTTGTCATCTATGTGAATCTCATCGGGCGGTATAATTAACGTCTTGTCTGATAAGCACTTCTTGAGATTGGACACATGAAACGTGTCACGTACATTGCTTAGTTCTTGTGGCAGCTTGAGCTTGTATGCTACATGACCAACCCTAGCCAAGATTTCAAATGGTCCAATGTACCTAGCGTTAAGATTGTCACGGTTGCCAAATCTTGCAACTCCCTTCCAAGGTGAGACCTTCAACATGACCCCGTCCCCAACTTGGAATTCTAATGGTCTTCGTCTGTTATCCGCGTAACTCTTTTGCCTGTCACGGGCGGCCTTCAGACGACCCTTCATTTTGAAAATCTTGTGAGTGGTTTCCTGAATAACCTCAGGACTAGTTAAATGCTTGTCGCCAACCTCCGCCCAACATAGCGGTGAACGACACTTTCGACCATACAAAGCCTCAAACGGAGCGGCTTTGATGCTGGTGTGGTAACTGTTATTGTATGAAAACTCAGCCAACGGCAAATGAGTATCCCAATTTCCTCCGAAATAAATTGCACACACACGGAGCATATCCTCTAAAGTTTGAATGGTCCTTTCACTTTGACGATCTATTTTTGGTACACATAACAAGTCACCAATATGGTACACATAACATACTTGTAACTATTTTCATATATAAATGAATGAACAAAGACCAGACAGTTATGTGTGCATTGAGGAAACAATTATAGAGCTCGTAAAGTCCCCTGGAACAAACACATTTTGTAACCATTAGCTATAGTCTTAGCCTCGGATTATGTGAATAGTACTATTGGGGGTGACGCCCCCGGTCATTGTTAATCGCACTAACCAGGGGTCCATATGGCCAATTGACCGCATATCGTCTTATTCTCGTGGTATAGCAAGGGAGGGGCATTCATTGTCATGGTTTGATTACAGTCTCGTGCATTACATATTATTTGTATTCCTTGCAAGCTTACAAATGGGGTCAATTGGTCAGGAAATGTTCAATTCATTGGTTATATATATATATTATTTGATCGGAAAAACTTATTCATTTGAACGTTGCTAAACGTTGGAACTACAAGAACATTTGATCAAAACCTGTGAACTCACCAACCTCGTGTTGACACTTTTTAAGTATGTTTTTCAGGAAATTGAACGTGGTCCCCAGGTTAGCAATGTAGGATTACATGCATGCATGAACGGATACAGCTTTTTGGGAGATTTCCCTTGTATAACTCATTACACATGGGTCATATTTGCAAAATCTTAATCTTCTGTAAACTCAAATAGATATTTTGGGATGTAAAACTTTAAATTTGATTATGTATCCAGTCATTATGTATGTGTTTGCGGTAATCATATGCTTTGGAAGCCAGTGAATGTTACGCCTCGCGTTTCCGCCTTGGCGGGGTGTGACACGCTAGTTGACACGTTCACGAACCCGTAAAAACCAGATCTTGACTCACGAGATCTAGCTCCAAAAACCGGACTATGTGTAAACCCGGTTCGCGCGTGAGTGCCTAGTCGGAGGGAGTCGGCGAGGACAGAGGAGCGGCTTCACCCGAGAGCGGCTGACAGCGGATTAAAGGTGGTTAGTGGCGCTGGCAGTGGCGGCAGGAGGTGGCCGGTGGTGGTTATCGGTGACGGCAAGGGGGGTTTCGGGTTGGGGTCTTGCGCAAAGAGGTGGCCAAGAACTAGGATTATGGTTATGTTATAAGTTTATATTTATAACATTTATATTTACAAACCAAACCCTAAGGAAACAACTGTTAATTCCATTCTAATTAACTACTAATTACATTTGATCCTAGTGTTTACTAATTATAAATAACTAGTAAACTTTAATCCTTTAACGTTTAACTCTTTAACGTTTAAACCATTTCGTTTAATTATTTCCTTAAATAATTAATCCCCGAAACAATGTTTAATTATTTCTCTAAATAATTAACATCCGAATTCACCATTTAAATATATCTCTAAATATTTATTCACCGAATTATAAGTCCGCGTTCCGTGAACTATAATGCTTACAACTATACATTATTAATTTGTTCGTTGTCCAATGTGTAACTCTTTGGATCGTACCTTGATAGAAACGTTGATATTAACGATGATCGGACATCTAATATCCAACAATTACTATAACTAGTACTACTATATTAGATAACCAAACCTCGAGTAGTTAGAAATCTTACCTCGATACTATCTACGGCAATTTTAAGACGAGACGCTAGAAACAGGACTCTCGAACGCGAACTAGGGCTCAGGATCGTATCTCTAAGGAGGGGTGTGTGTAAAAGTGGTGAGTGAAGTGTGTGAAAAAGGCTGAGCATGACCATCTATTTATAGGGCAAATTTCCAAGCCGTGACGGATGGTTACCGGGGGTGACGGTCCGTCACCCAATTTCCTGACGGCTACACACTTGCTGACCACGTAACAGACCGTTACGGGCCTGACGGTCCGTCACGAGGCTGAGTCAGAGGACACACATCAGAAACCCTAAAACCGCATTTGGTATTTGCGGCACGAACCATTATGACGGGTGACGATGCGTCATGGGGCGTAACAGACCGTTATATGTGGTAGCAGTCCGTCACAAACTTATTTTCCAAAATTTTCACTTTTGCCCTTGTAGTTTGATTTTTTTGTACCTTTGGTCCTTGTACTTTGTATTTTCCTTGGGAATTTTCGAGGAGTTACATACAAGTAATACGTATACGTGAAGGAACATGAGTATGTGGTTGCCATCATGATGAGTACACGTGTTAAACGAACATGATTAAATGTTACAATACATACATGTGTTACATAAACATGATTGATAAATTGAGAGTCTGTGGATCTATGATATCCAAAGATCTCAATGAAACAATGGGACATAAACCTACACGGTTCAAGGACCTCGTAAACGAGGGGCCATGGGACTTACGAGGTTCAAGGACCTCGTAAGAGTGTGATTGTGAAACGAGACGACATGAACCTACGCGGTTGGAGGATCACGTAAATTATGTAACATGGACCCAAGGCTTGTCCAAAGATGTTACGGGGGTCCATAGCTTGCCTAGAAATCCCAAATGGACCCAAGGCTTGTCCAGGGATGTGTGATTATGGGACCCAAGAAGTCCCATAAATAAAACGAAACAGTTTTGAATAGACAAAATAGTGTACTTACTTAGCATAAGCTAATGCAAAAACGTTTTCAAAACATTTTAGGAAAGAGCACCCGAGACGGTTGAAGCTTCCTAGGACGTGGCCAGTCGGAGATATGGAATCTCTAGATCTTTCATAATATATATATATATATATATATATATATATATATATATATATATATATATATATATATATATAGGGTTGAGTTCATAAGAAAACTCATTTTCATGAGAAAACAAAAAAACTCCTCATTAAAGGTATTTCATATGTGTAGTACACCCCAAAAACCTAACCCACCTCCAAAAACCTAAACCCCCCACCCCACTCCCATCCAAAAACCTAACCGCACCCCAACCCCCCCCCCCCCACCCCCTCCAAAAACCTAACCTAAAAGCTAAACTAAACCCAAAAGCTAACCCCACTATTTTTTTGAGTTTTTTTTAACGAGGACGACGTGGGAAACATGCTCTCTGAACCAGTTTTTTTAGTTTTTGATTTATATTTTGAGTTATGATTTTTTTTACCTTTAATAAGTAGTTTTTTGGTTTTCTTATGATCCTTCCCCTGTATATATATATATATATATATATATCGTTAAATGTTTATAAAAAAATATGATATTTTATAATATAAAGTACCTTTTGTTACCATGGTGAAAAGGTTTTTGATAACTGGGGCCAAAACTCTGATATTTTAATAGATATGAAAAGAGGGTGTTTCATTAGATTTATGGTGTGTGAAAACCCTAGGAGTACTATCAACATTGATGTTGAAAAGGAATGTAATCCCATTAGTCCAAGTAGACAGTTCAAAAGGATATACATATGTTTTGCAACTTTGAAGGCAGATTTTAAGATATGCGGGAAGGAGATTCTAGGATTAGATAGATGTTTCATGAAAGGTCCATTCCTTGACAGGATCTTGATTGTAGTAGGTGTTGATCCAAATAATGGTATATATCCATTTGCATACGCACTGGTGGAGGCTAAAACATGTAGTTCTTGGATATGGTTCTTAAAAAATCTTGGAGAAGATCTTGATCTTACTTGTAGATCTAATTTCACATTCATAACTGACAAGCAAAAGGTATTTCCATTTAATTTTAAAGTTTTACTTAGTATTTATGTTTTTAGTGGCCTTATAATTTTCGTAAGGACCAATACCTGCAATAGCAAAGGTGTTCCCTAGTGCTGAGCATAGGTACCGATTTAGACACATACATGAGAACATGAAGAAACAACTGAGAGGAGAAATATTCAAGAACATGCTTTGGAAATGTGCAAGTGTTACCACTATCCATCAGTTTGACAAGGCCATGGAGGAAATAAGAAAACATGATGCAAACCTATATGAGTGGCTAAAACAGAATCCACCTAAGAGTTGGGCCATATCAAATTAAGTGGTATTGTATCCTCATTTATTATTAAAGTTTGATGTTAATCTAAAACCATTAATGTTTACAATTTGGGTTAAACAGGAAGGGTAAAGTGTGATGTGCTGTTAAACAACTTGTATGAGGTTTTTAACAAGCAGTTAGTTGGTGGGATAGACAAACCTAAAATCACATGTTTAGAGTATATTAGTAAGGCTGCAAACGAACCCTACATTTAGCGAACAATTCGTGAACCGTTCGGTGAGAAGTTCGTTTATGTTCGTTCTTTTAATAAATGAATGAACATCGTTTAGTTAAATAAACGAAGATGAACAAATATCGCGTTCGTTCATTTATGTTTGTGAACGCTCGGTAATGTGTTCATTTATGTTCGTTCGGTCTTTAAAAGTTTTTATATTTTATATTTTATCAATTAAATATATTTGTTAATTGTGTTTATGATAATTATGTCAAGTATATGGAGATATTTATGTCAATTGTCAAGTATTTCATATTTGTTTTTGGTGGATTTTTTGTAATGTTAATTTGAGATGAAAATGTTGATTTTATTCTCAAATGAATTTGTGTTCGTTTGTGTTCATGAACGTTCGTTTGCATTCATGAACGTTCGTTTACGTTCGTTACATAGAGTTATCGAATGAACACAAATATGTTTATTTCCTTAATGAACGAACACGAATAAGAAATCTCGTTCGGTTGTGTGTTCGTGAACATAAAAATTCCTTAATAAAATCGTGTTCATTCGGTTCGTTTGCAACCCTATATATATGTTAGGGAATACATAATGAAGAGAATAGTTACAGACCACAAGTTGATTGCAAAATGTGAAGGACCATTGACATCCTCTGTAACAAAGACATTCCATGCCATTAAAAAACAAAAGCTTCTCAATATACTGTTATTATGTATGAAAATTAAAAATATCAGGTAATATAAGTTCACTTATTTGTATGTTAGACTAGGACTAATTGGTACAACTCCTTATTTTATTTTCTTTTCTGTTAGGTGAGTGGGCGTTGGTTTGGCCAATGTACGGTGGATGTGGAGCTTGAAATTAGTTCATGCAGGTAGTGGGAGTTGACTGGAATCCCCTGTAAACATGTAGTTGTAGACATTTGGGACATGGCTAGTCATGGTATTGAGGTTGGCAGTCCAGAATCATGGGATTTTGAGGTTTATTGGTTAGATATTTGGAAGAAGGTCTACATGCACACACTTGATCCAATCAATGGTATAGAACGTTGGATACCATCTGCCTGCCCAACCAATGGTATAGAGCATCGAATACCACTGCCCGCCTAACCACACTTATTGCTCCCAAGCATCATACCAAGATTGTTATGCCAAAGAAAACGAGGAAAAGGTCATTGGAGGAGACCCAAGAAAGGATTTCCAGTCACGAAAAATTGACCAGAAGAGGAGAAACTACAACTTATAGCAAATGCAAAAATAAGGGTAACAATACTAGAAGTTATAAGGGTCAAGGTGGAGGTGAGTGTGCAGGTTGTGCAGGTGAAGGTGGAGGTCATGCTGGAGGAGTAGTACAAGGCTCATCGCAAGCTGCTTCACATGGAGCCCCACATGCATATCAAGAATGAGATTAGTTAGTTAATGGTTATGCTTGAACATTGCTTTAGTATTTTGAATAATATTGACGTAAGGTTATTGTCAGACTTTATGTTTAGTATGGTTTATTGTCATGGTAATTGTAAGACTTTGTGAACAATTGGTATTTTCATGATATAGGATTTGTGTTTCTATATTTGCATTACACTATTAGTTAGATTTTGACGTTGGATAATTAAATGACACTATCATTGAATGATTTGTTACTCACCGGTGTGGTGGTACCGATGTTTTGGTGGTAACAGAGATGTGGTTGAAATTAGGGTTACGTAAAAGGGATAGAGAGTAGATTTTTTTTTTGAACGACAACACCTAGATATTCTAGGATAATTGGGTTTCCCTGGGGCAACACCTAAAACATCCAGGGCAGCCCACCCTAGGAGGAACCCCACAACTGTGTAAACCCCCTGACCTGGCCACCGACCCTTTTTTTGTTATACCCACGATTCGAACCCAAGACCTCTACTATTGGAAGTCTTGGGGCTACTATTGCACCAAATGGCCAACGATGGATAGAGAGTAGATGAGAAAGAGAGAATAAGAAAGTTAATCTTTGGGACAAAAATTAAGATTAAGATGAAATGACGAAAATGCCCCTTACGTGAGGGGCACGTGTGTGTGTTTTGGGGGGGGGGGAAGGGTAACAGAAAAAATTACGGTCATTAGCTTGAGGGACGTAGAGGGAGAAAATATGAAACGTAAGTGACATAAAGCGTTAAAAATTTACAGATTGGAGGAATACTGGTTTTTTATCTAAACCCAAGGGACGAAAATTGAATTTTACTCTTTTTGTTATTAGTGTTTTGTTTTAATTAAAATGATATGTTGATAAAAATTAACGGATTTTTTTTAATGTGATTTAGTGTGTTAAGACAACATATTGGCTGGAGTTGGACGAGACTCTCTAATGTGACGAGGGGTGCGACGTCACAATATTCAATGTTCGCCGTTCAAAAAAAATGTAAACAGTGAACACAAAAGTATAATTAATCGAGCCTAGGCAAATGGCAATGAGTAAAATAGTTTTAAGGACTAAACATGGCGCAGCTTATATTACAAGGGGTTATTCCTCTTCCATACTCCTTTTGATCTAAAAACCCTACCGTCGTCCCTCAACCCTGAGTCGGCCGAAACCCCTTCTCTTTTCCATGGTGTCTACCTCTAATATTAATTTGATCTAATAGTACCTTCATCCAATCATGACCGCCGTATCAAGAGGTCTCATTTCTTACCTCCGTAATTTATCAATAAACCCTCATCGAAACCTTTCTGCACCCATAACCAATCAGTTTCTGAGAAGCTTCAGCTCAGATGCGTTGATCGATGAAGGAGAAAGTTATAGTAGTAACCGAATCATTGAAGCTAAGGCGAGAGTGATGACGCCCAATTCGAAAAGGACGGGAGTTATTGCTGTGAAATGTGGAATGACGGCACTTTGGGACAAATGGGGAGCTAGGGTTCCGATTACGGTACTTTGGTTCGATGAAAACATTGTTTCTCAAGTTAAAACACCCGAGAAAGAAGGCATCACCGCTCTGCAGGTCTGATCCCTTCGCAGTTGATTTTTTACCATAGAATTCAACAACTTCTATTTTGGATGCATAGAATGTTAAACTTGATATGTGTTTAGTTGTGAATTGTAAGACCGCTATCATGTTAATTATTACTTGCTTAATTTTTAGGTTTCTTGTCACTTTATACTGATATATTATTAAAAACAATTTCATCATTATGTGATATGCTTAAAGAAAGCATTGTTATTTAAGCTTTGAAACAAGGCGCCCGTGGCTCAAGGCAAATGAAAAAACGCCTCATGGACTTGAAAGACGGTTTTATAAGCTTGCTGTATATGGCGTCTGGCTGAGGCTTATGCTGATTCTGGTGCTTGGAGCACTTGGATTTCTTGAATGCGGCGAAGCAAGATCCAAGATTTTTTTGATATTGGTTCATGCAAACCGCTGCAAGGGCCATTTGTTGGCTCCAGGCTATGCGTGGGGTGCATTTTACACCTCCTACCTCGTATTTGAGCTTATTACTAGACTATGGCACCGGATTAGAAGTTTGATTCGTGTACACGTTTGAGAAAAATACATCACTTTGTTGGTTTATATGATTAAAAATGATATATGGATACATTTGTAAAGTAATATTTTAGGAGTAATATACCAGAATAAGTGTGTCTGATGAACCTGTTATTAGAATTAAAGGGAGATTTTGAACCGGTTAATCTTTAATTAATTAATTGATGTTTTTGGTAATTAGATTGGTTGCGGGAATAAAAAGGAGAAACACTTGACAAAACCAGAAGTGGGACACTTTAGAGCCCAGGGTGTTCCTTTGAAGAGGAAGTTGAGAGAGTTTCCTGTGACTGAGGATGCGTTACTTCCAATTGGCACTCAGATTAGTGTTCGTCATTTTGTCCCTGGCCAGTACGTTGATGTTACTGGAATCACAAAAGGAAAAGGTTTTCAGGTGACACCTTCTCTACAATTCTGTGTATTTTTTTTTTTTTTTTATATATTTCTATATGTGAACTCTTATATGATATTTATATACCAACCCAGGGTGCAATGAAAAGATGGGGTTTCAGTGGAGGGCCCGCAACTCATGGTGCATCTTTGTCGCATAGAAGTCTTGGTTCTACGGGTCAGAGAGACGCTCCTGGCAAGGTATGTGCGCTCATTTTCCAATAACTCATGTTCTTATTCTGTAAAATTAATTGGATTATTCATATAATTTACTGCATCTCTGAATCAGGTATTTAAAGGTAAAAAGATGCCTGGTCGTATGGGCGGGAAGCAGAGAACAGTAAAAAATGTGTGGGTATACAAGATAGATCCTGCAAGGAACTTGATGTGGGTCAGAGGCCAAGTATGATTCTCGGATTTCTATCTATTTGATGTTAACCCCCTAAAGTTTATCTTGGTTAACCATAGGGATATTTTCTGAAATTGTATTCATATTTGTATATAGGTACCGGGGAACGAGGGGAATTTTGTATTTATAAAAGATGCATGGTACAAGAAACCAGATATATCAATGCTTCCATTCCCAACATATTTTTCCCCAGAAGATGAGGATGTGAGTAGTTTGGAACCACTGGTTGCAGATCTTGGGGATACAGATCCATTTATGGCTGCAGATTGATCAGTGCAACTTCTTTATTTTTGTTTTATCTTTCTCAAGGCTTCTTAGAGATAGGTTGGTTGATTCTTGAATCTTGATGAATGCAAAAGGTGGGAAGTAGCCAGCTTGGATTTATCTTTTGTTATAGAAGCTATTTTAAATAAAATGTTTTTAAGTTTTGCCACTGGTGGTAATTTTTGTGTTGCAGAAATGAGCTTTAATACGTAGTTTACTCCCCTTGGTTACATGGTTTTAGAAAAGCGATGGATAAATTTAGAAAATGGTGTTTTTTAGTTGAATTATAGGAATGGGGATAGAGATAGGGAATGGACTGTGAATCCTTTAAGTCCGGAGGTGCAAAGAAAAAAACAATATGGCAAACCGGTTTGAAAACTGGACCCGACCCGAAAGTCCAACCGATTTGAAACTGGTTCAATCACAGGCTTGAAACCGGTTTGAGTTTTTTTATAGGCGGACAAGTTCGAGACCGGTTTGGACCCGTTGTAAAAAAGTAGCTGTTACAAAACGGCTATATTGAGACCTTTTTTTATAACTATTTTACCCCTATATGTTGGTATAAATAAGTATTGAATGTATTAGTTCAATCGCAAATCTCCAAAATGCTCTCTACACTCTCAAACTTCAAAAACGCTCTCGAAACGCTGTTAAGACAATGTCTTCCTCAAGTCAACAATCATTTGTTGGTGTTGGTGCTTCCTCTAGCGGAATCGTTGTGAGGATATACCAATAACGAGGAACGAACATATTTGAGCACTTTACGATTTATGTGAAATGTCAAATGGTTCACAACAAGCTCGATGAAAGTTATGTGATATGTTTTTAAAGAAGGAATTAAACTTAAGTTTAGAAAATCATATTGAAAAATCATGCACCCGTTAAAAAGCGTTCTGGGTCAAGGTCAAGCATAAATGTCAAACAAGGGAGGAATTTGGAATTTTGACATAACTATGGTTCGGGAAAAAAATGGCAAAGTTAGTGATTAAGGGGGTTTGCCGTTGTTGGGTTAACCTTGTGGTCGTGGGTTCGAGCCCCACGCTGGGCGCCACTTGTTGCTGCACCGGGAAAGCCAATTATTGCTACAAAACTTGGCACCTAGGGGTTCTAAGTCTTGAAGCAGTGCAAGATGGAGTATGATCTTCTACAGCAGGAATCTCTGACTGTTTCTTCTGAGCTTGGACTTGGAGAATGAACTGCAAAACAAGTAACACCGTGAGTCTTGTCACGGGCAGAAGGGATTTCTCCCCGTGACCACCCTCCGGTGTGAGAATAAGTATTTGTATGATGAAGGTGAAGGGAGGAAGAGAATAATGAAGCGAAGTTAGAGAGTTGAGTGAATGGTGAAGTGAGCATACCCTCCTTGTGATCAAGTGAACTATTTATAATGGTTTCACGATTCTGAGCATCTGGTCCATAGTCTTATTCTAGGAATCCTGCTGTTGGTTCCACTTGCCCGTTCAGGCTTACCTGGACTGCCATACCTTTTCTGGTGTCAAAGAGCTCCAGACCTTTGTCTCTATAGTTGACTGGCCCCTTCGTTGTACAGGTTTCGTACCTAACCATTTGTCCATTATGTGTCAGTCCCGCTAGTACCCTTTTGTCTCCATAGTTGAATTGCCTCAAATGTACCGGCCATATACTGGGCCGTTGTCTGTCATGGGTCCAGGCTTCTCTAATGTCCATTGCCTTTATAGTTGACTCCTTATTTTTGGTGCCCTGACCATGTGGGTTACTCTTATTTAGTCAGGGTCCAGGTAAGGACTTTGGCATCTTATCATTTTGTCTTACTACCTCTTGGTGGCGTTATCTGGCGTCCAGTGGGACTTCTTACTTGTGTGTCTTTCATCCTTATGTTTCCTTAATATTTTTTTTAAGTGTTTGATAAAAAGAGAGGGAGGTTGCGCCTAGCCGTTACTTGGCCGTGGCACACCCGAGGCCTTGACAGGCCCTGAGGCCGTGACTTGTTTGGAGCCGGGACACGTTTAGCCACGGCTCGAGTGTGTGTTTCTTTTGTGTCCTTGTTCCAACCCATCTCAATCGTCAAGTTATGTGCCGTATTGCATGGAGATCAAGCTAAGTGGGATTTCGGAATTGTCTGCTGTCAGGATAGGCCTGAGCCGCGGCTCGAGCTGCTGTCGTGGCTATATTTACTTTCTATGTTTAGGACCTCCTTTTTTTCCCTTCCTAGTTTGCTTTGTTTCTATACAGACAGGAATAGGACTACTTATCCTTTGTTTTTGCCGGGACTGGGGCTGTGTGGAGCTGCGGCTGGGATTCTGCCCAAGCCGGATCGTTGGCCAGGACTGGATCATGCGCTGTGACCTTCTTGTTATTCTCGTGATATCCATGTTATTTTGTCGTGTATTGACTAATACCCATCAAGTCCCCCAGTCCAATATTATGGGTTTTATTCATGATATTGGATTATATTTTCTGTCCCGCCGTCCTACCCGTCAGTCTACTTATTTTAGTGTTGTTCTTTTCACGGTTAAACCCCTTCATGTCCCCTAGTCCATTATTATGGTGTTAAACCATGATACTGGATTATATTATCGTAAGTCGTCCCGCCACCCTACTTCTGAGTCTATTTGTTGGCGGTTATTAACTCGTTGGCGGATAAGAAGTGAAAAAGAGCTCAGGACTCTAAGCTGTTTTAAAAGGATGCTCTTACTTACCTTAAGGAACTTTCTTATAGGTTTGATGCTTTTGAGTTCTCTATGTCTACGACTATAGCTGGTATGGTTAACTCAGCTTTTGCCGAGATCAAGGCTTTCCTTGCTCATCTCGAAGAGTGATTGTTAGCAACGCTTAAGGGTGTTTGTGTTTTCATTCCTTTGTTTGTATTTTCGTATGTGTGTGGACATCTATCTTTAGTTTATTGTCATCCTTGCATGGACATCTCTGTTTAGCTTATCATCGTCGTACTTGCGTGGACGTTAGTTTATTGTCGTTGACCTTTTTCAGGTTTTCATTTATCATTTTTCATTTACTTTCAAAATTTGTAACCATTGCTTATGGTGATTTAAGCCTGTGTGTTTATCAGTACTGTTATATGATTTTGCCTTTTTCAACGTGGATGAGGCCTAGTCACTTTCATGTGTTCAGTCGCGACTAGGAGACTTAGTTTTTTCAACCTGGACATGGGCAGGTGACTTTTGTCTATCCAGTCACGGCCGAAAGACTTAGTTTATTTTTCAACCTGAACGTGGCCAGGTGACTTTTGTCTATCCAGTGGCGGCTGGAAGACTTAGTTTATTTTTCAACCTGAACGTGGCTAGGCGACTTTTGTCTGTCCAGTCGCGGCTGGAAGACTTAGTTTGTTTTTCAACCTGAACGTGGTCAGGTGACTTTTGTCTGTCAATTCGCGGCTGGAAGACTTAGTGTATTTTTCAACCTGAACGTGTGACTTTTGTCTGTACAGTCGCGGCTGGAAGACTTAGTTTATTTTTCAACCTGAACGTGGCCAGGTGACTTTGTCTGTCCAGTCGCGGCTGGAAGACTTAGTTTATTTTTCAACATGGACGTGGTCAGGTGACTTTTGTCTATCCAGTCGCGGCTATATGACTTAGTTTATTTTTCCACCTGAACATGGCCAGGTGACTTTTGGGCATGGCTGTTTTGTGGTTACGACAATGGGTATGAAAATAACAAAATGCAATCTCTGGTGTCCGCACACTTTCTTTCAAAATTGATTACAATGGTTTCTTACATGTTGATTACCTATACTACTTTCAGAGCTGAGCTCCATTACCTTTTTGTGGTTCATGTGCCCCATCCAAACGTATTAGCTTATACGCTCCATCGTATCCCTTGGTGCCCCCATCATGTATTGAGGTTGCTTCAGTTTTCTTTGTTATCCCCTTCCACTGGCTTTTGATGGTAATTTTTTGTTCTAGGAATGTATCTTTAGGTATACATTCCTCTTGCATCGTATTGTTTTGCTCATCTCTGTTGTTTGAAGCATCTAGAGTTATAACTTTTATGCTTTTGCATTCCTTATTTGAGAATAGAATTACCACACCGTTTGGGGTTGGGAATTTGATTGCTGCGTGAACGGTAGATATGACTGCTCCAAGTGCACATAAACCTGGCCTCCCTAAAATTACATTGTGACTTGACTGGGAGCGTACTATCAGGAAGTTCATAGTTACCGTACGTCTTCCAGTTTCGTTCCCCATGGTGACAGGAAGTTGTATCCTAACAAGAGGTTGAACCACTTCTCCTGAGAATCCTGTTAGTTGGTGAACTTGCGTGACGAGGCCTTTCCGCACTTCTTCATCTAGTTGCATGAAGCAACGTTCATACATGATTTCGGATACACTTCCGGTATCAACATAAACCCTTCATAGCTGATGACCGACAATGTCAGCAGTTACATGTAGCGTGCCACAAGCAAAATCTCCGCCCCTGATTGGAGGGAAACTAATTTCTTGCTCCATCCATGATTCCATGTGATTTTTCTTTCGTTTCATGCCCGCACTACATGATGGTTGGTTTACCATTATGATCTCCTTCCTTTTCCCGCCTGCTTGAGGTGTTGCCTTTAGCTCTTTCAACAGTTGCTGATTCAATTTGTCTCCTTAGGGAGAAGCATTCATCAGTGGATATTTGTGAAATTCACAATACTTGTATGTGGCCTTCTTAGGGCCTGTTCTCATGGGAGCCGACTTCACGAAATTAACGTTCTCTGTTGCTAGAATTTCACTTGGTGTTTTGGTTGATGGTGAAAGACTAACCATTGGTCCGCCAACGTGCCCTCGTGGTGTTGAAAACTGAGACTGGGACGCCACGTTCCTTTGTTGAAAACACAGTTAAGAATGTGGTTTGTCCCACATCTTTGGTGATCCTTGTTTCCTTGTGTTTTCCCAATTCACCAGCTTCTTTTGTGTGCGGTCTTTCAGTTTATCGCTCGCTTTTCTTCCTCGTACGAACGCCTTTGCTCTCTCCAGCATTTCTTCCACTGTTTTTGGACGGTTTTCATGGAATCTTTCCACCAACTACTCGCTTCGAACACCGTGAATAAACGCTGAGATATGTATATCTTCTCCGGCTCCTTTAACTTGCATGCTCTCTCTTACGAATCTGAGAATGAAATCTTCTATTGACTCGCCATCACCCCTTTTAATGTTGTGCAACTCCGTTGGATCCTTTATGGACCTTCTTTGTTGGCTGAAGTTCTTCAAGAAGCTATCTTCCAGTTGCTTGAATCTCCCTATCTCTCCGATTGGGAGACTATCAAACCATACCCTTGTTGCTCCCATCAGCGTCTACATGAACATGTGGCACCACACTGGAATGGACCATTGTTCCACCTCAGCTGCACTGATGAAAATTTCCAGATGGTCGTCTGGATCTCCCAAACCATCATACTTCCCCACATTTGATGGCATTTTCAACTTTGGAGGAAAGGTAAATTCTGCGATTTTCTTGATAAATTTGGACCTTGACCGTGCAGTAGACGGCCTATATGGTTTGATGTAGTCATCTAATAGATCCAACTTTCTTTTGGTTTTGTCTTCATCATTTTTCTTTGGTGGGTCGTCATCGTCTGCATCATCGAACTCCAGACGAGTCCGGATGTCTTCCAGTTGTCGTTCTTTCTCCCCTTCTTGTAATAGAGAAAGAATCTGCTGGCGGTTCTATCGTAAGAACTCTGACGCGACGACCACCTTACCGCTGCCTTGTTTTTCAGGATCGTTAAGGCGACATTTCTGGTTCTTACTTACCTCCCCCCGGGTGACATTGTCGCCGTCTACGTTTAGGATGTCAAAACCTCTAGTCTTCGTATGAGGAGTTTCCTTTCCTTCCCATTTGTGTTTGAGATTTTTGTTGTTAGAGCACGGGATGGCGCCTAATGTTGCTACAAAACTTATCACCTAGGGGTTCTAAGTCTTGAAGCAGTGAAGGATGGAGGATGATCTTCTACAGCGGGAATCTCCGACTGTTTCTTCTGAGCTTGGACTTAGAGAATGAACTGCAAAACAAGTAACACCGTGAATCTCGCCACGAGCAGAAGGGATTTCTCCCTGTGACCATCCTCCGGTGTAAGAATAAGTATTTGTAGGATGATGGTGAAGGGAGGAAGAGAATAATGAAGAGAAGTTAGAGAGTTGAGTGAATGGTAAAGTGAGCATACCCTCCTTGTGATCAAGTGAACTATTTATAATGGTTTCACGATTCTGAGCATCTGGTCCATAGTCTTATTCTAGGAATCCTGCTGTTGGTTCCACTTGCCCGTTCAGGCTTACCTGGACTGCCATACCTTTTCTAGTGTCAAAGAGCTCCAGACCTTTGTCTCTATAGTTGACTGGCCCCTTCATTGTACAGGTTTCGTACCTAACCATTTGTCCATTATGTGTCAGTCCCGCTAGTACCCTTTTGTCTCCATAGTTGAATTGCCTCAAATGTACCGGCCATATACTGGGCCGTTGTCTATTATGGGTCTAGGCTTCTCTAATGTCCATTGCCTTTATAGTTGACTCCTTATTTCTGGTGCCCTGACCACGTGGGTTACTCTTATTTATTCAGGGGTCCAGGTAAGGACTTTGGCATCTTATCATTTTGTCTTACTACCCCTTGGTGGCGTTATCTGGCGTCCAATGGGACTTCTTACTTGTGTGTCTTTCATCCTTATGTTTCCTTAATATTTTTCTAAGTGTTTGATAAAAAGAGAGGGAGGTTGCGCCTCGTTACTTGGCCGTGGCACACCCGAGGCAGTGACTGGTTTGGAGCCGGGATACGCTTGAGCCGCGGCTCGAGTGTGTATTTCTTTTGTGTCCTTGTTCCAGCCCATCTCAATCATCAAGTTGTGTGTTTCTTTTGTGTCCTTGTTCCAACCCATCTCAATCGTCAAGTTGTGTGCTGTATTGCATGGAGATCAAGCTGTGTGGGATTTCGGCTTTGTCTACTGTCGGGACAGACCCTGAGCCACGGCTCGAGCTGCTGTCGTAGCTATATTTACTTTCTTTGTTTAGGACCTCCTTTTTTCCCTTCTTAGTTTGCTTTGTTTCTATACGGATGGGAATAGGACTGCTTATCCTTCGTTTTTGCCGGGACTGGGGCTGTGTGGAGTTGCGGCTGGGCTTCTGCCTAAACCGGATCGTTGGCCGGGACTGGATCATGCGCCGTGACATTCCTGTTATTCTCGTGATATCCATGTTATTTTGTCGTGTATTGACTAATATCCATCACGTCCCCCAGTCCAATATTATGGGTTTTATTCATGATATTGGATTATATATTCTGTCCCGCCATCCTACCCGTCAGTCTACTTATTTTAGTGTTGTTCTTTTCACGGGTTAAACCCCTTCATGTCCCCCCAGTCCATTATTATGGTGTTTAAATCATGATATTGGATTATATTATCGTAAATCATTCTACCGCCCTACTTCCGAGTCTATTTGCTGGAGGTAATTAACTCGTTGGCGGATAAGAAGTGCAACAAAGCCTAACCTCGGTAGCATTCATACTACCTAGGCTTCTATTCCTAGGCTTTGACTTTCTTTAATGATCAAAAGGGAAAGGAGCTTTTCCTATGCATGTCTCCACTTTTTGCCCTTGCTTCTAATGTCCAACGCCTTTCTCCTAATGGTCTCGGAATGGTTACGCCGCTTGCACCTTCCGCGGTGTCACTGTTGCTTGATATTACCTTTTAGTCAGACTTATCTTTTTAGCGATCCTTGTATTATCCAATGAGTCATCTTGCCTTCTTTCTCATCCTTGCCATCCAATGGTCCCTGGATCCTTCCTTGGCTTGGCCTTCCTACCTTTGCTGTATTATATACGGATACCCCTAAGGAATTGAGGTTGAGAGAGAATTGGGATTTAAACTTTTTGATTGAATGCACATGATGCGAGTTTACAAAGAAAAGGCTCCATTTGTTAATTGATTTGAGGATGGGAGAAATTAACATCAATGGTGGCGTTAGAGCATTCACAGTAGTTTCCTTATCCTTATCTTTATAATTACACTAAAAATTATTACTTTTCTATCTACTTTTCGATTAAATAATACTTTTTATACCTTTATCTTTACTTTTTCTCTCTCATCCACTCACAACCACTTTCAAAAAATATTAAAAAATTTATAGAGGTAAACAGTGTTTTCACAAATATACAAAAAAATTATACCTTTACTCTCTTCTCCACTCACAACCATTTTAAACCACTACTTGAAATATACAAAACTCAATCACAAACATATACCAATCCTACTGTGAATGCTCTTACAACCACCGAAATTACTAACGTAACGGCGTGGAATCCAACCGAATGGATTATCATGAAAAAGAAATGAGGAAAAATGTGTTTCGTCATACCCGATGAAATCATAACTTTAATCTAACTTCTAAAAACTATTAAAAATATAATACTTTTATTTTTCAAAATTATATCTAAAAATTATCTTTTATATGAATTGATTGCGGTGCCGTTAAGAAACACAACTGAGAAAGCAGGAGGTAACAAAAATGAGAATGTTGAGTTGGATGTGTAGACATGCAAGGATGGATTGAACTAGAAATAAAGTTTTTCGGGAGAAATTTGGGGTGACATGTGTCTCAGATAAGATAAGGAAAGTGAGATTGAGATAGTTTCAGTATGTGTAGAGGACACAAATGATGGCTCTAGTGAGAACCGTGGAAACCCTCACCCTAGAGAGGAGGAGGACCAGAGGCAGACCCAAATTGACATGAGATGAGCGGATAGAGTTTGCCTTCCTATACTTTTGTTTTTTTAGCCTTAGCCTTGCCTTAGTGTTAACTAGTCGTATAGAGTTTTTTAGGAGAGTGTTCCGGTTTATTTGCCCTTTTGTCTGTAGCTACTATATGGTTGCTTGCTCTTTCATATGTAGTTTACTCATCACTGCATGTTAACGGTATTTTACAACTTTTGTTATTTGTACTCCTTGTTTACGATACAAAGCAATTCAATATAACTCTAACATATATCTAGAGTACTCAACGAAACAAATCAAGTATTAGATTGGTTGTCCACACACTTGGTTTGCTAAAGTCGAGGCTTTACTTAAACAGGCGAACCAACTTGGTCAAGTTAGGAATAGTGACACGTATGATTGGCCGCTTTCCTGAAGTGGTTCAACCTGTTAGTCCAATAGTTGATCTGACAACTTTTTTTCTTCTTTATATTCTCTAATGCAACCAACCCACTTGCATGGATCATATGTTAGAATCTTCTAGACTGTTGGACACTCTTAAGCCACATTAGCTGAGGTCGGTGATGCCCAGGTCCTTTCTCTTCAGCCAGAGAAGATTAATTCCTAAAAAGTTTAAAAGTTACCCAACGCTTATGAGTTAGACGTATAGTGTCCTTGTGAAATATTATTAAGAAGTATATGAAGTTAAAGCTCAGAAGTTTTGAACTTAACTTCAAAGACAAAACTTGATTTCTAAAGTTTTATCTTTTCTTCAATACTTGACTCAAATACTTTACAAATAATATTTCATTATATAGTTTGTCCATGATAATTTACAAGAAAAAAAATTAATTTGTTTGTTATATAACAAACGGTGTCAATCATATTGGTGTACAAGAATGTGGTGTTGGTACAAGCAATCCATCTAATGTTGTTGATGATACGCAAACCGTAAAGTAAGTAGATACTCAAATATTACCGGCGTAACCTTTTTTGTGTATTTTTATACCATCATCAGACATAAATGATGATGCGTAATTATTTTGTCAATTTAAGGCGTAATAATGGCTAATAATATATGAAATACTTCAAAAATTTATAAATTAAATTTTTATATGTTATACTCAGTATATAGGTTTTAGGAAAAATACTAAATGAAATTTTTTTACTGTATTTTCTAGCTTTTTTTTTTTATAATTTATGTCTTTTATTGATTATTATAAGTGCTAAATAATCTAATTTTTAGGTTTTAGGAAAAATACTAAATGAAAATTTTTACTAGATATCTATAAAAATACTACTTTAATATTTTTCCAGGTTATCCTACATATCATGAGAGTCCAGAAATTTTAGTTTCTAATTTTTATGTTTTCGAAGTATTTTTCGGGAATTTAGTGTCTAATACGGGCCAAAATTTCTATTAAATATTAAATAGACTTAAAAATTATACTTTTAATTTTATTTTGGTTCTATATAGTATATAAAGGTTCTTAAAAGTGTTAATTTCAGAATTGGTCGAATTTTTATATGAATGAGATTTTGTGTAGTTTTAGGGTTAATTTGAGTATTTTAAATACACATTGTATCAAATAAAAACCTGCACCTAATTCAATATTTTTTTTCCTGGATTTAGATTATTATTATTATAAGGTTTCCTGTAAGTTTTTATAAATTTTCGACGTATCTAGCTATTTTCCCCAATTTTTGGCTTTAAAACTCGTTTTAATTCGTATAGTTGGTTAGAAAATCAATTTTATGGTGATTCTTTTTGTGAAATCCCTTATTTAGGACCTAAGTCCTCTGTAAAAATTTAGTTTTGCAATTTAATTGGCAAAAGTCCCCTTTTTTAATAAACAAATTTATAGAATTAATTTTTTCCAGTTTTTCAACGATTTACACAATTTGTTCAAATTTAAGCCAAGGGTTGACACGAGCAAGGATACTAGAGCTGGGTCACTGATATTTTAGTGGTTCTAAAGTATTGGTAATGTGGAATATCACCTGTGCCTAAATTGTGTGTTAAACTCAAAATTTAATGTAGTAAAAGTGGGTTTTTAGGTTTGGTTTGGGTACCTAGAGACTTGATGAGGGGCTGGAATATGATGATTCTAAGGTTCCAAAGGCTGCTTATTTTTTGTGAAAGCAAGTTAGGGTTATTAGGGATTGAGTGAACACATGGAAGTGCAAAACTTACAAGAATAGAGTGTGTATGCGTAGGAATCGAACCCGTGGCTTCTTGGATACGCGTTGGTCGAATTTTCAGCAGCAAACCAAGAGGCTTTTGTGTTGATTGATGGCTGGATCAATATAAGGTTTATGAGCAATCATAGAATCAAGGATTAGAATAAGAACTATGCAAGGATAGATGATGAATCGTGTGTTTACCTTGACTACTCTTGATGAATACTTGAAGAACACTTGAGGGTTTGACTTTTGAGAAGATTTGCATAAAATAACAAAAGAATAAGAAAAACATAAAAAAAAATCATTGGAGGGGGTTGAATTTTGGTAAGAGATTTGATGATTATCTAGTATGTTTATTTATTTATTTATATTTTAATAGGTTTAAAAAGAATATACATTTATATCTAGGGGTCGAAATTTAGGGAACAATTTAATTAGTTGAGTTTTTATTTTTGTTAAAGGTAGGTTTATATAAGTATTGATTTTATGTTTATAAATCTTGTAACATTTGTTTAAATAGTAACATTAGGTAAAGTTTTATAACATATCATTGTGTGATATTAATATTTCAATGAAATATTAATAGGTAGAGGTTACACTAGAAATTAGGTTTATATAAGTATTGATTTTATGTTTATAAATCTTGTAACATTTGTTTAAATAGTAACATTAGGTAAAGTTTTATAACATATCATTGTGTGATATTAATATTTCAATGAAATATATATAGGTAGAGGTTACACTAGAAAGGAACAAAACCATAAAAAGTGTAGGAAAGAATTTGGGTCATTAGATCATTATGATTTGTGGTGGATATTAACGTGGTGTCATTTCTGTAAATACTTGAAACTTATAAACCTCCAGAAGGGGTAGAATAGGAAGATCCAACCTAAAAGCTTGTATATGCAAGTCACATGCCATTTCCCCCATTTTTTTAAACGTGTATAACTTTTTTATACGTCATTATTTTTTTTTAAATTTCACCATAAAATCAAACGTTTTTTATCTTTCTAACGAGTATGATATTGATATATATATATATATATATATATATATATATATATATATATATATATATATATATATATATATATATATATATAGGGAAGGGATCAAAAGAAAACCACAAAGTTAGGCGAAAACCAAGAAAACCACTAAAACAATGTGTAATACTATGGGTTACGTATACGTAACCGCCATTTTTTTGAATTTTTTTGTTTTCTGTTTACGTATACGTAACACTATGGGTTACGTATACGTAAGCCAATATTTAAATGATTTTTTTGGTAAAAACTTGTAATATTACATTGATACTCTTATAAAAAAATAAAAATAAAATAAAAAATAATTATTATTATATTATTGATTAAAATTGATTTTTTAGTGGTTTTCTCGGTTTTCGCCTAACTATTGGTTTTCTCTGGAACCCACCCCTATATATATATATATATATATATTTTAAATCCTTTTTATTTAAATTACTTTAAAGTGAGTTTTTTTCAACATAGTGTTTTAATTTTATGGTGTTTTTAGCTGTGTGTTTTTTAACATAGTGTTTTTCTGGTTATCGTGTTTTTCAATATAGAGTTTTTCTAGTCATGGTGTTTTATACTTGGGGGCCATTTTCAACATGACGTTTTAGTTTTTTTGGTCATGGTGTTTTCAACATTACGATTAGTTTTTTTTATATTTATATATTCTTTTAAATCATTTTTATTTAAATTACCTTAAAGTGGGTTTTTTTCAACATGATGTTTTAATTCTATGGTGTTTTTAGCTGTGTGTTTTTCAACATCGTGTTTTTCTAGTTATGGTGTTTTTCAATATACAGTTTTTCCAGTCATGGTGTTTTACACTTGGGGGCTATTTTCAACATGGCGTTTTTGTTTTTTTGGTCATGGTGTTTTCAACATTAGGATTAGTTTTTTATTTTATATTTATATATTCTTTTAAATCGTTTTTATTTAAATTACCTTAAAATGAGTTTTTTTCAACATGATATTTTAGATCTATGGTGTTTTTATCTGTGTGTTTTTTAACATAGTGTTTTTCTGGTTATAGTGTTTTTCAACATAGTTTTTCTAGTTATGGTGTTTTACACTTGGGGGCCATTTTCAACATGGTGTTTTAGCTTTTTTGGTCATGGTGTCGTCAACATTATGATTAGTTTTTTATTTTATATTTATATATATTTTTTTAAATCGTTTTTATTTAAATAACATTAAAGTGGGTTTTTTTCAACATAGTTTTTTAGAGCTATGGTGTTTTCAACTGAGTGTTTTTCAACATAAAGTTTTTCTGGTCACGATGTTTGTAACATTTCTGATTTTTAGTATCCATATTACATAAATGCACGTTCATAACATATATTTCCTGATGTTTTATTTTGACTAAGTAAAGTCAAGGAATCTAACAAAGGAAATTATTTCAAAATAGTAATTTTTAAGAATTACTAAGAAAATAATCAGTAATAACCCGCAAAGTACGGTCGTTGGTGATTAACAAGAACTTGACAGTAAAAGTCTAGTGAGACGTTTTAATAAATAAAGATATTACAGCGGGTATAAATCTCAGGTATTATACCACATCTAAAGATCACATCATCATCATGATTGCTTTGCTTACACAACACTCAAGCGTCATAAACATTATGATTATGACCAAAGATGCAAGCAACATAAAGATCACATCATCATCATGATTGCTTTGCTTACACAACACTCAGGCGTCATAATCATCATGATTATGACCAAAGATGCAAGCAACATAAAGATCACATCACCATCATTATATCCTTGCTTGTACTCCACTCCAATGTCATATAATGAGAATTTGACTTTATACAAGTGTGCACGCGACATCAAAAAAAATCACATCGTCATAAATATGAAATTTATTTATGACAACACCCAACCTCCGTTTCATCTAATGTGTGTATATATATATATATGTATATATGAATGTCCCGCAAGATACGAACGTTGGTAGTAAATCAAAAATAACCGTTACAACATTTAGGAATTCAAAATATATATGCAATATATTTTGAAAAACAAATAATTATAAAAGATCGTAAACACTCGTAGGAATTTGTAACAAACAACCTTTATAATACCAACTAATAACCTATTCGAGGTATACACATTAGGTGATTCAAATACCAGCTCTCTTGATGGAATACCCACTTTATCAACTAGAACACTCAAAGCCATCAATGACGACTTCCTTTGCTTCTTGCTTCACGCCATCACCAACCAACCACCTCACCATCATTGTCTTTTAACCAACAATTCACTCCAATGTCATAGTCATAATGATAATGATTATGGCAAAGATTACACTCCACCTAGTGTATATATAAGAGGGAAACTTAACACAAATCAAGAGTTCCAAGAACTCTATCTTTCTCTCCTCTCTTCTCGGCTCTCTAGCCACACACACACACACACGCACACCTCTTGCAATTCCAAGTGAAGATCAAGGTGATTCCAAGTGGTTATAAGGATTCAAGCCATTGTTCTTCCATCAAATCCTTCTCCTTGCTTTCTTTAAGTGAGTATACATAGCCCCTTTTACTCTTTTACATTTTTGGGGTGAAACATGAACACTATTCAACTTACATGTTTACATTTACGCAAACAACACAAGTACAAATCCTATTTACATTCATGTGTGCAATTTGAGCTTTAAGCCCTAGGGCTAGGTGTGCTAACCTTTTGTATGCGATTATGTGCAATCATTAACTTTTCAAGCCGACGGTTTTCAATGATAGATCTATTGAGTCTGACAAACCCACCCAGGTGCGCGGTGATTGAAACCGACAACACAATTTTTGCATGCTAGTTACAAAGGTTTGATTGTACCTGGTTACACAATAGCTGCTCCCCATAAATGCCTTATTTATCATGTTATGTAAAGGATTTGGTTTACAAATTATATGCTACCTATATACAAACCTGTGTTATACTCACCAACTTTTTAGTTGACCTTATTTTATTCATGTTTCAGGTGCTTTCATATGTGTTTGATCAAGAAATGCTACACATAGGCTTTGGACCTAGTTAATATTAATTCAAAAACAAATTGTATTTCATTATGTACTTTGAATTTGATTCATGTTTGTTTGAATGGAAATGGATTTAACATATTATAATTTAGTCAACCTTGAGCTGATGAACAGTCTACATGTCCCGCCCCGATGATTCCGCCGTCGGTCGGGGTGTGACAGATTGGTATCAGAGCCTTGGTTATAGGGAACTAGGTTATTAGACACTTTTGACCTAGACTATAACTTTAGGATACCCATACAATGCAATGCTACTACATGTTACATTATCAATTCTTGTGTGATTATTTTTACATACTATCCTAAGTACTTAAACTACATGATACAATACATAATGACTTATGTGTCACACTACTTGATAACTCTTGTGTTTACACTCATTACTACCTACATGTTATATGATTATTCTCCTATGTGAATATTTTTACATGTTATACTATATGATTACATCACATGATACAATACCCAATAGTTTATGTGTCACGTTACCTGCCCACTTTTTCTTCTATTCATAGCTACCTACTTAATTTATTTAAAACACTATCCTAAGTTTAACACACACACATATACACCAAAATTATTCATACACCTTTAGATCCAAATACATGATACCATCACCCTTTATGAGCAAAGCCTTAAACTATTGGGCCTAATGCCCACCAATGATAAACCAAGAAGCCCATCTACCCTCCAAGAAGAAGAAGCCCACTGAAATGCATAAACCCTACTTTTGGGCCTCAAAGCCAAGTTCACAACAATTCTCATCTTAACCATGAGCCCACCAATGGTATTATTAATACATGATGGCTGGAAGAGTGTGTAAACCCATGAGGAATTCTGGCTAAGGAAAGATAGGGTACTTAAGTGTGTCCTAGTGACCCACCCCTCTTTCCTAGGAATTCTCCTTAGGGATACATTGCTTATAGGTCAAGTGTATTTCTAAAATACTATCGTGAAGGTTCGGCGTTATGACTAGTCAAACTCTAAAACCCATAAGACCTTCTATATTTGACCCTTCATATTTCATTATCACTTACAACTTTTTCCAATGTTTTCCTGCTAAGCATGGACTCCCACTCTCCTCCCTCCCCGGTTTACCGTCCTGGAACAGAATCTGATTGGGAAGAAGACACTGAGATACCCGTGTATCGGTCACCAACGCCCCCGGCTGCCAGACCAAGGTTTGAGGTAAGGGCGGACTGGATCAGGAACGCCGGCCCGAGACTTCGAACACCTGAATCACCCGCACCCATAAACCCGTATCATACACCCCATCTCCACAATCAATTACCACCCCCATTGAGAGACCCATATCTAATGCCCGACCCGTACCTTCCTAACCCTTGGGTAAGGCATACCATGGCACCCACTGGTGTTATGGGAATTCCAACCAATGACTTCCCTCAATATGTAAGAACTTCAGAATTTGAGAGGCAAAGGATAGAGCAAGGAGTATTACACGACTTGCAAAGACAAAGAATGGATAGCCTAACAAACCAATTAGGGTACCAAAAGGAGCTAATCTCCATCCTCGAAAAGGAAGTACAAGAACATCGCACGGAGACCGCCAGGACTGAAGCCAGATCTGTTACACGAGTGACCATAGCGGTACTCATTTTGGCGATTATCTTCTTCCTAGTGGAAAGCTACCAGAGACATTAAGCGAAAATTTTTATTTATTATCTTTAAATTCTCGATTTGAGGACCATTTCCCTATGTTTTGAATAATGTTTAACATTTCAGCCTTTAATCGATTTCATATGCGTCAACTCTAAGGTTATTAATTGTTGATTTGACCCATGGAGCGTGAATTTTCCCATCATATTTTTACAAAAAAAAAAATAAAAAAATAAAAAAATAAAAAAAAAAAAAAAATAAATAAATAAAATTTCTCAAGTATTACCTTCTTCATTCAAATACGATTTAGTACACTACCAACAATCTTATTCAAATCATCCTATTCTATGATTTAAACAAAACTTCGTTACCTTGTTTAATCAAAATGATTATCAAATTTTTAGATAATATCACAAACATAAAATTTTCCATAAAACTTTTTCACCTGATAAGGAAAGTTAATACAACCAATTTTATAAAAATATATTTTTTTTACTGATAGATAATTATGGTTTTCTTCATTAAAATAAATATTTCTAAAACTTTGGCTAAATCTTGTTTAAGCCAATAGTTGAAAATTTAACTTAAAAATATTTTTTTTTCCATAAATTTCATATTCATTTAAAATATGCGATTCAATGATTTCACTACTTTATATATCTACAACCAAGAACAATTTACCACTTTCTATGTTCAAACAAAGACCAGTATTTGTAAACACAATTCCCGAAACCTCCTCGTTACCTTTCACTTGACGCTTCAAGAGACGATCCATACCGCGTAGACGTTAACCTTTCCTACCAACCTCAACGAGATTTGAGGACTCGAACCTAACTACCACATTATGCAAGAACGCCAAACGACACGTTTGTCTGCAACACTCGATCACATGCAAAACCTGTTAATATACATCGCACGCGAAGTTCAATACTAACGTATACACGTTCATAATATATCCAACGCAACCACATGGTACATGAAACTCAAATATTCTCAATATATCCAATGCTACACAAATTACATGATACATGAAACTAGTTTGCCTACAAATCACAATTTACTCGATTGATTACGTAATGCACGAAACATGTTTATATGCAATACACATGCTACTGGATTGAGCACATAATACACGAAACTTAGTTGTTTGCAATATACATGATACATAAGAATTGCTTCATTGATACATAATTCTAGATTGACCACACTATACATGAAACTTATTTGGATACGAAGTACATCACACTAAGCTGTGCACATTGTACAATATACATGATGCTAAGTTGCCAACACCCTACATGAAATTCATTTCCTACTATACACAAAATACTATGATGTTTACATTACACATCAGAGTTCATTGACTTACAAAATACAAGACGCTTAATTATTTACGCTATATATGAGACTTATTTGATTACGAGCTACATGACACTAGATCATAATGAGACTTGTGTGCTTACTATATACTCGAAACAAAAATTTGCTTACAATTATTGCAATGGATTGATTACATTATACACAAGACATGGTCATGCACTTTGTACACCAAAGTTGAAGACCCTAATACATTGAAACGACTCGGGGTTTGACGTATTCTTGTTCAAACACGAGCAAACTAAGAAACTTTAAGTGTTACTACTTTACTACTCTTTAGTTGCAAACTGACCTGTTAGGGACATAGTTACTTGTTAACGACTTTTTATGTGTAAACAATAGACGTGATCATAGTGAAATTGTGCCCCCCTTTACCCGCACACAACGAAACAATCTATACGGACCATACGATGATTTAAATAATTACGGGTGCACACGGAATTATAAAAATCAGCGCATGGAAACTATAGGGAAATTTTGTCGTGTGTTGTGACCTAAAACTTATCATGATGTGTAACAACGAAACTGATGTAATGTGACAAGGGCATGGTGGATACGCCGATGGTACTTCCTATATATAAGTGTCCTATCATATTATCATGAGTAGCGTTGTTTGTGTCACGTGAAGTTTTGACCCAGACCAATGTCTATGAAATCTCTTAACCACTGACAATCTTGAGCATATTAGACTACATCTTACGCAAACCCTAAATTTCAAAATCCCATCAAACTCATTCCAAATAATACAACTTACATCTAGAATTCAAAATTTCTATTCGGCAAGCTCCCTCGCACCACGAGTGGTTATGATAGCATTTGGGTGATCATTGATCGTCTCACCAAATCTGCTCATTTCTCGCCTATCCGCGAAGACTATAAGGTTGAGAAACAAGCCCGAGTTTACACTGACGAAATTGTGAGCCGTCATGGTGTTCCCTTGAACAAATTCGGATAGAGATGCTCGGTTCACTTCTCATTTTTGGCAATCTCTCCAAACTGCTCTTGGTACACGATTGGATTTGAGCACGGCTTACCATCCCCAAACTGATGGTCAAACCGAGCGAACAATCCAACTCTTGAAGACATGCTTCGAGCTTGTGTAATTGATTTTGGTGGCAATTGGGATTCACATTTATCCCTGATCGAGTTCTCTTACAATAATAGCTACCACACAAGTATCAACATGGCTCCATTCGAAGCTCTTTATGGTCGCAAGTGTCGTTCTCCTATCTGTTGGAACGAGATCGGTGAAGCACAAATCACCGGTCCCAAACTAATTCAAGAAACATCCGAGAAGATCATTCAAATTCGTGACAATATTCGAGTAGCGAGGAGTCGGCAAAAGAGTTATGCCGACAAACGTCGAAAACCCTTGGAATACCAAATCGGTGACCTTGTTCTTCTAAAGGTGTCCCCGTGGAAGGGTGTGATCCGCTTTGGAAAGAAAGGCAAGTATCACCTCGCTATGATGGTCCATTCAAGATCCTTGAAAGGATTGGGAAAGTGGCTTACAAGCTCGACTTACCTCCATCTCTTGGCAATGTGCATCCTACATTTCATGTAGCTAATCTGAAGAAATGTCTTGCTGATGAGAATCTCCATATACCGCTTGATGACGTGCGCATTGATGAGACGATGCACTTCGTTGAGAAACCGGTAGAAATCATGGATCGTGAAGTTAAACAACTCAAGCGAAGTCGTATTCCTATTGTCAAGGTTCGTTGGGATTCTAAGCGTGGTCCGGAATTCACTTGGGAACGAGAAGACCAAATGAAGCTCAAGTACCTCATCTTTTTACTGATGCCATCGCTTCCTCTAGCTAAATTTCGGGACGAAATTCTCTCAACATGGGGAGACTGTAACATTTCTGATTTTTAGTATCCATATTACATAAATGCACGTTCATAACATATATTTCCTGATGTTTTATTTTGACTAAGTAAAGTCAAGGAATCTAACAAAGGAAGTTATATCAAAATAGTAATTTTTAAGAATTACTAAGAAAATAATCAGTGATAACCCGCAAAGTACGGTCGTTGGTGATTAACAAGAACTTGACAGTAAAAGTCTAGTGAGACGTTTTAATAAATAAAGATATTAAAGCGGGTATAAATCTCAGGTATTATACCACATCTAAAGATCACATCATTATCATGATTGCTTTGCTTACACAACACTCAAGCGTCATAATCATCATGATTATGACCAAAGATGCAAGCAACATAAAGATCACATCATCATCATGATTGCTTTGCTTACACAACACTCAGGCGTCATAATCATCATGATTATGACCAAAGATGCAAGCAACATAAAGATCACATCACCATCATTATATCCTTGCTTGTACTACACTCCAATGTCAAATAATGAGAATTTGACTTTATACAAGTGTGCACGCGACATAAAAAAAAATCACATCGTCATAAATATGAAATTTATTTATGACAACACCCAACCTCCGTTTCATCTAATGTGTGTATATATATATGTATATATGAATGTCCCGCAAGATACGAACGTTGGTAATAAATAAAAAATAACCATTACAACATTTAGGAATTCAAAATATATATGCAATATATTTTGAAAAACAAATAATTATAAAAGATCGTAAACACTCGTAGGAATTTGTAACGAACAACCTTTATAATACCAACTAATAACCTATTCGAGGTATACACATTAGGTGATTCAAATACCAGCTCTCTTGATGGAATACCCACTTTATCAACTAGAACACTCAAAGCCATCAATGACGACTTCCTTTGCTTCTTGCTTCACGCCATCACCAACCAACCACCTCACCATCATTGTCTTTTAACCAACAATTCACTCCAATGTCATAGTCATAATGATAATGATTATGGCAAAGATTACACTCCACCTAGTGTATATATAAGAGGGAAACTTAACACAAATCAAGAGTTCCAAGAACTCTATCTTTCTCTCCTCTCTTCTCGGCTCTCTAGCCACACACACACACACACGCACACCTCTTGCAATTCCAAGTGAAGATCAAGGTGATTCCAAGTGGGTATAAGGATTCAAGCCATTGTTCTTCCATCAAATCCTTCTCCTTGCTTGCTTTAAGTGAGTATACATAGCCCCTTTTACTCTTTTACATTTTTGGGGTGAAACATGAACACTATTCAACTTACATGTTTACATTTACGCAAACAACACAAGTACAAATCCTATTTACATTCATGTGTGCAATTTGAGCTTTATGCCCGAGGGCTAGGTGTGCTAACCTTTTGTATGCGATTATGTGCAATCATTAACTTTTCAAGCCGACGGTTTTCAATGATAGATCTATTGAGTCTGACAAACCCACCCAGGTGCGCGGTGATTGAAACCGACAACACAATTTTTGCATGCTAGTTACAAAGGTTTGATTGTACCTGGTTACACAATAGCTGCTCCCCATAAATGCCTTATTTATCATGTTATGTAAAGGATTTGGTTTACAAATTATATGCTACCTATATACAAACCTGTGTTATACTCACCAACTTTTTAGTTGACCATATTTTATTCATGTTTCAGGTGCTTTCATATGTGTTTGATCAAGACATGCTACACATAGGCTTTGGACCTAGTTAATATTAATTCAAAAACAAAATGTATTTCATTATGTACTTTGAATTTGATTCATGTTTGTTTGAATGGAAATGGATTTAACATATTACAATTTAGTCAACCTTGAGCTCATGAACAGTCTACATGTCCCGCCCCGATGATTCCGCTCGGTCGGGGTGTGACAGTGTTTTACACATGGGGGCCATTTTGAACATGGCGTTTTAGTTTTTTTGGTCATGGTGTCTTCAACATTACAATTAGTTTTTTTTATTATATATATTCTTTTAAATCGTTTTTATTTAAATAAAATTAAAGTGAATTTTTTTTCAACATTGTGTTTTAGATCTATGGTGTTATTCAACATAGAGTTTTTCAGGTTATGATGTTTTTCAAAATGGTGTTTTCACATAACGTTTTAGTTTGTCATTGTGTTTTACAATTGTGGCGTATAATTTATGTTGAACTAGACGTTTAAAAAAAAGAGGTGAAACACTATAAACGCAAACACGACAAAATAACATGTATATGGAAGTTAAAGTATAAAACACAATGAAAAACTAATCGTTGATTCAAATTTTACGCAAAAAGTGTAAAACATCATGACAAAACAAAAACGGCATAAACATAAATATCATAAAATACATGTATATGGATGTTAAAATATAAAACACCATGTAAAATACACAATTTCAAAAACTATGTGTAAAACTCCATAAAACATCATAAAAACTCACAATTTCAAACAATACCCAGTTGGTGTTTTTTTTAATATAACAATACCATACTCGTTGGAAAGATAAAAAACGCTCGATTTTATGGTATATTTTAAAAAAAAATAATGACGTATAAAAAAGTTTTGGACGTTTAAAAAAAGAGGGGGGAAATGACATGTGACTTGTATGTGCATGTGCTAATTCAGGGATCTTGTGTTTTGACGCAAGTGCCCTTTCCCTCCTTTTCCCTTCTTATACACATGTCGCGCTGATAATGCTTCCTACACTTTTTAGTCTTTTCTCCCTTTCTAGCCTAACCCTCCCATATATATGTATATATATATATAGTTAATAGTAATTATTGATCTTATTTTAAGTATAAGACTTCTTGTAACAATATTAGATTTTATAAGCATGATTACATATGTGTAAAATTTTAATTATGTAATTATAAGTTCATAGGTTATATAAATATTATATGTCTAGTTAATATGTACATTAATAAGTTATATGTTTTGTGTCCCTGAGTTTCGTATGTGAAATATGTCGGGTATAACTAGTGACCCTTAAATTATTAAGTATAATAGTTAGTGTTTTTGAGTTAATTTATATTTGGTGGGTTTTGAAAGGTTGGGCCAAGCCCAATAACTCATAGATGGGCCAAGCCCATTGGGCCTAGTTTGAAACCAATTTCACATTATTAGCATAACTCTTGACTGTGCAATGATTTCCAATATTGATATCCGTCTAAGTGCGTGTTACTTATGTCATTCAAGGTATGTATAAAAAAAAAGTTGGCCCTAAAATTGGGGTTGTTATAGTATTGATTGTAAGGCTGTTAATAAAATCACCATAAAATATCGACATACAATCCCTAGGTTAGATGACGTGCTTGATGAGTTAAATGGGTCCAAAATAATTTAAAAAATTGACCTTAAATCTGGATACCCGATGACCGTCATTTGGGTCATGCAAAAAACTAACAAACCTAGATAGCTAGTGCAAGTAAGGTATCATATCCATAGAGGAGCATGTGGTTAGTGTAATAGGTCTCGTCTGACTAATCTAGCCTAAATCTAATTAAATTACCTAAATTAATCTAAGAATAGAAAACTGATTTTTAATTTGGTTGATTTCAAAGAACATAAACTTAATTAACTAAACAATATGAGAAAAGGGATCATTCCCGGGTTTCAGGTTATGAAGCACGACATGTAACCATATAATATCAAACTGGAATCCACATAGAAAGGAACCGATTAGATGATTCAAAAGATATATAATTGCAAGACTAAGGAACTAGACTGCGTTGATTGACGATACGAGACTGACTAATGACACACTCTAAGTATAATCTACGCAATTACCAACCCACAAATACAAGATTCAAAGATTACCACTTGTTAATGAAAAAAGAACCAAAAGACTAGAGGTTTCTCAATTGAATAAAGTAAAAAGGGGTTGTTTAATCATACGAATCAAACTCACAAAACAAAGTAAATCAAAGACCCAATAAGTTTTGTAACCAAACAATGATAAATTCCAGTTAAACACAACAACCAACACTAACCGTCCACCCTAGAAAGATCGCAAACGGTTTAGCCGCTCATGTTCATCATAACGCCTTCAATCTTCATTCCAAGCATTCTTCTTGATGGTTTAATGATTAGGAACCTTTGGGAGCCAAGAATTTGTCCAAAGTTCGTCCAAAAAGCTCTAAGAAAGGTCTGATCCAGCTTCTAGGGTTTAAGGGTTGAATATATATAAAAAATCAGCAAAATCCCTAAATTTTCTCTTGAGGGCATAAACTACGCCGATCAGGGCCTAAGCTACGCTCTACCAAAATATCCTATGCTTCTTCTCCTGTGCTACGCTTTGCCTACGCTCTAGACCCTACGCTGACAGGGCGTAAGCTACGCCGAGGAGGGCGTAGCCTACTGTCTCCTCCTTTTTCTTGATTCTTTGATCTTTTTCTCAACCTCCAACTTCATCTTTTATATTTATCGCTTCTTCTTGACTTTCCCATCCTCTAATGATTCATTATTAGACATGTTTTGCTCCAATCTCCTGCAAACACAAACACACTTAAAATAAACATATTCCATACAAAAATTAACTAATATCATGGAATTATGCACAAAAATGCCCATCTAATAACACACTCATCAATACCACCAAATCCGAATTAAAGAAGGTGATGAGTGGAAAACTTCTTTTAAAACAAAATTTGGTCTTTAGAGTGGTTAGTTATGCCATTTGGCTTAACAAATGCTTTGTAAGTCCCAAATCGATGATGGATCTTCAAACACACGAACAAATACATACATTATCAAAGTCTCACGCGTAGTAGGCAGAAACTACACGTGTGGTGATTCAAGAAATAGATTCAATGTAACACCCCTCGGTTAGAGGAAACAAGTATATATACTTAGCTAAACAAAAAAAATGTAAAGCCCACATGTTCTCGGCCCCATGGCCGGCCCAAAACACCCATGCTGTGAACATTAAGTTCACGACTCACACCTAAAACACAATGATACATAATTCTCAAACTATCTAGGGTCCTACAATCTTCCCCTAGGATTATGCTATTAACCTGTCTTCAGAAGTTTGTGTCTTCACGATGATCTCCGCTACCAGCGTAAATCTTCTTTCTAATGATATCAGCAACGGCTCCGGTAAACACTTTATGTGATACCCGGCTATTTCGGGTTAACCCCGTTAACCCAAATGGTAACTACAAGGACCAAATCTGTCATAATTCAAACTCAAACACATGAAACCATAGGGACTATTTCTGTAATTACCCCAAACCCAATCTGTTGACTTTGGAAAGTCAAAATCGAGTCCCTTGAGTCCAAATCAAACCCGTAACTCTCTTGGCTGTTCAAATTCGTAACTGAATTTCATAACAATGATGATGTCGACCATCATTGAACCGATTTCAGGCGTTATTGGGTGTTAATGATCACGAATTTTACCACATTAAGCGCAAGACTTTGAAACCGTCGACCCTCCAACGTTTACAGTCGAATTAAGCCAATCTCGATTACCTTTTCACAATGTAACACTCTGCGCACCTCAAACGAGTCTCTCAGAAACATTTGCACACACTAATTTGGTCGGAGAAGAAGCCGGAGTCACCGGGGACTAAACCACTTGAAGTCGGAAACCCGTGTGGTCGACCTCTATCAATTCGATATCGTTTGAGGTAATTGAACATATCCTTATCTTCGTTTTCATCTCTAGAACAAAATCCCTAAGCTAATTTAGGCTTATAACATCGAATTTATGATGAACCAATTCTAGGGTTCATCACGTATTTGGTTTAATCGAACTCTACCCTATACACGATCTCATTCCAATTAATTTATATGGGTAGTTTCGCAATCCAATGCTTGTTAAAAGCCCCATGAATCAAAATGTTAATCTTATAGAATTTGAGCAATTGAATTCGTGGTTAGAACCTAGGGTTTTTGTCATTGTCAAGCAAGAATTAACGACCTTTAACTCGATGTTTTTACAATTAACCACACCAACAGATCCGCAATAAATCGTTTAACAATACCCCCATGTTTTTGTGCTCAATTGCGATCGATTGAAGTGGGATTGAGAGTGGTTTGGATCGGGTTCGCATATGGGGGAAGAACACAGGGACGGTGAATGTTAAAACCAATTCGATCCGGCTTTTGTTGCGAGACCCTAGCGGGCGGAGTTGGTTAGGGTGTTGGACTTGCATACAGGAGACCCGGGTTCGAATCCGGTCTCCTGTAATATTTTTTTAGGTACATTTTCCTTGTTTAACTTTTTATAAAACTAATCCTTATGTTATTATAATAACATATTAATACGTTTCGACACCAGAAAACACCCGTGTGCTCGGGGTGGAATTTATAATTCATTTTAAACATTATTTCCATAATAAAAATAATATAATTATTTACATTAATTCCAAAACTATTATTTAATTCATAAAAACACACGAATATGTAATTAACATTATTATCCCGTGTTTAATGGTTTTTCACACGCACCACATCCGTATTTGGTACTAAACTATGGATTCTTTAATCCCGATGACAAAATGTCTAATCGTTATTCATAAGAATATTTAGGGCATTCAATCTTCCGTATCGTCGTCACTCATTCCTACGTGTTCCTAACAATCGTAAACATATTCTAGGGCATTCGTAGACTGTCCGCTTACAAACTATTTGTGGTTTTGTTGCATCCTTGTGTGGTGCTAATTACTACACTCTTCACACTCATGTGAGTTTCACGGCCCCATTTACTGTTTTAAATTAGGGGGAGAAAACATGTCGCAAACATATGATTACTGTAATTCTTATATTATCACTTGTTAAAGCTAAGCGTAACACTCTATCATGAAAGTCCTTACATATCGAAGCGTTTAATATGAACTTGGCGAGGTAATCTTGAGTAGTACTACTGGGTTTGACAAACCCCACCCGAATTAGTCACGCTAACTCGACTGGAGGTAGAACGGGTGTAATATTGACCTAAACACGTCACCATTGTTGATAGACATGGTGGAAGGCATCAAAGACAACAAACAGTCAGCTTCGGTTGCGAGCGCTTTAGTAACATGAACATAGGTTAGCTACCTATTGATATATATTGAATGTACATAATCTTGCAAACACTATTTGAACTGAAACATGTGAACTCACCAACCTAGTGTTGACACATTTTCTTACATGTTTTCTCAGGTCGCTAATGCACAGGTTCACAATTAAGACATGCATTGGAGTCCTTTCATCATTTCAAACATTTAAACTATTTTTCAATAACTTGACTTTTGGACGCGTTTGTTTTACGCATTAAATACTTTAATTATCGCTTCCGCATTTAATCTGAACATTAACGATTTTATTTAAACTCATATAGTGTCATTTGACGTAACTAATGACTGAGATCCTGGTTTGTCACACGCCTCGCGGTAAAACTCTATTAGTGGATTTTGGGGGTGTGACAGATTGGTAGTAGAGCCATTGGTTATAGAGAACTAGTACTGCATACTAGACTATAACCGCACACATGCATTAGTTACATGACACAGACACTCAAACATGGCACTTACTCCTTACATTACAGGAATGTTTACTCCACCTACATCTCCAGTTGCCCAGGAATCTGATGTTCCTACTCTACCTTCACTAGAGCCTAAGAGGTGTCCGCTGAGCCCGATTGACAACACCATAGTGTACGACGAGCCTTTCCATGTGCGTGTCAGATGTAACACGCATGATTAGGAGTGGTATCCTAGCATGATCAGGAGCTGGGTCCGATAGGAGCAGGTCCCACCTCCATACTTTGAAGCCACTACTTCTTTTATATAGACTCTACAACACCTGCAGTACCCTATGGAGAAGGTCTTTACTGCCTTGGTAGCAACGATGGACATGGAGCTAGGCAACATGCGTGATGCTGCAGGAGAGATTACCAGACTGTTACAATGAGGAGATCAATACGACTAGAGGATTGGGAGGCTGACAACAGATCTAGGAGAGACTGGCAGAGTAGATGACAAACCTGGTAGCATCATTTCATGAATTAGAAAACAGGGTGAATGTACTGGAGTTTGACCTTTGAGCGACTAAGAATAGAATTGAGGAGCTGGAGGCACAGCTTGTAGCTGCCAATGCAGCGGGAGATGCACAGGATGATGAGCCCGAGGGAGAACTGGCTGAGGACGATGATGACGGATCAGTTATTTCTTCAGCTAGCAGTGGCATATGACATCCTATCTTTAGTTATTTCTTTCATTTTAAACCTAGATGGGTAGGGTTGTTCCCATGCAACAGATATTTCAGGATTTTGATGTTTTGGTTGATTTACTTTGTAGCTGTTACAATTTATTTAATCAAGAATTATTATCGAAATATTAGATGTTGTGGTTTAGTTTTCATTTGTTTACTCGTACTTGTATGAAGATAATATGCGGTTTATTTTCTCATTATTTGTATTTGTGAATGTGAAGAATCATGTCTAGACGCGATGTATGTAATTGTGGTCGCAGTAATGTCAATATGAATGAAGCTGAACTCACTGCACTCATCAACGATAGCGTGGCTGAAACCTTAGCAGCTGAACAAAATGCTGCAGGTAAATCCGATATCCGCCGACCCTAACAAGTTAATTAGTTACACTAAAGTCATTTCCGAACCTTATTTCCTCAATTATGTATTGTTTTCAATCTATGCCAGCAGACCTATACCTTCAAAAATTTTATGGACTGCAAGCCCCACACCTTTAGTGGAGCCGAAGGAGCTGTCGGTTTGCTTCGCTGGTTTGAGAAAGTTGAATCAGTGTTTGCTATGTGCAACTGCCACCAAGCCAATCAGGTCAAGTATGCCTCAGGTACTCTAGAGGGTCCTACCCTCACTTGGTGGAACTCTCAAGTTCAGATATTGGGTCTGGACATGGCTAACACCCTACATTGGGAGGAGTTCAAGACTATGTTACGGGAGGAGTACTGTCCTCGTGATGAAATTCAGAAGTTGGAGGGTGAATTTTAGAACTTGAAAATGGAGGGTTCCAAGATTGAGCTGTATACTACTCGCTCGCATGAGTATGCAGTCATGTGCCCACATATGGTAACTGCAGCATACAAAAGATCGAGAGGTACATCGATGGTCTGGTACCTCAAATTCAGAGCATGGTTACTTCCTCTAACCCTACCACCATTTAGCAAACCATCCGACTTGCTCATAGGTTGACCGATCAGGCTGTAACTCATGGTAGCCTACCCTCGAGGGCCACAGCTTCCAAAACCACTGACAGCAACAAACGTAAGTTTGAGAGCAACACCAACACCAAGAGCTTTCAGTCTAACCCACCACAACAACAACAACGTAGGTTTGAGCCTACCAAAACCTTTAATCAGTCAACCTCTTCAAGTCAGAACTAGGGTACTTATGCTGGGAAATACCCTAAGTGTAACAAGTGTGGTTTTCACTATAATGGACCATGTGATAAGCATCGTTGTCAACGGTGTGGTAAAATGGGCCACGCTACAACAGACTATAGAGGTGAACTTCAACCTAAGCAACCATTTTAGCAACAGGGATCTACCAGGGGATGTTATGAATGTGGCAAGGAAGGACACTTCAGGAAAGATTGTCCTCAATTGAAGAAAAATGGAAATGGTAATGGAAACGGCAACAACCAGGGCAATGGAAACGGTAACAACAATGGGAATGGTGCGAAGGAGCGAGCTTTCGTGATTGGTTCCGGGGAAGAAAGAAACGATCACAACGTGGTTACTGGTAAGTTCCTTCTGAAAGACTGTTTTGTTTCTGTCCTTTTTGATACTGGTGCTGATAGGAGCTTCGCATCTAAGAATGTGATTGTGTTTAGGGTAGAGATAGTCGCGCTAACTCGACTGGAGGTCGAACGAGTGTAATATTGACCTAAACACGTCACCATTGTTGATACACATGGTGGAAGGCATCAAAGGGTAGCTACCTATTGATATATATTGATAGTACATAAGCAAACACTATTTGAACCGAAACCTGTGAACTCACCAACCTAGTGTTGACACATTTTCTTAGTAGTCTGTTAAAAGAAATGTGATCGTATCTAAGAATTAATCGCGCTAACTCGACTAGAGGTCGAACGAGTGTAATATTGACCTAAACACGTCACCATTGTTGATAGACATGGTGGAATGCATCAAAGACAACAAACAGACAGCTTCGGTTGTGAGCGCTTTAGTAACATGAACATAGTTTAGCTACCTATTGATATATATTGAATGTACATAATCTGGCAAAAACTATTTGAACTGAAATCTATGAACTCACCAACCTAGTGTTGGCACATTTTCTTAGGAGCTTCATATCTAAGAATCTTAGTAGTCTGCTAAAAGAAACTCCAACTCTATTAGAAACTAAGTACACTATAGAGATAGCAGACAGTCGGATAATCGAAGCAACTCACATTCTTAAAGGATGTAAACTTGGATTGGCTGGTCATAAACTTAACATTGATCTCATGCCAGTCACACTTGGCAGCTTCGACATAATTGTCGAAATGGATTAGTTATCCAAAAATCAAGCCGAGATTATCTGTTGTGACAAAATTGTTCGCCTTCCTCTCCCTAATGGAGGACCCCTTTCTGTCCAAGGCGAAAAGAGTGGTGTTGTCGTAGGCATCATCTCTTTCATGAAAGCACAAAAGTGTTTGCGTAAGGGTCATACTGCTATTCTAGCTCTTGTCACCGAACAACCATTCGAAGAGAAGAAGATTGATGATATCCCGATCGTTCATGACTTTCTGGAAGTATTACCTAAAGACCTACCTGGTCTACCGCCTCACCGCCAAGTCAAATTCCAAATTGATTTAGCACCCGGAGCAGCGCCTATTGCTCGAGCACCGTATAGACTTGCACCTAGTGAGTTACAAAAATTATCTACACAACTGCAAGAGTTGTTGGATAAAGGTTTCATCCGACCTAGCTCATCGCCATGGGGAGCTCCAGTCTTATTCGTTAAGAAGAAAGATGGGACTTTCTGTATGTTCATTGATTACCGTGAGCTGAACAAAGAGACTATCAAGAATCGTTATCCACTTCCCCGAATTGATGATCTATTTGATCAACTTCAAGGATCAAGCTTCAATTCAAAGATTGATCTTAGATCCGGTTATCATCAACTGAGAGTCCGAGGCGAAGACATCTCTAAGACTGCATTCAGAACCAGGTACGGCCACTACGAATTTTTGGTCATGCCATTCGGATTAACCAACGCACCCGCGGTGTTCATGGACCTTATGAACCGTGTGTGTAAACCTTACCTTGATCAGTTCGTCATCGTTTTTATGGATGACATCCTCATCTATTCTAAGAGCAAGGAAAAACATGAGGAGCACCTGTGTTTAATCCTTGAACCGCTGAAACAAGAGCAATTATACGACAAATTTTCCAAGTGTAAATTTTGGATTCGCGAAGTTCAATTTCTAGGACATGTAGTCAACAAGAAGGGAATACATGTCAATCCAGCCAAAGTAGAAGCCATCAAGAATTGGGCGGAACCAATGACTCCAACAGAGGTGCGAAAAATTCTGGGATTGGCTGGCTACTACCGTTGATTCATCGAGAGATTCTTGAAGATTGCTCAACCTCTCACCGCCCAAAACCAAAAGGGTAAATGATGTGTTTGAACTATATATATATTTTAATAAAGAATTTTACACAATTAGTTTTAAAAAGGGTTTTCACCAAAGACTAATCACACAAACATCGGGCAAGTGTACCAGTCGGATGGCAATATAGTAAAGGTAAGAACCAGATATCAATCCGTGGACACGGTGGAATGCGATAATGAACCGGAACTAAGATTCAATAAAGTGATGGTAAATAGATATTTTGAATAGTTTGTTTTAATTAACTAACATGCAAATATATAAAACTAGACTAAAATAACAAATCAAACAATCAAGGAGAAAATATCACTTCGGTGTCGAATCCATCTAGAATACATTCAATACACTCATAGTAACATGGCAAATACACGAAACATAGATTGATCAAATTCTCGTCAAAGACATCTAATCAAATGACCATTCGGAAAGCTAGAATGAATAACACAAACTACCCACCTAAAATCATGCAATGAAACTCACGTGTTGTAATCATGTCAATGTTTATAAAGATTGAACTAGCTCCCGATTAAGGTACACCAATCCAACAACTAGTTGGAAAGATAATATGAAAAACACACTACCCACCTCAAGTTGATTTAATTAGACAATCACACGCATTTCTTCAACATACAATGTTCATACAAAGTTCATATAAATTAGGAGATTGTGTCAACAAATCCTAGATAAATATAAAACTATGCATGAAACACCATAACAAACACTTTGTCTTTCCAAACATAAGCATGAGGATACACATACGAGAATAATAAATCATAAACAAGACTTCATTCACCATTCCTAGTCAAATGCCACAAACTAGTATAAATACATATACCAATTCATGAATACAAGCATAAACCATAAGTTTTCCAACATGATATGGCATACATAAATACAAGTCTTGTAGACAACTCAAAATACTTGAATACATAATTTCATTGAAGAATAATCATACGATTGTCATAACATTAACATAATAATTGCCAACAATCCATGAATGTTGTCAAACGATTCTAAACTTCATCTAATGCAAAGTGAATAAGAGTTTTAGCTCATCATGAGCACAACAATGACAAATAAGCAAGGAAAAATAGTAAGAAACATGCTATGAAAACAAGAATCAAACCACTCCTACAAGCTTAGATGTTGTTGTTGATGTATGGTGATCCTCTTGATGTTGTAATCTCTCCAAGACGCTTGAAATGTGGCTGGAACAAGGCTGGTTCGTAGCTCAAACAGTGGGTTTTTGCTCTAGTTGCTGAATGTCTGAATGAGAGAATGACTCATGTATTTATAGAATTGGGGAGGCACGACCGCACCAGGAGGGAAGGCACGACCGTGCCTATTACTGGGGCGCGACTATGCCAGGGAACTAGCACGGTCGTGGTGCAGAATGTTGACCGATCTGGAGCTTCTATTGGGTCCCATTGAATGAGGAAGTATGACTGTCAGACTCACGGGATTACACGCGGCCGTGGGGGTGTTGGAGCACGGTTGTGCTCGAGAAAGTGCCTTGGCGCGGTCGTGCCAGGTACGGGGCGCGAGCGTGCCTAGGGTTTCCTGGCTTGGCGCGGCGGTGCCAAGTAGGGGGCGCGACCGTGCCAATACCTCAGAAACCCTAAAAACTTCATCTTTATCCTGGAATTCCCATGTTTGTTCACTCAGCTTCACAAAAACCTACAAAACTGAAAATGAAGCAAATAAGTGTCTAAACGTTGGAAATAACCAAGAATTGATCGTGAAATGAGTGAAGTTTTGTGCCAAAAAGATGTGTAAATTCTAACACATCAAATAACCCCACATTGAAAATTGTTTGTCCTCAAGCAAGAATCAAAATAAAACAAAACTTTCAATGGAACTAAGGATCAATTCAGAAAACCGTAAGCATTACTAAACTTATAAAGGTTTGACAAGTTTTTCAAGAAATGAAAAGTTGACTAAATGAAACCCAAGAAGCCCAATGAAGTAACAACCGAATGAGTAAATGAATAAGCCTAGGAAATCATTAACATGCAACTTTATGCTTCTCACAATGTTCACACACACTCGGGTATATATATGATCATACAAGTAATGGTGTATGTATAGAACACTCAAATGCCAAGACAATGAACATGCATAAATCATAAGCTTTCTAAAAGATCAATTCTCTACCAACTAACATGAAACAAAGCATAAATCAAGAGGACTTTGAACGGGTTTTAACTTGGCAATGGTTAGGGGTAGGGAAATGGAATTTAAAAGTGGCTAAATGGCTAAAAACCCGGCGGCTATGCTAACTTAAAAACTATTACAACTTTCAACTAAAAATAACTAAAGAATATTTTTCTATAGATAAGAGCAAACAATCGGGTTCTTTTCATTTGTGCTCACAAAATTTCTCTAATCGGCTATATTTCACCTAATTTTGGTGATTTTTTTTGAATCTATCACTATTTCTTTTCTTTTCTTTTCTTTTGAAGGAAACTAAGTCAATATGCATCTTTTCTTAGCTAAAAATTTCTCAAGAATTAAAAATTACAACGATAATAAAAACTAAAAAGTTAAAACATTAGCCAACATGATTTTTAACACAAGTAGAAAAATAATAAAAAGGCTAATATGGCTATGTGGTGGTGTAAATGTGGGTTAAAACAAGAAAAACACGGGATAGGCTCAACGTGGCTAACTAGTGGATGTGTTCGGGTGAGGGAAACAAAAAATAAAAGGCTAACAAAGTGGTTTATCCTAATGCCTCAATCATTTTTATGCAATATTTATGTTCATGATTTCAAAATGTATACCAAAATCAAGTTCTAATAAGCATGAAACATCCGGCACGCTCAAATTCGCAAAAACGAGAGCAAACAATGTCTAAAGCTATGAAAGCTCAAAAAATAAACTCACAGAAACGGAAGGAATGGGTGTAAGCAAAAGGTTACATGCAATTCATTCGTTTAGCCCACTAAAACTCATGGTTATCACAAAAAATTGGGTTTGACTCGATGGAATTTCTATCTCGATTGCTTTTGAAAAATCAAACCTCTAATGTTTACTAAAAATTTTGAATGCTAAACGGTTAACTTTTATTATATATTTGTGTTTTTAAATTTTTATAAAATTGATTAATGCCAATAAAAAATATGAAGGAAGATTTTGCATAAAATGAAGTGATAAAATGCTCAAAAGGACAAATATCGCGTGAATAAATTCTCACCCTACACTTAGAATCGTACATTACCATTAATGTACACCAAAAAATAATGTAAAGCAAAGAATAAACACCCAACTCCACACTTTAGAAACATACATTGCCCTTAATGTATGCAAAAACATGCAAAGCAAAATGGAATGCAATGCAATGGAGTGTGAAGGGAGAACTGAAACTTCCCTCGTGACGATCTCGACCAAATGTACAAAGCCTACCCATAAAAATGGCGTTTCACAATTCCAAGATCTAATCAATACTAACCACATCAAACAGGATCAGTAACATCAAGCCAAAATATAAACAGAAATGTAAAGATAAATATCCACATACAATACATCGAAAATAAAGTACAAAGAAAGAATAACCACAAACGCCGAAGCACGATACAAGAGTTTGTCCAACATGAAGCAAGTACAACTCACAAAAATGATACCAAAAGGCAATCGGAGGTACTATTCCTACTCCATGCCCTCGAGTTCGATTCCGGCGGCCCCGCCTCCCTCGCCTCCTGCTGGTGGTGGTGATGGTGGTGGTGACTGATGGTGCGGTGGTGAAGGTGGTGGCTGATGCTGTGGAGATGGTGGTGGCTGATGCTGGGGTGATGGTGGTGGCTGATGATGGGGTGATGGTGCTGGCTGATGCTGGTGCTGGTGCCTAGGCTGCATGAAGAACGGGAGGGCAACCACGTACGGTGCCTCGCCAGCAGCAGCGGCGCACTGGACCTCGTACTGCCAGGCCCAGTAGCGCATGAATAGGTCGTGGGTGACGGTAACCGGAGGTGGTGGTAGCGGCAGAGGCGGAGGAGGCGGCTGGTCGGGCTCATGATGCTCGTGCCCGTGATATGGGTCGACGTGCCCCTGCTCCTGCTTCTGCTGAGCGGCGTGTGCCGGATGGGCAGCGGTGACGGCCTCGGCCTCGACCTGTACAAGATATGGATCGGGACCCAGACGGTCTGGGTCCCACACTCTACCCCATCTATCAACTAATCTCACTCCTCCCGGTGCGCGACGAGCCACGTGCATGTTCCTAAGAGTCTGCACGGTCATCACGACGGTCTCAGCCACCGGGGTCAAGTCTCCAACAAGCTCGTCCGTCAACAGCTGAAAGTGCCTCGCAAGCTTGGTCACAAAGTGACCTCCACAGATGACGCTGGTGACCTCGCGCCCTGAACTGTTAACCATGTACCCCGCAATACAGTGCGCAAGATTACAATTGCGCGGGCGTACAAGGCAATAAAGGTAGAACAAATCTCTCAGATTCACCATAGTCTCCCCCTGACCTCTACCAGAAATGGAATAGACGATGAAACGATGCAGCACATGGTGTAATGGATCTCGAAGGCTCGAAGCCTTGATCAAACTCGGATCATACATCCCAAATCTAAACTTGTGCAAGAACTGGTTTTTATCCTCCCCTGTCGGGAACTCGGTGATACCCTCGGTAAACAAAACGGTCGGGATCTCGTGCCTCGTGTATAAACCCAATAGTCTCCCAAACCTAGCAACGGACATCACTCGCCACTCCCTGCCTAACCTGAACCTGATAGTCTCGGGTCTCGCCAAATCGTCACATGGATAATCGAACTCATAAGTAGAGAAAACCTCCATCGCGAGCTCAACATACTGTACGACATGAAGTCTGAATAAACGCCGCCAGGGGGGTGACAAGATCGTTCCTTCGGTCCCGCTGACCGATGGCGTCGATATCAGCCGACTCTAAACGACGAGCGGCCAAAATCCAGCCTCGACGAGGCTACAACACATCCAGACGAGTCTCGTACTCGTGCTTGTCGAGGTCAAACTCTAGGTATGGGTAGTCTCTGTTGCCTGACATCTGCAAGACAACAAAATGAAATCAGAACGAGTATGAAGATGCTAGACGAAGTTATGAAGATTTCTGACCTAAGTTATGAAGGGGCACGGTCGTGCATGGGAAAGGGGCACGACCACGCCTAGGCCAATTGTCCAGCCCATCGTCACGCTGTGGCCAACCACGGGCACAAGTACTCGACAACACGGTCGTGCCAGGTGCGAGGTACGACTACACCTGGTCGAAATCCAATAGGCACGGCCGCGCTCATCAGAGGCACGACCGTGCTTGACCAAACCAAGCTCTCCTGGGATATCAAAAGCTGAGCACGACCGCGCCTGGTCATGAGCGCGATTGTGCTTAACCCATTTTAGGGTTTTTCAGATTTCTAAATTCATGATTTCCAACTTGTTTATGAAGGGGCTTTTACAAGGTACCATCCCAGGAAGTTAAAACTAACAAGTTCTACTAATTTACAACTAAAACGAAGTTCAAAACAAGAAAATCTATAAAACCCTAGAAATTTGCACATAAATTGATGATGATCTTAATCCTAAACACAAGACGAAGAGAATGGGATTGTGGGGGACGTACCTGAAATAGAAGGAGCGGATACAAGGAATCCGAAAGCGAAATCACAGGGAAGAAAATCGCAAGTGTGGGGTTGTTTGTCTACTCGTGGTGTGTTTGGGGGGAAAGAGACGTATGCCTTCGAAAATTAATTTAAACCGCCCCTAAATACTGAGGCACGACCGTGCTAGGTGCATAGGCACGACCGCGCCCATAGGGAGGCACGATCGTGTCTCTTGCCCAACACTGATTTTTTTTATGCAGCTTGTACCAAACCCGATTGCGATTCTTCCAAACTAAAATTTCTAAAAATTCAGAAGACATACTTGAGACATTCGAATCACCAACCAAAATCCGCTCGATCCAAAACACGTCCTGATAACCTAAACTTAAAAATAGATGGTAAAATCCTAGAAAAATAGAAAATAACAACAGGAAAATTAAGATAGAAATAAAATCTAGGAAATGCTACCAAAGATGATGCCGAAACAGGATAAGTTTATTAACGAGTCGTTAGCTAGACTCAAGTCCCCAAATTAATTAGTCCATGGGGTGGAGGTCCACTACCTCCAATGCCGGGTTAACTGGTCCGTCAATGTATGATTTGAGACGATGACCGTTGACCTTGAAGATCCTCCCATCTTCATGCGCAATCTCGACGGTCCCATAAGGAAACACCTCCCTAACCGTGTAGGGACCAGTCCATTGGGACTTCAACTTCCCGAGAAACAATCGTAACCTAGAGTTGTAAAGCAACACACTACCACCCACTCGGAATTCCTTCTTGTCCTTCAAGCATCGGTCATGTAAACTCTTGGTGCGCTCCTTGTAAATCATGGATTTTGCATAGGCTTGATTCCTCAACTCATCAAGCTCGTGAATTTGAATGAAACGGTTCTCACTCGCACTCACCAGGTCAAGATTCACCGCCTTCAATGCCCAATAAGCCTTGTGCTCTAACTCCACCAGAAGATGGCATGCTTTCCCATAGATCAACCTAAACGGTGTGGTACCAATAGGCGTCTTATACGCAGTCCGGAAAGCACAAAGTTCATCATCTAACCTGTCTGACCAATCCTTACGGTTCTGACCAACCGTTTTCTCCAAAATCCGCTTTATGCCCCGGTTCGTGATCTCTACCTGTCCACTGGTCTGTGGATGGTAGGCTGTGGAGAACCTATGGTTCACACCATATCGTGATAGCGCCTTCTCCAACTGGGAGTTGCAGAAATGAGTCCCACGGTGTCTAATAAGAGCTTTGGGGGCACCAAAGCGTGAGAACAGCATCTTCAAAAACCGGACAACCACCCTAGCATCATTATTGGGCAAGGCTTGAGCCTCCGCCCACTTAGAAACATAGTCAACAGCCACTAGGATATATCGGTTACCACGAGAAGCTAGGAAAGGTCCCATGAAGTTAATACCCCAAACGTCGAAAATCTCACAAATCTGGATGCTGTTCTGGGGCATCTCATTCGTCGACGAAATGTGGCTCGCCCTCTGGAAAGCGTCACAAGCACGAATCATCTCATGAGCGTCCCGGAAGATGGTAGGCAAGAAGAAACCGGCGTCAAAGACCTTCTTCGCGGTCAACGTAGCTCCATGGTGTCCGCCTGTCGGGCCCTTGTGGCAGTGTCTAAGCACCTGACGTGCCTTATCACCAAACACACACCTGCACACAATCTAATCAGCCCCGACTCGAAACAAATAGGGATCCTCCCAAAGATAGTGCTTCACATCCGCAAAGAACTTTCGCTTATGCTGATGCGTTAAGCCCTTAATCACGATCCCACTAGCAAGAAAGTTTGCAAAATCTGCAAACTAAGGACACTCCTCATCCTGTGTCTGTATGTGCATGAGAGACTCGTGGGGGAAATTGTCATTTATGGATGAACCCACAAGCTTAGATGAAGCTGAGCACTCAAGATGGGACAAGTGGTCCGCAACGACATTCTCTGCACCCTTTTTATCACGGATCTCAATGTCAAACTCCTAAAGCAACAAAACCCACCGGATCAGTAGGGGTTTGGCTTCCTGCTTACTAAACAGGTGCCGAAGAGCTGCATGGTCAGTGAATATAATGGTCTTTGATAGGACAAGATAAGACCTGAATTTATCGAAAGCGAAGACAACGACGAGGAGCTCTTTCTCTGTCGTGGTGTAATGCTCCTGTGCGTTGTTGAGCGTCTTGCTCACATAATAAATCGGGTGAAACTGGTTCTCTCTCCTCTGTCTGAAGACCGCCCCAACAGCGAAGTCACTCGCATCACACATAATCTTAAATGGCAGCTTCCAATCAGGAGCCACCATGATAGGGGCCTTCACCAACTTCTCCTTTAGCAGATTGAATGCACTAAGGCACTCGTCGGAGAACACAAACTGGGCTTCCTTCTCAAGAAGCTGGGTCATCGGTCGGGCAATCTTAGAAAAATCTCTAATGAAGCATCTATAAAAGCTCGTGTGACCAAGGAAACTCCGAATAGATTTCACAGAAGTAGGAGGGGGCAGCTTAGATATGGTATCAATATTAGCTCGATCAACCTCAATCCCTGCTCGTGAAACCTTGTGCCCAAGCACAATGCCCTCCTTCACCATGAAGTGGCACTTCTCCCAATTCAACACCAAGTTGGCCTCCTCACACCTGGCCAACATCCTCTTCAGATTCCCGAGACAATGATCGAAGGAGCTCCCAAACACAGAAAAGTCATCCATGAAAACCTCCATGGAGTCCTCGATCATATCATGAAAAATGCCATGCAACGCTGGAAAGTGGCCGGAGCATTGCATAATCCAAAGGGCATCCGCCGATAAACAAATGTGCCATATGGACATGTGAATGTCATCTTCTCCTGGTCCTCAGGAGCAATCGGGATCTGAAAGTAGCCAGAGAAGCCATCCAGGAAACAGTAAAACATCTTCCCTGACAATCTCTCCAACATCTGATCAATGAACGGGAGGGGAAAATGGTCCTTCCGGGTAGCATCATTGAGTTTGCGGTAATCGATGCAAACTCTCCAATCTGTGACTGTACGAGTAGGAATCAGCTCATTCCCCTCGTTGGTGATAACAGTCATACCTCCCTTCTTGGGAACAACCTGAACTGGGCTAACCCATGGTGGATCAGAGATGGAATAAATCAAACCAGCGTCGAGTAGCTTAATCACCTCTTTCTTCACCACCTCCTGCATGTTTGGGTTCAACCTCTTCTAGTGCTGCACAACTGGCCTGAAATCATCCTCCATAAGGATCTTATGGGTACAAAAAGAAGGATTAATTCCCTTAATGTCCATAATCCTCCATGCAATGGCCTGCTTATGCTGCTTTAGCACCTCCAATAGCCTCTCCTTCTCATTACTCATCAAATCAGAGGCGATAATAACAGGTAATCGAGACTCACCATCTAAAAAGGCATACTCCAAATGGCTCGGGAACTCCTTAAGATCAACAGGTGGTGGGTCCTCAACAGAAGGCCGCTCTTTCGGCTCAGACTCTCTATCAACAATCTCAAATACCTCTGGACACGGGGGGATCTCATAGCCCTTTAGGCCATACACCTGCTCCATGAACTGATCCTCACCAACGGGATCTAGTGTCTCCGCTCCTACAATCTGCGTGTCTAGGGACTCTTCCTCAACTGTGTACTAGAGTTGATCACTCACACAAGAATAGACGGTCTCAACAAAGTAAAGTGAATCATCCTGATTCTGGGTGTGCTGCATGGATCTCCCAACGTCGTCACCTCCTCTTCGTCCACCCTCAGTGTAAGCCGGCCCCGAATACACATCAATCAGGGCCTTGGCGGTGGCCAGGAATGATCGACCTAGGATAATAGGGACATTATTGTCCTCATCCATGTCCAGAATCACAAAGTCTATAGGAAACACAAAACGATAAACCTTAAACAACATATTCTCCACTATCCCTCGCGGATACTTGACCGAACGATCGACAAGGTGGATACTCATGCGTGTCGGTTTAGGTTCTCCCAACTCAAGCTTAGCGAAGACCGCATATGGCACGAGGTTAATGCTAGCACCAAGGTCAGCTAAGGCATTGCTAACCGACAAGCTCCCTATCAAACAGGGGATGGTGAAACTCCCCGGATCTCTCCTCTTCTCGGGCAGCTTGTTCTAAAGCACGGCCGAACACTCCTCATTCAGCGTCACATGATATAACTCCTACAATTTCTTCTTATTCGTGAGGATGTCCTTCAAGAACCTCACATACTTAGGCATATGAGCTAGAGCCTCCACAAATGGCAAGTTAATATGCAACTGCTTAAACATTCCCAAAAACTTACCATACTGCTCCTCCATCTTCTGTTTCTTCAACCTGCCTAGGTATGGAACAGGGGGAGTGTAATCTCTCACAGCCTCTCGAGGGCGTGATGTGCTCGCCGGCTTACCCCTCGGTGGTGTCTCATCCAGAATCTCAATCACAACCTCCTCCTCGGATGACTCATGCATAGGGACCGGTGGATCTGGTCCTGTGTCTCTATCGCTCCTCAAGGTGATGGCCTTCACATGGGCATTGGGATTGGCCTCCGTGTTGCTAGGCAGGCCACCTGGCGGTCTCTCAGAAAGAAGCTTCGCGATCTACCCAACCTGATTCTCTATGGTCTGGATCGAAGCTTTCTGATTCCTCAGCTGATTCTGTCTCTCCGAGTTGGCAAGCATGTAACGGCAAGCATGTAACGGTTCTGATTCCTCAGCTCAGTCTCGTGCGTATGAAAACGCTCCTCCATGTAATGGTTCTGCTTCTTGGCCAACTGATTCTGTCTCTCCGAGTTGGCAAGCAGTCGCGCAACCATGTCCTCCAAACTGGATTTACCCTCAGACGCGGGCGAAGGACCGCTGCTAGAACCTTGGACGTGAAACTGGCCCTGATGAGGTCTGGAATGGGAACCTGTCCCTGAGACTGGTGGGACTGATGCTTGAATGGTGGGCGCTGAGTGAATCCGGGTGGGTTCTGGCCACTGTTGCCAGATTTCCAACTAAAGTTCGGGTGATTCCTCCACCCTTGATTATATGTGTTGCTGTAGGGATTGTTCTAGGAACGATTATGGTTAGACATGAAGTCAACCTGCTCGTGGGTCCCTAGATCCCCAATCTGACAAGCACTCGTGGGATACACCCCACCACATAACTCACACAAGGACCGGGCCTTGTGGACCTGCATCTGATCGATCTTGGTGGAAAGTGCTTCCACCTGGGCAGCTAAAGAGGTGATTCCATCCACGTGATGGACACCTTGCCTCTGAGTCCTCGCTCGGGAAGTATGTTGCGTATAGCTCTTCGACGCCACCTTCTCCAACAAGTCATACGCCTCCTGGGGTGTCTTTGTTCCAATGTCTCCACCCCCGTATGCGTCGATCAGCTGCTTCCTTGTCATATCTTGACCATTGTAGAAGGTCTCACACTTCAGCCACTTCAACAATCCATGGTGGGGAACTTTCCTCATCAGTTCCTTGAATCTCTCCCATGCCTCATAGATCGTCTCCCCGTCATCCTGGTGGAAAGAAAGAATCCTAGCCCTCATTTTGCTGTTTTCTCTGGAGGGAAGTACTTCTCTAAGAATTTAGCAGCCATATGGTCCCAAGTACTAATGGACCTAGGGGGAAGGTACAATAACCAAGCCTTGGCTCGATCCTGTAAGGAAAATGGGAATAATTGGAGAATAACATCGTCGGTAGCATCACGGATTTTGAATGTGGCGCAAATCTCTAAGAAACCGGCCAGATGAGTATTGGGAACCTCGTGATCCTTGCCGTCAAACTGCCACATGTTCTGCACCATCTGTATGATGCTAGATTTGATATCAAACTGATGCGCTCCAACAGTCGACCTATTGATGCTCGACTTCAAACCCTCAAGTGTCGGTTTGCCAAAATCCGAAAGCGTACAACCCGCATCCGCGTCCGCTATCTCTTCTACCTCGTCAAGCTCGAGTAACTGGGCCACGCATCGGGAACGGGCCCGTAATCTCTGATGAAGATCGCGCTCTGGCTCGGAAGACGGCTCAATAATCTCCTCGGCGGGAGTTGAGGACATACAAGATCTGCAAGACAAGTTAGATTTAAATGGACGAACCTAGGAAAAGAAAACACAAGTTCGACAAATTAATACAAATAAAAATAAACGCAAAAGTGAAAAATAAATTGGAATTAAAATCAACTAAAAATATATATATATACAAATGCAACTAAAAATAACAAATAACAAGCAAAAATAACTATACATGAAATTTGCAAATAACAAACAAGAAGGTACGATATTCACAAGAAATATATACTAAATGGCTAAAAATCAATTCCAATCGTTCTCGAAAAAACGTATCCCCGGCAACGGCGCCAAAAACTTGATGTGTTTGAACTATATATATATTTTAATAAATATTTTTACACAATTAGTTTTAAAAAGGGTTTTCACCAAAGACTAATCACACACACATCGGGCAAGTGTACCCGTCGGATGGAAATATAGTAAAGGTAAGAACCGGATATCAATCCATGGACACGGTGGAATGCGATAATGACCCGGAACTAAGATTCAATCAAGTGATGGTAAAAAGATATTTTAAAGAGTTTGTTTTAATTAACTAACATGCAAATATATAAAACTAGACTAAAATCACAAATCAAACAATCCAGGAGAAAAGATTAATTCGGTGTCTAATCCATCTTGTATACATTCAATACACTCATAGAAACATGACAAATACATGAAACATAGATTGATCAAATTCTCGTCAAAGACATCTAATCAAATGACCATTCGCAAAAGCTAGAATGAATAACACAAACTACCCACCTAAAATCATGCAATGAAGCTCACGTGTTGTAATCATGTCAATGTTTATAAAGATTGAACTAGCTCCCGATTAAGGTACACCAATCCAACAACTAGTTGGAAAGATAATATGAAAAACACACTACCCACCTCAAGTTGATTTAATTAGACAATCACATGCATTTCTTCAACATACAATGTTCATACAAAGTTCATATAAATTAGGAGATTGTGTCAACAATTCCTAGATAAACATAAAACTAAGCATGAAACACCATAACAACCACTTTGTCTTTCCAAACATAAGCATGAGGATACACATAGAAGAATAATAAATCATAAACAAGACTTCATTCACCATTCCTAGTCAAATGACACAAACTAGCAAAAATACATATACCAATTCATGAATACAAGCATAAACCATAAGTTTTCCAACATGATATGGCATACACAAATACAAGTCTTGTAGATAACTCAAAATACATGAATACATAATTTCATTGAAGAATAATCATACGATTGTCATAACATTAACATAATAATTGCCAATAATCCATGAATGTTGTCAAACAATTCTAATCTTCATCTAAACCAAAGTGAACAAGCGTTTTAGCTCATCATGAGCACAAGAATAACAAATAAGCAGGGAAAAATAGTAAGAAACATGCTATGAAAACAAGAATCAAACCACTCCTACAAGCTTAGATGTTGTTGTTGATGTATGGTGATCCTCTTGATGTTGTAATCTCACCAAGATGCTTGAAATGTGGCTGGAACAAGGCTGGTTCGGAGCTAAAAAAGTGGGTTTTTGCTCTGGTCGCTAAATGTCTGAATGAGAGAATGGCTCCTGTATTTATAGAATTGGGGAGTCACGACCGCGCCTGGAGGGAAGGCACGACCGTGCCTGTCACTGGGGTGCGAGCGTGCCAGGGAACTAGCACGATCATGGTGCAGAGGGTTGACCGATCCGGAGCTTCTATTGGGTCCCATTGAACGAGGAAGTATGGTTGTCAGACTCACGGGATTACACGCGGCCATGGGGGTGTTGGAGGACGGTTGTGCTCGAGAAAGTGCCTTGGCGCGATAGTGCCAGGTACGGGGCGTGACCGTCTTAGCTTGGCGCGGTCGTGCCAAGTAGGGGGCACGACCGTGCCTCTTCCTCAGAATCCATAAAAAGTTCATCTTTATCCTGTAATTCCCATGTTTGTTCACTCAGCTTTACAGAAACCTACAAAACTGGAAATGAAGCAAATAAGTGTCTAAACGTTGGAATTAACCATGAATTGTCGTGAAATGAGTGAAGTTTTGTGCCAAAAAGATGTGTAAATTCTAACACATCAGTAAACCCTATAACTAGAGCGAAACCCAAGAATCAACATTCCAACTGTTAAAGCAGAAATTATGTAGTGCACCCATCCTATCTCTTCAAGAGGGAACGGATGACTTCGTGGTGTATTGCGATGCCTCCATTCAGGGTCTCGGTTGTGTGTTAATGCAACGCGAGAAGGTTATCACATACGCTTCCCGTCCGCTAAAAATTCATGAGAAGAACTACACGACCCATGACTTAGAATTGGGAGCTGTAGTTTTTGCACTTAAAATCTGGAGACATTACTTGTACGGTACCAAATGCACCATCTACACCAATCACAAGATTTTTCAGCACATCTTCGAACAAAAGGAGTTGAACATGCGACAACGTCGTTGGATCGAACTCTTGAATGACTATATTGTGCTATCAAGTATCATCCGGGCAAGGCTAACGTGGTAGCCGATGCCCTAAGCCGGAAAGAAACCAAACCTAGACGAGTCCGAGTATTATAACTCACTATTCACCCTGGTCTACCTGATCAGATCCGTAATGCTCAACTCGAAGCCCTGAAAGAGGAAAACCTACCGTTAGAAGCCACACATGGTATGGAGAAACAACCTGAAGTTAAATCGGACGGCATTCGTTATTTCACAGAGGGAATATGGGTTCCTGTGTATGAAAACTTAAGGGAACTTATTATGGATAAAGCTCACAAGTCTCGATATTCTATCCATCCTGATTCCGATAAAATGTATCATGACCTGAAGGTTCTATATTGGTGGCCGAACATGAAAGCTGATATAGCCACCTATGTTAGCAAGTGCCTGACCTATTCCAAGGTCAAAGTCGAATACCAAAAGCCTTCTGGTTTTCTCCAACAACTAGAAATCCCGATGTGGAAATGGGAACAGATTTCCATGGACTTTATCACTAAACTACCTCGAACTCCTAGCGGATGCGACACCATCTGGGTGATCGTAGATCGTTTGACTAAATCCGCTCACTTTCTAGCAATCAAAGAGACTGATAAGATGGAAAAGCTAACTCGTATTTATCTGAAAGACGTAGTCTCTTGGCACGGAGTGCCAATTTCAATCATTTCTGATCGAGACGCTCGATTCACCTCACGTTTCTTGCAATCATGACAAAAAGCTCTAGGCACGCGCCTGGATATGAGCACAGCATACCATCCTCAAACAGATGGCTAGACTGAACGTACTATTCAAACCCTAGAGGACATGTTACGAGCTTGTGTGATTGATTTCTGTAACAGTTGGGAAACTCATTTGCCTTTAGTGGAGTTCTCCTACAATAACAGTTATCACACTAGTATCAAAGCAGCACCGTTTGAGGCATTATACGGACGAAATGCCGATCACCTATTTGTTAGGCTGAAGTTGATGATAGCCAACTTACGGGTCCTGAACTTGTGCTCGAAACCTTAGAGAAAATCGTGTAAATTCAAAATCGTATGGCGGCAGCTCGTGATCATCAAAAGAGCTATGCCGATAAGCGTCGGGAACCGTTGGAATATGAAGTGGGTGACATGGTTCTATTAAAAGTCTCACCTTGGAAAGGTGTAATTCATTTTGGGAAACGAGGCAAGCTAAATACTCGTTATGTTGGACCGTTCAAGATAGTGAAGAGAATTGGCCAAGTAGCGTACCAACTGTACTTACATAAGGATATAGTGGTGTGCACAACGTCTTTCACATCTCAAACTTAAAGAAATGTCTAGCAGACGAGACACTTGTTGTTCCGCTTGAGGAACTAGAAATTGATGAACAATTACGCTTCATTGAAGAACCGGTCGAAATCATGGTAAAATCCCTATTGTCAGAGTTCGTTGGAACTCGAAACGTGGACGTAAGTTCACATGGGAGCGCGAGGATCAGATGATGCACAAGTATCCTCAGCTTTTTAAGCAATCCACGTCAAACACATAAGGTACTATTTAAGTTTCGGGAAGAAAATTCTTTCAACTAAGGGATGATGTGACATCCAGAGTTTTTTTTATTAGCTACGTTATTTAATTTTTGGGACGAAAATTCTTTCAACTAGGGGATGATGTGACACCCGACTATTTCGGGTTAACCCCGTTAACCCAAATGGTAACTACAAGGACCAAATCTGTCATAAATCAAACTCAAACACATGAAACCACAGGGACTATTTCTATACTTATCATAAACCCAATCTGTTGACTTTGGAAAGTCAAAATCGAGTCCCTTGAGTCCAAATCAAACCCGTAACCCTCTTGGCTGTTCAAATTCGTAAATGAATTTCATAATAATGATGATGTCGACCGTCATTAAACCGATTTCAGGCGTTATTGGGTGTTAATGATCATGAATTTAACCACATTAATCGCAAGACTTTGAAACCGTCGACCCTCCAATGTTTACACTCGAATTAAGCCAATCTCGATTACCATTTCACAATCTAACACCCTGCACACCTCAAACGAGTCTCTCACAAGCATTTGCACACACTAATTTGGTCGGAGAAGAAGCCGGAGTCGCCAGGGACTAAACGACTCAAAGTCGGAAACCCGTGTGGTCGACCTCTATCAATTCGATATCATTTAAGGTAATTGTGTAGGTCCCTTGGGGCATGACGGATCTTCTAGACTTGCGGTACGAAACGGTGATAACGTGCGAAATCCATGATCAACGTGCAACGTGTAATCAATCAACAACACGGTGTAAATAAACGCTTTGTATTTCACTCACAAACACTGTTTACAAGCTCTCTGATTCTTAGATCTGTTCTTGACTCTTAATCTCTAAAGTCTAATCTCTAAGACTTACAAACACCTATTTATAGGGAAAACACAAAGACCCACAACACCATAGGCGAACTTAACAAGTTCGCTCCTAAATATGCTTAGGCGAACTTGTTATCTAAGAACTTACACATAATTTCATCAACAGTTACAAAACATGCTCTAACAGACTCCCCCTTAACTGTTGCTAACAATTCTATCAACTACAAGTCAAAGACTCTAAGACTAAGACATAGAATCTTCAAGCTAGCTGTCACCAGAATATGCTCCAACAGACTCCCCCTTGACAACAGCTTCAGAAGATTGTCATCAGTCTTCATTATCATCATGAAACATATTGTAGTCTTCATCTTGTTCATCTGCACACACTCTCTTTCTATCTAGAAGAAAACTTGGGAGAAGGACCCCTTGTCAACTTTTGTCTGCAATTAAGCAAAGAAGAACAACCAAGTAACCAACAATTAAGCTTTCCATGGAAGCTGGAAATATAAAATCTTTTTGGTTTTTCAAACACACGAAACAAAAAATCTTTTGGGTTTTTCTCTGTACAAACTGAAATGAAATAAACTGTAAAACAATAAAGCACATATTTTTGTTGAACACCATGATCAAGAAGATCATATCAATATAAATGATATATCAATCACAAATCTTGGATAAAAAATCCGTATATCAAGGTAATTGGTATCCTATGCCATTCTTTCAAGTCTCCATTTTACAGACTTTCATATATTGCATGTAATGATACGCGATAAACATTCAAAGAAAACAGGACCAGACTATGACACACAAATTTAGATTGTCAATATTATAAGATTTGAAACTAAAAGCATCTTTTTCCCACTTTCTTGTGAGTTAAGGTACCATTTAAGTATGAAATACAACGTATACCCCACTAGTATGCCAAAGAAAAAATAAACTGCAACTATCTCAAGACATACAAGATTTTACTAAAGATTATCCTAATTTCCAGAATGAGGAGACATCACTTAGCACATGAATAGCAGAATCCAAATTGAATTGTATAGGAATCAATGAGATTCAGAATCGAATGATTCAATGTCTTGGCTTATATATGTGGAATCATAAGATTCAGGTACTGGATCCAACTGTTATCTCGATTATGAATTTATTGGAATCATTAAAGATAGAGTAACAATATGATCCAAGGTCTAGTATATGTTCCAACAGATGTTGTCAGAAACATATCTTAGTTCAGCATCACATTGCATGTTTTTCGGGGCATGGGCAGTGAAGTGAACTGAAAAATTGTGCCAAGGACATAACCCAAAACTGGTCTCATAGGACAATCCTTATTAAAAGCTAATATTCTTTATCTGATAGTATAATTGCAACACACACACCCAGACATAAAATGGGTTCAAATTACAGTTGTAACATATGCAATTATGTTTTCACACTACTAATGGTTCAAAGACGTTTTTAGCCTATTGACAAGCTAAATTATATGCATACACAACACTATCATCTCCTATTTGTGTAGTCTCTGAAGTTTAAATCAACACATATAATTAAGATATATTGAGTAAACATAAAGCACCAAACAGTCAATCTATGGTCATGTGTGACTGAAAATCTACTGATGGGCTATCATTTCTTCTCATGCTCAAATGATGTCAATTTTAAGATTTTTTAATTTGTTTGGATTTTTCAAAATCTTTTTGAAAGAAAATAAAACTTCCATAAAACATTTTAAGAAAAAACATTTACTTGGTCAATCAATCAAAAACAAAACGCACACCAGTGTGATCCAATGCCTCTTCCAATGTCACCAACACAATACTGTACTCCCCCCGTCCTGTTGACTCCCCCTCAACTTGTCAAATGGTTGCATCAACGACTTTATGCTCACCATCGTCATCCTAAGTTTCAGGTTGTCTTTTGGACTTGCTCACCATCGTCATCCTCAGTTTCAGGTTGTCTTTTGGACTTGGTCAAATACTTTCCAAAACAACATTGTGTGTGACATATTCTCCCCCTGAGCATCAAGTCGTTGAATCAAATAGATTTACCAACTTTCAAACAACTCTGTGCTTTTGCAGATGCCATTTCCTTTCATGTGGTATGAACAACCACTCTTAACAAACCAAATGGTATTAATTGTCCCTCTTGGTAAATCCTTCACATCTTACAAGAAACATTAATTTGAAATTGGGACCCAAGCCATGGTAGTCCTGGGTCGTCCATCTGTATCAAAATAAATGACCTCACTCCATTCACAATCGAATCTCTCATCATTTTTTGGTGATTGCTCCAACGAATCCGAAACAAAAACTTTAGATTTCCAAACATACTTCTGTTCATTAAGTTCTTTTTGCTTAAAATGTGAAGTGTTTGAACATTCTCTGTCATTTGAAAATTGTTTTGATTGTGAAAGCTGTTGATGTTCTAAAAGTTTTGCTCAATCTTCTGTTTCTCCTCCGTCTTTGAGGTCTAGAAAGCCTAACCTCAGATTTTGAATTACCCTTCGGTGTATATTTGGTTTAACGAAAGGCTTACCAGGAGTTCTTACCTTTGCTGGAGTAACATGTTGGTTACCTTTGGCATTGTGAGGACAATTGATCTTAATGTGACCCACAAGACCATAGTAAAAGCAAGATCTCATCTCACGATATTCTCTCATATAAGGAACCTTCACGCGATAAGATGCACTTGAAGAAGATTCGCCTACATGAACTTCTTTTGGGGTTTGAGAATGAATAATTTTTTTCTCCACAGGTTTTGATTCAGGCTTCACCTTCTCAGGAACTACATGCCTCTTCTCTTTATTTTTGTAAGGACAATTCACCACAACGTGTCCCATCTAACTGCATTGAAAACATGTACGCCTTTCCTTATAATATCTGACATATGGAACTCTCCTTGAATTTGAAGAACTTCCAAATGTATAACCTCAAGTTGATTTAGAATCAACACCTTCTTGGTTCTGCTTCACATCCTTTGATTCTTCTTTCTTAACCTTTTTCGGTATCCCCTCTACCTTAGCTTCACCAAAATATTCATCATCACTCTCATTATCATACACCATATCTTCACCTGTGACTGGGTTCACCTTCAACACAGTCTAAGGATCTAAATCCTCATCTTTTACAATCTCAGATGCCACATAATAGTTTCCATTGAATGGTGGAGGAACATAACCATTAACACTAGTTACCTTTTCCTCTTCAGTGTTATTATTATTATAGTATCCCAGTAAGAATGATGAATTCCCAAATCTTTCTAACTTTTTGTGCAGTCTGGTCACCTCTGCTTTATATTTAGCAAGTTCCTTATCTTACTCGGCAAGATCAGAATTTCTTTTCTCAATTTTTTCATAAGCCATATCCAAATGATATGCCTGCTCTTTTATCTTCAAGGTAAGAGAATTAATGTCTCTCTTCAGTGATTCTGTCCTTTCAACACACACATTCTCATTATCTTTTAATTTTTGATTTACCGTGTGCATCAATTTCATATCACAAATGAGATTTACGTTGTCATCCATAACTCTCATCATTTTGTCCTTCAAAGCAACACATTTAGTACAAAAAGATTCAGAGTTAGAAACTACCTCAACTGTTACCTATGTAGAAGATGTACAAGGAGCCATGAATACGTCACCATCAGCTTCACTCTTTTGTTAAACAGCGACATGCTCTGCATCAATATCCTTTTCTGATCCAGTTAAATCATCTTCAACTGTCTGGAAGCTTTCTTCAGTCTCCTCATCACTCTCGGTAGACTGAGTACTTTCACCAGAACGAATACTTTCACTACCACTTAATTCTACAGAAGAATCACTTTCAGAATCACACTACTTCACTAATTCTTCTTTGATCAAGACCACAAATGCTTGAGAATTAGCTTCAACCTTTTTCTTCAATGCTTCCCATAGATCTCTTGAAGTTGTACACTTCCCAAAACTATTAATGATTTCTTTTGGTAAAGCCATTTGTATAGTTGCACGCATCTTTATCTCTTGATCATACTTCTGCTTTTGTACTTTAGAAAGAGCTGTCAATGGTAAAGGAGCATTTTGACCCATGAACGAATAAGTAGGATGCACATATCCTTCCAAGATGGGTATCCAAAAACTTTCATCAGTGTCTGACACCAACTGATCGAACCGGACTTTCCAGCTAGAGTAATCTTATATGGACAAAAGCCTCGGTGGCTATGTTCCAATCTTATTATTATCAGAAAAAGTTGACATCTTGAGAATCTTGTGAAAATGTCTACGAAAAAATTTCCCCTCCAAAAAATCTGATTTTTGGTGAACAAAAATTCCAAAATTACCGTATTCTCAAAAACAGCTCGAAACACTCATATAAAGGTCCCCTCGAAAAAAAGAAAATTTTAAGAAATTTTTCCTGCCAAAATTACTGTCTTCTCATTTTTTATTTATTTATTTTTTTTTATCCTCAAGCGAACTTAGTAAGTTCGCCTGAATAAATTCGCCTGAAACTTCCTGAGCGAACTTGATAAGTTCACCTGAACTAAACTGAGCGAACTTGGTAAGTTCGCCTAATTAAGTTTGCCTGTAACTGAATGATCAAGTTCGCCTGCAACAGCTGAAATCTCAGGGAAAACAAAAACACGAACTTAGACATCTGAAAATCATGATTTCTGATATATATGATCAAATTGGACAAATCTGAACAGTAGGAATGTGTAGAAACTGACTAGGAACACTTCTAATGGATCAAATTCTTTAAATTAATCCAAAATCAATACAAAATGATCAAAATTCCTCCATTTTTGTCAAGAACACGAAAAAGATGAAAAACTCTTCAAAATCTCTGAAATTTGATGTTGATTGTACACGAAAACACCAGGAATCTGCTACTAATCGAGAGCAAAAGCTCTGATACCAGTTGTAGGTCCCTCGGGGCATGACGGATCTTCTAGACTCGCGGTACGACACGGTGATAATGTGCGGAATCCATGATCAACGTGCAACGTGTAATCAATCAACAACACGGTGTAAATAAACGCTTTGTATTTCACTCACAAACACTGTTTACAAGCTCTCTGATTCTCAGATCTATTCTTGACTCTTAATCTCTAAAGTCTAATCTCTAAGACTTGCAAACACCTATTTATAGGGAAACCACAAAGACCCTCCTAAAGTTCGCCTATCTAAGAACTTACACAAAATTTTATCAACAATTACAAAACATGCTCTAACAAATTGAACATATCCTTAGCTTCGTTTTCATCTCTAGAACAAAAGCCCTAAGCTAATTTAGGCTTATAACATCGAATTGATGATGAACTAATTCTAGGGTTCATCACGTATTTGGTTTAATCGAACTCTACCCTAGACACGATCTCATTCCAATTAATTTATATGGGTAGTTTCGCAATCCAATGCTTATTAAAACCCCCATGAATCCAACTGTTAATCTTATAGAATTTGAGCAATTGAATTCGTTGTAAGAACCTAGGGTTTTCGTCGTTGTCAAGCAAGAACTAAAGACCTTTAACTCAATGTTTTTACAATTAACCACACCAACAGATCTACAATAAATCGTTTAACAAAACCCCCATGTTTGGATCGGGTTCGCATATGGGGGAAGAACACAGGGATGAGTGAATGTTAAAATCAATTCGATCCGGCTTTTGTTGCGAGACCCTAGCGGGCGGAGTTGGTTAGGGTGTTGGACTTGCACACAGGAGACCCGGGTTCGAATCCGGCCTCATGTAATATTTTTTTTAGGTACTTTTTCCTTGTTTACCTTTTTATAAATGTAGGTCCTCATGGCACTTATACAGATCGTTCTCGTGATAAGACGTGTCGTTAACTCGGAGTGCGGAATCCAACGAATCAACGATTGCATATACAAAAGACAATAGAAACAATCAAGTAAATAAACTTCATGCTTGTATTCCAATTCACAATAGAGTTTACAGACTCAATCTCTCATTCACTGTTCGATCACTGTTCTATATCTCAAACTAACTCTGTAAACATCTATATATAGACTACTGACCTGTATTAGGCGAACTTAACAAGTTCGCCTCTAACAGACTAAGCGAACTTAACAAGTTCGCCTCAGATAGACTTAGGCGAACTTAATAAGTTCGCCTCTGTTAGACTAGGTGAACTTAACAAGTTCGCCTCTAGCAACTTGTATAAAAACACTTAGAACATTAAAACATTACAAAAACATAAAGACAGAAGATCTAAACTATTACAAAGCTTTTGTCATTACAAACTATGTCCTAACAGACTCCCCCTTGACAATAGCTTGATCTTCAGTCTTCTGTCTTCATGATGAGTTCTTCCAATTATCCGACAATCTTCTTCCTGCATGCACTCCATATCTTCTACAAATTTCCAACACTCGCTTGTACTGAAATCCTTGTTCTTTCCATTCATCAGTGAACATGATTTCATTCTTTCTCAGTGTTCTCTGATCTTTCTTTGAAAAATTGATAAGATTCATTGCATCATAGAAACACACAATGACTTTATTCTCTTTGTCTTCAATCCTTGCTTCACCAGTATTAACATCGACATACCACCATTTCATATTCCCAAGAAAGTCTTGAGGAATCTTCTTCAATGGTATCCTGTGTACAGCACGTACTGGTCTGAATTTGTACTTCCAGGTTACTTTCCCAGTCTTGTGATCCATGTTCTTCACTCTCTTTCCTCTTTGAGGCTTTAGCCTTTCATACTTCCCTGAACCACCTTCTCTCTTGATCAGATTTGCTATCACATCAGCTAAACCAATCTTGGATCTATTAATAAGTGGCTTTGAAGATAGACCATTCATTTCACACCTTGGCAAGGTATTGAAATACTTGATCCTCGGCTTTAAGTACTGAACACCATCAGATCTTTTAATAGCAAATAGTTTTATGTCATTGTCATAAAACCAACTTATAATTCTTCCTACACACCTCTCTTTATTCACATAGTTTTTTTTCTGAGCAGGTTGTGATTGAGACTTGGGTAGCACCTTCATCCAACTATTAACAACTTCTCTCCACTGTTCTCTAGTCATACCTGTATTTTTGTACATCACAGGTTCTTCATTCACCTTTGGAGACTCAGTGTGAGTAGTATTAGCTTCAGCATCTTTATTGGATTGAATATTCTCTTCATCAGTATCAATCTTAGAATCAGCAGTATCTTTAGGCAGTGTGAGTCTTCAAATGAGTCCATAGAATCTGTTGCTCCTTCATAATTAAATTCAAGAATAACATCATCTTGGATGAAGTTATAAGGGACATTAAGACCATAACAACCTTCATAAATCACTTTATCTTTACTTTTCTCTATCTCTATCTCCACTATCTCCATTTCTTCTATCTCAGTATTTGACACATCATCTTCTATGTAATTGAATAATTCATCTATGTCATCAAGATATGCTATCTTTTCAGCTTCTTCCTCCTCAGACTCAGCAAAGAACTCCAATAATAAGATTTCTTCGTCATTAACACCAGAAGTATCTTTGTTTCCATCAATTGATTGTGATGTCGACTCCCCCTGAACTTTAGAAATAGGATCAACGTCAGCGTATTGACGATCACCCTCAATATTACCCGAAGGATCATTGTCTTCATCATCATGTCTTTGAATAGACTTAATATGACATGCATCACGTATCCTTAACTCCCCCTGAGCGTCAAGACGCTCAACAAGCGTGGATACTAATGCCTGCATAGCAGCAATTTGCGTAGCTTGAGTCTGAATCACCAGCTGTCGTTGAGTATCAGTAGATACAAGAGTATCCACCTGGTTTGTAAAGCAAGAACTTGTGATTCAAGGAAAGTAATCCTGTCAGAATCAGAAGGCTTAGAAGGACTAGCTGACGATTGAGGAATGGAAGTACTGGGAGTAGGAATCACTGGAGGAACAGGAGTGAGAACATGAGATTGTTCTTTAGAGCTTGGAGGTGTGACAATCAAGGAGCAACAAAAGTAGCATCCTCCACACCTTGTGAAGATTGGACAGCAGCAATTGAAGCAGCCATAAGCTTTGGAGCTTTATGATCCGGATTAAAGTCACTATCCGAACTCTCATCTACTAATGTTCTCTTTCCAAGTACTGATCTGAAAGGAGGATCCCGAACAGACTTACGTCGTTGTCTTTGGGCTGTAGATTTAAGGCGTTTGCCAGCATTAGCCAAAGGTATACGAGCCAACCTTTCATAATGATCTGAGGAGAAATCCCTAGACTCATCAGAATCGGTTTCTTTAGAAATAGGTAAGATTGTATCAGTTGTGCTAGAACTCGACTCATTCTCAGTCACCACATTCCCTTCAGTTTCATGAATGGGCGAGTTCACAGCAGCATCAACAAAGTCATCCATATTCATTCCTAGATCTTGTTCATGTTCATGAACGACCTCTTCTAGAACAGGCTCAATAACAAGTATATCAACCTGAACTTGTGGAATTGGAACTTGTTCTGGAATAGGGATTTGATGTTGTACGGGAACTTGTTGTTGTTGTTGAGCTTGTTGTTGTGGAACTTGCACTTGTGGAATAGGTTGTTGTTGTAGTTGTTGTTGTTGTTGAACATTTTGACCTTGCCCTTGAGCTAACTCATTAGGATGGAACCAATTATCATTTGGTGGTTCAACATAATCAAGATTGATTAAGTGACCAAACAAGGGAGCATTAACTGGAATCAATGCTTGATTCTGTTGTTTCACTTTAGTACAATCTGTAAAGATACGCTTAGACATCGGCGTCAAAGTCAATCTAGTCGGATGTTGAGGGAGATCAGGAAGAATATGATTTAGAATCATCTGGATAAATCTAGGATACATCAAAAATCCTTGACCTTCAGCAGGTGTATTTTGCATGACCATCTCCCTATAGATATATCTTGCAAAATTGAAGCGCTTATTCAATGTCAAAGGCACCATTGCAGCTTGTAAAGCAGTCTTTAAGCCATCAGTCCCGGCTTTACGAGGAGAGAGACACTGAATAATCACATGCATGAAGTATCTCCATTCACCCACCAAACCACCTTTACGTGCCTGAGTATCATTCGGTTTTCCACGATAACCCATTCTTTGAAAGCATCCCATGATCAAAGGATTAGGATAAGATATAGGATCTTCAGCAGCACCTCCTAATGCAAGAGCTGCACGAATAGTGTTTTCAGATATAGCAATCTCAGTATTGTTAACTGTGGCACGAAGAACGTGAGGTTCTACGTCAGTATCTGAATGTACGGTGTCCCAAAACTGTTGAATATACACCAGACTGATGTATGGATCAGCAGATAAGGCAACACGTAGTCGTGAGCGATTTAGAAATCCGATAATCCCTTGAAAGTGTATGGCCTCTGACATGTTAGGATCTAACAATGCCACCTGGTTGTGCTTGTATTCGACACGACGAGCCATCTGAAAAATATTTGGACAACAATCACATATTAGACAATTAACAAAACACAAACAATATGACAAACAAATTTAAAACAAAAAATAAAACAACAAAATTATTATTTTTTTTTAAATTCAAACACAAATTTTTTTTTTCACAAGTCCAAAACTCCTCTGACCCCTAGGCGAACTTAATAAGTTCGCTTAGTGTTTCAAGAGGCGAACTTATTAAGTTCGCCTAGACAAGTTCGCTTGAACAAGTTCGCCTGAACTGTCCGTCGATTCGAATTCAATCACAGAAATCAAACTCTTCAATCTATGATTAAATCTTGAAATAACCATTTTAAACCCATCGACTAGCACTACTAAGTCATTATCGATGATCAATTTCACGATTTAAAACTTGAATATCCTCAAATTGGGCAAACACAATCTCGGGATAAAACCGAGACAAAAACGTCGATTTTGGACAAAAATCGATGAAAATACCTTGGTTAGATTCGCAATCCAATTTCGATTTAGATTGAAACGATTAACAACACAACAACCACGTAATTTGAAATCTCAAAATTTTTTGAATAAGTTCGCTTGAAAACTGAGAAGACGATGAAGTGGACAAGTTCGCCTGGCTAAACCCTTATTCAGATTAAGTTCGCTTGATTAGGCGAACTTGTTAAGTTCGCTTAACAAGCCCTAGGCGAACATAATAAGTTCGCTTCCCCAATTTCAGGCGAACATATTAAGTTCGCTTCACCAAAAAGAGGCGAACTTAATGTCTTCAACATTTGCCTTGATCAAAATTTTTACCAACTTTCAATCCGTCACGTCTTTAACTTCCGTCAGCAGCATGTATTTGATCCAGTCCCGAACAATTTAATAAAAGATTAAAATTTTCATGGAAAATAAAAAACAAAATCTTTTTGAATTTTATCTATACAAACGGAAACACATATTTTTTTTTTGGATTTTTATCTGTACAAACGGAAACACATATTTTTGGATTTTTACCTGTACAAACGGAAACACATATTTTTGAATGAACATCATGAGTAAGAAGATCATATCAGTATCCGAGTAATTTATCACACATTTCAGCAATAACCAAGGGTAACCTAAGATATGAACCAATCCAACTCATCTTATACTCTATGTATCTTTTTCAGTATTTATAAATCATTCAATTTGACTAATATTTGAAATGATACGCGATAAATTTCAAAGTAATAAGACCACGTTATGAAATGCTCTTTTATTTATACCGAATTTGAAATATAAAACATGAATTCTTAAATTTATCAATATTATATGATTTGAAACTATAAGCGTTTATTCTCCAAATTCATGTGATTTAGTACCATTTAGATGAAAAACATCGTGTACCCCACATATGCCAAACGGAAATATAATTTGCACTATCTTCAAGACATATACAGTTTATTTTAAGATTAGATCAATTTCCAAGATGAAATTATCTCCGCACAAGAATAGAAGCAGATCCCAAAGGATATAAGAATCATGATGATTCAGAATCAGAAGATTCTAATGAATTGGCTGTATAATGAGAATCAACAGATTCAGGTATGAGGATCAGACTATTATCTGGACAAGATTCAATGGAGTCAGACTAGATGATGTATCTAACTGATCCAAGGGCGAATATATGTTTCAACAGATTTTGAAAGCATATCTTAGTTCAACAAAACATTGCATGTTTTTTGGGGCATGGGCAGTAATGTGAACTGAAATAGATTTGTGCTAAAGATATAATTCAATATTGGTCTCATGAAATTCTTTAAAACCATATATTCTTTATCTGATAATGATCTTTTACACACACACACAGGCATACAATGGATTCAAATCACAGATGTAATCATATCATTTTTAATTTTCACACTACTGTTAGTTTCAAAACGCTTTTAGTCTATTGACAATTCAAGTTTCAAAACTCATACACAAATTTGAAAACAGATTATCAAGATTAGAGCATTCACAACACTGTCATTTCTCATTTATACAGACTTTGAAATTTAGATCAAATCAACTCAGTTTAATCAAACATATATCAAAGGTCTACTAAGGTCGTGTGAAATGAATTAATCACTGATGTATTATCATTTCTTCTCTAACTTCAAATGAAATTAAATTTTATATTTTTCAATTTGTTTTGACTTTTTATAAATTAAGAACTTTTTGACTGAAAATTTAAAATGCAGAAATGTAATAAAGCAATAAAAGAAATTAGAAAACAAAATTTTCCATGAAAATCTGATTTTGAAAAACTTTTATTCGGGATTGATCATACCTATCATTCTGATTAGAAATTCAAACCTGGTACGATCAAATGCCTTGGTAAACAAATCAGTAAAATTATCATAAGTGTGAACCTTTACCAGCTCAATCAACCTTTTCTCTGCACAATCACGAATGAAATGATATCTAATCTCAATGTGCTTTGTTTTACTGTTCTTAACAGAATTATTAGTTATAGACATTGTAGCATTATTATCAATAAGCATAGGGGTTCCTGTGAAATTCAAACCGTAATCTCTTAATTGCTGTTGTATCCACAGAATCTGTGAACAACAACTTGCAACAGCGATGTATTCTGCTTCGCATATAGAAATGGAGACCGTGGTTTGCTTTTTTGGATTGCCAGGAAACAAGTCAATTTCCCAAGAACTGGCAACCACCTGTTGTAGATTTCTTGTCCAAACAACAACCACCAAAATCAGAATTAGTATAAGCATTGAAATCAAAGTTAGAACCATGTGGATACCATAGTCCCAGTCTTTGTTTTCCTTTCAAATAGCTAAAGATTCTTTTTACAACTATTAAGTGAGATTCTTTTGGTTTTGCCTAGAATCTGGAATAGATGCACACATCGAACATTATATCTGGCCTTGAAGCGGTTAAGTACATGAGAGATCCAATCATTGCTCTATAAAGTCGACAATCCACATCTTCTCCATCCGGGTCAGAATTCAGCTTATGATTGACCGGAATCGGAGTATCATATGGGGTACAGTCCTCCATCTTGAACAGGCTCAAGATATCTTTGACATACTTGGACTGATGAATAAAGAAACCACCTTTCTTTTGATTTACTTTGTGACACCCGACATTTCAGGTCAATATCCGTACATGTATTAAACAAGTTTACATTTTAATTGTTTTTGTGATTTATTTAATTTCACAAACAAGGACATTAAGGTCTAACAAAAACCGTACATGGTCTCATTTCATATTTGGTAATTCTAGGAGTTACCGGTTCACATACCATATAAACCAACTAATATGAATGTTTGTGGTTAAATTAAATAACCAGAAAAATATATATACATATATATTACACCAACTTTACGTTGGACAATAATTTATTTTTAGACTAAAACAAATAATATACCGAATTAAATTACCAATCGGAACTCTAATTGATACTAATACCATTAATAAATTAATACTTAAATCTAATTATTATTAACCCAAACCACTTCCGTGACTTTTCGGCCAAAATTCAGAGAAGCCATTCTCCCACTTCCTACTTCACTCACATCTTAAAAGCCCATACATGCCTGCGAGAATTCAGATAAAAGCCATACCCTTCTCTCTTTGTCTTCATTTCATCCCATTTTCTCATGGCAATTTTCCCCAATCCCCTTCAAGTTGAATTCAAGTTTTTAAAGCAAAATCCACATATTTCGGTGTTATACGAAACATCCAAGTGTTTTTCTCGAGAATCAAGCTAAGGAGCTCAAGGTCATTCTTTGTTTCACACAAAATCATCATCTCTGTTTAGAGGTATACCATCCATATTATTTTCTTTAAAACCGTAGCTAAACACACAAATCGTTCGAACGCAAGTAAGATAACAAGAAAAGTGTGTCAAATTCAAGACTAAAACATAAAAATATGCAGGACTGATTCTGTCAATCAGAAGTCAGTAATCGAAACTATAGTTTCGATACCTGTTTACTCAATCGAAACTGGGAGTTTCGATACCTGTTTACTCAATCGAAACTAGGAGTTTCGATACCTGTTTGCTCAATCGAAACTAGGTAGTTTCGATACCTATTACCCAATCGAAACTAGGTAGTTTCGATACCTGTTTACTCAATTGAAACTAGGTAGTTTTGATACCTATTACTTAATCCAAACCAGGTAGTTTCGATACCTGTTTACTCAATCGAAACTAGGAAGTTTCGACATCTGTCATGTTCAATCGAAACTAAGTAGTTTCGATACCTGTTCATCAGTCCCATTGGGCAGTAACTCAGAACTGTTTTATAACGAAACAAGTGTTGAAAAACTAAGAAGATATTTTAAACAAAAGCAATCAGATTTACTAAGTCGGTGAACAATTTGCATATAAGACGTTCGGTCTTAACAAGAATTACCCTTTTTGTAATTAGGGTACGAATAGTCAAGTTTGACTAGAACAATTATCGTTGCTAACATACACAAAAACAAGGTGAGTTTCACGGCCCCTTTTTTTTTTTTACTGTTTTCAATATTTGGGGGAAGAACATACTTACAACTATTTTTATGTGATAACAAGAGAATAAGACTCGACTTTTATGTTTACATGAGTTAAACGATTTGAGGCCGCTAAAGTCCCCTGGAACAATTTAGTAACCATTAACTGTAGCCTAGGGTCCTATGAATAGTACTATGGAGAGTGACGTCTCCCGGTCATGGTTAGTCGCGCTAACCACAATCTGGAGGATTTATGGCCGCATAGAACCGGATAACGAAATTAGGGGCGTGTACAATTGTCATGGTTTGGTTACGGCTCATGTAGGAACATATTATTTGTATTCCTAGCTAGTTTACAAATGGGTCAACAATTCTTATTCTGTTTATCACATGCACCTAAAATTATTTACGAACAATTGAATTTTACAAGGAATTATTTGATTAAACCTGTGAACTCACCAACCTAGTGTTGACAATTTTAAGTATGTTTTTCAGGAAATTGAACGTGATCGCAAGGTTAGCAACGTAGATTACATGCATGCACGATGGATACAACTTTTGGGGGATTTCTCTTGTATAACTCATTGTAATAGAGTCATATTTGTGAAATCTTTACTTTTTGTAAACTCAATTTACATTTTGGAATGTAAAACTTTAAACTTGTTTATGTATCCATTTATCATGTATGTGTTTGCGGTAATCGTATGCTTTGGAAACCATGAACGTCGCGCCCCGCGTTTCCGCCTTGGCGGATTGGTATCAGAGCCATTGATTATAGCGAACTAGGAGTCTAAAATCAAACCTAGTCTATAATCTAAATGACTCACTGAGACGTTTTCCATTACATATGCATTTCATAACTTATCATCATAATGTACGGATATCATAGACACTGAATATCGTCACACACTAACCCCATTTCGACTTCAGACCCATGGCACCCAAAAGAAGGGCACCGCGTGACACTACTGGTGAAAACAACACGACGATTTCCGCAGAAGTTAAGCAAATCATATCACAACGTGTAGCCGCCGCCTTGGAACAGTACGAAGCCAATCGGAATAACGGCGGAGGAAATGGTAGTGGTAGCGGAAGAGGTGCAGGAGGCAGTGGCACTACTGGAGGTTCTGGAGATGCTTCGAATAAGAAGTGCACTTATAAGGCCTTTCTATCCTGCAACCCTCGCAACTTCAATGGCACCGAGGGTGCAGTAGGCCTGATGAGGTGGATTCAGAAGATGGAATCTGTAATTGATATTAGCGAATGCACAGCTGACTGTATAGTGAAATATGCCACTTGCACACTTGCTGACAAAGCATTAACCTGGTGGAATTCTCAGATGAAAACATTGGGAAGACAGACTGCCTACCAGCTATCTTGGGATGATCTAAAAGCCATGATGATCGAGGAGTACTGTCCTCGAAATGAATTGCAGAAAATCGAAACTGAAATGTGGAACCTTCAAATGATAGGAGACGACGTGGCTGGTTACACTGACCGATTCATTGAGTTAGCAAGTTTAGTTCCACACATGGTTACCCCAGAATACAAGAGGGTTGAAAGATATTTGTGGGGTCTTGATCCTCAAATCCGAAACCTGGTAACTTCATCGAACCCTATGGATGCCAAGAGCGCTATAATTCTAGCTTCCAAACTAAGAGATAATGCTGTGCGTGATGGTTTGTTTGAGAAGAAGGAGACCGGGGAAGGAAGGTCTGGAGAAAAGAGGAAATGGTTTGGAAAACTAAGTAATCGAAACAAGAATCAAACTTACAAGAGACCTAAAATTATGAAAGCCTATGCTGTCAACACTGTGGAACAAAAAGGATATCTTGGAACACTACCGAAGTGTGACAAATGTGGGTATCATCACAGTGGAAGGTGTACCCAATGCGGAAAGTGTAAAAAGCATGGGCATCTAGCCCATAACTGTTGGGACAATGCGAACCCTAACAAGACCAATCAAGTAGCAGGAAAGGTCAACCCAGGAGTAGAAAGGATGAATCAGGGATGCTTTGAGTGTGGAGATCCAAAGCACTTTAGAAAAGACTGTCCAAAGTTGAAGAACCGAAACGACAATCAGGCTCGTGGAAGAGCGTTTGTGACGGGGGCTGGTGACGCACGACAAGATCCAAACATTGTCACTGGTACGTTCCCGATAAATAATCACTATGCCTCTATACTTTTCGATACGGGTGCTGATATGAGTTTTGTGTCAAATGACTATAAGTCCCTACTCGGTATTAAGCCCAGCAAACTAGACCAAAATTATACAATTGAATTAGCAAACGGGAAATTAATTAAAACTGGGGAAGTCATTCAGGGTTGTACCTTATGTTTTAAGAACCACACATTTAGTATAGTCCTACTACCTGTTGACTTGGGAAGTTTTGACGTTGTTATTGGTATGGATTGGTTGTCGAAGAATCACGCCGAGATTGGTTGTTTTGAGAAGATTGTTCATATTCCTCTCCCGAACGGAGAAGTTCTTTCGGTTCAAGGTGAGAAGAGTGGAGTGACATTGAGGATGATAAACTGCATGAAAGCTCGTAAGTACCTACGTAAAGGCTAATGCGTATTCCTGGCTCACGTCGTCGAGAAAAAACCCGAGAAACGTCGACTTGAAGACACACCAATCGTTAAAGATTACCCCGAAGTTTTTCCTAAAGATTTACCTGGATTACCACCACCGAGGCAAGTCGAATTCCGAATCGAGTTGGTACCAGGAGCCGCCCCGGTTGCGCGAACACCGTATCGATTAGCACCTTCTGAAATGCAGGAATTATCAAATCAACTCCAGGAATTGCTTGACAAAGGTTTCATAAGACCGAGTTTCTCACCCAGGGGAGCTACGGTCCTATTCGTAAAGAAAAAGGATGGAACCTTTAGGATGTGTATTTATTACCGAGAATTAAACAAGCTGACAATCAAAAACCGATATCCACTTCCTCGAATAGACGATTTGTTCGATCAACTACAAGGTTCCAGTTTCTATTCTAAAATTGATCTACGATCAGGGTATCACCAACTGAAAATTCAGGAAGAAGATATACCAAAAACGGCATTTAGGACTCGTTATGGCCACTACGAATTCCTAGTTATGTCGTTTGGTTTGACGAACGCACCAGCTGTTTTTATGGATCTCATGAACCGCGTGTGCAAGCCGTACTTGGATAAATTCGTGATTGTGTTTATCGATGACATATTGATATATTCACGAACCAAGGAGGATCATGAACACCATCTGAAATTAATCTTAGAACTACTCAGGAACGAGAAACTTTATGCTAAATTCTCTAAGTGTGAGTTTTGGATCCGAGAGGTTCACTTTCTCGGACACGTCATCAATAAGAATGGTATTCACGTAGACCCATCCAAGATTGAAGCTATCAAAAACTGGGAAGCACCAAGAACTCCGAATGAGGTGCGTCAATTTCTGGGTTTGGCAGGCTATTACAGGCGATTCATCGAGAATTTTTCAAAAATAGCCCTGCCTTTAACCACATTAACCCATAAGGAAAAGAAGTTTGATTGGAGTGACAAGCAAGAGACAGCTTTCCAATTACTGAAGCAGAAGCTGTGTAGTGCACCGATCTTATCCCTTCCTGAGGGAATCGACAACTTTGTCGTATACTGCGATGCATCACACCAAGGACTTGGTTGTGTGTTAATGCAAAGAGACAAAGTCATCGCATATGCCTCACGACAACTAAAAGTGCACGAAAAGAATTATACGACCCATGACTTGGAGTTGGGCGCAGTTGTGTTTGCACTCAAGATTTGGAGACATTATCTTTATGGTACGAGATGCACTATTTTTACTGATCATAAGAGTCTCCAACATATCTTTGATCAAAAAGAACTTAACATGAGACAACGTCGTTGGGTAGAACTACTAAACGACTATGATTGTGATATCAAGTACCATCCCGGAAAAGCCAATGTCGTAGCAGACGCCTTAAGCCGCAAGGAACGAGTTAAAACTCTTCGTGTTCGTGCCCTCGGATTAACAATTCATACGAGTCTTACTACTCAAATCCGAATAGCACAACAAGAGGCACTCAAAGAAAGGAACATCCAAAATGAGGCACTCCGTGGAATGATCAAACAATTGGAGTCTAAGTCGGATGATACGTTTTACTTCATGGATAGAATCTGGGTGCCGAGTAACGGTAACTTACGTGGGTTGATTATGGATGAAGCTTACAAGTCCAGGTACTCCATCCACCCGGGTTCAGATAAGATGTATAAGGATCTAAAAGAATTATATTGGTGGCCCAATATGAAAGGAGATATTGCCACATATGTCAGTAAATGCTTAACGTGTTCAAAAGTAAAGGCAGAACATCAGAAACCGTCTGGCTTGTTACAACAACCCGAAATTCCCCAATGGAAATGGGAACAGATTTCTATGGATTTCATCACGAAATTACCCAAGACGTCCAGTGGTTATGATACCATATGGGTAATTGTCGACCGTTTAACGAAATCTGCTCACTTTCTGCCAATTAAAGAAACCGACAAGACAGAGAAACTTACAAGACTCTACATTAAAGAAATTGTGGCAAGACACGGAGTTTCTATTATCTCTGATAGGGATAGTCGTTTCGTGTCAAGGATCTGGAGGTCGTTACAAGAAGCCTTAGGCACGCGCCTAGACATGAGCACCGCCTACCATCCACAAACGGACGGTCAAAGTGAAAGGACTATCCAAACATTAGAAGATATGCTCCATGCATGTGTAATTGATTTCGAAGGAAATTGGGATACTCATTTACCGTTGGCGGAGTTTTCCTATAATAACAGTTACCACACAAGCATCAAGGCAGCTCCATTTGAAGCTTTATATGGTCGTAAATGCCGCTCACCGCATGTTGGGCGGAAGTTGGTGAAAATCATTTGACAGGCCCTGAGATTGTCCAGGAAACCACTGATAAGATCTTCAAAATTAAGGACCGTCTGAAAGCGGCCCGAGACAGAAAGAAGAGCTATGCTGATAACAGACGGAAACCATTAGAATTTCAAATTGGTGACCGAGTAATGTTAAAAGTCTCACCATGGAAAGGCGTTGCAAGGTTTGGTAACCGTGGTAAGCTCAACCCTAGATACGTTGGACCTTTTGAAATACTGGCTAGGGTTGGCCCTGTAGCTTACAAGCTCAAGTTGCCATAAGAACTAAGCAATGTACATGATACGTTTCATGTATCAAATCTCAAGAAGTGTTTATCAGACGAGACGTTAATTATACCGCCTGATGAGATTCACATAGACGACATGTTGCATTTCATCGAGGAACCGATTGAGATTGCAGATTGGAAAGTTCAAAAGCTGAGACGTAGTCGAATCAAACTGGTTAATGTACGTTGGAACTCAAAACGTGATCCTGAGTATACATGGGAACGAGAGGATCAAATGAAAACAAAATACCCCTCCTTGTTTAAGGATGCACCAGTTCAAGATGGCACGAATTGAATTTCGGGACGAAATTCTGTTAACATGGGGAGAATGTGACACCCGACATTTCAGGTCAATATCCGTACATGTATTAAACAAGTTTACATTTTAATTGTTTTTGTGATTTATTTAATTTCACAAACAAGGACATTAAGGTCTAACAAAAACCGTACATGGTCTCATTTCATAGTTGGTAATTCTAGGAGTTACCGGTTCACATACCATATAAACCGACTAATACGAATGTTTGTGGTTAAATTAAATAACCAGAAAAATATATATACATATATATTACACCAACTTTACGTTGGACAATAATTTATTTTTAGACTAAAACAAATAATATACCGAATTAAATTACCAATCGGAACTCTAATTGATACTAATACCATTAATAAATTAATACTTAAATCTAATTATTATTAACCCAAACCACTTCCTTGACTTTTCGGCCAAAATTCAGAGAAGCCATTCTCCCACATCCTACTTCACTCACATCCTAAAAGCCCATACATGCCTGCGAGAATTCAGATAAAAGCCATACCCTTCTCTCTTTGTCTTCATTTCATCCCATTTTCTCACGGCAATTTTCCCCAATCCCCTTCAAGTTGAATTCAAGTTTTTAAAGTAAAATCCACATATTTCGTTGTTATACGAAACATCCAAGTGTTTTTCTCGAGAATCAAGCTAAGGAGCTCAAGGTCATTTTCTGTTTCACTCAAAATCATCATCTCTGTTTAGAGGTAAAAACTCGATACCATCCATATTATTTTCTTTAAAACCGTAGCTAAACACACAAATCGTTCGAACGCAAGTAAGATAACAAGAAAAGTGTGTCAAATTCAAGACTAAAACATAAAAATATGCAGGACTGATTCTGCCAATCAGAAGTCAGTAATCGAAACTATAGTTTCGATACCTGTTTACTCAATCGAAACTGGGAGTTTCGATACATGTTTACTCAATCGAAACTAGCAGTTTCGATACCTGTTTGCTCAATCGAATCTAGGTAGTTTCGATACCTATTACCCAATCGAAACTAGGTAGTTTCGATACCTGTTTACTCAATCGAAACTAGGTAGTTTCGATACCTATTACTTAATCAAAACCAGGTAGTTTCGATACCTGTTTACTCAATCGAAACTAGGAAGTTTCGACATCTGTCCTGTTCAATCAAAACTAAGTAGTTTCGATACCTGTTCATCAGTCCCATTGGGTAGTAACTCAGAACTGTTTTATAACGAAACAAGTGTTGAAAAACTAAGAAGATATTTTAAACAAAAGCAATCAGATTTACTTAGTCGGTGAACAATTTGCATATAAGACGTTCGGTCTTAACAAGAATTACCCTTTTTGTAATTAGGGTACGAATAGTCAAGTTTGACTGGAACAATTATCGTTGCTAACATACACAAAAACAAGGTGAGTTTCACGGCCCCTTTTTTTTTTACTGTTTTCAAATTTTGGGGGAAGAACATAATTACAACTATTTTTATGTGATAACAAGTTAATAAGACTCGACTTTTATGTTTAAATGAGTTAAACGATTTGAGGCCGCTAAAGTCCCCTGGAACAATTTAGTAACCATTAACTGTAGCCTAGGGTCCTATGAATAGTACTATGGAGAGTGATGTCTCCCGGTCATGGTTAGTCGCGCTAACCACAATCTGGAGGATTTATGGCCGCATAGAACCGGATAACGAAATTAGGGGCGTGTACAATTGTCATGGTTTGGTTACGGCTCATGTAGGAACATATTATTTGTATTCCTAGCTAGTTTACAAATGGGTCAACAATTCTTATTCTGTTTATCACATGCACCTGAAATTATTTACGAACAATTGAATTTTACAAGGAATTATTTGATTAAACCTGTGAACTCACCAACCTAGTGTTGACAATTTTAAGTATGTTTTTCAGGAAATTGAACGTGATCGCAAGGTTAGCAATGTAGATTACATGCATGCACGATGGATACAACTTTTGGGGGATTTCTCTTGTATAACTCATTGTAATAGAGTCATATTTGCGAAATCTTTACTTTTTGTAAACTCAATTTACATTTTGGAATGTAAAACTTTAAACTTGTTTATGTATCCATTTATCATGTATGTGTTTACGGTAATCGTATGCTTTGGAAACCATGAACGTCGCGCCCCGCGTTTCCGCCTTGGCGGATTGGTATCAGAGCCATTGATTATAGCGAACTAGGAGTCTAAAATCGAACCTAGTCTATAATCTAAATAACTCACTGAGACGTTTTCCATAACATATGCATTTCATAACTTATCATCATAATGTACGGATATCATAGACACTGAATATCGTCACACACTAACCCCATTTCGACTTCAGACCCATGGCACCCAAAAGAAGGGCACCTCGTGACACTACTGGTGAAAACAACACGACGATTTCCGCTGAAGTTGAGCAACTCATATCACAACGTGTAGCCGCCGCCTTGGAACAGTAAGCCAATCGGAATAACGGCGGAGGAAATGGTAGTGGTAGCGGAAGAGGTGCAGGAGGCAGTGGCACTACTGGAGGTTTTGGAGATGCTTCGAACAAGAAGTGCACTTATATGGCCTTTCTATCCTGCAACCCTCGCAACTTCAATGGCACCGAGGGTGTAGTAGGCCTGATGAGGTGGATTGAGAAGATGGAATCTGTAATTGATATTAGCGAATGCACAGCTGACTGTATAGTGAAATATGCCACTTGTACACTTGCTGACAAAGCATTAACCTGGTGGAATTCTCAGATGAAAACATTGGGAAGACAGACTGCCTACCAACTATCTTGGGATGATCTAAAAGCCATGATGATCGAGAAGTACTGTCCTCGAAATGAATTGCAGAAAATCGAAACTGAAATGTGGAACCTTCAAATGATAGGAGACGATGTGGCTGGTTACACTGACCGATTCAGTGAGTTAGCAAGTTTAGTTCCACACATGGTTACCCCAGAATACAAGAGGGTTGAAAGATATTTGTGGGGTCTTGCTCCTCAAATCCGAAACCTGGTAACTTCATCGAACCCTATGGATGCCAAGAGCGCTATAATTCTAGCTTCCAAACTAAGAGATAATGCTGTGCGTGATGGTTTGTTTGAGAAGAAGGAGACCGAGGAAGGAAGGTCTGGAGAAAAGAGGAAATGGTTTGGAAAACTAAGTAATCGAAACAATAATCTAACTTACAATAGACCTGAAATTATGAAAGCCTATGCTGTCAACACTGTGGAACAAAAAGGATATCTTGGAACACTACCGAAGTGTGACAAATGTGGGTATCATCACAGTGGAAGGTGTACCCAATGCGGAAAGTGTAAAAAGCATGGGCATCTAGCCCATAACTGTTGGGACAATGCGAACCCTAACAAGACCAATCAAGTAGCAGGAAAGGTCAACCCAGGAGTAGAAAGGATGAATCAGGGATGCTTTGAGTGTGGAGATCCAAAGCACTTTAGAAAAGACTGTCCAAAGTTGAAGAACCGAAACGACAATCAGGCTCGTGGAAGAGCGTTTGTGATGGGGGCTGGTGACGCACGACAAGATCCAAACATTGTCACTGGTACGTTCCCGATAAATAATCATTATGCCTCTATACTTTTCGATACGGGTGCTGATATGAGTTTTGTGTCAAATGACTATAAGTCCCTACTCGGTATTAAGCCCAGCAAACTAGACCAAAATTATACAATTGAATTAGCAAACGGGAAATTAATTAAAACTGGGGAAGTCATTCAGGGTTGTACCTTATGTTTTAAGAACCACACATTTAGTATAGACCTACTACCTGTTGACTTGGGAAGTTTTGACGTTGTTATTGGTATGGATTGGTTGTCGAAGAATCACGCCGAGATTGTTTGTTTTAAGAAGATTGTTCATATTCCTCTCCCGAACGGAGAAGTTCTTTTGGTTCAAGGTGAGAAGAGTGGAGTGACATTGAGGATGATAAACTGCATGAAAGCTCGTAAGTACCTACGTAAAGGCTATTGCGTATTCCTGGCTCACGTCGTCGAGAAGAAACCCGAGAAACGTCGACTTGAAGACATACCAATAGTTAAAGATTACCCCGAAGTTTTTCTTAAAGATTTACCTGGATTACCACCACCGAGGCAAGTCGAATTCCGAATCGACTTGGTACCAGGAGCCGCCCCGGTTGCGCGAACACCGTATCGATTAGCACCTTCTGAAATGCAGGAATTATCAAATCAACTCCAGGAATTGCTTGATAAAGGTTTCATAGGACCGAGTTTCTCACCCTGGGGAGCTACTGTCCTATTCGTAAAGAAAAAGGATGGAACCTTTAGGATGTGTATTTATTACCGAGAATTAAACAAGCTGACAATCAAAAACCGATATCCACTTCCTCGAATAGACGATTTGTTCGATCAACTACAAGGTTCCAGTTTCTATTCTAAAATTGATCTACGATCAGGGTATCACCAACTGAAAATTCAGGAAGAAGATATACCAAAAACGGCATTTAGGACTCGTTATGGCCACTACGAATTCCTAGTTATGCCATTTGGTTTGACGAACGCACCAGCTGTTTTTATGGATCTCATGAACCGCGTGTGCAAGCCGTACTTGGATAAATTCGTGATTGTGTTTATCGATGACATATTGATATATTCACGAACCATGGAGTATCATGAACACCATCTGAAATTAATCTTAGAACTACTCAGGAACGAGAAACTTTATGCTAAATTCTCTAAGTGTGAGTTTTGGATCCGAGAGGTTCACTTTCTCGGACACGTCATCAATAAGAATGGTATTCACGTAGACCCATCCAAGATTGAAGCTATCAAAAACTGGGAAGCACAAAGAACTCCGAATGAGGTGCGTCAATTTCTGGGTTTGGCAGGCTATTACAGGCGATTCATCGAGAATTTTTCAAAAATAGCCCTGCCTTTAACCACATTAACCCATAAGGAAAAGAAGTTTGATTGGAGTGACAAGCAAGAGTCAGCTTTCCAATTACTGAAGCAGAAGCTTTGTAGTGCACCGATCTTATCCCTTCCTAAGGGAATCGACAACTTTGTCGTATACTGCGATGCATCACACCAAGGACTTGGTTGTGTGTTAATGCAAAGAGACAAAGTCATCGCATATACCTCACGACAACTAAAAGTGCACAAAAAGAATTATACGACCCATGACTTGGAGTTGGGCGCAGTTGTGTTTGGACTCAAGATTTGGAGACATTATCTTTATGGTACGAGATGCACTATTTTTACTGATCATAAGAGTCTCCAACATATCTTTGATCAAAAAGAACTTAACATGAGACAGCGTCGTTGGGTAGAACTACTAAACGACTATGATTGTGATATCAAGTACCATCCCGGAAAAGCCAATGTCGTAGCAGACGCCTTAAGCCGCAAGGAATGAGTTAAAACTCTTCGTGTTCGTGCCCTCGGATTAACAATTCATTCGAGTCTTACTACTCAAATCCGAATAGCACAACAAGAGGCACTCAAAGAAAGGAACATCCAAAATGAGGCACTCCGCGCAATGATCAAACAATTGGAATCTAAGTCGGATGATACGTTTTACTTCATGGACAGAATCTGGGTGCCGAGTAACGGTAACTTACGTGGGTTGATTATGGATGAAGCTCACAAGTCCAGGTACTCCATCCACCCGGGTTCAGATAAGATGTATAAGGATCTAAAAGAATTATATTGGTGGCCCAATATGAAAGGAGATATTGCCACATATGTCAGTAAATGCTTAACGTGTTCAAAAGTAAAGGCAGAACATCAGAAAACGTCTGGCTTGTTACAACAACCCGAAATTCCCCAATGGAAATGGGAACAGATTTATATGGATTTCATCACGAAATTACCCAAGACGTCCAGTGGTTATGATACCATATGGGTAATTATCGACCGTTTAACGAAATCTGCTCACTTTCTGCCAATTAAAGAAACCGACAAGACAGAGAAACTTACAAGACTCTACATTAAAGAAATTGTGGCAAGACACGGAGTTTCTATTATCTCTGATAGGGATAGTCGTTTCGTGTCAAGGATCTGGAGGTCGTTACAAGAAGCCTTAGGCACGCGCCTAGACATGAGCACCACCTACCATCCACAAACGGACGGTCAAAGTGAAAGGACTATCCAAACATTAGAAGATATGCTCCGTGCGTGTGTAATTGATTTCGGAGGAAATTGGGATACTCATTTACCGTTGGCAGAGTTTTCCTATAATAACAATTACCACACAAGCATCAAGGCAGCTCCATTCGAAGCTTTATATGGTCGTAAATGCCGCTCACTGCTATGTTGGGCGGAAGTTGGTGAAAAACATTTGACAGGCCCTGAGATTGGCCAGGAAACCACTGATAAGATCTTCAAAATTAAGGACCGTCTGAAAGCGGCCCGAGAAAGACAGAAGAGCTATGCTGATAACAGACGGAAACCATTAGAATTTCAAATTGGTGACCGAGTAATGTTAAAAGTCTCACCATGGAAAGGCGTTGCAAGGTTTGGTAACCGTGGTAAGCTCAACCCTAGATACGTTGGACCTTTTGAAATACTGGCTAGGGTTGGCCCTGTAGCTTACAAGCTCAAGTTGCCACAAGAACTAAGCAATGTACATGATACGTTTCATGTATCAAATCTCAAGAAGTGTTTATCAGACGAGATGTTAATTATACCGCCTGATGAGATTCACATAGATGACAGGTTGCATTTCATCGAGGAACCGATTGAGATTGTAGATTGGAAAGTTCAAAAGCTGAGACGTAGTCGAATCAAACTGGTTAAAGTACGTTGGAACTCAAAACATGGTCCTGAGTATACATGGGAACGAGAGGATCAAATGAAAACAAAATACCCCTCCTTGTTTAAGGATGCACCAGTTCAAGATGGCACGAATTGAATTTCGGGACGAAACTCTGTTAACATGGGGAGAATGTGACACCCAACATTTCAGGTCAATATCCGTACATGTATTAAACAAGTTTACATTTTAATTGTTTTTGTGATTTATTTAATTTCACAAACAAGGACATTAAGGTCTAACAAAAACCGTACATGGTCTCATTTCATAGTTGGTAATTCTAGGAGTTACCGGTTCACATACCATATAAACCGACTAATACGAATGTTTGTGGTTAAATTAAATAACCAGAAAAATATATATACGTATATATTACACCAACTTTACGTTGGACAATAATTTATTTTTAGACTAAAACAAATAATATACCGAATTAAATCACCAATCGGAACTCTAATTGATCCTAATACCATTAATAAATTAATACTTAAATCTAATTATTATTAACCCAAACCACTTCCTTGACTTTTCGGCCAAAATTCAGAGAAGCCGTTCTCCCACTTCCTACTTCACTCACATCCTAAAAGCACATACATGCCTATGAGAATTCAGATAAAAGCCATACCCTTCTCTCTTTGTCTTCATTTCATCCCATTTTCTCACGGCAATTTTCCCCAATCCCCTTCAAGTTGAATTCAAGTTTTTAAAGCAAAATCCACATATTTCGGTGTTATACGAAACATCCAAGTGTTTTTCTCGAGAATCAAGCTAAGGAGCTCAAGGTCATTCTCTGTTTCACTCAAAATCATCATCTATGTTTAGAGGTAAAAACTCGATACCATCCATATTATTTTCTTTAAAACCGTAGCTAAACACACAAATCGTTCGAACGCAAGTAAGATAACAAGAAAAGTGTGTCAAATTCAAGACTAAAACATAAAAATATGCAGGACTGATTCTGTCAATCAGAAGTCAGTAATCGAAACTATAGTTTCGATACCTGTTTACTCAATCGAAACTGGGAGTTTCGATACCTGTTTACTCAATCGAAACTAGGAGTTTCGATACCTGTTTGCTCAATCGAAACTAGGTAGTTTCGATACCTATTACCCAATCGAAACTAGGTAGTTTCGATACCTGTTTACTCAATCAAAACTAGGTAGTTTCGATACCTATTACTTAATCGAAACCAGGTAGTTTCGATACCTGTTTACTCAATCGAAACTAGGAAGTTTTGACATCTGTCCTGTTCAATCGAAACTAAGTAGTTTCGATACCTGTTCATCAGTCCCATTGGGCAGTAACTCAGAACTGTTTTATAACGAAACAAGTTGTGACAACCCGATTTTTCTGGTTAACTCCGGTAACAATTCCGTTAAAAATCCTAACTGAAACTTAACCCCGTTAACTGAAACCAGTTAAATCTAACCCTAGGGGCCAATTCTGTCAATGTCTAAACTAGAACTACAAGGACTGGTAGTGTAATTAATCCAAACCCTAATTGTGTTGACTTCTGAAGTCAAAATTGGGTGATGTGGTTCGTGTTGACTTTGTAAAGTCAAACCGAGAGTTTTTGGTCCAAATTCACATCCCTCAATTGAAAATCGTTCGAATTCGTAACTGAAATGGGAATTAATATTAGTAACGACCATCATTGAGTCATTGATCATAGTTATAAGTTCGAATTAATCTTAATTATGGGTATTAAACCCGTAACCGTCGACCACCTCCTCGTACGCATCAAATTCGACGGATCCTTGTATTGTTGTTACAAATTGAACTCTCACATATCTTATTCGCACCTTGTGGAACCTGCTACACTACTTACTTCGATCGGAGAAGCTGTCCAACCCGTCGGAGATCAAAGTCGCATAAGTCGGAACACATTCTAGTCGATCTCGGTCAATTCACAACTGTTTCTGGTAAATTATCACATCCTCACTTTCGTTTTTACCTCCTAATGAAAAGCCCTATGTCAATTAGGGCTTACAACATCGATCTTAGTAAGATCACTAATCTAGGGTTCATATGAAACTCGATTTGGGGCTTTTGATCCTAGACATATTTATAATCCAATTAATCTATACCATTAGACTCGTAATCACTTGTATAACGAAAGCCCTATGTTGATTAAATCAAACAACACTCAATTTTACAAGATCCGGAAATTAGGGTTCTTCATATTCGATTTTGGGGATTTTGATCTTAAACACTGTTTTAATCAAATTAAACCATACCATCAGATTCGCAACTTGTCACTCTTTGAAAACCCCATATCAATTGATTCAATTATCATCGAATTGAACTCGATCCAAATCCTAGGGTTTGTTCATAATCGATTTGGGGGTTTTGATTTTTGACACAGTCTCAATGCAATTAAACTACAGGGGTAATTTCGCAACACTTAAACCAGTAAAAGCCCCATGATTCCAGGAAGATTTAACATCCAAATCGATCAATTTGATTCTTAGTTCATATCTAGGGTTTCGGTTTCTAAAACGAGAATTAAACGGATTTAAACTTGTTGTTTTTTAAATGAAAACTACCCTCAAACTCGATTTCGGTTGACAAACAAAACCCCTAAACCCCTGTTTCCAATCGCGATCGAATTCACCGGATTTGGGATGGATTTGGTTCGAAATCGCGTTTGGGGTAGGGACTTGATAATCGTGATGATTAAAACCATTCTAGTTTGAGTTATTTCGCGGTTCCCATGTTGGACGGGTTGGTTAGGTCAGTGTGCTAGTGTGGGAGAGACCCGGGTTCGAGTCTCTCCACACACGTTTTATTTTTAATCATTTTTCTAGCCTTTGTTTTAATACATAATCAAATCCCACATTATTATATCAATATATTATGTGTTTTGAACCGGAAAAATCACCCGTAGGCTCGGGTTTGGGATTTTTAACGCATCGTTATTATTGTTCTCAATATTATAATAAAATATATTATATTATTATTAAATCCGTGTTTTCAAATAAAATAATATATTTCATTCCGTGACTCCGGTTAAAATATTAGTTATTTAAATATTAATTCACTACATTTATAAATATTATGAGACGTTTCAATCTAACAAAATGATATAATTATTTATACTATTTTCGCTCGTTTTTTTTTTATCCTCAAATAAAATAATAGAATTATTATTTTGTCGCGAAATTGTTTATTGTGAATTTTTGTTAAATCTAAAAATAATATAAATTATATTATTTTCTTAGGCCATTATTTAATGGCGAAAACGCTCGAATATATTTATTATATAATATTTGTCATTCATCGTGAAACGTATTTATCCTAATTAAGAATTCTCATTTTCGTGGACACGTTCGTTTACTCGTTAATCTTTAGAGCGTTTCTTTTAGGACGTTCCTTATTCCGTGTAGTCGTCACATATTTCATTTTATCCCTAATAATTATGTTGTAATTCTAGGGCATTCGTGAGCCGTGTCAGGCTACCACTTGAGATTTTAATCTCGTACTTGTGTGATTACTACCTTCGCAATCAGGTGAGTTTCACGGCCCCTTTTTTTTACTGCTTTTAAACTGGGGTAGAAAACATGATACAACTCTTTTGATTTTTGTACTTCATTTTATATCAATTGTTATGACTATGCGTAAACTCTATCATGAAAGTCCTCACATCGAACCGTTTAAATATGAATATAGCGAGGTATGTTGGGTAGTACTATTGGGTTTGACAAACCTCACCCGCGTTAGTCGCGCTAACACAATTGGATATCGAACGGGTGCAATATTGACCTAAACGTGCACCGTGGTTGATAGACCTGGTGGGAGGCAATACAAACAGTCAGTTTACGGTTGCGAGCGTAATAGCAAACAATGAACATGGGTTAGCTACTCATATGGTATTTATGTTGATTGTGCAATAAATCTGGTAAACGTTTATTTATATATTGAAACCTGTGAACTCACCAACCTCGTGTTGACACTTTTTCTTACATGTTTTCTCAGGACGCTAAGCTAAGACACAGGTGCACGTTAGGGCATGCATGGGATTCAACTGCTTTGCTTTGTGTCTATTTATATTGATTGAATTATTTTAATGTACTTTGTTTGGTTGGACGTTTGGACTTTTGGACTTTGGTTTTGGGCGCGTGTATTTTGCGCATTTACTTTCTTTACGCTTCCGCATTGATACTCTGATTTAAAAGATATTTTCATTTTGAGTCCCATGTAGAGTCGTTCAATGTAACTCGTGTCTGAGATCCTGGTTTGTCACTTCCCAAACGGTAATACTCCGTTAGTTGAAATTGTGGGTGTGACACAAGTGTTGAAAAAATAAGAAGATATTTTAAACAAAAGCAATCAGATTTACTAAGTCGGTGAACAATTTGCATATAAGACGTTCGGTCTTAACAAGAATTACCCTTTTTGTAATTAGGTTACGAATAGTCAAGTTTGACTGGAACAATTATCGTTGCTAACATACACAAAAACAAGGTGAGTTTCACGGCCCCTTTTTTTTTTACTGTTTTCAATATTTGGGGGAAGAATATACTTACAACTATTTTTATGTGATAACAAGAGAATAAGACTCGACTTTTATGTTTACATGAGTTAAACGATTTGAGGCCGCTAAAGTCCCCTGGAACAATTTAGTAACCATTAACTGTAGCCTAGGGTCCTATGAATAGTACTATGGAGAGTGACGTCTCCCGGTCATGGTTAGTCGCGCTAACAACAATCTGGAGGATTTATGGCCGCATAGAACCGGATAACGAAATTAGGGGCGTGTACAATTGTCATGGTTTGGTTACGGCTCATGTAGGAACATATTATTTGTATTCCTAGCTAGTTTACAAATGGGTCAATAATTCTTATTATGTTTATCACATGCACCTGAAATTATTTACGAACAATTGAATTTTACAAGGAATTATTTGATTAAACATGTGAACTCACCAACCTAGTGTTGACAATTTTAAGTATGTTTTTCAGGAAATTGAACGTGATCGCAAGGTTAGCAATGTAGATTACATGCATGCACGATGGATACAACTTTTGGGGGATTTCTCTTGTATAACTCATTGTAATAGAGTCATATTTGCGAAATCTTCACTTTTTGTAAACTCAATTTACATTTTGGAATGTAAAACTTTAAACTTGTTTATGTATCCATTTATCATGTATGTGTTTGCGGTAATCGTATGCTTTGGAAACCATGAACGTCGCGCCCCGCGTTTCCGCCTTGGCGATAACTCTCCCATAGCAGACATTTCAAACTTCGACTTCATTACACTCTCAAAATCTGTGCATAACCCTTCATTTGTTGAGCCAAAATAATATCGTCCACATATATCTGCACCAGTAGGTAATCTCCCCCTGATTTCTTTATGAATATGGTCGAGTCAATCTTGCCACGAACAAAATCATTTGCCAAAAGATGTGCGGACAAAGTTTCATACCACGCTCGAGGAGCATGATGAAGACCATAGAGGGCCTTATCAAGATTGAAAACCATATTCGGATTAAGTGGATCTTCAAACCCCGGCGGCTGGCAAACATAAACTTCCTCCTTGACCTTACCATATAAAAACACACTTTTTACATCCAATTGAAACACTTTAAAACCTTTATAAGAAGCAAAAGCTAGAAACAGCCTTATAGCTTCAAGCCTCGCAACAGGCGCATAATCCTCGGTGTAATCAATTCCTTTCTGTTGATTGAAGCCCTGGACAACTAATATTGCCTTGTTTCTTACCATGACACCTCGATCATCTTTCTTACATTTAAACACCCATTTAGTACCAATCGGATATACACCCTTTGGAAGATCTACAAGATTCCAAACCTTAAGTTTGTCAAACTGAGCAAGTTCTTCCTGTATAGCCTCTATCCAATTGTTATCATTTAAAGCCATTTCAACATTTTTGGGTTCGACCTGAGAAATAAAACATGAATGTGAGCAATCATCAAGAACACCAGAATCTTTAATACATGTATACAAACAAGTATTGTCAACAAGAGAACGTGTTTTCACTCCATCCTGCAAATTTTCGATTATATTTGTCACTGGATGATCTTTGAGTTCCTTGATGGAAGCGACCTCAGGAACCTGTAACACTTCAACCCCAGTTGTATCAGATTGATAAGACAAATCATGATTAATTGGAATTTCCGAGTTTAAATTTGTAGGAATCTCCCCCGAATCCTGTGTCGAAGGTAATGAATCATCACCCAACAAAGGATCAGCAGAAGAATCTTGAAAAATAGCATTATCTTCCTCACTCTCTGAATCTTGTGGTCCTGAACAAGAAGCAACATTAGGATCGGGAGCAGAAGTAGATGGAACCGATGAATTTGGAACTGTATTTGGTAGAAAGCCATTGTGCTGTGCATCCTGACATGAATCATAGAGAACAACAACTTCATCAGGAGTAATATCAGAATGTAAATGAAAAGACTTGAATAATGTGTCATAATCAAATGCCCAATCTGGTCCAATCGCCATTTGAGGTAAAGACCGGTTTGAACAGTCAATATGGAACCATTCCTCAACTTGGCGCGTCTCTTTGTTATAAACCCTCTTGGTAGTCGAATTAGCAACATACCCTAGAAAAATCCCTTCAATAGCTTTAGCACTGAATTTTGTTGGGACATCACGAACTTTCAACATGGTGCAAGGATTACCAAAAGGTAGTAAATAATCCAGATTCGGCTTTTGATTATTCAGCAACTCGTAGCAAGTCTTGTTGTGTCGCTTTACGGTCAAGACTCTGTTCAAAACGTGACACGCAGTATTCACAGCTTCAGCCCAAAAAGTAACTGGAAGCTTAGAATCTGCAAGCATTGTGTGTGCCGTTTCAACCAGCGTCCTGTTCTTTCGCTCAGCAACACCGTTTTGTTGAGGAACATATGGCGCACTGAATTCATGATGAATTCCCTTTTGTAGACAGAATAAGCCTATCTTGCTATTCTTAAACTTGCTGCATTGTCACTCCTAATTCTTCTGACCTTTAGATTGAACAAATTATCCAAACCCATGATTAAGTATTGTACCAACTCAGTGGTTTCAGCCTTAGAAGAAAGAAACTTAACCCATGAAAATCTAGAGAAATTATCCGTTACTACCAAACAGTACGATTTTCCACCAATGCTCCTGATACTAATTGGACCGAACAAATCCATATGCAGCAGCTCCAAAGGAGTTACGATAGAATTCTTCGATTTAGATTTGTGTGATTTCTTCTGTTGTTTCCCCTTCTTGCACGGAATACAATCATTAGGAACTGAGAATTTCATCTTCGAAATACCAAGAACCAGATCATTCTTAACAATGTAGTTCATCTTTCGATAGTTTATGTGAGCTAGCTTCCTGTGCCACAGAATAGAATCTGATTCCGACGCCTTGGAGAGTAAACATGTAGGAATTGAATCCATTGTAGTAGCGACACTCATGTCAAGGACATACGTGTCTTTCTCCTCGGGGCCTTCATGAGAATCCATTCGTCAGGAATAACAAAACCAGGTTTCAAGATATAACACTCAGCATCATTGAAATGGAACGAAAACTTCTTGTCACAAACTTGTGATACACTCAAAAGATTGTGTTCAAGCTGCTCCACGTAATTCACCTTCTCAAATTTGACTTTATCATTCTTTAAAGTTCCCTGTCCAGTTATGTACCCGCCTTTATTCCCCGTAAAAGCGACATAACCTCCATCAATCTTTTTAACATCTTCAAGCAATTTGATATTCCCTGTCATATGTCGAGAGCAACCACTATCCACATACCATTTATTGTTGATAGTCCTCCTTGGTTGTCCCTACATAAACAACGAGAATCAGTTATAAATAGGAACCGAAGTCATTGTGGTCCTGGGTCGTCCAGATGTATCAAAATAAACAACTTCAATGAGTTCACAATCCACTTTATCATCAACCTTTGGTACATAAAGTCCAACAAAATCAGAACCTCTTGATGGAGACACAGGATGATTATTTTGAAAAACATTATTAGATTTATTATTATCAGATTCATATGTTTCCAAAAGTTTCTTTAATTTTATGTTACGTCTCCGCCTTTGTGGTCAAGAAAGTTTGACCTCAGGTTGAGTATTTTTTGTGATTCCAACATGTGGAATCCCAAAATGCTATTGAAAATCAACATCATTTCTCACACCAGTATGCACCAACACTGGTTTAGACACATGTTTATCATTTTGCTTAAATCCTGTGGATTTAGCAAATGACTGAGTAGGCACAGATTGCCTCAGTGGAACTTTCTTCAAAACATCAGATTGAGAATCCTTTGAAATTCCAACATTAGGAATCTTAGGTTTCTCTTAACACACAAATGATTTAGATTTCAATTTATCCTGCTGTTTAAATCCAGAGGATTTAACAAAAGATCGACAAGACATATTTTGCTCCAAACTAAATGATGACTTTCCCTCATTTGATCTTTTCAGAATCTTCACCACTTTTGGTTGTGAAGGAACAGTCTTCAATTTTCCATTGTTCTTATAAGGACAATTGATCAGAATGTGACCAGCTTTGTTGCAATGAAAGCAAACTCTTCTCTCTTTAAAAGTTCTAAAGTAAGAAGAATTCTTTGAATTTGAGGAGCCATCAGAAGAATAAGCTTCAGAAGATTTTTCAGAACATTTTACTATCTTCTTTGGAACATAAACCTGTGTAGGCACCTTTGATGAATGCACCTTTTGATGACCAGCAGCGACAAACCCACTTGACTGTAAAATTGGAGAAAGCTTAGGGGTAACAACCTTTACCTCATCAGGTTCAGTCAGAATGCATCTATCACGGGTAACAACTTTTGCAACAGTTGGTTCATCAAGTTTCACTTCTTTCGGAATACCTTCCACCTTCTTATCATCAAATTCCTCATCCTCAGAATCAGATTCATACACCATATCCTCACCAGTTACCGGGTTCACTTTCAATACTGTTTTTGGATCTATTTCCTCTTCATGAATGATTTCGGGTTCAACCACATAATTTGCATTAAATGGTGGAGGAACAAATCCAATCCCAGCAACCCGTTTAGTAGGATCAGCAGTTGAATTAAAATAATCCAAAACAACAGAAGAATTTGTAAAATTTTCCAACTTTCTATGAAGTTTGACCACCTCAGACTCTTTGTCAGAAATTTCCTTATTCTTTTGAGCAATAACTTCAGTTCGTTTTTCTATTTCAGCATAAGCCATATCCATATGATAAGCTTGTTCTTTATATTTCAACCCCAGAGAATTTAAGTCTCTTTTCAAAGACTCAATTCTATTGATGCACAATTTATCGTTATCTTTCAGTTTCTGATTAACAGAATGCATCGATTTCATATCACAAATCAAGTTTGTGTTATCATCCATGACTTTTTGCAATTTATCTTTAACAGTAATGCAGTTAGAACAGAAAAATATGACAAACAGAGTCTTTTACCTTTGACGGATCAGACATGTCTGCCATGAAAACTTTGGCAATGGGAATATTCTCTGAATCAGCACCATCCGAAGCATTTTGTTTTAAAACAATATCATCTTCAGCAACACTTGATGCAACATCAGAATCAATATTCTGCTCTTGTTCTACCTCTTCATTAACAACCTGCACACTGTCACCATCACTCGAACCATCACTTGAACTCTCACTTGAACCATCACTTGAACCATCATCATCAGCCACCTCTTCTGATTTTTCAGAATGAATTTCTGCAATAAAAGGCTTGACTTACAGTACCCACTAAATCTTCAAAATGAATACCCCAGTCATAGTTCTCATCATTTTGTGCAACCAATGCCGATGATGCAGATGCATGATTTGAATTTCCAGATGAACTGTGTGATTGATGACTATTATTTTGAAAATTATTCTGCTTCTTCTGAGAATCAAACTCTACCTTTTGCTTCAAACACTCTTTAGTAAAGTGACCATACTCTTGACAGTTATAACAACGCACTTTGGTTTTATCAAAACCCATGCGTGATCGACTATTTGATCCAATATACTTTCTGCCAGTTTTCTTCAAGAAATCCTTTGCTTGAGCATTAACATAGCCATATTCCATTGGATGTTCATTTCTTCCAGATCAACAGGGTCAATCTGTCTGAAATCTTCTTCAATTACCTCAGGATCATGAATTTTCCCTCCAATAAAATTCTCATATGAAGCCATAAATGAGGAAAACATAGCTAGATAATCATCAGCAACCTTTTGATTTACATGAGATCCAGAAGATGTAGAAGCTGTTGTCGCAGAAAAACCAGAATGAATAGAATGACTAGAATGATTAGGACCTCCAGTACACTGATCATTAGAAGAATCTTGAGCGTCTCCAGAAAAGAATGCAACTCCTGTACCAGTTTTACCAGTAGTCTTGGCAAAATACATTGAAGGATCCTGGATGTGCTCCATGTTCGTCTCCTTCTTCTTCATATTCAGGTCATACGATTGAATCTTCCAAGAACTTCTTCAAGAGACATGGTTTTGTACTTGATATTTTCTTTGATCAAAACAGTGTACACATCAAATTTTGATGGTAATGCCTCCAAGAACTTATCATTAATTTCTTCAGTTTCATACATCACAGAAGCACTCGACAGGTCACTAAGCATATGATAGAATCTGGTAGCAAGATCATCCAAGGATTCATTTTGAAAATGTTTGAAGACCAAGAATTGCTTCTTCAATAGCTCTTTTCTACTCTTCTTGACATCCAAGCTGCCTTCACCTCTTTTCTGTAATGCTTCCCACAGTTGTTGAGAAGACTTGAATTGTTTGAAACTGTGATATATTTCCTTCGGAAGAGACATCGAAATACTTTCCATTGCTTTCTTTTCCATATCAAACAACACCTTTTCTTCATTTGTTAACGCAGACACCGGCTTTGGAACATTATCCTGTCCCATCCATGAATAAGTCGGATGCGTATAACCTTCTAAAATAGGAATCCAGAAACTGGTGTCGGTGAAAGATACGAACTGATCAAACCTGTCTTTCAAATTTGAATAATCAGCAAGATTCAACAACTTCGGTGGTTTTTGAGATGTACCAATCTCATTATCATAATTGAAAATATTCGTTTCTTGCACCATATTTGCCATTTTCGTGAAAAATTTCGTGAAAAATTTCCAAGTGTGAAACACCCTCTACCCTTAGGCGAAGATAATAAGTCCGCTTCTATGATACCCAAGCGAACTTAATATGAAGCGAACTTAATAAGTTCACTTGAACCAGAAACCAGAAAATCTGATCAAGTTCGCCTACAAATATGTTCGCTTAATATGTGAGAAGCGAACTTGACAAATTCGCCTGCTAAGTTCGCCTGCACAAAATCAGCAAGTTCGCTTGCTTCAACAGATTCAAACTCAAGAACAGCTCAAACAAAAACCGCGAACCAGAAAGCACCAAAAATCTTCATAATTCACTGATTTGAAGGAATTAGTCAAAATCAAACCGTAGGATTGTGTAATTTCTCAATTAGAACGTTTTTATCGGATCAATTTCTTCAAAATCCTCTTTAAAAACACCAAATCAGAACCAAACTAGTCTTGAAAAACTCCATGGAAATGAAAATGTCAAAGATGATGAATTTCTTGTCAATTTGCATGCAAAACCGTCTAGAATCACCAAGAATCACGAGCAATAGCTCTGATACCACTTGTAGGTCCTCATGGCACTTCTACAGATCGTTCTCGTGATAAGACGTGTCGTTAACTCGGAGTGCGGAATCATACGAATCAACGATTGCATATACAAAAGACAATATAAACAATCAAGTAAATAAACTTCATGCTTGTATTCCAATTCACAATAGAGTTTACAGACTCAATCTCTCATTCACTGTTCGATCACTGTTTTATATCTCAAACTGACTCTGTAAACATCTATATATAGACTACTGACCTATATTAGGCGAACTTAACAAGTTCGCTTCTAACAGACTAAGCGAACTTAACAAGTTCGCCTCAGATAGACTTAGGCGAACTTAACAAGTTCGCCTCTGTTAGACTAGGCGAACTTAACAAGTTTGCCTCTAGCAACTTGCATAAAAACACTTAGAACATTAAAACATTACAAAAACATAAAGACATAAGATCTAAACTATTACAAGCTTTTGTCATTACAAACTATGTCCTAACAATAAAACAAATCTCTGTGTTATTATAATAATATATTAATACGTTTCGACACCAGAAAACGCCCGTGTGCTCGGGATTGAATTTATAATTCATTTTAAGCATTATTTCCATAAAAAAATAATATAATTATTTATATTAATTTTTAACTATTATTTAATTCATAAAAACAAACGAATATGTAATTAATATTATTATCCTGTGTTTAATGGTTTTTCACACGTACCACATCCGTATTTGGTACTAAACTAGGGATTCTTTAATCCCGATGACAAAATGTCTAATCGTTATTCATAAGCATATTTAGGGCATTCAATCTTCTGTATCGTCGTCACTCATTCCTACGTGTTCCTAACAATCGTAAACATATTCTAGGGCATTCGTAGATTGTCCGCTTGCAAACTATTTGTGGTTTTGTTGCATCCTTGTGTGGTGCTAATTACTACACTCTGCACACTCAGGTGAGTTTTACGGCCCCATTTACTATTTTAAATTAGGGGGAGAAAACATGTTGCAAACATATGATTACTGTAATTCTTTTATTATCACTTGTTAAAGCTAAGCGTAACACTCTATCATGAAATTCCTTATACATCGAACCACTTAATATGAACTTAGCAAGGTAATCTTGAGTAGTACTAATGGGTTTGACAAACCTCACCTGCGTTAGTCACGCTAACTCGAATGGAGGTCGTACGGGTGTAATATTGACCTAAACACATCACCATTATTGATAGACATGGTGGAAGGCATCAAACACAACAAACAGTCAGCTTCGGTTTTGAGCGCTTTAGTAACATGAACATAGGTTAGCTACCTGTTGATATATATTAAATGTACATAATCTAGCAAACACTATTTGAACTGAAATCTGTTAACTCACCAACCTAGTGTTGACACATTTTCTTACATGTTTTCTCAGGTCGCTAAGGTGCATGTGCACAATTAGAACACGCATTGGAGTCCTTTCATTATTTCAAACATTTAAACTATTTACCTGTTTTTCAATAACTTGACTTTTGGGCGCGTTTTTTTGCGCATTAAATACTTTAATTATCGCTTCCTCATTTACTCTGAACATTAATGGTTTTATTTAAACTCATATAGTGTCGTTTGATGTAACTAATGACTGAGATCCTGGTTTGTCATACGCCTCGCGGTAAAACTCTGTTAGTGGATTTTGGGGGTGTGACACTTTATCCTGCTCTTCAAATAGTTGCTCGCTTCTGATTTAACTTCTACCCAACACATTTATGTCATCTTCACCGAACTTTGATAGATCAAAAGGAACCATTATTTGAAATTCCGTGGTTCTAGTGAGAATCACAGCTTCAGCAGAAACTGAATCATTAGCCCAGAATTGAAAGTCTTTAAGTGAATTAATAGGAACGTTCTTATGAACAGGCACCTGCTTTGTGGTCTTTGTTGCTGGCCAAATGACGTTATACAAACTTCTACCAGTATGAGGGTCCTTAACACCCTTTGCTTTCTTCATCTTAGACTCCGCAGTCTTATTACCAGCAAAATTTGTTGAAGCATGTTTTAGTAACTATAGATTAAATTCTATGTATCGGTGTACTAGGCTAGTACGCATGAGGGTGTTCCTGCGTACTTAGCAAGTACGCAAGGCTTTTGCCTTGCGTACTTAGCAAGTACGCATGACCAATGCCCTGCGTACTTAGCCAAGTACGCAGGTAGTGTTCCTTCCCCTATAAATAGAAGACTTGTCTTCATTTGTAGGTGAAACTTCTGGAACAAGTTCGAGAGGTGTCCGGATCGGGACGAGCTCTCCCGACCCCTAGACCGTGAGAGTAGACGAGAGATGTGTACTTCTTCGGTATGTAGTCTGTAATATCGGATGACTTCTATGTTATGGATTACGTATCATTTCATGATCTTTTGTCTTTGTTTTTGTTTCTCTGCTTTGTTTCTTGGTTCCCACACAAATCATAGAACATGTCCGTGTTATTTCCGCTGCGCGACGAGGCTCCTGGGACCTACGACTGATGTTGAAGCATGTTTGTGTGACAGACACTCTAGATGCTGTCATAGCTTATGTACTTGTCTTTATTTATTTGTACTTGTATTTAAGTATCTGTATGTATTGATTGTCGAGTTGTAATCACATATGTATGTACTTAGTCTTGTCTGTTTCTGTTAAGTGTTGTGCGCACTTAGTAAGTGCGCAGGATGTATATCATGCGTACTTAGCAAGTACGCAAGAACAAAGTCTGCATACTTGCTAAGTACGCATGAGTTAAACCCTGCGCACTTGCTAAGTGCGCGGGCAACAAGTCTAGTATAAATAGGCTAGGTTAACAGAAGTATGTACGCAGTCATACACACTCATTCTCTCTTTAACCGGCTGTGATTATCAATAGACGAAGTTTGAAAGTATCTTGTGTCTTTGTTGTCGGTTTACTTTGTGTTGATTGATTCTCCACCTAGTCACGGGCATTCCGCACCCGGTTCGACTAGGAACACACTTGCATGTGATGATCCGAGACACCCGAAGGACCTACAAGTGGTTCTAGAGCATTTTCTCTTGATTTCGAGTGTTGTGAGTGTGTTAGGAGCATTTTTGACACAATCTACAGCCTTTTATAAGAAAAAGTGACCGATTTTAGTGATTTTTGTGATAAATTAGATGTAGCTCTTGAGCGCTATTTTAGAAGCAAAAATCAGTCAAAATCTGACCTTTTGTTGAATGTTTGAGTGTTTTAATCATCAAGGGTTTGTTAGAAACAAGTTTCTAACCTTTTGGCTTGATCAATTTGTTCATATCTTCAAAATTTGAAGATCTGAAGTATTTCTGGCGATCGAAAAAAATTTGTGAGAGCTGGTGAAAAAGTGAACTGCGTACTTACCCTTTTTGGCTAAAAGGATAGTCTTCGTGCGTACTTGACAAGTACGTAAGACCATTCTTGTGCGTACTTAACTTTTCCTCGTGCGTACTTAACATTTACTCCTGCGTACTTACTAAGTACGCAAGAGGAAATCTCAAGTGCGCAAGAACAGTTTCTTAAGTGCGCAAGGCCATTCTTAAATGCGCAAGTTGTATTGACTTTCTAAGTTTTTGACTAAGTTTTACCCTATGGCAAATCTTCAGAATCTTGGTAACCTGCTTAATTATGATAACGAGATAGGTACTCCGCAAAAACCGCCAAAGCTGCTGAATGATAATGATTATTCAAATTGGAAAGCACTATTTCAGCATTATATTTCATACACTGATTCCTCTTTGTGGATACCTATACTTGAGGGTTATAAGCATCTGACTTATACCTATCTTGATGAGATTGTTCCCAAGCCAGCTAGATGAAGAATAAAAGAAAGTTTATGACAGAGAAAAGAAGGCACATGGTTCTATCACAATGGCCCTAACTAGAGAGCTCTTTCACAGCTTCAGAGGATATGATAATTCTAAATATCTCTGGAAGGCATTGCAGAAAAGATTTGAGGGGAATAGTGATATCAAGAAAAGCAAAAGAGATCTCCTGAGAAAGCAGTATGAGTGCTTCAGATACCTAGAGAATGAATCTACAGATGAACTTATATCTAGATTCTATCATCTGCAAAGTGAGTTAAAATATTTTAAGCTGAAGTATCCTGATGAGGAATTAGTTGAAAAATTTCTGGATGCGTTACCACCAAAGTTTGAGATGTATACCACTCTGCTGATATGAAATGACGATTGAAGAAGCAATCGGAAAGGTTCAAGCACACGATATGAACCTGAAAGAAAAGAAAGCTTAGGGAGACCTCAAATCCAAGACCCTTCTATGTATTATGGGACGTAAATCATCTGGTTCAGGAATCACCTTATTATCAGGGAACTCTAATGAGGAAGATAACGCGAATGGTTGTGGGGGTCATACATGCTTTACAGCATCTGGATCTGGTCCTCACCACCAACATTCATCAAGGAAACCTACCTCCTCATCTTCACCTAACCAGACTGCAATAGCCAAGACAGTTGAAGATCATGTAGCATTGTTTTCATCGTGTATGCTTTCCTATGAGAACTTCTTTGGTGGCAAGCTTACGGATCCTGAAACAATTGAAGAAGATTTTAATCAGGTGGATCCAGACGACATGGAGGACATGGATATTTAATGGAATATGGCCATGATCTTGAGAAGGGCCAAGCGTTTCTTGAATAGAACGGGCAGGAAGTTCATTGGTAGGCATTCAAATGCCAAGGTGGGTTTTGAGAAATCCAAGGCCAAGTGCTACAAGTGTCAGAACTTTGGACACTTTGCTCATGAATGTCAGAAGGATAAAGCACATGCCTCAGGATTCACTAGACCTAGTCAGGGAAACAACCAAGGAAATAGTCAAGGGTACAACAAATCTAACAACAGCAATCAAGGTCAAGGTGGAACGTCCAATGCTTTGGTAGCTCAACAGGACGAAAGCTTTGATTGTGGTGTTCATTTGGAGGATGCCCTTATTGCTCAAACACAAGTTGGTCTAATGGTTGAGAATGTATAGATGATGGAAGCAGAAGAACGAGAAGCGTCTGTAGCTGACCAAGAGGAGTCTACAACTGCATTTGCCATCATGGCTATTGGGGAGGCATCAAGTTCGTCAACTGAGGTAGACTCTAATTCTTTTGCTGTCATTTCATGTTCCAAATGTCTTGTCTTGAAAGAAGAAAATTCTAAGCTTCAAGACAAAGTCGAACCCCTTCGTATTGCAGCTTTAAGCTACAAAGAAAATGAAAAACATTACAAAGATTTAATTGAAACTTTAAAGAAAGAAAAACGTGATTTTTCACTTAAAATCAGCGAACAAACAGTTTCATTTGGATGTTGCGTACAAGGGGTTAGAAAAGAGAAATAATGAAATTACCAAGCTGCAGAATGAGGTCTTGCAGTTAAATGGTAAAATTGAGAAGTTGAAAAATTCTCGCTTTGTGGTGGAACATTATGAATCAGTAGTGAGACAATTTGTCAACGGCTTAATTAATATTGACTTGTCAAGCCTTGATGAATCCTCAAGTCAGGATGATTCCTCTAACAAGGATGATTCCTCAAGCAAGGCTGACTCTGCTTCTAATCAGGAGTTCTTCACTGATGAAGGCTCTGAGAACACCATCCCTGATGGTGCTGTCTCAGAGAAGTTGATTGGTGAACACAAAGTTGTGAAAAACATTATCACTGATCGTGATAATTGCATTTTGACTGAGCCTGATACCGTTGAAACAAATGAAAAACTAAAAGTGATGCTTTATGGGGGTTATAAGAATATTAACCAAGTTAAGAAAGAAACCTTTGCAAATCATTATGGGCTTGGTTATAAAGCAAATTTAGAAAAATACTGCATTTTCAAAAATGAATCAACATCAGGTACATCAAAAACCACTACTCATGTTCACCAAACAACTTCCCCTGTTCATCATGTTGAGTCATCAAACGTTAAATCAAATGAGCCCTACAGGAGGATTTATAAGGAAAAGCGTGCTTGCTTTCACTATGGTATGGTTGGTCACATCCTTGTGAACTGCCCTGCTAAGAACCAAGGGAAACGGCTAATTGTTTCACAACCGGCTGTTATCTCTAAGTCACTACCAGTGATGCAACCCAAGAATCCCAAATCAAATGTGGTGAAACCACTAGTGAAACCTATGGTGAAGCCAAAGATCACATCTGAGGCTAAGCCATCTGTTCCAAAAAGGGAAAAGCAATCTGCTAAACCCTGTGTGTCAACCTTTGGTAGTGCACCAACTGGTGAGAAACATGTGGTTAAGATTTTTAAGCCACAGAGGAGAAGAAGGAACAAGATATTGAGGAAGCTGGAACAGCTGGCTGGAACAGCTGGCTGGAATTCAAACAGGTGAAACTTCTACTACTTCACCTGGTGCTTCTGAATGCAAGCCGATTGTTCCAGTAAAACAAAAGAAAAGGTCCTAGAACAAAACATCTAAAAGTTGTCAATCTCCTGGTCCCAAGTCTTCTAAAGATTCACCCATTTTTGACAATCACGACTTTGAATTAACTGAAGTAGTTTATTTTGAGAAAGACGGACGACCCAAGACCACCATGGCTTGGGTCTCCAAATCTAATTAATTTCTTGTGACTCGTGCAGGGACATCCAAAGGGAACTATATCTAATCGTTGGTATGTAGATAGTGGATGCTCCCGGCACATGACAGGCAACATGCCCTGCTTAAAGATGTAAAACCATTTAGAGGCGGCTATGTGGCCTTTGCAGGAAATAAGGGCGGCAATATTAGTTGTCAAGGCGTGGTTTCAAATGGTTGTGTTAGCTTCGACAACGTCAACTACTGCGAGCAGCTAAATCATAACATGTTGAGTGTTTCTCATATGTGTGATAAGGAGTACTCAGTCATGTTTGACAAATATGAATGCATGATTCTCAAACCTGGGTTTGGGTTCCTGAAGACTGGATTTTGATGCCTGCGCCAAGAACGAATGATACCTATCAGATCGATATGAGCGTGGCAACAACCACCTCATCAGTTGCTACTTGTTTGCTTACGAAAGCGATAGAGCTTGACTCAATCCTGTGGCATAAGAAACTCGGACACATTTCTTATCCAAAAATGAATCATCTTGTTCGAAACGGTTTGGTAACCGGTGTTCCTAAGCTGAGATTTGTCGTTGCAGATGACTGTATGCCTTGTAAAAAGGGCAAACAGCAATGGAAGTCTCACAAGCCCAAGCTCTAAAACTCCATCGATACCCCTTTGGAGCTATTACATACGGAGCTGTTTGACCCCATAAGTATCAGGAGTATTGGAGGTAAGTCATACTGTCTAGTTGTAACTGATGACTTCTCATTTTTCTTGGGTGCATTGTTTAGGTACAAAGGACGTGACTGCTGACATTCTTTAATACATGATCCTGAGCTTGAAATCTCTTTGCAAGTTGAAGGTTAGAAGAATAAGGAGTGATAACGGAACTGAATTTAAGAATAATTTGATGGAGCTTTTCTGTCTCAAGAAGGGGATCCGTCACAAATTTAGTGCCCCGTACACACCTCAGCAGAACGGAGTTGCAGAAAGGTATAACAGAACCTTGATGGAGACTGCAAGGATAATGTTGTCAGATGCAAAGCTTCCTGTAACTTTCTGGGCAGAAGCAGTAAATACAGCTTATCATGTTTTGAACAGAGTTCTGTTTGTGAAAAGGCACAACAAGACCTGCTATGAGTTGATCAACAATCAACCTCCCAACCTTGACTACCTAGTTCCTTTTGGTAATCCTTGTTCCTTATTGCTACAATACAAGGATCGAAAATCTAAATTTCATGCAAAAGCAGTGGAAGGCATCTTCTTAGGATATGTTTCCAATTCACCATGCAAGAGAGTATACAATATAGGAACACGTACCGTCGAGGAATGGTTCGAAGTGGATTGCAGTAAACACAAAATTCCACCAGAACTAACTGGTCCAGCTTGGGGTTTCGATTATGATGCGCTATTCAAGTCTTTCAACCTTCCTAATCTATCTGCCGATGATGCCGCAAATGTGTACGATTTCTTTAATGGCGGGGATGACTCCAACTTCTCAACCCATGCCACTGTACCTATTTTAACTCCCGATTCCAATGTTGCATATGCATCTGGAACTCATGATAGTGAAGACATTGAAGTTGTCCATGTTGATGGAAATGACGCTCCAGCTGATCCTAACACTCGTGTAGGAAATGATGCTCTAGCTGATCCAATCAACATTGAATCATCTTCTTCTGGAACACTGGATATGGGGGAGTTAAGCACGAATCTAGACACAAATCTCCAAGAACGACACGTACCAGAGACTAGAGTGCCTAAGAATCATCCATTTGAGAACATCATTGGTGATCCTCATGCCGGTGTTCGGACTCGTCATAGAACAACTGCTGAGAACACTAGTTTGTACGCTGAGATACTTGACAATGGTATCATGGAAACATGACTTGTCAAGAGGCGAACAACCAATTGGAACCAGATGGGTGTTCAAGTGTAAAACGGATGATCGTCATGTCGTAGTGAAGAATAGAGCAAGGTTGGTTGTTCAAGGATTTTATCAACAAGAGGGCTTGGATTACACTGAAGTATATGCCCCAGTTACTAGACTTGAGGCCATTCGACTGTTTCTGGCTTATGCCTCCTATGTCGGCTTCATGGTTTATCAACATGATGTGAAAAGTGCTTTCCTGTATGGAAAAGTTCGTGAAGAGGTCTATGTCACTCAACCTCCCAGCTTTGAAGATCCGCATAATATCAATAAAGTGTATAAGCTCAACAAAACACTTTATGGTCTTCATCAAGCACCTCGGGCATGGTATGAGACGTTATCAAAACATCTACTGTCAAATGGTTTCGACGATGGACAGATTAACTCGACCCTCTTCATTCAGAAAGCAGGAGGTGATATTCTACTCGTACAAGTGTATGTCGACGACATTATCTTTGGGTCTATAAATGAAGAGATGTGTAGGGAATTCAAATAGGTGATGAAGTCCAAGTTTGAGATGAGCAACATGGGTGAATTGTCGTTCTTCCTGGGTCTGTAAGTCAGTCAAAGAGAGGATGGAATCTATCTACATCAAACTAAGTATGTGCAGGACATCTTGTCAAAATACAAGATGAATGATAACAGTACTTATGGCACACCTATCTCTGTCAATCACGGTTTGCATCTAGACAAAGATGGAAAGGATGTGGATTGCAAATTATACCGTGGGATGATCGATTCTCTTATGTATCTCACAGCTTCAAGGCCCGACATAATGTTTGGTGTATGTTTGTGCTCAAGGTTTCAGTCACAACCAAAGGAGTCTCATATGATAGCTGTCAAGAGGATATTCAGATACTTGAAAGGGAAACACCGATTGGGTCTTTGGTAATCAAAGCAGTAGTCATTTGACCTCAAAGCCTATTCTGATTCAGAATATGGCGGTTGTAACCTTGATAGAAAATCAACTTCAGGTGGATGTCAATACTTGGGAGACAGGCTGGTTTCCTGACAGTGTAAGAAGCAATCAACGGTTTCTGTCTCAACATGTGAAGCAGAGTACATTGCTGCAGCGAGCGATTGTTCTTAGATATTGTGGATTCCGCAGCAATTAAGAAACTACGGCTTAATCTTCACTTGAACTCCACTGTTCATTGACAGCAATGCCACCATGTCCATCACAAACAACCCGGTGAAACATTCCAAAACTAAACATATTGAAATTCACCACCATTTCATCCGTGATTGTGCTGAAAAGCATCTCATTAAACTTGTAAAGGTTCACACGGATGACAACTTTGTTGACCTTTTCACTAAGGCATTTGATCGACCACGTTTTGAACATCTTGTCAACATGTTAGGAATGTTCAATCCGGAGTGAAAACTTGTTTTTCTTAAATCAAGTCAATTCATGAAAGTTAAATTTTATTCCTTTTAAGTTTTCTGTATAGTTCTTTTAATTTTCAAATATTTTACAAAAATCCAAACAAAATAGAAAACCAGAAAAATTTCAAAGTTCACTTGAGAAAAGAGGAAATGATAGTACATCAGAAATGATCTAAACGTCCTAGACTTCACATATGTGAAATGATTGCATCATGCTTACTTGATTGTTTAAATTGTTGTGTTTTTAATCTGCTTATTTACAAGTAATTTGAATTGTCAGTAGGCTTTAAGCGTTTTTGAATCATTAGTAGTGTGGAAAGTAAATCAATACTACAACTATGATTTGAACCCATGTTTGCTAGTGTGTGTGTGTAAAAGAATGCAAAAGATCACTATCGGATACAGGATGTTAGATTATGGAAATTATTTTCTTCTGAGGCCAGTTTCGGGTTATGTCTTTAGCATAATTTTTTGGTTCACTTCACTGCCCATACTCACAAGTATGCAATAGGAAGTTGGGCCAAGACATGTCTTTACATCAACCGTTGAGCGTGTTTTCACCCTTGAATCACTCCTTATTCATTGAATTCAAATCTAGATAAAAGTTGGATCCCCTTACCTAAATCCTCAAACACCATATTCATTATCCTGAATCATCATATGATATTCATAGAAGAGAAACCAATCAAACCAAGACAACTGAATCACTCGATTCTGAATCTTATGATTCCTGATAATCCTTATGGATTCTATTTAATTTTTCCTGTGCTAATTGATGTAACCTCATTCTGGAAATTTAGAAAATCATTGGGAAAATCTTAGATGCCTTGAGATAAGTGCAAAGTAAGTTCATAGCATAACTGTGGGGCACACGTTGTATATTAATAACTATTACCTTAACACACAAGAACATGATAATAAGATGCTTATGGTTTCAAATCTTATAATATTGTTAACTTGAATTACTTGTTTATGTGCTTATTACGTATGAATAAATTGTAATCCATGACATGATCCCATATTCTTTGATGTTTATCTTGTATCATTATTGCTATAGATTAGCCTGATATGATCCTTTGCGCGTGTCATTGAACAAAAATAGCTTGTGTGTGAAAATGTGTATATCTTTATTCTGAAAAGATAAAAAAGGGGATTTTAAGTTTGTGTATAGTTCAAATTCAAATCAGAAAAGCCAAAAATATTTGTGTTTAAACTTCGTGAATTGACTTTGAATCCTCTTGATTGAAAGATTCGTATCCGGTTCGTTATTTGACTTGACATTCTTCATGATTAGAGTTGAAATTGGATTTCACAAAGGTTTATGCGTACTTGTTAAGTGCGTAGGAATTAAACCTTACGTACTTGTAGGTATGCAAGACTGAAGTCATGCGTACTTGCTAAGTATGCAAGAGTTAAGTCTTGCGCACTTGTTAAGTACGCAAGACCCGAATGTGTGGGTATATATAGTGGACTTAGAAAAATTCTGAGACCATATCTCATTTGAAACACAGCCACTGTGCAATTCCCTCCAATCCTTTTGTCCTCAAAATTTGTGTGATTCAAAACCATTTTTTCGTCCCGATCATTGTTTCATCTTCACTTATCTAATATTTGATGAGAATCTCAGTCCTATTCGTCCGTTAAATCACCTGTAATGGAACGATTTGTTGAACTCTCGAACCTTGGGCTTTGATGATGATATTTTGACAGATTTTAGTTGTTCTTGGCCCAAATTAAAGACATAAAACATGTTTAAACTCACTAATAGAAGTTCAATCATCTCAAATTAGTCCTTAACATGGTTTGATTTTGAGTTGGGCACCTTGAGTGGCCGTTGTTTCTCGTCGGACCAAGGCTAGGTCAATATGACCGGGTTTAGCAAGATTGTGCTGTTGGTGTTGGTCCCATAGGTCTAAGATGCATTTTTCGACCTTGTGGTGACCTCTAACCACAGAAAAATCACATTATTCAGATTTGGATTTGGTACGCGAGAGATAACTCCTGCGTACTTGCTAAGTACGCAAGGTATAAACAGTCTGGAAAATTCTTTCTTGTGAATGTGCTATACCGTGTCATGTTTGTACATTTCCAGTAATCATTCTTGTTCTAATTGTGTTCATTGTATGTTTTTGTAGTGATGGTTCGTGCTTTTACCAGCGAATTCAATCTTTCGGCTCTAACACAACCCGAGTGGAAGGGTGCTGCACTTGAATACAGGGAGATAGTTGATTTCCTGAACAGCTCAAAGATCAGCTATGCTATCTCTGCAGATCCTATCGTCTCAAGACCATACATGGATCAATTCTAGGCAACAGCAGATCATGACTGCACAGTAACCCCGAACGTCATTAGGGCTACTGTAGCAGATCAACAGATAGCCATATCAGAAGACACCATCAGGAGGGTGTTACAGTTCCGGGATCTTGCAACTGGCCCAATTACCTATCCTGATTACGTTGTCGATGGTTGTTAGAGGCAAAGAATGGGATACGTCGGTGCAACGGATTATGCTTCGTACAAGAAGATGTGGGTACTATATTAATGGAGCTACTTCACTCACATCATGATCATGTGCATCTCTTCATGGAAAGCAGGTAAGGATGCCATGGGTCATCACTTAGCGGCTGCAATGGTGGGTTTATCTCTCAACAATGGCTATAATTTCTCTAAGTACGTATACAAGGCCATAACTGACCAGATCTATACGGCGGATAAGTTTAGATTCATGTTGTATCAAAGATTTATCTAGCTGCTAATAAATGATGCGTTGCCAAATCTACCGACAATTGGGGAAATATTACAAGTGAAGCGAGTGGACAAGAGAGTATTTGCTCAATTCTTAAAGCCAGGAAGTGTAGAACCTACCCCTGTGCGTACTCCTCTCTTCGAACACTTAATCAATAAAGCATATGTGGCCCAAGATAATTTCAGATGGTATAGTTCCTATTCGGAGCATGAACTAAGTGAACACTCTAATGAGCAGGAAGAGGAGGAAGTTGAAGGTGATGATGAATTTGAAAATGAAGGAGACGAAGAAGAAGAAAGTGCTGGTGCTGAAGAATCTGAATCCGAAGCAACAAAATCTGATTCATCTGATTCTGATGATGCACCAGACCAATCACACCCAAGAAGAACGATAGCGGTGACCCTTCCCGAGTCATCTTCTAAAAGAAAGAGACAAGTAGGTACAAGCAGTGAGTATGAACCAGAATCTGATTCAGATGCTGCTATATAAAGACAGAGATGAGAAAGTATTAACAAGCGTCGGGGGGATAGGCCATCTACGGGTATCCCAAGAGAAGTAGAAGTTAGTGTTGCACGGCGACAAGTCACTGAGGCCGCGACCACTGCTTCAACCTCTACGTCAACTTCCACCCAGCTATATCAAAGGACAGGGAGGCGGTCACGTGTAACAAGTCAAGTAGCTGCTGCTACTGTCACAGAGGAGGTTCCTGTGATAGTATCCCTCCCACTACAACCTGTCCACGTGACGGTGACGACTCCAATCCTCACTGAGTCGGTCACTATCACCCCAACCACCATTGCATCATCTACCATACCAACTTCCATCTCAAACACTATTCCATCTACCACCCTTTAACCAATCAGTGAACCCTTTTCATATGGTGATTTCACCCATGGGTTTGACTTTAATGACATCTTCACTTTTCCCACTCATACAGCCGGTGCCTCTACATCTAGGGATCCAGATCCACGGGATGCAAGGATTGCTACCCTGGAGTCTCAAGTTGCTAGTTTACTAGAGACGGTATGGAAATCAAGGGAGGAGTCTGACAAGCAACAAGGTCAGATTAACTCTTTGGTCGATGAAGTAGCAGTCTTGAAAAGGAAAGGGCATTTGATGAGTTGCAGCGTAAAGAGCACGATATGATGGTCAAATTGGTCTGTGATATGGCCAAAACTCTTGCTGCTCAGGGGGAGAAGATTAAGGAGTTGCTGAAGGAGAAGGAGAAACCAACAAAGCCAAGTAGTGATGAGGCTTGTCACCTAGATGATATATCTAAGGGTGATGAGCAGGACAAGGATCCTGAAGCCGGTCCCAGTGGAAGTGAGAAGTAATCGTTAGCATGGGCGATTGTTCCTTATTCTATCGTGCCTATGGCTGAGGGGGAGTCCACTCAACATGAAGGCGATGTTGCTTCTGGTAGTGAAGGTGATAAAGGAAAGTTTGTGGCTAAGGTGCTAAACAACCTATCTTATGAGGTCATTCTACTGATTGAGCTCAGATCGATGCTCTCAACAATCTGGAGGAAGGAGAGATCGAGTCTGATGATGAAAAGGATGTAGAAGATGAGGATGTTATGGTAGAGTTTCCCAAAGGGGACGGTGAAGGAGTTTACGAGCTTGAGGATGGAAAGATATTTGAAGCTCCAGCCTTTAAAGTTGATTTTAACACAGGTACAGTCGAGCCCGAAAGTACTACTGAGGCTTCGACTGAAGCATCTCCCACAGTTCCTAAACCTATTGATCCAGAGGCGTGGAAAAGTAAATATCCTCCTGGATGGTTTACAAAGGATCAAGCTCATGTCTGGCAGAAGACATCCATCATAGAAAAACAAGGAGCTACAGGTATGATCTTGTCTATCAGGTTCGATGACGACAAGAAGTTGTTCGCTATTAAACGGGCTGGTGGGGTTCAATACTTGAAACCTACCAATGAAGCATTCAGCTCCCTGTCGAAGTACGATCTGGTGAACCTCGCAAACCGTGAGCTGCTGTGTGACACTAGTCATGCATCAGCAATGGGTTTGTGGAGAACACTACAGAAAGTGGGAAGATCGGGGAACTTTGAGATGTTTAAGCCTCAGATGCCCAAGAGAGTCCGGGACAAGAGCTTCATACATTCCGTGACTAACAGAAGCCTAAAGAAACTGGTCTATAACCAAGTGCTATGTGAAACCAGGATTCCCCTGAGCAAGTTATCTCAGGATATCCTTGGTAACATGTGGTACTGGTACGTGGACCCAAAGACGGGCGAGGCAGTGGTAATGGGAAAGATTAGGTCCGAAAGTGGAAGCTTGGTATCAAAGGAACTGATCAGAGTCTTTGATGAAATCACTTTCATTAATTTCTCTATTAAAGATCTGACGGTCCTAAATGACAAATTTTGCATCCACACGGACGAGTGGATAAAGCTTCAAGCATCAAGATACAACAAGTTGGTCAAGTTCTGCCTTGACTACAAGCTGAAGATGGAAGCTAAAGCTGGTGGAGTTTGAAGACCAAAGACAATCCAGAGCTGTTGTCAAGGGGGATTTTGTTGAAGCACGTTTGTGTGACAGACACTATGGATGCTGACTTAGCTTATGTACTTTTCTTTATTTATTTGTACTTGTATTTAAGTATTTGTATGTATTTATTATCGAGTTGTAATCACATATGTATGTACTTAGTCTTGTCTGTTTCTGTTAAGTGTTGTGCGCACTTGGTAAGTGCGCAGGATGTATATCATGCGTACTTAGCAAGTACGCAAGAACAAAGTCTGCATACTTGCTAAGTATGCATGAGTTAAACCCTACGCACTTGCTAAGTGCGCAGTCAACAGGTCTAGTATAAATAGGCTAGGTTAACTGAAGTTATGTACGCAGTCATACACACTCATTTTCTCTGTAACCGGTTGTGATTATCAATAGACGAAGTTTGAAAGTATCTTGTGTCTTTGTTGTCGGTTTACTTTGTGTTGATTGATACTCCACCTAGTCACGGACATTCCGCACCCGGTTCGACCAGGAACACACTTGCATGTGATGATCCGAGACACCCGAGGGACCTACAAAATTTGTAAGGCACTGTTGATTCAAAAGCTTGTGGAATATATCTACCTTTGTAACGTTTTCTCAGTTAGTAAAATGTGCTTCATTTAACTACCGAAGATCAAGTTTTGTCCAGGAGCTAAAGTCATTAGCACTTTTGTAATACTCCAGCCTTCCGTTCTTTCTCTTCACCACAAACATGTTCTTCTCCTTATCGAATTGCTAGGATGAAATTCCAGACCTGTCACCTCTTTTGGAATAATACTTTTCAGTGTTAGTAGTGACGTGGGTCTTAGTAGGAGGACCAGGAGGTAACAACCATGATGGTCGTTCCTTCACAGGATTGACTCCTGGAATAGATGATTCACTGACTACAGCAGCAGAACTAGACAAATTAACTGTCTTGGTGTAATCTTTGAAGCTCTGAGTCAGATGAACAGTCAAACATTTCTACAGTTGATGCAGCAGTATGATCGGAGTCTTTGTCTTTAGGCTGAGGATCTTTGTAACATCCATGATTTTTCTGCTATATTTATATATATATATATATATATATATATATATATATAATAATATTGCAATGTCTTTCTAGCACAATGCATTGTGTCACATAAACCACAATTACAAACGTATCAAATTCATGATTTCATTTATACAATTTGATATCTACGATAAATACACACAGACCAATTAAGTCCCGATGTAACCTTAACCATTTATATATATATATATATATATATATATATATATATATATATGTATGTATGTATATAGATACGTACGTTATCATCCCTCCATATAAGTGTGTAAGCATACATATATATATTTGAAAAATTAGTAAACAAATCTTATTAAAAGATTTGTATTTAAAAGATATATATGTTTTACGTTCTAACAAATAAACCATTATAAACCTATTTAGATTTAAATTTAATTATGTTCATAGAAATTAATCTAGTTACATTTAAATGTTTTCTTTTAAAACCAAATAAATGAAACATGAACCCCCTTTTTAGTCTTACACCCCCACAATTGCCTTGGACCCTCACTTGAAACCCCCCCCCCCCCAATTGGCTTTTGGACCCTGAACATTTGCTAGAGCCAATTTTGACCTAGAGAAAGTCAAACACCATGGAGAACTCTGATTTTCTTGTAATTTTGGGATGTAATTCTCCCCACACCAAGTGCCATTCAATTACACTCACTCGGAACTTGAATCATTGTATTTACTGGATAAATCAAGTGTTTTAAACCCATTAAGGAGTTTTTCGGTTATGACATTCAAACCACAACTTCAATGAACGAACCCTTCAAATCCTGCATTCAATTCGACTGTTACGAGTACTTTCAGTCTTCTAACACCTCACCTAATCATTTACAACCGATTTGGAACTCAAAATCAATCGATTTCAGACCCCCCGACACTCCTCTCGTTCGCGACATCAGAGCAGGCACGAGGGTCATCTGCTGCGTCCAATTAATGGCAGATTCAGGTGACTATCGCATGTTCTTACTCGATTTAAACTTGTGTTTCAAAAACCCCTTTAATCTGTTTACAATTTGAAGATTGATTTGGGAGGCTAGGGTTCCATTCTTGATTTGGGGAAGAAAGGACTTGAGACCTTTTGCTTAAAGGAAAACAAAACCCTTCCTTGTCAAGGCCATTGCCCAAGAACAGCCGGTTAAAACACTTTCCTCATACAGCAGAGGTCGCGGGTTCTAGACCCGGCCTGTGCGTTTGTTTTTGTTCCTTTTCTTTTTGGTACATATCCCTTGATTATTTTTACTCATACACACACATGTATATATATATATATGTATATATATATTCATATATGTGTTGGAGCATATTCTGGTGACAACGAGCTTGAAGATATTATGCCTTAGTCTTAGAGTCTTTGACTTGTAATTGATAGAATTGTTAGCAACAGTTAAAGGGGAGTCTGTTAGGATATGTTCTGTAACTGTTGATAAAATTTTGTGTAAGTTCAGAGAGAGGCGAACTTAACAAGTTCGCCTAAGCATATTTAGGAGCGAACTTGTTAAGTTCGCCTAAGGAATATTGTGCAAGTTGATAGAGAGGCGAACTTAACAAGTTCGCCTAAGCATATTTAAAGCGAACTTGTTAAGTTCGCCTATAGCAGGTTTGTGTCTATAAATAGGAGTTTATAGATTCAGTGAAAGAGAGAGCAGAGGGGATTGAACGAGTGTATTCTGTGAATCTGTAAACTCTGTGTTTTGTGGAATACAAAGAGAAGTTTATTTACCTGCTGTTTATATTGTCAATTGTTATACATACGTTAACACGAAGGATTCGGAACTCCGTGTTATCGAGATGTCCTGTCACGAGATCGATCTGAGATGAGTCATGTGGACCTACAGTTGTTTCTTGGGAACATCTCTGTTGGAGGTACTACTCTGGTTAAATAACTGTCCTGTGTTACGGATGTGACAAGTTGGTATCAGAGCCTCAGTTTAAGGGATTTAGATGCTAAAGGAATAGTATCTAAACTTAAGCTAGGACTCTGAGATTAGTCTAGAATGCCTCAGGATAAGTAAGGTGTATACATTCGGTACGACCTATAACCGGAAATGCCTAGAAATCAGATAATTAAAGGCATTTTTGGCCAAGTGTTATTACATTATGAATTTCTAGGCTATGACAGGTTATACGAATTCTGATGTTATACATCTGTGTGTAGGTACAAATGGCAGGACGTGGTAGAGGACAAGGTAGATGTAGGAGTAGGATTCCCAACAGTAGATCACATACCCGCAACACGATAGATACAAACACTGACTACGATGAAAACATCAACACAAATACTGAACCTGAACAACCTGGGGAAGAAGTCATTATGATGGAAGCACAATTTCAAGGAGCGGTGGCGTCTGAGTTCACCCATGTACTTCAAATAACTCTACCCAGAATTCTTGATGATGCTCTTAGGAGAAGAGAGAATCATAATGATTTGGGAAACCGGAATGAAGGAACAAGTGGTGACGTTCCCCGAACAGAAGACACCCTTCACACCACTCCTATAAGAAACAATGTAGGCACCACCCGAACCCATGAAACTGTTGGTATGACAAACCAAAGTACCGGAGTATATGGTCACAGATGTAACTATAAAAATTTTAGCGACTGTCACCCCAAACCCTTTAATGGAAAGAAAGATGCCATTACAGCCTTGCGGTGGATCACCTCAATGGAAGCTGTTATAAAGATATTCATGTGCTTTTGTGTTTGCTATTTGTGGAGTCTATCTTTGGCGACACTCTGTCTTAGCGACATTCCTCATAGTCAACTCAAGTTGGCGACATTGCTAGTCAGACGACACTTTTATGGCGACACTGTCTTTGTGATCTAGCGACACTTATTTGTTCTTGCACTATCTTCTCTGGTGACATTCACTATTTTTGGCGACACTCAGAATTTTCTATTGTTCTTCTAACTTTTGTGTTTGATTTTACGGCTTCACCTTATTGCTCGATGCTTGTAGCATTTCTCATTTGTGCCTATACGTGTATCATTATTATACAAATGGAGTTCATTTATATCATGTATTCATTAACCTTTTCAATACATGCTTATGTAATACTTTAATTTAGTGAAATTCAACTTAGATCACTTTGTGCACCGTTTAATCACTTATTGCATGATCGTCATCATTTCATGATTTCACAATTTAAAATAACACTTATGCTTAACAAGGATGCCCAAATTATTAATTCAAATTCAACTCTTAAAAATACATATCTTTCGTTTAGCCATTACGGCTAGAAAATCCGTTTTACACCCGATTTACCTGTATGTAATTTTGAGGACCCTTGATAGAATCAGCTAGAAGCCCTTCAACTTGGTGGACAAGTCACCTAAAGGCTTCAAAATTTCAAAATATGGAGGTGGTGGCTGCAATATGGGGTTGCAAAACCCTAAAACTTGTTCTCCACTCCTTACCATATATAACACCCCTCAAACCTCCCTATAAATAGATCCTTATTCCTCCATCTTTTTCACACCTTTTTTCAAGCAAGAATTCCTCCCTAGAACTCTAAAAATTTCGGCCACCCTATAGTTGCAAGGATTCAAGTGTTTGTTCCATGTAAGTCTTGTTCTTAGCTCTTTCATTATTCTTATTTTTCTTTTCTTTCCTGTATTCAAAACCCTAACATGTTTTGCTATTTTAATTCAAAAGTTCTTATGTTTTTAATCTATCCTATCTCCTTTTCTCTCTATTCCAATGGAGATCCATGATCATACACCTTAGTGTATGTGACACCCACATTCTGACTTACCACAGAATGTCTGTCATGTGCTAGATTTACTCATGAACAATAGTACATATATCTTGCACAGCGAAAGTCTTATTTTATTTCATAATAAAGTAATGTACATTCTAAGAATAGTAAAATCACAACTATTCTATGCCAGCTTGTCAGAGGATGCAAGATAGCCTTGCACGTAATGCCTCTATTCTAGCTCCTTGCCCTTACTGTAGGAAGCTACATATTTACCTGATACACATGCTTAAACATATGTCAGCTTACGCTAGTGAGTTCTAAGTTTTAGTCAAAATATCTTTGTCCTCTGTCTCATGTATAAATGGATTTATATGACACGTTTCAAAACATCACATTAACTTCTTACCCAACATAATATTTTATACTTGCACACTTATCTTTGTTTGAGGTCACATTAACCTCGTAAGAGGCCGTCACCACTTTGACTTGTCCATGTTCGATACTTCATCCCACAAAAGAATGTAGTACCTCTCTCCCTCTTAAGTTGCAAGATATCATGTGGCATTTGACCAGATGTGGCAAAATCTTTTCTATACATACCATTATGGTCAAAACATTTGAAATGGCAAAATACGCCAAAATAAAATATGTTTCTCTGCTTTTCAAGACAATAAATGTCAAGACCTCTGTCGGTCAAGGTACTTCACAACCAAGACCTCTTTCCCATTACTTATCAGGGCACACCATGATAAGTTCTAAAACATTTATGAGTCAAAACCATTTTCTTTCTCAAAACCTTTGTCAGGTGAAATCATGCCAAAAGGCAAGTTTCAATTCTTTTTCTCTCTCTCTCTCTCTCCTCTCTCTCCAAAACTAGTCCTTTTCTTAAACCCTTATAATGGTTTCACCATGATGTATGAAAGAAGTTTATATATAGGGTCCTCCACAGCATTCCCACCACCCCTTTGATACTTCATGAATACACTGTTACATGGTTTTAAGACTCAGACATGTTCTATACATAATATCTTGCAACAACATGGATGCTGGCCCAAAAGGTTTAAATCTAGGGCATATAGCATTCATGTAAAACATTTCATAGCATGCATATCTGCCCAAAACATTTAAATCATTTAAAAGTGGGCATCATATAACTCACCTTTAGCAACTTTAACGTTTACAACCTATGATCGAGCAAAACCGGCACTAGCTCTAGTAACAACACACATCCTATGGAAATATATTATTAATTAGTCTATATCTTTCGATAACAAAAGCTCTCTCAGGCATGCTTCATCATTCCTGCCCTAATACCCATCTTTGTTTGGCATTATTCAGGCATTTCCACTTGCCCATGCCAACCCTCTGGGTATAGCCTTTATTATTTGGCACTTCTCTGGCATTTTCCTTATGCTCGTGCCAACCCTTGGGGCTACCCGATCCTAACTAAGGGAGAGGACTTACAGAAAGACTATCTATGCCTCGTTGATGTAGAGTTTCCCCGTCCCTCGCTCCAAAAACGACTTGCTTGTAAAACCAAAAGGGGTATTTCAAGATCGGGGTTCTCAAAATAGAGTGTTCTCGAAGAACTGGAATTGTTAGCTCATTTGAAACACTTGAATTCATATCTATATGTTGTCTGGGAGTCCTTAGTGGACCGTTAAGGGTTCTGGTGGCAGTCCTCCACCGCCTCAGGGTGATCAGTCAGCATGACACGTGTCATATCCTGAATTTTAGCTTACTGCGCACGTAGCGGACCGTTATGCCAAGGGGTAGTCCGCTACCGGCCTAACTTAAATGATTTTTCACTTTTTCTATGCCGAGAAACATCGTTTTCATATATTATGGTTTCCATAACTCATAGCTCGAGATATGCTTTTGTGAAGTTTTGGGTTGTTTCCGGTCGAACCGTTTTTTCTTTTCCCTTCCGGTTACATTCAAGTGTCATGTTTCTTAACTGAAACTTGTCCTAACTTATGTTTAGGACTTTGGGGTGTTACAAATCTCTCCCTCTTACAAAGGTTTCATCCCTGAAGCTTGTTATTCACTCGAATAAGTAGGTATAGGATTGCCTCATCCCTTCCTCTATTTCCCATGTGGCTTCAGATCCCTTTCTATGTTGCCACTGAATTTTAACTTGCTTAATTACTCTATGTCGTAATCTCTTTTCCTTCGAGTCGAGTATAGCCACTGGCTTTTTGACATAATTCAGTCTTTCGCCTACCTTAATATTATTTAGTGGCACATGAGAGGTTTCTTCTGCCAAGCACTTTAGTAAGTGCGAAACATGGAATGGATGAATCCCACTAAGTTCTTCTGGAAATTCTATTCTGTACGCAACCTTCCCTACTCAAGCTGTGATCTTAAAAGGTCAAATAAATCTTGGACTTAACTTTCCTCTCTTTCTGAATCTTATGATTCCTTTCCAAGGAGATACTTTCAATAAAACATAATCTCCAACCTGGAATTATATCGGCCTTCGTCTTTTATCTGTATAGGACTTCTGGCGGTCTTGTACGGCTTTTAGACGAGCCTTAATCAATTCTAAATTTTTTTCCTCTCGTCGCTTGGACAATTTCTTTACAACCTAATTTCTTTTGTCCAATATTTCCCCAACATATGGGAGTTCTACATTTTCTTCCGTATAACATCTCGTAAGGAAGCATACCAATGCTTGCACGTGATTCATCAACCAAGCCTTGGTAGATGAACGTGATCAAATAAAGGTGATGTATGATTATGTGGCTAAAAATGAGAAATTATGCTTACTACCCAAAAGAATAATAATCAAATTTTAACTGAAAGACTTCAAAAGGAAGAAAAGGCAAAATTTCAAGTTGAACACATGGGTATGGATCAGAAAATTTTGTTTGGAATCATTGATAATCAAATTCATAAGAAAGTCACAGAAGGCATTAGGTATAACTCTCACCCACCACCTTATTCCAAGTCTGGTAGATTTGTCGATATGCCAGCCCCTCATGTTCCTACCTTTTGTTTGCACTTTATCTGCTGATAATTATATTAAAACTTCAGATTCTGACAGTTTTGCTTCCTGTGGAGAGTCAGATTGTGTAGGTTCCGAATATGATTGTATTGAGAGTTCTATTAAGGGAAATGTTTTAAATGAACTTGAGTCGGATGAATGTAATAATATTTCCGTGTCAAAACCAGATATTTTTGAACATGTTTAAAATTTGTCTTTTGGTTCTATGCCTTCTAAGCATGACAGTTTGACAAATGACATTTCTAAGTTTAAGAATGCTTTACCTTTTGTTCCTAAATCTGTAAATGCTATGAGTTGTATTGAAAACTTTAAAAGTGCAGGAGTTGTTGTGACGGATGTTCCATAAGAAACCATGAGCAATCTGGAACTTTTCATATTAAAAGAAGATCAAAGTCTTCAAGAAAGATTTGTTGAAAAGAGAGTTGCCTCTAATTCTGATGCCTCAACATCACAATCATCGTGTGATGAAAATTATCAGGCTAAGCCTTCATGTGATAAAGTTTGTTTTAGTTGTGGATGTAGGATCGGTGTTTTACAAGATGGTTCTGTTTAATTGAGATTGGCGGAAACATTCACAACTATGCAATGTAACCATGAAACAATGATAATACTGATAAATGCAAAGTGTATTAATCTTCAATGTTTATAAGTTACAGAGAAAACTGTAAGGAAGCACACTTGTACAATAAGAAGATACAATACATATAAAGGAACTTAGAATCAAGACAGACCCTTGATTCTAAGGATCAGATCAAACACAAGCCGTTGATCTTTGACAGTTACAAGTTACACTACAATTGGTAGACAACTAAAAGACAAACTGCCACAAATAGTATGAATCATGTCAAAAGTCTTCTTAGGAATCTTTGCAGGAAACTTCAGAAGTAGTAGATTTGTCTTTAATCATCTACACCAATAACATTTCTTCTGCTGATAGATGTGTCAGAGTTGCAGCAAAAGGTGTCAGTAGCAAAGTCAAAGCTGCTGATGATTTGCCTATCAGCAGCAACTTTGGACTTCAGCAGATAAGGCTATCCGCATCATAGTTGTTCATTAGCAGTAGAACTTAACTATCCGCGGCATATGCCTTATCAGCAGCAACTTATAAGTCAGCAAAACTGTAGTGTCCGTCGCATCTATACTTGGAGAACTTTGTAGCCATCAGTCTTTATCTTTACAAATTCCCCCTAGACTGATGCTACCAAAACTTCTCTACTGTCTTTGTTCCTGAATCTTTTTCATGTTCAGGACAATCCTTGCAGTCTCATAGCCTCTTGGATCCTTGCTTGGATTGTCAAGAGGAATTTCAGACGGAGATTTTATGTCTTTGCTTGTCATGCTGAAGATAGCCTTGCTTGAACATCTCAACTTTTGTCCTCTGACATCTATCAGTGTATATTCATCCTAGATAGAATTATAGGACCATTTAACAATTGGAAAGTGGGATTGGAGAGGTTTAGCATCAATGACAACATCTTTGTTGGGGTTGAAGTGATGTTTGTTCACTAGCAACAGATGCCTCCCACTTTCATTGTAAGGCTCATGAGATTTACCCAGCTCCATCATTCTCCTTAAATCAAAGTTTGGAAATTGCATCACTTCATCCACAGACTTGTATGTTGATCTCTTCATCTCTGCCTTTCCCCTGAACACTTCAAACCACTGATCTGGTTCACTGTAAAACCATATCACAATTTTTCTTCATTCTTCAGATGTGGTAGGAGGTTTAGTTTTCTTTTTAGGAGGCTGTTGATGACAGGGAGCTGGGTGGGAGTATTTGGACTCTTTGGGAGGGGAGGAGAGTGATCTAGGAGGGTGAGAGGGAAGATGTTAGATAGAAGGAGGAGAGGTTGAGGGAGTAGACTTGGGTTTGTTTGGTTTTCTTTCTTATGTGTAAGTGTCTACCCTTCTTTTAGAGCCTATCTTCTTCAGCCTCTCTTCTTCTTCCTTTTTCACTTTAATGTAGAGGGCTTGTTGGTTCATGAAGTTCATGGGACCCAGCCTCTTTCCACTCTCACCTCTTGCCTTTAGGAAGTCCATCATGACCTTCCTTTCTTCATGGTTTCTAACATTGAAGGCAATGGCTTTCCTAGATTTCATCCTGGCCTTTTCTTCTTCCTCAGCCCTCTTCTTCTTGGCCAGTTCACCAGATTGACCCATGAAGGCCCTGTAGATTTCTTTATTAGATAATTTCTCAAGGTAGTCTGCATCCTCACCTTGAGAAATCAGAACTGCCATCCACTCCTCCCTCATCTCTTTAGCAAGTTCAGAATCAGTAATTCTGAACTTGGCTTCCTGTGCCCTCTTTCTCTCTCTCTCTCTCTCTCTCTCTCTCTCTCTCTCTCTCCTCATCTTCTTTATTTAATTGTTCCTACAACTGTCGGGCTAAGGATTCATCTTCTATTATTTATGAAGCTGCAAGAACTTGAACTTTTCTTCTATCTAGTTGCCTTGCCTGCAACTGGATCTGTTGTTCTCTGAAAAGTATGGCAGCTTTTCTTTCTTGAGCTTTCTTGAGTTCAACCATCTCTTCTTCTTCTCTTTCTTTTCTTCTCCTTTCCTCTATTTTCTTTTCTTTTTCTTCTATAATTATTCCTTTCCCTTTGTCTTTATTGGATGCCTCAGCTTTAGCTTCATAGATCACAATAGCAGAGGTAGGAGTTGCTATTGAGACCTCAGCCTTAGCTTCATTGGCAATTTGAGTAGAGGACAAAGGGGGGAAATATCTTCATCTCCACTTTCTTCCCATTCTTCTCTGGTTACTGCCTTCCATTCTGTCATAATCTTCTGTTTCTCTTTTCTTACAGATTCTTCTTCAGTGTTTAGGATGACAGTTGGAGAAGAGGGAAGGGACAAGTCTGAATCAAATTCATCCATTGCAATCCATCCCTCCTTCTCAAGAAAGGTTTTGACAATTTTGATAATTCCTTGACTTTTCTTGGAGTTGACGTTGCAGATGTGTGATCTGAGTTCAAATACTTTACAAAGGAAGTCTGGATTGAGCACTAGGATCTCCTGGATATTATTGATTATGAATGTAGATCCATCACACAGAAAGAATTGAAACCGTGAAGGCTTAGTGCTCGACCATCCATGCACTTCCAGGCCTCTAACCACCTCATTGTACAGGAATTTTCTTAAACATAGGACTTGTTCTTCAGTTAAGACCCTTCTTCTTATCAACTCCATTTGTTGGCTTTGCCTTTCATGTCTTTCTTCTGTCGCTCTTGAGGACTTTGCTTCTACATCCTCAAGTTTTGGATAAGCCACCCTTTTTGCTTCTTCAAGGAACTTCTCAAACCGAGGCATATTGTCTTCACATGTAACATGAAATAATTCAATGGCAAGCCTTGTAGATAGGTTCTTGGAAGTGTTAACACTTTCAGTCAGGTATAGGGACATGATTTGAAATAGATTTAGGTTATCCAAGATAAGCTCTTTGACTCCAGCAAATTCCCAGCCAATCCAGAATCTTTTAGATAGGCCATCATACCCCCATGCTAGGATGTTGTCAAACTCCAGATTGTTTGTTGTCATAAGGTACTCAGGGGATATGACCTGCCTTGAGATACTTGCAACAACTTGAAGTATTTGGATGGTATGAAATGCCTCTTCATCTTCATTCTTAATCTCCATCTCCTCAGGGAATGCTTCATCTTCATCCCTGGCAACTATTCTCCATTCCTCAGAGACCTCTGCTTCTTCATCTCTGGATACCATCAAATCATGGACTTGTACAAAGGCAGGTTTGAAGAGTGTTCTTTCAAATTCTTCTTGCTCTTTGAACCAAGTATCTAAGTTTTCATCTTCTTTAAATATTTTCTCCCCTTTTTTAGTTGCATCAGTGCATATTGATGAGTCTGTTTGGGTGCCCACTGATACAAGAGAAGGATGAGACACTATTGAGCATTGATGGGACTCATGCACAGAGACTTGGTATCTTAGTTTAGACACTTCAGCCTCCAGCAAGGCGACCCTAGCCGTCAATTCCAGATTTTGAAGTTTCAAGCTGTCGTCATCCACGGATGTGGAATCCTTGGAACTAGATGGGGCCTTAGGCCTAGCCTCTACATCCCCATCACCCTGGTTTTCTTGGCACCTAGGATTCCTCTCAGTGAAAAATGTTTCAAAAGAGACATTTTCACTAAGAGTTGCCGTGGTTGGGGACTTAGTGATGTTATCACTGTCCTCCTAGTCAGTTGATGGACCAGAAGTAGTAATAGCCCTTTCCACATTCACTCTATCAGAACTCCTAGAGTGAACCTTCTTGGGTGATGAACTTAGGCTGGGTACTTTGGCAGCCAAGTTAATCAATACCTTTGAGATAGTGGCAGTTAGAGAAGGTATATCATCTTGACTAGGTGCCTCTTCACTTAAGTTCAGAGAAGAAACAAAATGAAAGGGCTCAGAAGATTGTTCTATGGATCAGGGATGTGATCCTGATCCTAATAGAGATTCTTCTAAGGAAGTTTCCCTAATCATGTGGCTAGCCCTTATGGTATTCTCATCAGAGTGTTGTGACTCTGTATGAGGGCTTTTGGGTTGGGATTGGGCCGCTGAGACAAGATTAGAAGGATTCTTCTTTCTCTTCTTTCTTTTCCTGGTATAACTTGCCACAACTAGGGCCCTTTGTTCCAGTTGGGCTTGAAGAGAGGGGGTGAGTATTTGTTGTACCTGTGCACCCTCAGGAGGTTGCACAGGGGTTCGATCAAAGGAAACAGTTGTTGTATGTTCAGGCTGTGCAGTGGAGGGTGTGGGATTAATATCAGCTGGGACTGCTAAACTGTCACGCTGGGTACTTTGTATGTTTATCATTGTAGATAACAATGGAACATTAACCCCTGATAACTTTGCTGAAATAGTTCTCATACTTTTTAAAAAATTATTTTTATGTCCCCCAATTATGTAGACTCTTGCAGGTTTTGAAAGATCTTTTAATTCATGGTTAAAAACTTCCTGTAAGAATCTGGGGTACATATTGTTTTGCCCCTTCCTGAAGGTTGTATCTCAAACCTTTAAAAATCAAATGAGAAAACTTGAAACCCTCCCCAGTTATCATACCAGAGTTCAACTGATTCCATCCACTCCTCTTCTGTGAGATACATTGTAGAAGAGTGTGGCACAAAAACTTCCATGGGTGACCCATCAGCGCCTTTTAAATGGTGTATTATCTTGTTTTCCAGTGTACCCTATGGATACAAAGGTCCTCATGTACTCATTCTTGGTGTATGAGTTGGCGGCACCCTCGTCCTGAAGCTTGAGATGTTTTCTGAGTGTAGCTTCTGTAATACTGATATCCTTGTCGTCTACCTTTGATTTGATTTGGGGAGTCCCCTGTTCGGTAGAGAAGACGGCAGAGTTCCAGAAATCTTCCATATGGGGTATGTAGATTGTGGGGTTGACAGTCAGAGCAAAGTGTATTTTTGGCCGACACAGAAAGTCGGTCATATCATTGAACCCTTCTGTTTTCTTACCCTTAACAAGATATGCCGTTAAATTGTGGTACGTTGAGAACTTGTCATCAGGGTTATTGATGTCTCATTTGCCATTTTGGTGAGGTTTTGAGGGAAGGTATAGCTTTTAAAAGTTGGTTAAGTGTGGGGAAGCTTTGAATGCTTGGGAGAGAGGGAGAAAATATGGAAGGTTAGGTCAAAATTGAATGTGAAGAGGTGAAGGAGGGAATTTGATTTTGTTGTAACGACAAAATTTGGGCAACGGTCACTTGTACCATACAAAAAGATGAAGCGTAGCACACTGTAGCAGTCATCTCAGTGACGCTTTACTTTTTACTGTGTTATAGCTGTAATACACTTTAGCAGTCATGGTAAAGACTGACAGTGACTTTTACAGTGGGTAAAAGTTAATTTGAACCATTTTTACCCATCCACAGCAAACTTGGTTGCTGCGGAAGGTTAAGTATATCAACATCAAAACTTGGTTGTTGCTGATGGATGTAATAGTCTGCAGCAAAGATGTTGCTGCTGATTGCCTTAAAGTTATCCACAACAAACTTGTTCCTGTTGATAACTTAAAGCAGTCAGTGGCAAATTCTTTGATGCTGAGAACTAAACCTATTAGCAGCAAAAATGTTTGCTGCTTATCATTTATTTTTCAAAAGACTTTATTTACAACAAGAGAAAGATAGACACATTTATTTCTAAAGATTTTGTTAGAGAAAGATTTTAATCAAAGTTCATCATGCCAATGGATTCAACTAGATATCTGAATCTAGCGTCATCAAAGGCTTTTGTGAATAAGTCAGCATACTGCTCAATGGTATGAACTTTGACTAAAATAATTCTTCTTTTCTCAGCTTGATCTCTAATAAAATAATACCTGATGTCATGATTATTTGTAATTGATATGGCATTCTTGTTGTCAATGTGAATGGGAGTTGCCATGAAAGTCATTCCATAGTACAGCATTTGATTTTGTATCTAGATGACTTGTGCACAGCAACTGGAAGCTGCAATGTATTCTACTTCTGTTGTAGATGTTGACACACATGTTTACTTCTTGCATTGCTAGGAAATCAATCTTCCTCCCAGAAATTGGCATCCTCCTGATGTGGACTTCTTGTCTAAGTTGCATCCTCCATAGTCACTATCAGTGTATGCATATAGATTGAATTTTTCATTCTTAGAATACCATAGCCCAAGTCTTGGAGCTCCCTTCAGGTATCTAAAGATTCTCTTGACAGCTTGGAGATGTGAGGTTTTTGGAGCTGCTTGAAATCTTGCACACAGGCATACTGCAAACATAATATCTGGCCTTGAAGCAATTAGACACATGAGAGATCCAATCGTTGCCCTGTACTGATGTTGATAAGTGTCTTGGTCATTTTTGTCATTAGACAATTGATGATGCACTTGAATTGGAGTTCTTGCAGTAGAGTAGTCAGCCAATTTGAATCTTTCCAATATACTTTTGACATATTTGGATTGGCTGATGAAGATTCCATTTGCAACTTGTTTGACTTGGAGACCCAAAAAGAAATTTAGTTCACCCATATTCAAACTTTGAGTGCATTAGAATCTCAAAGTCTTTGCATAATTTCTTCTTTGTTGATCCAAAGATGATGTCATCTACATAGATATGCACCAATATAACTTCTCCCCCTTCATCTTTGATAAACAATGTATGATCAATGGCACCTCTTCTGAAATTGTTGCTGAGTAGATAACATGACTCATACTAGGCTCTTGGGGCTTGGTGTAGTCCATATAGAGCCTTGTCTGACATATACTTCCTCACCAATCTTCCCATATAGAAAGCACTCTTGACATCCATCTGATAAACAGTAAATCTTTTGGATGCAGCATATGCTAGGAAGATTCTAATAGCCTACAGTCTGGCAACAGGAGCAAAGACTTCATCATAGTCAATTCCTTCTTCCTGAGTGTATCCCTGAGCCATAAGTCTGGCTTTGTTCTTAATTACAATCCCTCTTTCATCTTGATTTTTCCTAAAGACCCACCTTGTGCCAATAGCAGTCTAGCCAGGTGGAAGATCAACTAGGGTCCACACCTCTTGTCTTTTGAATTGCAGCAACTCTTCTTGCATTGCTTCAATCCAACTGATGTGTTGCAAAGCTTCATCTATCTTCTTTGGTTCAACTTGAGACAGGAAATAGGAGAGAATAGACAGATATTAGCTTCATGAGTCTTGCTTCTAGTTTGAACTCCTTGTTGAACTTGACCAATGACATTTTCTAAGGGATGTTCTTTGTTGATTCTTTGTGCTGGAACAACATCCAATTGTACTCCATGGTCAAGATTGCTTTGATTTTGATCCGGAAGATGATGACTTTCAAGAGGGTTGTTTGTAGAAATGTCTTCAACTGCAGCAACATTTGTAGGTGAGTTGTCAGTACCATCAGCAGTATTAGCAGCATCAGTAGCATTAGTAGCATCAGCAGCATCAGCAACATCATCAGCATTAGTAGCATTAGCAGCATCAGATGCAATACCCTCATCATTATCTTCATTGTCAGAAAGACTGTTGCTGGTGACATTTAAGTTGCTTGTTCTGGTTTCACTGGCTTCAATAGCATCAACAACAGATGGAGGATCAATGGATGGTTTTTTATCCTTATAGATAGACCATTGAAGCCTAATCTGTAGTCATCAAATGATGTAGATGTTTGCTTTTTGGAAGAGGTAGACTCCATATTTGAGAAGATGAGGGGCTCAAATACTTGTGAAAATGAGTCAATATCAAAAAAGCCAGTCTGGTCCTTTACCTTTTTTCACATGCCATGTGTTCCCTACATTCCACATTTGCTGATTCTTCAACTATTCTTGTTCTAGAACTGAATACTCTGTAAGCCTTGGATTGAGAGGAATAGCCCATAGGGTATCCTTCATCTGATTTTGCACCAAACTTTAGAAGAATTCCATTGGTGATATGAATGGTACATGGACATCCAAATGGTTTCAACAATCTAATGTAGGGAACTCTTTTGAACCACAACTCATAAGGTGTTTTGTTGAGAGGCTTGACAATTAGAACTCTATTTTGCACATAGCAAGCTTTGCTAACTGCCTCTGCCCAGAATGTGAGAGGCAGTTTTGATTCAGCCAACATTGATCTGGCAAACTCGATGAGAGTTCTGTTTCTTCTTTCAGCAACCCCATTTTGTTGAGGAGTTCTTGGAGCACTGTATTTTCTTTCAATACCTTTGCTCTCACAAAACAATTTAAGGTTTGGTTCTTAAATTATGTATCGTGATCACACTTTATGATTTTGACTTTCTGATTGCTTTGATTATCAACCCTAATAATGTAGGATTTAAGAATTTCAGCAGTTTCATCTTTTGTTCTCAAGAAGTATACCTATGAGAATCTGTTGTAGTCATCAGTTATCACCAAACAATATGACCTCTTGCCCATTGACATGAAGTTTGTAGGACCAAAAAGATCCATATGAAGCAGCTGTAGTGGAGTGTCATTTGAATTCAATGTATTGGGCTTGTGAGAACTCTTGTGTTGCTTCCCCTTAAAGCATGCTATGTAGTGATCTTCAAGCTGGAATTCCTTGTCCGGAAGACCTCTGAGAAGATTTCCTTTCACCAACTTGTCGATAGTTTTCACATTCACATGGCTTAATCTCATGTGCCATAGAGCAGATTTATCAACTGATGCCTTGAACAGAAAACAAGATACACTACCAGATGGAGTGACTTTGTTCATGTCAAGCACATATAAGTTATCTTTTCTTTGAGCAGTCAACAAGATCTTTTTTGGAGGAGGTTTGCTTATCCCATGGGAGAGCACAAAACATTCTTTATCTGTGAAAAGCATCCAATGCTTCTGATCACAGATTTGAGACACACTCATGAGGTTGAACTCTAGTTCTTTTACATAGTTCACCCTTTCAATACGCATTCTCTCATTGGACATTGTTCCTTGTCCCGTGATATATCCTCCCTTTGAATCACTTCCAAATGCAACATATCCTCTATAAAAATTTCTGAAATCTGAGAGGATGGATCTGTTGCATGTATTGTGCCTGGAACAACCACTGTCTACAACCCATGTGTTATCATTATTACCTGGTTGTCCCTACACATGAGAGAGATCTAGTTAGAGGGAGGGACCCAAGAGCTTGAAGACTTGGGTGGGTGTGTTTTAAGACCAAGATCATCAATATGCTGGCATTCAATGGATCCAAAGAAAATGCTGTGAGAGGGAGCTAATTTTGCTTTCCATTATTGAGTAGGTTTTCCAGATCTTGTTACTCTATCGGCAGTATATGTGGTCTTAGCAACTGAAGGTTTTGGCTGATCAGCTGCAAACTTGGTTGCCGTTGATGGTGTTAACTGATCAGCAGCAGATTTGGTTGCTGCTGAAGGCTTTGGCTGATCAGTAGCAAACTTGGTTGCCGCTGATGGTGTTAACTGATCAGCAGCAGATTTGGTTGCTGCTGAAGGCTTGGGTTTGTTTTTCATCCTTTTCGGCTTCATGTGATCAGCAACAATTTTGATTGCTGCTGACTGTTCAGCAAACACCTGCTTCTCCTTCTTTACATTCCTGTTGAAAGTGGGTTTTTCTATTGGAGTTCTTCTATAGACGTGCTTCGGGTTAGGAGTAATCTTGACTGCTATTGAAGCTGATTGAGAGATCTGGTTGAATGGATTGAATTTACAATATGTAGCAAAGTGGTCTGATTCACCACATATGATGCAAGATTGTTGAGCTTTTGGGATCTGCTTCCTTGGTGGAGAGAGAGATTTTCTGAAGTTAGTTGCTTTGGCTTCATAGCTTCTTACCTTCTTGTTCTTGTTGGTCTTCTCAAAAGCTTGTTGCTTGAGATTTCGTTGCTGCTGAAGGTAATAGAAGCAGGTGCTGGCGGTATGATTGTGTAACATCCATGACTTTTTGGCTAAAGTCTTACCTTATTTATTTCAGTAATATCGCTATATTTAAATCATGTGTTTATTCACGCATTTTTATATATATTACAATGAAAATTTATAGTTAATTTTTATAAATTTATAATGAGTGAAAAACCAAATTTTATAAAAATACATTCATTTTAATAAATGATCCATTTACACATCTATACATATATATTTTCATCTTTTTATATCCAGATTTTATAAAAAAATAAAATTTCATCTTTTATAAATGATAACAATTTTACATATATCTTTTTATAAAAGATAACAATTATCCATCTTTTCTTTTTAATTCATTTAACTAATTTTTTTCTAATTTTGACTTTAAAAAGTCAACCCCTCCCAAATCAGTTACAAACCATCGAATTCGTGTGCAATAACTCGATGGAATCGTGCTAATACGTTACTACATCTGTTTCATCAGATCCTAAAGACCCAATTAAGTCGATTCATTTATTTGGAATACCCTACGGTCCGTAACCGTCCCTCTTTCAAACGCAAAATCAAATTGTCCCTTGTACGTGAAATTGAACCTGTGAATTAGGTCTACCACCATCGCACGATCCCTTCCAAACCCTCCCAACCCACCTTCGACCTGCAATACGACTCTAGAACTCGATTCAATCTGAAGAACTCGAAGCCGAATGCTGTAGCCGTGTGACTACTCCCACGTTTCCATTCCAGGTAAAATTTGCATCCACTGATTCGTTTTTGTCCAGGGAATAAAAGCCCCATGCTCCTGAGATCGATTGTTGATCAGTTCGACTGAATTGAGGGCTAGGGTTTGCGGTCTGGGTAAATCGGGGAAGGGGATGTTCCCGGGATCGATTGTTAAATGATTTTCAAACCAGTTCCTTGTCAAGGCAGTAGCCCAGTTCCACTGGTTAAAACGCGTGACCCGTATACCTATGGTCGCGGGTTCTAAACCCACTCATCCTGCCCCTTTTTGCTTAATGACAGTACCAAATCCGGACCCCTTGAAATTACGTGATAATAGTAATTTCGAAACCATTTATCTCAAGGACCAGCCCCTGGCGCAGTGGTTTATGCCTTCATCCATCATTGGGCAGACCCGGGTTCGAACCGGGCAAGCCCCAATCTTTTTAATATCATTTTTCTAACACTATATTAATTCTATAAAAATTATTATATAAACCCTTGAATATTCAGATCAGTTTTTATTAAGTTAATTTGTTAAATTTCAAGAGAAACAATTTTGTTTGGGATTATTAGGATTTAAACATCATAAATCCTAATTTATTTAAAACAAATCCTTTAACAAGTTAGTTATTTAAAATCCCTAATTTATAAATGTTATTTGGAAAATAAATATGGGTATTCTATAAAAAAATTTGTTTCTTGGGAAGAATTATACATCCTCGCATAATGTAATTATATGAGATAAAACCATTAAATAAATTGTATACTTTAATTTTGATTTAATCATAAATTAGTTAGATCATTATTTTTTTTTTACACTAAGAAAATTTATGGAAATCAAACTAAATAAATTAAGATAATTATTTATCTATTAGTTATTTATTTAATCAACTATTTATCAATCCATTTATATAATTAGTTGAACGCAAACAAAGGAAAACCATCTATTTATTCTTCCATTTATACAAACTAAAATGCACTTTACTTAGCAAGATTTACATAACTATTATTTGAAACTCAAATAATTACTTTCTTATTAAAATGAGGGGAACCACATCAACCTCCTTGCGCATTAGGATTCCCTGTTTCATTTTGTACAAATCATTAATACCCATATTCCACAAATCATAGGTTATTTTGAGATTTGTCAGATCTGTGGTGCAGCAACATCATATTGTGTGATATTCAACTACTCAATTTCAAGGTGAGTATTTCATAGCCCCTTTTTACTCTTTTTCACTTTTGGGGTGAAACATGAACTATATACAAATTACATGTTTACATTTACACAAACCACGCAAGTACAAATCCTATTTACATTCATGTGTGCAATTTGAGCTTTATGCCCGAGTGCTATGTGTGCTAACTTTTGTGTGCGATTTATGTGCAATCATTAACTATTCAAGCCGACGGTTTTCAATGATAGATCTATTGAGTCTGACAAACCCACCTTGTTGAGGTGATTGATACCGACAACACAATTTGCATGCTAGTTACAAAGGTTTGATTATACTTGGTTACACAATAGCTGCTCCCCATAAATGCCTTATTTATCATGTTATGTAAGGATTTGTTTTACAAACTATATGCTACCTATTTACAAACCTGTGTTATACTCACCAACTTTTTAGTTAACCTTATTTTATTCATGTTTCAGGTGCTTTCATATGAGCTAGATCAAGACATGCTACACATAGGCTTTGGACCTAGTTAATATTAAATCAAAGACAAATTGTATTTCATCATGTACTTCGAACTTGTTTCATGTTTGTTTGAATGGAAATGGATTTAATATATATTACAATCTAGTCAACCTCGTGCTCATGAACAGTCTACATGTCTCGCCCCGATGATTCCGCCATCGGTCGGGGTGTGACAGATTGGTATCAGAGCCTTGGTTATAGGGAACAAGGTTATTAGACACTCTTGACCTAGACTATAACTTTAGGACACCCATACAATGCCATGCTACTACATGTTACATTATCAATTTCCATGTGATTATTTTTACATGCTATCCTAAGTACTTACACTACATGATACAATACATAATGACTTATGTGTCACACTACTCGATAACTCTTGTGCTTACACTCATTACTACCTACATGCTATATGATTATCCTCCTATGTGAATATTTTTTTACATTATTATACCATATGATTACATCACATGATACAATACTCAATAGTTTATGTGTCACGTTACCTGCCCACTTTTTCTTCTATGCATAGCTACCTACTTAAATTATTTAAAACACTATCCTAAGTTTAACACACACACATACACACCAAACTATTCATACACATTTGGACTCCCATACATGATACCATCTCCTTTTATGAACAAAGACTTAAACTATTGGGCCTAATACCCACCAATAATAAACCAAGAAGCCCATCTATCCTCCAAGAAGAAGAAGCCCATTGAAATGCATAAACCCTACTTTTGGGCCTCAAAGCCCAGTTCACAACAATTCCAATCATAACCATGCGCCCAACAATACTATTATTAATACATGATGGCTGGAAGAGTATGTAAGCCCATGAGGAATTCTGGCTAAGGAAAGATAGGGTACTTAAGTGTGTCTTAGTGACCCACCCCTCTTTCCTGGGAATTCTCCTCAGGGATGCATTGCTTATAGGTCAAGTGTATTTCGAAAATACTATCGTGAAGGTTCGGTGTTATGACTAGTCAAACTCTAAAACCTATAAGTACTCCTATGTCTAACCCGTAATATTTCATTATCACTTACAACTTTTTCATTGTTTTTCTGCTAGACATGGACTCCTACCCTCCTCCCTCTCCGGTATACCATCCCGGAACAGAATCTAATTGGGAAGAAGACACTGAGACACCCGTGTATCGGTCACCAACACCCCCAACTGCTAGGACAAGGTTTGATGTAAGGGCGGACTGGATTAGGAACACCCGCCCGAGACTTCGAACACCTGGATCACCCGCACCCAGAAACCCGTACCAAACACCTCACCTCCACAATCAATTGCCACCCCCACTAAGAGACCCATACCTAATGCCCGACCCGTACCTTCCTAACCCTTGGGTAAGGCATACCATGGCACCCCCTGGTGTTATGGGAATTCCAACCAATGACTTCCATCAATATGTAAGAAATTCAGAATTTGAGAGGCAAAGGATAGAGCAGGGAGTAATACACGACTTACAAAGACAAAGAACGGATAGCCTAGCAAACCAATTAGGATACCAAAAGGAGTTAATCTCCATCCTCGAAAAAGAAATACAAGAACATCGCACGGAGACCGCCAGGACTGAAGCCAGATCTGCTACTCGAGTGACTATAGCGGTGCTCATCTTGGCGATTATCTTCTTCCTAGTGGAAAGCTACCAGAGACGTTAGAAGGATCTTCTACTGATTTCCTTTAAATTTTCGATTTGAGAACCATTTCCCCTATGTTTTGAATAATGTTTAACATTTCTGTATTTAATCAATTCCATATATTTCAACTCTACAGTTATTGTTCATTGATTTGACCCGTGGAGCGTAATATACACCCGTTATATTTCAATCAAATTTTCTCAAGTATCACCTTATTCATTCAAATACGACTTAGTACACTACCAACAATCTCATTCATAAACCAATCATCCTATTTTATGATTTAAACAAAAACTTCGTTACCTTGTTTAATCAAAATGTTTATCAAATTTTTAGATAATATCAAAAACATAAATTTTCCATAAAACTTTTTCACCTGATAAGGAAAGTTAACACAACCAATTTTATAAAAATATTATTTCAAATTGATAAATAATTATGATTTTTCTTCATTAAAGTAAATATTTCTAAACTTTGGCTAAATTATAGACTACTTGTTTAGCCAATGGTTCCACTTAAAAATATTCTTTTATTAATAGTTGAAAGTTTAAATTAAAAATACTTTTCTCATAAATTGCGTATTCATTTAAAATATGCGATTCAATGATTTCACTACTTTATATATCTACAACCAAGAACAATTTTCCACTTTCTATGTTCAAACAAAGACCCGTAATTGTAAACACAAATTCCCGAATATTTCCAAAACCTCCTCGTTACCTTTCACTTGACGCTTCAAAAGACGATCCATACCGCGTAAACGTTAACCTTTCCCACCAACCTCAATGAGATTTGAGGACTTGAACCTAACTACCACATTATGCAGGAACGCCAAACAACACGTTTGTCCGCAGCACTCGAACACATGCAAAACCCGTTAGTACACATCGCACGCGAAGTTCAATACTCACGTTCACAATATATTCAATGCAATCTTATGGTACATAAAACTCAATTATTCTCAATATATCCAATGCTACACAAATTACATAATACATGAAACTAGTTTGCCTACAAATCATAATTTGCTCGATTAATCACGTAATGCACGAAACATGTTTAATTGCAATACACATGCTACTGGTTTGAGCACATGATACACGAAACTTAGTTGTTTGCAATATACGTGATACATAAGAATTGCGTCATTGATACATAGTTCTAGATTGACCACACTATACATGAAACTCATTTTGTTACAAAGCACTTTATACTAAACGGTGTACATTATACAAAATACATGATGCTAAGTTGGTAACACTATACATGAGATCCATTTCCTACAATACACATAATACTATGTTGTTTACATTACACATTAGAGCTTATTGATTTACAAAATACAAGACGCTAAATTATTTACGCTATATATGAGACCTATTTGATTACAAACTACGTGACACTAGATCATACATGAGACTTGTGTGCTTACTATATACTCGAAACAAAATTTGCTTACAATTATTGCAATGGATTGATTACATTATACACAAGACATGGTCATGCACTTTGTACACCAAAGTTGAAGACCATAATACATTGAAACGACTCGGGGTTTGACGTATTCTTGTTCAAACATGAGCAAACTAAGAAACTTTAAGTGTTACTACTTTACTACTCTTTAGTTGCGAACTGACCTGATTAGGGACTTAGTTACTTGTTAGCGACTTTCTATGTGTAAACAATAGACGTGATCATAGCGAAATTGTGCCCCCTTACCCACACACAACGAAACAATCTATACGGACCATACGATGATTTGAATAATTACGGGTGCACATGGAATTATGAAAATCAGCGCATGGAAACTATAGTGAAATTTTGTCGTGTGTTGTGACCTAAAACTTATCATGATGTGTAACAACGAAACTGATGTAATGTGACGAGGGCATGGTGGATACGCCGATGGTACTTCCTATATATAAGTGTCCTACCATATTATCATGAGTGGCGTTGTTAATGTCACGTGAAGTGTTGACCCAGACCAATAGTTATGAAATCTTTTACCCGCTAACAATTTTGAGTATATTAGACTAGATATTACACAAACTCTAAATTTCAAAATCCCTCCAAATCCATGTCAAGTAATACCTTTCATACTTAACTGGAGCTTTAGACTTAAATCCTATTGTCTATCATACGTCCCAAACCAATAATCAAAACTCCAACTCACTTCCTTCCATATTCAGTAGTCTCCGCTAGTTAAATTTCGGGACGAAATTCCCTTAACAGGAGGAGACTGTAACATCCAAGACTTTTTGGCTAAAGTCTTACCTTATTTATTTCAATAATATCGCTATGTTTAAATCATGTGTTTATTCACGCATTTTTATATATATTACAATGAAAATTTATAGTTAATTTTTATAAATTTATAATGAGTGAAAAACCAAATTTTATAAAAATACATTCATTTTAATAAATGATCCATTTACACATCTATACATATATATTTTCATCTTTTTATATCCAGATTTTATAAAAAAATAAAATTTCATCTTTTATAAATGATAACAATTTTACATATATCTTTTTATAAAAGATAACAATTATCCATCTTTTCTTTTTAATTCATTTAACTAATTTTTTTCTAATTTTGACTTTAAAAAGTCAACCCCTCCCAAATCAGTTACAAACCATCGAATTCGTGTGCAATAACTCGATGGAATCGTGCTAATACGTTACTACATCTGTTTCGTCGGATCCTAAAGACCCAATTAAGCCGATTCATTGATTTGGAATACCTTACGGTCCTTAACCGTCCCTCTTTCAAACGCCAAATCAAATTGTCCCTTGTACATGAAATTGAACCTGTGAATCAGGTCTACCACCATCGCACGATCCCTTCCAAACCCTCCCAACCCACCTTCGACCTGAAATACGACTCTAGAACTCGAATCAATCCGAAGAACTCGAAGCCGAATGCTGTAGCCGTGTGACTACCCCCACGTTTCCATTCCAGGTAAAATTTGCATCCACTGATTCCTTTTTGTCCAGGGAATAAAATCCCCATGCTCCCGAGATCGATTGTTGATCAGTTCGACTGAATTGAGGGCTAGGGTTTGCGGTCAGGGTAAATCGGGGAAGGGGATGTTCCCGGGATCGATTGTTAAATGATTTTCAAACCAGTTCCTTGTCAAGGCAGCAGCCCAGTTCCACTGGATAAAACGCGTGACCCGTATACCTATGGTCGCGGGTTCTAAACCCACTCATCCTGCCCCTTTTTGCTTAATGACAGTACCAAATCCGGACCCCTTGAAATTACGTGATAATAGTAATTTCGAAACCATTTATCTCAAGGACCAGCCCCTGGCGCAGTGGTTTATGCCTTCATCCATCATCGGGCAGGCCCGGGTTCGACCCGGGCAAGCCCCAATCTTTTTAATATCATTTTTCTAACACTAGTTTAATTCTATAAAAATTATTATATAAACCCTTGAATATTCAGATCAGTTTTTATTAAGTTAATTTGTTAAATTTCAAGAGAAACTATTTCGTTTGGGATTATTAGGATTTAAACCTCATAAACCCTAATTTATTTAAAATAAATCCTTTAACAAATTAGTTATTTAAAATCCCTATTTTATAAATGTTATTTGGAAAATAAATATGGGTATTCTATAAAAAAATTTGTTTCTTGGGAAGAATTATACATCCTCGCATAATGTAATTATATGAGATAAAACCATTAAATAAATTTTGTACTTTAGTTTTAATTTAATCATAAATTAGTTAGATCATTATTTTTTTTACACTAAGAAAATTTATGGAAATCAAACTAAATAAATTAAGATAATTATTTATCTATTAGTTATTTATTTATATTTAATCAACTATTTATCAATCCATTTATATAATTAGTTGAACGCAAACAAAGGAAAACCATCTATTTATTCTTCCATTTATACAAACTAAAATGCACTTTACTTAGCAAGATTTACATAACTATTATTTGAAACTCAAATAATTACTTTCTTATTAAAATGAGGGGAACCACATCAACCTTCTTGCACATTAGGATTCCCTGTTTCATTTTGTACAAATCATTAATACCCATATTCCACAAATCATAGGTTATTTTGAGATTTGTCAGATCTGTGGTGCAGCAACATCATATTGTGTGATATTCAACTACTCAATTTCAAGGTGAGTGTTTCATAGCCCCTTTTTACTCTTTTTCACTTTTAGGGTGAAACATGAACTATATACAAATTACATGTTTACATTTACACAAACCACGCAAGTACAAATCCTATTTACATTCATGTGTGCAATTTGAGCTTTATGCCCGAGTGCTATGTGTGCTAACTTTTGTGTGCGATTTATGTGCAATCATTAACTATTCAAGCCAACGGTTTTCAATGATAGATCTATTGAGTCTGAGAAACCCACCTTGTTGAGGTGATTGATACCGACAACACAATTTGCATGCTAGTTACAAAGGTTTGATTGTACTTGGTTACACAATAGCTGCTCCCCATAAATGCTCTATTTATCATGTTATGTAAGGATTTGTTTTACAAACTAATGCTACCTATTTACAAACCTGTGTTATACTCACCAACTTTTTAGTTGACCTTATTTTATTCATGTTTCAGGTGCTTTCATATGAGCTAGATCAAGACATGCTACACATAGGCTTTGGACCTAGTTAATATTAAATCAAAGACAAATTGTATTTCATCATGTACTTCGAACTTTTTTCATGTTTGTTTGAATGGAAATGGATTTAATATATATTACAATCTAGTCAACCTCGTGCTCATGAACAGTGTACATGTCCCGCCCCGATGATTCCGCCATCGGTCGGGGTGTGACAGATTGTATTTTCCACAGACAAAGCATGATTTAGCAATTTTATCCCTTTGAAAGTACACATAGTCCTTTATTTTGAATAAGTCTTTGAAATTCCATGGATGAGTTTTGTTATGCTCAAAAGTTGCTTCCTCCAATGCTTTCTGAGCATATGGAGTTCTTTCTCCAGATGCATGGCAGATGTCAAACACCTTCCTTGGTTGGTTTGCTTGATGATTTGTAGATATTGAGGATTGTCCCTTTTCAATAATTAACTTTCTTCCATCAGGAGGATAGCTAATTTTGATATGTTTGGTGAGTTGAGGTACTGGTATAGAGGGAATAAAGGGACTTGGACCATTGGTTTGGATTACTCTACCAGATTTGGTGATTTTGAGAATTACTTCATTAGTAGGGAGTAATGGAGCTTCACCTGTTTTAGTGGATTCTGAGCATGTGGACTCAGTTTCAGATGAGGTATTGCAGTCTTGCACAGATGATTCTTCCTTGGAAGGATCAAGGTTTTGGTTTGCATGGTCAAGATTTGTGAGATTGAAGTTTGGTTCATAGATGGTTACATAGTCAGCAGGTGGAGGGACATATTTGTAGGGCTTTTCAGCTTGAAACCCAATACTAGCAGTTACCTTCTCATGAATTTGAGCATCCAAAAGTCTTTGCGGCTTTTTGGATGCAAACTCATATTTGTCAACGTGAACTTTTTGGTCTGCCAACTCAGCTCTTGTAGCTTTTAACTTAACCAATAGATTATCAATCTGAGTTTCAAGATTTTTTTGTTCGTGTTTTAATAATGAAATCTCTTTCTTTAGACAATTAATCTTTTCTTTATAACTGTTTTCAACCTTTATGAATTTAGATTTCATTTGATGAAACTCTTCATTTTGATCTATAAGGTTTTGATTATGCTTTCTATATCCTAGAACCTTATCAATGCAATTTTGAGAGCAGAGGTGTTCATATACCTGAGGTGGTATCTCTGTTGTGTTTGCCATGAGAGCTTAGTTGTTGGTAGGAAGATCTTCATACTGAAAGCTCTAGTCAAAATCGGTTGTTCCAACATGTTGAGCTGCACATGCTGCAGTTTGAGTAGGTGGAGTGTTTCCTTGACTTGCTTGACCTTGATGAGCTTGTCTTGGTTGTGTAGTAGCTGGGTTTGCCTTTGGTGCCTTGCATTCTCTAGCAAAGTGACCAAGTTTGTTACAATTGTAACATCTTAGCTTGCTTTCGTCTAAACCAACTCTAGTGTTAGAGTTGTTGCTTGGAATGGGTCTTCCAGTTCTAGAGTAGAAGCGTTTAGCTCTGAGAGATAACATGGCATGAGAGTGTTGTATGTCCATTTCTTCTAAGTCATCTGGATGAAAATACTCCAGATCTTCTTTGATAAATGACATATTGCTTGGGTTTTCAGAGACAAATGCAGCAGCGTTATTTTGAGGTGGTGCTTCAAGAAGAAAAGGTCTGGTTCTAGTTGGTGAGTTGGGAGTTTATGGATGGGTAACAATGGAAGGATAGTAGTTACTTGAACTTGGAAGTGAGTGGTCAGAGTGTAGTGGAGAGGAAGTCGTGGTTGATGAAGATGAGGATGAATGACCTTAACTTCTTTCTTTGGCTTGAATCATTTCCAGCTCATATGTCTTCAGCATACCAAACAGTCATTTCGAGAGTCTTCAGGTTTTCAGTTCTTCTGATTGACACTGTGTAGAGTGTCCAGCAACTTGGAAGTGATCTAATAAACTTTTTGAGAATGTCTTAATTCTCCAGCTTGACTTTAAAGCACTGTAGCTCTCCCACAAGATAGGTGTAACTATTGAATAGAGTGGTAAGAGACTCACCATCCTTGTAGACAAAGTTTTCATATTGTTGCTTTAGAATGTCTCTTCTATTTTCTTTCATTTCTTCAGAACCAGCGAACATCTTTTCAAGAGCCTCCCATACCTCCCAAAGCTTTAAAATCCACCTCCATCTTCTTGATGTCTTCTATAGAATATTTGGAGGCTTCTTTAGGAACAGATGAACCTCCAGAGCTAGTAGAAGCCACCATAGGCACATATGGACCATCAATTATGGATCTCCACATTCCATATTCTTGTTAGCAGAAGAAACATTCCATTCTTTTCTTCCACATATCATAATCTTCTCCAGACACCAGTCTTGGTGCTCTGTGAAAGCTTCCAACATCATCAAATCCAGTATTTTGTGCCATACTATGGATAGATGGTTTAGCAGCAAAGAGATAACAGAACCAGATAGTGATTAAACAAGTGTTAGTTTGTTTAATCTGAGAGCCACTTGTAGGATCGGTGTTTTACAAGATAGTTCTGTTCAGTTGAGATTGGCGGAAACAATCACAACTATGCAATGTAAACAAGAAACAATGATAATACTGAAAAATGCAAAATGTATTAATCTTCAATGTTTACAGGTTATAGAGAAAACTCTAAGGAAGCACACTTGTAAAATAAGAAGATACAATACATATAAAGGAACTTAGAATCAAGACAGACCCTTGATTCTAAGGATCAGATCAAACACAAGCCGTTGATCTTTGACAGTTACAAGTTACACTACAATTGGTAGACAACTAAAAGACAAACTGCAGCAAACAGTATGAATCAGGTCAAAAGTCATCTTAGGAATCTCTGCAGGAAACTTCAGAAGTAGTAGCTTTGTCTTTAATCATCTGCACCAATAACATTCCTTCTACTGATAGATGTGTCAGAGTTGCAGCAAAGGGTGTCAGAAGGAAAGTCAAAGCGGCTGATGATTTTCCTATCAGCAGCATCAATGTTATGCTGCTGAGAAGCCTAGCAGCAGCAACTCTGGACTTCAGCAGATAAAGCTATCCGTAGCGTAGTTGTTCATCAGCAGTATAACTTAACTATCTGCGGCATATTCCTTATCAGCAGCAACTTCTAAGTTAGCAAAACTGTAGAGTCCGCATCATCTATACTTGGAGAACTTTGTAGCCATCAGTCTTTATCTTTACAGTGGAAAATCCAATCATGTTTTCAATTTAGGTCCCTTGGGCATGACGGATCTTCTAGACTCGTGGTATGACACAGTGATAACATGCGGAATCCATGATCAAAGTGCAACGTGTAAACCAATCAACAACACGGTGTAAATAAACACTTTGTATTTCACTTACAAACACGGTTTACAAGCTCTCTCAGATCTGTTCTTGACTCTGTTCTCTAAGGTCTCTCTTGTCTAAGACTTGTAAACACCTATTTATAGGGAAACACAAAAACCCACAGCACCATAGGTGAACTTAACAAGTTCGCTCCTAAATATTCTTAGGCGAACTTGTTAAGATCGCCTATCTAAAAACTTACACAAAATTTTATCAACAGATACAAAACATGCTCTAACATTCAAAAGTTGTAATTTGTCTACATATCAATTCAAAGAAGAAAATGTACCATCTTATGTTCTAAATTCAGCTGAATGTGATTCAAATTATTTTTCTAAGTCACAACATAGAAGAGATTTGAGACGTAAAAGGATTAAAAATGCTAAAAATCTTTTGAAAAGGACATGGAAAATTAAGAATAATGATTTTTTTGATGATCGTACTTCATTAAAAGAGGATTCTGATTATGATTTCAGAGATGTATCTTGTGATGTTAAGAAGTTCCAAGTCAGTAATGGGTTGGGTACCAAAATCTGATTAACTTGGTCTGTGTAGGGCAATCGAGGAGGACTGGAGGCAATATCTAGCATGTCGACAGTGGTTGCTCAAGACATATGACCGGTCATTTTTCTTTGCTGCAAGAATATCATCCAATAGACGGAGATTTTGTCGGCTTTGTAGGCAATCCAAGAGGAGGAAAGATTGAAGGACAAAGAACTATGTCCAGTTGTGTAAATAGCTTGGAGCATGTCAACTTTGTCCCGCATCTGAAATACAATCTGATGAGTGTGTCCCAGATTTGTGATAAAGATTTTTGTGCCATTTTCAACTCAAGAGAGTGTTTGATTCTGAAGCTTGGAGTCGTTATTCCCAAAGAACTAATCCTTATGCGTGCTCCTTAAAGATTCAATACTTACGGTCTGGACATGAATAACCCATCAGGAATCAAATCGTGTTTTCACTCAAAAGCTTCTAAAGATGAGTCGTTCCTCTGGCACAAAAGATTAGGACACGTGAATTTCAAGACTATGAACCGCCTCGTTCGAGGAAACCTTGTCACAGGTTTGCCTATCAAAGATTTCTCTCATGTGGAGCATTTTCTCTGTTGTTCCAAGGGTAAACAATACAAATCCACTCACAAGCCCAAAACCACCAATTCCATTGATTCTCCTCTTCAATTGCTTCACATGGACCTTTTTGGTCCTGTGAGCATCATGAGTCACGGTCAGAAATCCTATTGCTTGGTGGTAACCAATGAATTCTCTCGGTTTACTTGGGTTTTCTTCCTAGCAAGAAAAGATGAGACGCAAGAGACTCTGAAGATTCATTTGCTGCAGATCGAGAATTTGTTCAATCTAAGTGTGAAGACTATCCGAAGTGATCACGGCACAGAGTTTAAGAATTCCATTCTAGATTCTTTTTTTGTGAAAGTAAAGGTATCTCTCGGCAGTTCAGTGCACCTCGTACTCCACAACAAAATGGTGTGGCTGAACGAAGAAATCGTACGTTGATAGAAGCTGCTAGAACTATGATTGTTGACTCTAAGCTTCCTGTCACGTTTTGGGCTGAGGCAGTTAATACCGCATGTTTCGTTCAGAACCGAGTTCTTATTAATAAGAGCTACAACAAGACCCCCTATGAGATAATGTACAAGCGAAAGCCTGTTATTGATTTCTTCAGGAAATTTGGGTGTGTTTGCACAATGCTGAATACTTCGGGCCAATTGAACAAGTTTGTAGTTAAAGCTGATGAATGTTATTTTATGGGCTATTCTTCTAATCAAAGAGCATTTCATATTTACAACAAGAGAAGGAGAATCGTGCTAGAGTCCATTGATATCAATTGGCACGAAAGCAATCATACGGACGCTGGCGACGGTCCAGATTGGCTTTCTGATGTCGATTCTTTGTTTAAATCATTTAATCTTCCTGCATTCACAAATATATCTGTCTCAACTAACCCTCTTATGACTATGAATATCCTAGGTACCGTTGATGCTCCAAGTTCATCGTAATCCAATCAACAAAGTGGATGTTGCTCCTGTTGTAGGTCCAGATTTCAATCAGAAATCACTCAACAGATCAATTACACGCACACAGGCGGAATCTGTGTATGGTGGTGAAACAGAGGGTTGAAATAGAATTGGTGAAGATAACAGCTAACCACACACAAAATTAACACAAAAAGGATGTGAAAAAGTAAGAACAAAGCATTAAACAAATGCAAATTGTATTGATTCTTCAAGAACAGTGAAAGAGAGAATTCAGGGTTACAGCCGCTACTCACACCATAGAAATTCTCAAATTAGGCTATTTATAGTAAGTTGACAGGCATCGAAACTATGCTTACCGAAACTACTAGTTTCGGTGAAGCATTTACAAGTGTGAAAAGCATGTTGAAACTATACTATCTATCAAAACTACTAGTTTCGATTGAACAAAACTCAATCGAAAACTAATAAAAGCAGTAAATTACATTAAAATGAAATTACAAGAAAATAAACTAACTAAACATTGTTCAAAAGAAATACATTGATGACAACAGTTTATACAAAAACTAAGACTCTACAATCTCCCCCTAAGCTGCTGTATCAATGTCTTCAACTCTTCTCTAAGTAGTTGGCCCTTGACTTGGTTTTTGAAAGAAAGGCTTGACGTTCAATGACACCACTCTCTGATATGCCTTAGCATCAGCTTCATCATCTTCATGAGAAATCTGGAATGGATGGTTGAACAAAACCAAATTTTAGTATTTCCATGGGCTCAAAGTTATGGATGTCCTCCTTCCCTTCACATTCTATCACTGCATTCCCAATGGTTGAGTTGTGAAACCATCTTCTGAATGTTTGGAGCTGTATTGGTACAGACTTTGGCAGCAAGATAGATTTGACAGTTTCTGCTGGTTTGTACCTCAGACTTACCCAAGGCTTCTGAGTTCTAGGATGAATCCGAGTTTTGGAGATGATCCTCTTTGGAAGAGTGGTTGTCATTGACCTGAAGTCATTGTGAGCTTTTTGTTGAAGGAACAACTCAAAGTTACGAGCTTCATTAACATTGCTAGGATTTTGAAGTGGTAATTTGGCAAGAGCCCTTAGGTCATATCTTTGGAGGGAGCTGAAATCATGTGAAGTTTTAAAATGCTCCACTCCTCCTTTGTATCTTCTAACAATGTAGAGAGACCTTTCCTTATCATACTTCCATCCTACTGGAGGCCTTTTGAGTTCCTGATATTCAGCAAACCATTCATAATGTTTGGGAGGCTCCTCAGCAGGCAACTTTCTCATCCAAGGTCTTTTGGGATCAGGAAATTTTGGATTTGGTTTGATAGCGGGAGTTGGTGTTTCAGGTGCTTCTTCATGAGAGCATGTTTGCCTAGTAGTGGTCACAGGCTCAACAAAGGTTACTTGGACATTTTTGTCCTCCTCTTCTATGTCTGTCAAGGTTTCAATTTCATCTCCGGTCTCAGTGAAGTACCGGAGCTTCTCTTGATGTTCTTCTCCCAATGTCACAATCTCTGGGAATTCATCTACGGTTCCAAAACCATCTATTTGTTTCAAGAGCTCATCAAGCTCATGATTAGATTCAATATCCTCTTCATCTAAAACCACAAGTTCAACATCAGCTTCCTTTCTCTTTCCTTTTCCCTTTTTCCTGGCAACTCTCCTTTCACTAGCCGGGGGAAGATCAAACTCAATCTCTTCAGTTTTTACTTCCTAAACTTCCTTTTTCTTGAAGATCGTTATGGCAGACTCAGGGTTTGCTACAAAAGCAGGGGAGGAGGGTCCACCAGCATAAGTAGTCTCCCCCTGAGCTGTAGAAGAGGTTCCTTGCTGTGAAGATTTGACTATTGAGGCTTTGAGCTGCTCAACTATATCAGATAAAGACTTAAAGTCTTGTTGTTGTTGAGAGATTAGTTTTTGTTGAGTCTCAAGTTGGGTTTGCTGAACATCAAGTTGTGTATGTAGGCTACCAACTTCCAGCTTAAGATCCCACTTCTTCTTTGTACTCACTCAGTTTTGTCTTTAAGCTCTCTATTACTTCATCTCTTTTTGTAACTTTGTCCTGTAGCTTTTTCACTACTAGGCTTAAGGTTTTAACTCTTGGGACAGATGGTGATGGATCAGGGACAGGAGATGCAGGTGGTGTAGTAGCAGGTATATGTGAAGGAGATGGTTATGGTGAAGGTGGTGGAATATGAGTAGGTGAGTGAGTGGGGGTGAGGTGTTCAGGAATATCAAACAATGATTCATCAAAAGTTGTTAAGGACTCCAGTCCTGTCTTGATTTTCTTTGCAAGAGGTTCTTCTTGTTCATAATCAGACTCGGAATCAGCTCGTCTCTTGGAGGAGGATGCAGGAGGTTCAGTCTGCTCTTCATCTTCTGAATTATAGTTAGATTGATCATATTTAGTGCCATAGATACCTTCATCCAAGGTGTCACTAGACTCATTTTCAGCTTCAACACTTTCCTGAACTTCATCATTAACATTTTCTTCAGCTTCTATGTTTTCCCCATGTTGTTCTGCAATAATAGGCTCAATATTTTCTATCATTTGATCCATGAAAGGAGCCTCCAAGATAGGCGGTTCAGCATCTTGCTCTATCTGTTGGTCAGCATCAGCATCTGGCTCTTGGTTCCCTTGATCTTGTTCTGCCTCTTCTTCTTCAGATGATGAATCAACTTGTAATTGTGGATCTATATCAGGAATAATCTCTTCTTCACCCAAGATATGACCAAACAGAGGAATATCAACAATCACTATATTGGTTCTTTTGCTTGAACTCTTCATGTAGCTTAAGGTCTTGGCAGTTATGTGATGAAATACAAATATATTTCCATCTTGTTGCAAGTTAGGATGGAAATGATTAATTATAATTTGAATGAACCTAGGGTAGACCAAGAACTTCTCCTTCACTCCTCTAGTTAGGTTTTCCTTTAACTGCCCAAATGCTAACCCAGAAAAATTGTAATCTCTCCCTTTAATCAATCCTAGTACTGTTGATGCCACCATGGCATTGGCTTAATCAAATCCACCTTTTCTGATAGATAGGTAGTGAATGAAGACATGCAGAATATATCTCCATAGAGGTGGAAGGGCATTCTTGATAATCTGTCTGCCCTTAAATTCATCTGGATGCCCCAATCTTCTGAAACATTCTTTAACATAATAACTTGGAAAATCCACTAGTGCTTCATGGTTATCATTAAAGTTTAGAACCTCTCTGATAGTTGCTTCAGAAACAAGAACTTCTTGATTATGAACTGTGGCCCTGATATGCTCCACATTGTTTATAACAGTTGTAGTTGCAGTACTCCAAAATTGCCTTATAGTATTTTCAAACACATGTAGATTGTGACTTATAGCAAAACTGATATTGGAGTTGGCCAGGAAATCAAGCACAGGTAGAAAGTCTGCATTCTTGGGATCAATAGTATGTAACACAGCACACACATTGTGCCTTTTGACAAATAGGAGATCCATATCTGCACAGAAACAACACAAGAAAATTTTTCATACATCAGTCCAACACTTAGAAAAATTTCAGAAAAGCCTGATCGAAACTACTAGTTTCGGGCAAGAAACTCTAATCGAAACTACTTAGTTTAGGGCACAAAAGGGTATCGAAACAACTAGTTTCGACGGAAAACCTGTTCAAATTATGAAAACCTTTTTAAAGACAAAAACACCCTTTAATCGAAACAACTAGTTTTGATTACTAAAATCTGATCAGAAACACAAGTATTCAAAAGCAGAGACAATCTAAACTAAAGAAAACTATATAGAAAAAACAAAATGTTAACAAAAAATAAAGAGAAACGAAAGGTCGCCTGAGGTGTCGAAACTCCATCTTACCGAATTTTTTGAGAAAATCTGCAAAAATAAACAATAGAAGGGTGAGAGATTAGCAATGAGGAGTTCAAAAACAATATTTAAGCAAGAAACGACCCAAAACACGCAATTTCAGTCGTAACAAGGGTAAAAACTGTAACCCTAGTCATCGCCATAAAAAACAGTAGCAAGCAATATTGAGTAATCAAACCTGATGAAGACGACAACGGAGGATCAGATAAACAACACTGATTAAGCAACTTAGACTGTTTTGAGATTTTGTGTGTGAAGATGAAAGTGTGAAGAGGTATCGGAAATGAGAGTGAGAATGAGCATGAGCGAAAACCTGATTATGAAGACATTTAATTTGAGAATGACAAAAGACTAAAATGCCCCTGTCGAAACTATTAGTTTCGATAGAACAAAGTAGTTTCGGGAGGATGGTAGTCTGGTTTGAGTAGTTTCGATGAAATGAAGTTTCGGGTGAACAGAAGATACATGATAAGAAACAAAGGAAATATGTACACAATTTAAACAAGCTAATAAGGAAGAGTAACAAATTTATAAAGAAAAAGTAAAAGTGAAACAGTAAAAAAAATATAAACACTTAGCCTTGGAAAAGATCCAACGTGAGATCATGTCTGGTCAAACCCTTGAAACACTTCATATTGCACTCATCTACTGTGAATCCCTGAAGATAGCCGATATTTGTGCAAGATAATCCCGAACATTTGCTTGTACAATGTTTTCATGTGATTAAGAGGTACCATTTGGGCACAAAACACGTAAGCCTATATCTGATTGAATCGGTTTTCTTAGCTTTAAAATGGGTTAGATGTTTCAAAAATGGGTTCAAACACACGTGTACGAAAGAGAATTAGATTTTCACACTACTAAAGAGTTATAACTGTATGTCGGGCCTACCGGCTATTCCTTAGTAAGCACCATCGCTTATGGTCCATTCCATGTTCAAGAAGTGTGATCAGATTGTATCATTTCTCATAAGGTTCGATCCGATTTTCCTGAAACAAAACATGATACTCACAATGAGTTTTTCTTAAGTAAACAATAAACAAATCAAATATTTTCTTTCCTTTTTGACTATACAAAGCAAATCTATTTTTTTTCAAACTGCAAATTCGAATTTCTCCCCCAAAAGTTTTGCTTTCAAAGGTAAATAAGAAAACAACTATACAGAAAAGGTAAAATCTTTTTGGAATTCTTCCCGATTAACAAGGTTAAAAAGAAAAGATAATATGCAGAGGGGTTACTGAAAGTTGATCATGCCGAGAATCTCCACCAATTTCTCAAATCTGGCAGAATCAAATGCTTTTGTAAAGATGTCGGCGGTTTGCTTGTCGGTTTTGACTTCAATGATTTTGATATGTTTCTTTTCGACACAATCACGGATAAAATGGTGTTTGATCTCAATGTGTTTGGTTTTAGAATGCTGAACAGGATTTTTGGTGATATGGGGAACAGCGGTGTTAACACACAGGATGGGAGTTTCATGGAAGGTGATCCCGAAATCAAGCATTTGATGGTGCATCCACCTCACTTGGGAAAACAAAGGGCTGCGGCAATGTATTCGGCTTCGGCTGTGGATTGGGAAACTGTGGTTTGTTTCTTACATTGCCAGGAGACGAGGCGGTTGCCAAGGAACTGATAACCTCCAGAAGTGGACTTTCGGTCTAAGTTGCATCCCCTTTAGTCTGAATCTGAGTATGCCAAAAGATCAAACAAGTTATTTTTGGGATACCAAAGCCCAAGCTTTGGCTTGTTCTTTAAATATCTTAAAATACGTTTGACAGCAATTAAATGAGAGAGTTTAGGATTAGCCTGAAAGCGTGCACACAAGCACACTGCAAACATGATGGCTGGTCTGCTAGCAGTGAGATACAAAAGAGATCCTATCATTGAGGGATAAAGGTATTGATCAACGCTTTCACCATCCAAGTCAGGAGACAGACAATGTCAAACTTCCATAAGAGTCTTGTAAGGATGAGACTCAGTCATTTTAAACTTGATCAGAATTTCTTTGACATACTTCTCTTGATGGATAAGAATTCCTGACTCAGACTAAACTACTTGCAAACCAAGAAAGAACTTCATTACACCCATAGAGCTCATTTCAAACTTAGACCGCATCACTTTCTCGAACTCTTTACACAATCGAGGATTTATGGATCCGAAAATGATATCATCAACGTAGATTTGCACCAAAATGGTATCCGCAGCATCCTTTCATTTGAACAAAGTTTGGTCAATTGTCCCTCGTGTGAAACCATTATCAAGCAGATGCGTAGATAACGTCTCATACCACGCACGAGGTGCTTGATGAAGACCGTACAATGCCTTGTCAAGTTTGTAAACTCTGTCAGGATAGCTTGGATCAATGAAACACGGTAACTGCTTGACATAAACTTCCTCTTGAACTTTTCCATACAGAAATGCGCTTTTGACATCCATCTGATGAACTATGAAGTCCATATAGGCTGCGTAAGCGAGAAACATTCTGATGGCTTCCAAGTGAGCGACTGGTGCAAAGACATCCTCAAAATCAATTCCTTCTTCTTGATAAAACCCCTGAACCACCAAGCGGGCTTTATTTCGAATCACGATTCCACCTTCATCCTTTTTGTTACGAATTACCCAACGAGTGCCGATTGGGACTTTGTTCTTTGGAAGGTCCACCAGATTCCACACATGTAACTTGTTGAACTGTTGCAAATCTTCTTGCATAGCCTCCACCCAATTGTTCTCAAGTAATGCAGGTTTCATATTCTTAGGCTCGACTTGAGATATAAAGCAAGAGAAGAGACCGTCATTCATTGCTTCGGTGGCACTACGAGTTCGGACTCCCACATTGAGTGGACCAATGATGTTGTCTGTAGGATAATCCTTGTTAATTCTCAACAATGGAATCTCATCCTCTTCCAATTGTTCATCCAGATTGGTAATGGTATTGTCAGAAATGGCAACTTCATCATCAATTGGATCTTCAGCAGATGATTGTGGAGCAACATCCGCTATTGGAGGAGTTTCTTCCTCAACAGTTTCACTTGTTGCTACAGAGTCCGAAGAATCCGGAGTGGGTGATGAAGAGGAGCTTGAGGCAGAAGCAGAAGAGGTACCTAGGATATTCACAGACATAAGAGGATTAGCTGAGACAGATATGTTAGTGAAATCAGGAAGATTAAATGATTTAAACAAAGAATCGACGTCAAAAAGCCAATCAGAACCGTCCCCAGCGTCCGTATGATTGCTTTCATGCCAGTTAATGTCAATGGACTCCAACACAATTCTTCATCTCTTGTAGTAAACACGAAAATCTCTTTGGTTAGAGGAATAGCCCATGAAATAGCACTCATCCACTTTGGCTTCAAACTTGTTTAGCTGATCAGAAGTATTCAGCATTGTGCAAACACACCCAAATTTCCTGAAGAAATCAATAACAGGCTTGCGCTTGTACATAATTTCATAAGGAGTCTTGTTGCAGCTTTTGGTGATGAGAACACGATTCTGCACAAAACATGTTGTATTAACGGCCTCGGCCCAGAATGTGACGGGAATCTTTGAATCAATGATCATAGTTCTTCTATCAATGTACGATATATTCGTTCAGCTACACCGTTTTGTTGAGGAGTAAGAGGTGCACTGAATTGCTAAGATATACCCTTACTTTCACAGAAAGAATCTAGAGTGGCATTCTTGAACTCTTTGCCATGATCACTGCGAATAGTCTTCACACTTAGATTGAACAAGTTCTCGATTTGTAGTAGATGAATCTTCAGAATCTCTGGCGTCTCATCTTTCTTTGCCAGGAAGAATACCCAAGTAAACTGAGAGAAGTCATCGGTCACTACCAAACAGTAAGATTTCCTTCCATGACTCATGACACTTACAGGACCGAAAAGATCCATGTGAAGCAATTGAAGGGGAGTGTCAATGGAATTAGTGGTTTTGAGTTTATGAGTAGATTTGTGTTACTTGCCCTTGGAACAAGAGAGACAATGTTCCATGGGTGAGAAATATTTCAAAGGCAAACCGGTGACAAGGTTTCCTCGAACAAGGCGGTTCATTGTCTTGAAAATCACATGTCCTAATCTCTTGTGCCAAAGAAAGGACTCATCTTCTGAAGCTTTTGAAAGGAAGCAGGATTCGATTCCTGATGGATTATTCATATCCAGACTGTAAGTATTAAATCTTCGAGGAGCACGCATGACGATTAGATCTTCAGGAATAACCACCCCAGGCTTTAAAATCAAACATTCACTAGAGATAAAGAGGGCAGAAAAGTCTTTATCACAAATTTGGGATACACTCATCAGATTGTACTTCAGCTATGGGACGAAATTGACGTTCTCCAAGCTATTTACACCGTTAGACACAGTTCCTTGAGCTTCAATCTTTCCACCTCTTGGATTGCCTGCAAAGGAGATAAAATCTCCTTCCATTGGATGATAATCTTGCAATAAAGAAAAATGACCAGTCATATGTCTTGAGCAACCACTGTCGACATGCTAGATATTGTCTCCAGTCCTCCTCAATTTCCCCTACATAAAATGAATCTTTTTAGACATTTGTACCCAACCAATTGCTAACTTGGAACTTCTTAATTTTACAAGTTGCATCTCGGAAGTCATAGTTAGAATCCTCCTTTAATGTGTTCTCAAAAAGATCGTTATTCTTAATTTTCCAAATCCTTTTCGACCAATTTTTAGCATTTTTAATCCTTTTATGTCGCAAAGTTTGATTATGTTGTGATTTAGAGAAAACATTTGAGACACAATCAACTGAATTTTGAATAACAGTTGGTACGTTTTCTTCTTTGAAATGATATGTAGACAATTTACATGTCTTGAAAACATGATTGGATTCCCCACAACTAAAACAAACTTTATCACATGTTAGCTTAGCCTGATAATTGTCATCACATGATGATGAAGATGATTGTGATGTTGAGACATCAGAACTAGAGGCAACTTTTTCTTCATAATTTCTTTCTTGTAGACTTTGATCTTCCTTTAATCTGAAAAATTCCAGATTGCTCAATGTTTCTTGTGGAATGTCAGTCACAACAACTCCTGCACTTTTAAAAATTGCAATACAACTCATAGCATTTACAGATTTTGGAACAAAAGGCAAAGCATTCTTAAACATAGAAATGGCATTTCTCAAACTGTCATGCTCAGAAGGCACAGAACCAAAATACAAATTTTCAATGTGTTCACAAATATCTGGTTTTGACACGGTCATATTATTATATTCATCCGACTCAAGTTCATTTAAAACATTTCCCTTACTAGAACTCTCATCACAATCATCTTCAGAACTGTAGAAATAAAGACTGATGGCTACAAAACTTTCTAAGTACAAATGTTGCTTACCTCAGAGTTTGCTGCTGACCAACAAACTACTGCGGATAAGCTTATCTGCAGCGGATACTTGTTCTTCTGCTGAAAAACAAATCTGTTGCGGATAGCCTTATCTGCTGAAGACCAGAGTTGTTGCGGATAGGCTTCTCAGCAGCATCAACATTTGATGCTGCTGATAGGCAAATCATCAGCAGCTTTGGATGGTTGCATCTTGCTGCTGATCTCCAACTTTGCAGCTGATAGCCATTTCCACTGAAGATCAAACGTTGCAGCTGACTGGCTTCGATAAAGCAACCATTACCACTGACAACTTTCTGCTGCACCACTGACACACTTCACGCAGAAAGAATGTCACTAGTGCAGACAATAAAGAAATACAACGCTCTTTTCCAAGCATGCAAACAATGATGCCTAAGAAGACGTTTGAGTAAAGTTAACTTTTATAGTGTTTATTGTCATTATGTGTAGAATACCTTCAATACAAGATCAACGGTTTATGTTAGATCTGATCCTTAGAATCAAGGGTCTATCTTGATTCTAAGTTACTATATAAGTAGTAGTTAGAGTCATTCTATCTTAGTGCTCTTCTTAGAATTTTCTCTGTAATCTTGTAACCATTGAAGCTTAATACAAATTGCATTTATCAGTACTTCTTGTGTTTACGTGTTTACATTGATTAGTTGTGAATGTTTCCGCCAATCTATGATATGTGGAAGAACATAATGGAAAGCTTCTTCTGCTATCAAGAATATGGGATGTGGAAATCCATTAAAAATGGACCATACATACCCATGGTGGCCTCAGCTGATTCCGAAGGTACACTGGTTCCCAAAGAATCCTCCAAGTACTCTGATGAAGACATCAAGAAAATGGAGGTAGATTTCAAAGCCTTAGGAGCCATCCAGATGTGCTTACCAAATGAAGTTTTTCATAACTTCTGAGGTTATAAAACTACAAAGGAGCTATGGGAGGCTCTTGAGAAGATGTTTGATGGTTCAGAAGAAGTCAAAGAAAACAGAAGAGTCATCCTGAAGCAGCAATATGAAAACTTCGTCTGGAAGGAATTTGAGTCTCTAACTGTTTTATATAACAGATATACCTATCTTGTAGGTGAGCTGCAGTGCTCAAAGGTGAAACTTGAGAATGAAGATATTCTCAAGAAGTTCATCAGGTCTCTACCGAGTTGCTGGACACTCTACACTGTGTCCATCAGAAGAACTGAGAATCTCTAGAATCTCCAGATGACTGAGCTCTTCGGAATGCTAAAAACCTATGAGCTAGAGATGATTCGGGCAAAAGAAAGAAGCTCAAGCTACCAAACAGCCTCAACATCCACCACCACCTCTTCTGCCCTCCACTCTAACCACTCAGGTCCTAGTTCAAGCAAATATTATCCTCCCATCGTCACTCATCCCCAAACTCCAACCTCTCAAGCAAACACATCACCATTTCTCATAGAAGCTCCTCCTCAAACCTCAACCTCTGTTGCTTTTGTTTCTGAAAACTCAAGCAACATGTCCTTTATCAAGGAGGATCTGGAATGCTTCCATCCAGATGACTTAGAAGAAATGGACATACAGCACTCATATGCCATGCTCTCCATAAGAGCAAAAAGGTTCTACTCTAGGACCGGAAGACCCATTCCAAGTAACAAATCCAACACCAGAGTCGGCTTGGATAAAAGCAAATTAAGATGTTACAACTGTAACCAACTGGGTCATTTTGCTAGAGAATGCAAGGCACCTAGGGCAAACCCAACAGCTCCTCAATCAAGACAAGCTCACCAAGCTCAACCAAGATAACAACAGCAACAAGCTACTCCTCCAGCTCAAACTGCAGCTTGTGCAGCTGTTGGAACTTCTGACTTTGACTGGAGCTTCCAGTATGAAGATCTGCCTACTAACATCCAAGCTCTTATGGCAGACACAACTGAGATACCGCCTCAGGTATATGAACATCTCTGTTCCCAAGCTTGTATTGATAAGGTGTTAGGCTACAAAAAGCATAATCAAAACCTTATAGATCAAAATGAAGAGTTTCATCAAATGAAATCTGAATTCATAAAATTCGAAAACAGTTATAAAGAAAAAATTAACTGCCTAAAGAAAGAGATTTCATTACTAAAACATGAACAAACCAATCTTGAAACTCATATTGATGATCTACTAGCTAGGTTAAAAGCTACCAGAGCAGAATTGGCAGAACAAAAAGTTCATGTTGACAAATATGAATTTGCATCTAAAAAGCTGCAAAGACTTTTGGATGCTCAAATTCATGACAAGGTAAAAACTGGTCTAGGGTGTCATGCTGAAAAATACCAAGTCGTTGCACCTCCTGCTGACTACGTTGCTATCCATGAACCAAGCTTCAATCTCTCAAATCATGAAAAGGCCAACCAAGATCTTGATCCTTCAAGGCTTGAACCATTGGTGCAAGAATGCACTACCTCGTCAGAGTCTGAGTCAACTTGCTCAGAGTACACTAAAACTGAGGAGGCCTCATCACCAGTACAAGTACCAGCACCGCCTGTTCTTGAAGTCATTCAAACAAGTGCTCCTGTTCCTTTACCAACTGTTTCGGTTCCTATGCCTTTCAACCAAATCAAAATCAGCTATCCTCCAGAAGGAAGAAAGCTAACTATTGAAAAGGGACAATCTTCAACCTCCAACAACTCAAAGCCTCAAAGAAAGGTGTTTGACATATGTCATGAGCCTGGAGAAAGAGTTTCATATGTTCAAAAGACATTGGAAGAAGCCACCTTTGATTACAACAAAGCTCACCCCTGGAACTTTAAAGACCTGTTCAAAAGAAAGGACTATGTTTATCTTTCAAGGGACAAACTGGCTAAATCATGCTTTGTCTGTGGCAAATACAACCACACTGTCAGCACCTGCTTCTACTACCTTCAGCAGCAAAGAAACCTCAAACAACTTGCTTTTGAGAAGATAAACAAGAACATAAAGGTAAGGAGTTCTGAAGCCAAGGCAACTCATTTCAGAAACTCTCTTTCCCCACCAAGGAAGCAGCTGCCAAAGCCTCAACAATATTGCATCATATGTGGTGAATCAGACCACTTTGCTGCAAATTGTGATTTTAATTCCTTCAACCAGATCCTTCATAAAGCCCCTCCTAAAAAGCCCATCAGCATGAGAACTTCTACAGAGAAGCCCTCTATCAACAAGGTAAAGAAGGATAAGCATACATTGGTTGTTGAACTATTAACAGCCAGCAAAAATGTTGGTAATCAAGCCAAGCCCAAGAAACCAAAGGACAAGCCTTCAGCAACAACCAAGTCTGCTGCTGCTCAAGCAAAACCATCAGCAGCAACAAAATCTACTGCTGATAAGCCGAAGTCCTCAGCAGCAACAAAATCGGCTGCTGATAAGCTAAAGTCATCAGCAGCAAAATCTGTTGCTGATAAAGCAAATCCATCAGCAGCCAAAGCAACATCAGCTGCTGACAGAGTAAAGAGAACTGGAAAACCATCTCCTCAGCAATGGAAAGCCAAGATCCCAGCTTCTATCCCTCCAAGAATCATCATTGCCTCTGTTGATTGCACACATGCTGAATCTGATATTCCGAGAACCCTTATCTTCAAGGATGCAAGCTCTTGGATTCCTCCCACTAACTAGATCTCTCTCATGTGTAGGGGCAGTCAGGTCACAAGAATAATACCTGGGTGGTAGACAGTGGTTGTTCCAGGCACATGACAGGCAACAGATCCATCCTTTCCAACTTCAGTCACTTCAATGGAGGATATGTTGCCTTTGGGAGTGACTCAAAAGGAGGATCTATTACTAGACAAGGGACTGTGTCAAATGAAAGAATGAGTATTGATAAGGTAAATTATGTCAAAGAATTGGACTTCAATCTCATGAGTGTTTCCCAAGTCTGTGATCAAAAGCATCGGATGCTCTTCACAGACAAAGAATGCTTTGTACTATCTCCTGGCTTATCCAAACCTCCTCCACAAAAGATTTTATTAACTGCTCTGACAAAAGAAAATCTTTATGTGCTTGACATGAATGAGGTCACTCCATTTGGCAGTGTATCCTGTTTTCTGTCAAAAGCCTCAGTTTATGAATCAACTCTCTGGCACAAGAGATTAAGCCACGTTAACATCAAAACTATCAACAAATTGGTGAAGGATAATCTTGTCAGAGGGCTTCCTGACAAAGAATTCCAGCTAGAAGATCACTGCATTGCTTGTTTGAAGGGGAAGCAACACAAGAGTTCTCACAAGCCCAAGACATTGAATACAAATGACACTCCACTACAGCTGTTGCATATGGATCTCTTTGGGCCTACAAATATTATGTCAATGGGTAAGAAGTCATACTGTCTGGTGATAACTGATGACTACACCAGATTCTCATGGGTATACTTCTTGAGAACAAAAGATGAAACTGCTGAAATTCTTAAATCCTACATCCTTAGGGTAGAGAATCAAAGCAATCAGAAGGTAAAGATAATAAGGTGTGATCAGGGCACAGAGTTCAAGAACCACACTTTGAACTATTTCTGTGAGAGCAAGGGAATCGAAAGGCAATACAGTGCTCTAAGAACTCCTCAACAAAATGGAGTTGCTGAAAGAAGAAACAGAACTCTAATTGAGTCAGCAAGATCTATGTTGGCTGACTCAAAAATGCCTCTCACATTTTGGGCAGAAGTAGTAAGCACAACCTGCTATGTGCAAAATAGAGTTCTCATAGTCAAGCCTCTCAACAAGACACCTTATGAACTATGGTTTCAAAGAGTTCCATACATTGGATTTCTAAAACCTTTTGGATGTCCATGCACAATTCTGATCACCCATGGGGTTCTTCCTAAGTTTGGTGCCAAATCTGATGAAGGATATTTTGTGAGCTATTCCTCTCAATCCAAGGCCTACAGAGTATTCAACTCAAGAACAAGAATTGTGGAAGAATCAGCCAATGTGGAATGCAGCGAACACATTGTCTGTGAACAGGGAAAAGGCCCAAACTGGTTTTTTGACATATACTCCTTCACCCAAATATTTGAGCCTCTCATCTTCTCAAATATGGAGTCTTCCTCTTCTCAAGCACCTGTTTCCACTTTCTCCTCTAACTACAGACTGGATTTTCCAAAATCTTCTATCAGTCTGAGAAGACCATCCATTGATCCTCCATCTTGAGCAAGGGATACAGCTGGAGGTGGTACTAGCACAGAGGATCAATAAGGAAAATCCTCTGAAAAATATTATTGGCCAAGGAGTTCTAAAAAGAAGCAAATCTCATGAGGCCAATATATGTTTGTTTTCATGTTTTCTATCTCAGGTGGAACCCAAGAAGATAGATGAAGCTCTGCAACACAGCTGTTGGATTGAGGCAATGCAGGAAGAGTTGCTGCAATTCAAGAGACAGGATGTCTGGAAGCTTGTTGATCTTCCACCTGGTCAATCTGCCATTGGCACAAGATGGGTATTCAGGAACAAGCAAGATGAGAGAGGTATTGTAGTCAAAAATAAAGCCAGACTTGTAGCTCAACGCTACACTCAGGAAGAGGGAATTGACTATGATGAATTCTTTGCTCCTGTTGCCATACTAGAGGCCATAAGAATCTTCCTGCATTTGCTGCATCCAAGAATTTCATGGTCTATCAAATGGATGTCAAGAGTGCCTTTTTGTATGGGAAGATTGGTGAAGAAGTATATGTCAAACAGCCTCCAAGCTTTGTAGATCCTACACATCCTAACCAAGTTTTCAAACTAGACAAAGCTCTGTATGGCCTACATCAAGCCCCAAGAGACTGGTATGAAACTTTGTATGGATATCTACTAAGCAACAACTTCAGAAGAGGTGCCATTGACCAGACCTTGTTCATCAAAGATGAAGGGGGAGAAATCTTACTTGTACAACTCTATGTAGATGATATCATCTTTGGATCAACAAGGAAGAAGTTGTGTAAAGACTTTGAGATACTGATGCACTCAAAGTTTGAAATGAGTTCAATGGGTGAACTAAATTTCTTTCTAGGTCTTCAAGTCAAACAAGTTCCAAATGGAATCTTCATCAGCCAATCCAAATATGTCAAGAGCATTCTGGAAAGATTCAAGATGGCTGACTGCTCTGCTGCAAGAACCCCTATGCAAGTGCATCATCAGCTGACTCCAGACAAAGATGGTCAAGACACTGATCAACATTAGTACCGTGCAATGATAGGGTCTCTCATGTATCTCACTGCCTCAAGGCCAGATATCATGTTTGCGGTATGTCTCTGTGCAAGATTCCAAGCAGCTCCAAAAATTTCACATCTTCAAGCTGTCAAGAGAATTTTTAGATACCTAAAGGGAGCCCCAAGACTTAGGATATGGTACTCTAAAAATGATAAGTTCAATCTGTATGCATACACTGACAGTGATTATGGGGATGCAACTTGGACAAAAAGTCCACTTCAGGGGGATGTCAGTTTCTGGGAGGGAGACGGATTTCATGGTAGTGCAAGAAGCAAACATGTGTTTCAACTTCTACAGCAGAAGCAGAATACATTGCAGCTTCAATTTGCTGTGCACAAATCATCTTGATACAAAATCAAATGCTGGATTATGGGATGACTTTCATGGCAACTCCCATTCACGTTGACAACATGAGTGCTATATCAATCACAAACAATCCGGTACAGCACTCCAAGACAAAGCACATTGACATCAGGTATCACTTCATAAGAGATCAAGCTGAGAAAAAGAGAATTATTTTAACCAAAGTTCATACCAATGAGCAATATGCTGATTTATTTACAAAACCGTTTGATGAAGCTAGATTTAGATATTTAGTTGAATCTATTGGTATGATGAACTTTGATTAAAATATGTCTCTAAAATTTGTTTTTGTAAATATGTTTTTCTTTTGTTATAAATAACAGTTACAAGTCAGCAGCATCCATTTTTGCTGCTGACAGGTTTAATAATCAGCAGCAAAGATTTTGCCACTGACTGCTTTAAGTTATCAGCAGGAACAAGTTTCCTGCGGATAGCTTTAAGGCAGTCAGCAGCAACACCCTTGCTGCAGATTAATGCATCCATCAGCAGCAATAGAGTTCATTGCTGACAGACTTAACTATCCGCCGCAACCAAGCTTGCTGCGGATAGGCTTAACCATCCGTAGTAACCAAGTTTGCTGCTGAAGGGTACAAATAAGTCTAAATTAACTTTTACCCGCTGTAAAAATTCCTTTCAGTCTTTACCATGACTGCTATAGTGCATTACAGCTGTAACAGTAAAAAGTGAATGAGGTTGTACTGTACATTCCCTCCTCTGCCTTTATAAGAACAAATCAAATTTCCTCACCACCCCTTCACATTCAATTTCGCCCTAACTCCCGTCACTTTCTCTCAAGCCCCCACAACATTCAAAGCCTTCCATTCCTAACCACCCTTCAAAACCTTCCTCTTTCCCTCCAAACCAAACAATGGCAGAGGTAGACATAAACCATCCAGATGATAAGTTTTCCCCATACCACAATCTCACAGCATACTTAATAAAAGGGAAGAAGTCCGACGGGTTTGATGACATGATCGACTTTCTATGTCGATCAAAAATATACCATGCACTCACTGTCAAACCACCCATTTACATTCCTCACATGGAGGATTTTTGGAAATCTGCCATCTACTCTACCGAACAGGGGATACCCCAAATTAAAGCCAAGGTAGATGGCAAGGACATCACCATCTCTGAAGCCACTCTCCGCAAACACCTCAACCTTCAAGACGAGGGGGTCGCCATTTCGTACTCAAAAGAAGTCTACATGAGGACCTTTGTATCCATAGGGTACACTGGAAATCAGAATGAGTACACAATAGAGAAGGCACTGATGGCACCCCCATGGAAGTATCTATGCCCCACTCTTCTACAATGCATATCTCAGAAGAGAAGTGGATGGCATCAAGTAACCTCTACAGTTGCCTCTGCTGTTCACGGTATGGTTATTGGCTAAGGATTCAACTTTGCACATCTCATCTTTGAAAGTTTGAGATACAACCTTCAAGAGGGTGCAAAGCAGCAATTTTTCATGTACCCAAGATTCTTGAAGGAGGTGTTTAACAATAAAATAAAAGAACTTTCAAAACCTGTAAAAATCTATCTTATGCTGGGTCATAAAAGCAACATTTTTCAAAGCATGAGAACTGTTTCCAAAAAGTTCTCAGGGGTCAATGTTCCATTGTTATCTACAATGATGAACATACAAAGTACCCAGGCTGACATTTCAACAATCCCAGCTGATACTGATCCCACACCCTCCACTTCAAATCCTAAACAACAAACTGCTTCCATTGCTCGAACCCATGTACATACTACTAAGAATGCACAGGCACAGAAATTACTTACATCTGTTTTTGATGTTATCGTTCAACTGGAACAAAGGGCCCCAGTTGCAACAACATACACTAGAAAAGGGAGCAAGAAGACTCCTTCTCTTCTTGTCTCAAAGGCCCAATCCCAACCTCAAAGCCCTCATTCAGAATCCCAACATTCTGATGAGAATATCAAAAGGGATAGCCAAAACATTAGAGAGACCTCCTTGGAAGTTTCTCTATTAGGATCAGGATCACATCCCGGATCCATAGAACAACCTGCTGAGCCATACCTTTATTTCACTTCTCTGAACTTAAGCGCAGAGGCTTCTTGTCAAGATGATATACCTTCTCCAACAACCACTATCTCGAAGGTATTGATTGACTTGGCTGCTAGTGCACCTAACCCAAGTTCATCACCCAAGAAGGTTCACTCTGGTGGTACTGATAGAGTGAATGTGGAAAGGGCTGTCACTACTCCTGGTACATCAACTGCCAAGGAGGACAGTGACAACATAACTAAGACCCTAACCATGGCAACTCACAGTGAGGATGTTTCCTTTGAAACACTCTTCACTGAGAGGAATCCCAGGTGCCAAGAAAACCAAGGTGATGGGGATGCAGAGGCTAGGCCTAAGGCCCCATCTAGCTCCAAGGATTCCACAACTGTGGATGAGGAACTCAAATAGATGCAGCCTTTTACACTGATGCAACCAAAAAGGGGGAGATAGTTGCAGTAGAAGATGATGCTGACAGCCTAGAAGAATGGATACAAAAGCAGGCCACATTTCAAAGTTCATTATTCAAGCCTACCTTTGTTCAAGTTCATGACTTGCCAGTCTCAGTAGATGAAGAGGAAGAAATCACTGAGGACTAGAAGTTGGTTGTCAGAGCTGTTGATGAGGTGTTAAAGGATGAAAGTCAAAATTAAGACACAGCTCCATTAGTCAGCATAGTTCCTAAAGCAGCAACAATAATAAATCAACCACTGCCCTCCAATTCACACTGTCTGCAAATAAGCTAGAATTTGACTCCATACTAGCTTGGGGGTATGAAGGTTCAACTAAGAGATTCTGGATTAGGAAAGAGTTCAGCAGAGTAGAAGAGCTGAACTGGAATGCACTAAATCCACTCCAAGTGCTTGAACTGTACCAATCCAACTGCATCAACACCTTTACAGATCTCTCAGTAGAACTTGCAATCAGCAGGTTCCAAGACCTAATGGAGGAAAATTTGCCCTGGTTTGAAACACTATTAGAAGAAGCAAACAGTGTGGCCTATCCTAAAGATAGTGCAGAATCTTCAACAGCAGCAAAACAAAGACTGACTCCTAGAAGACATGACTTAATCAAGAGCAGCACTTTAACAGAAGAAGAAGTTGTCTGCTGGAGAAGATCTCTGTACAACAAAGTGGTCAGAGATGTGGAAGTGCTAGGATGGTCGAGCACTGGGTCTTCTGACTTCACATTCTTCCTAAGTAATGGATCATCACTCTCAATCAACATCAATGAGATCCTACTCTTAATTTCAGACTTCCTGCACAAGGTCACATCTGCAACGTTAATTCCTTAGAGAGTCGAGCAATGATAAAAACCATCAAAGCTCAGCTTGAAAAGGAAGGTCTACTTGCAATGGATGCCTCTGACTCTGACTCATACCTATCCTTCCTTTCCTTACCTACAGTCAGACTGAACACAGAAGAAGAATCCAAAAGAAGAGAAGAGGAAAAGGTGAAGGAAGGGTGGAAAGAAGTAACAGGTCTTGAATGGGAAGAAGATGAAGAAAGTGTCCTTCCCTTGTCCATTCCCCAAAATGCCAATAAAGCTAAAGCTGAGATCCTAACAGCATCTCTTACATCTGTTGTTGAGGTCAATGAAGCTGAAGCAGAGGCATCCAGCAAAGATAAGGGGAAGGGACTCATGACAAAAGAAGATGAAGAAAGGATAGTAAAGGAAAAGAAGGAAAAGGAGGAAAGAAGAAGAGAAGAAGAGGAGATGGCTGAATTACGAAAAGCTCAAGACAGAAAAACAGCCATTCTCCTCAGAGAACAAGAGATCCAGCTGTATGCTAAGCAGCTGGATGATCTGAAAGTCAAGATTCTTGCAGCTTTCCAAATACAAGAAGATGAATCTCTACCTCTCTGGCTGCAGGAACAACTAAATAAAGAAGAAGAAGAAAGAGAGCAGAAAAGAAAAGAAGAGGCTAAGTTTAGAATTACTGACTCTAAACTAGCCAAAGAGATGAGAGAGGATTGGATAGAAGCTCTTGTTTCTCAAGGTGAGGATGCAGACTACCTTGAGAAGTTATCTAATAAAGAAATCTACAGAGCCTTCATGGGTCAGCAAGGCCTATTGGAAAATAAGAAAAGGGCTGAAGAAGAAGAAGAAAAAGCCAAACAGAAATCCAAGAAGACCATTGCCTTCAAAAAAATATCCCATGAAGAAAGGAAGGTCATGATTGACTTCCTAAAGGCTAGAGGAGAAAGTGGAAAAAGGCCGGGTCCCATGAGTTTCATGAACCTGCAAGCCCTTTACTTTAAAGTCAAAAAGGAAGAGGAAGAAAGACTGGGGAAGAAAGGCTCAAAGAAGAGGGTCATCAATCAAGAAGAAGAAAGGAAACCAAAGAAACCCAAGCCTTCTCCCTCATCCACCACTTCCTCTATCCAACAACCTTGCACTCTCCATCCTAGACCTCCCTCCTCTCCGCACACAAAGTCCAAATCCTCCCACCCAGCTCCTACTCATCAACAACCTCCCAAGAAGAAAAGCAAACCTACTACCAAACCAGAAGACTTAAGAGAAATTGTCAACTGGTTCTACAACACTCAAGATCCACGGTTTGAAGTCTTCAGGGGAATAACAGAAGAAAGAAGATCAATCTATAGAACTGTTGATGAGGTATTGCAGCTTCCAGATTCTGATCTAAGAAGAATGATGGAGCTGGGTGAAGCTAATGAGCATGAGAATGAAGGTGGGAGACATCTGTTGCTGGTGATCAAACATCACTTCAACCGCAGCAAAGATGAAATTATTGATGCCAAACCTCTCCAATCCCACTCTCCATTCATCAGTTGGTCCTATAATGCTGAAAAGGATGAGTTCACATTGACAGATTTTAAAGGACAGAAGATGAGGTGTTCAAGCAAGGCTATCTTCAAAATGGCAAGCAATGACATCAAGACTCTATCTGAGCTTCCTCTTAACAATCCCAGCAAGGACCAGAGATGATATGAGGTTGCAAGAATAGTCAGCAACATGGAAAATCTTCAGCAGCAAAAGAAGTAATAGAGTTTTGGTAGCATCAGTCCAGGGGGAGTTTGTAGAAATAAAGACTGATGGCTACAAAACTTTCTAAGTACAAATCCTGCTTACCTCAGAGTTTGCTGCTGACCAACAAACTGCTGCGGATAGCATTATTTGCTGAAGACCAGAGTTGCTGCGGATAGGCTTCTCAGCAGCATCAACACTTGATTCTGCTTATAGGTAAATCATCAGCAGCTTTAGATGGTTGCATCTTGTTGCTGATCTCAAACTTTGCAGCTGATAGCCATTTCCACTGAAGATCAAACGTTGCAGCTGACTGGCTTCGATAAAGCAACCATTACCACTGACAACATTCTGCTGCACCACTGACACACTCCACGCAGAAAGAATGTCACTGGTGCAGACAATAAAGAACTACAACGCTCTTCTCCAAGCATGCAAGCAATGATGCCTAAGAAGACGTTTGAGTAAAGTTAACTTTTATAGTGTTTATTGTCATTATATGTAGAATAGCTTCAATACAAGATCAATGGTTTGTGTTAGATATGATCCTTAGAATCAAGGGTCTATCTTGATTCTAAGTTACTATATAAGTAGTACTTAGAGTCAATGTATCTTAGTGCTTTTCTTAGAATTTTCTCTGTAATCTTGTAACCATTGAAGCTTAATACAAATTGCATTTATCAGTACTTCTTGTGTTTACTTGTTTACATTGATTAGTTGTGATTGTTTCCGCCAATCTCAACTAGAATAGAACCATCTTGTATTTACCGATCCTACAAGAACCTACACAATCTGACTCTGCACAGGAAGTAAAACTGTCAGAATTTGAAGTTTGGATATAATTATCAGCAGATAAATTGCAAACAAAAGGTGTGGGAACATGAGCAGCTGGCATATCAGCAAATCTTCCAGACTTGGAACATGGAGGTGGGTGAGAGTTACACCCGATGCCTTCTGTGACCTTTTTATGAATTTGGTTGTCAATAATTCCAAAAAGAATTTTCTGATCCATACCCATGTGTTCAACCTGAAAATTTGCTTTTTCAGCCTTTTGAAGTCTTTCAGTTAGAATTTGTTTATTATTTTTTTGTGTAGTAAGTTGTACAATCAAATATCGGTTTTCTCCAGAAATAGCACGAATTTTCTTTAAGTAAAGTTTCTCATTTTTAGCCACAGAATCATACATCACCTTTATATGATCTCGTTCATCGACCAAAGCCTGATTGATGAATCTATATTTCTGAATCTCATTTAAATAGGATTTAGCACTGCAAAGTCTAGACATTACCTCAGCTGGTACGCCGGTGAGATCCTTAGTTGGTTCAATCATGACACATTTCTCCTTTTCTTCAATGTCTGCCGTCAGTGCCTTGTCAACTGCTTCCCCTTCTTGATCTCCCCAATGATAGTGTCCATCAGCTTGACCGACCAGAGCTATTGAGCTAGAAGTTGTAGTGGATTGAGAGATGACAGCTTGCATTCCAGATGAATTCTTCTTCTCATGCTGCTTCTTTGATGATGGCTCCTTGCAGTTTCTTGCAAAATGACCCAGCTGGTCACAGTTGTAGCATCTCACCTTCTTGATGTCAAACCCTAGAGTCTTTCCTTACTTGAATCTATCCATCCCAGTCCTCTTGATGAATCTTTTGGCTCTCAGAGTCAGCATAGCCATACACCAATCAATATCCATCATTTCCAAATCATCCGGGTTGATCTGCTCCAAGTCATCAGGTTGAAAGCTGACAGGTGTTAAGTTTCCAGAAATTAGGGCATCATAACAAGACATGAAAGCAGTCATGATTGGCAGATACTTATCGGGAATCATAGTGGTTGGCTTCTGAGAGTTGGATGAAGGAATAGACTGAACTCCATAAATCGAAGGTAGGACATCAGTTTGAAAATAAGCCATTGTGGTTTTGTTTGATGAAGTGGAGGAACTTTGACCTGCAATAAGAGCTGTGTTTCCAGACTGATTAGTTGGAGTGACTGCACCCTTCTTTATCTCCAACTCATAAGACTCCAGAATGCGGAAAAGTTCTTGCTGTGATAGGTCGCTTAGCTTTTCAGTTTTCTTGTTCATAATCCGGTACATATTCCATTCCTCGGGCAGTGAATCAAGCAGCTTCTTGTTTAACTCAACAGTGGGATACTCAGTTCACAAAACTTTCAACTTAGAGACAATGCTTGAGAAACGGTTGATCAATTCAGACATGGGTTCACCAGGGACACTACTAAACATTTCATATTGCTTCTTAATTAAATCCCTCTTGCTTTCTCTTAGCTCAGCACTTCCCTCATACCTTATACATAAAGCAACCCAAAGATCTTTGGAAGTGGTATACTCAGCAAATATGTTAAACACATCCATAGGAAGAGCCATAGCAATAGATCCATAAGCCTTGTTATCTCTGGCAATTCAGGCAATATCCTTATCATCATATTCAGAGACAAGATTGGGACGTTGAACATCTGCAGTGGTAGTAACTGGCTTGTGTGGACCATCAGTGATTGACTGCAAAAGAGTGTGGTCATGGAATTGAAAGAAAGTCTTCATTTTCTTGGTCCAATCATCAAAGTCTTTAGTGGACACCAAGACAGGTGGTTTGTTTCCTCCAGCGTATTCATTGTTGCTTGAAGATGCCATAACTCAGAGAAGTTAAAAGAACAAACCGTAGCTAGTTTCGGGTGAATCAGGGATGATCGAAACAATTAGTTTCGATAGAGAAAAGGCTGATCGAAACTACTAGTTTCGACAGAACAAGGCTTGCCCGAAACTTCTAGTTTTGATTGAAGTAACAAAAACCAGAAACAACAAGTTTCGTTGAAGAAGACTTGGCAGAAAATCCAGCAAACTCAAAAAAAATTACAAGTTTCGATTGAAACTAGTTTCGATATTCCAGTAGTTTCAGGTGAACAATCTGCAAAGATTAGTTTTGATATAACAGGACAAAAAGCTAGTTTCGATGATACCTTCTCCAGACAACAGTACAGACAAGAAGTTTCGATGACCAACTAAAAGCAGAAATTGTCTCCTAGTAGTTTCGATACCTCCTTCTTCAAGCTTCAGCGGACTCCATTGATGAAAAGCTTCAATAATCAATAACGAAGAAACAACAATCCAATCCATCAAAAAGCTTCCAAATAATCTTCTGAACACAAATCCATCTTCAGATCCGATAAACTCGAAGAAATAATCCCAAAAATGATGAAACAATGCTTTCAAAACTCTGATGCAGAAAAACTTCAAAAGTAGCCGAAAAACACCTAAAATCGATCGAAATAACCTGAATATACTCAGAAATCAAGAGCATAAAGCTCTGAGACCAATTGTAGGTCCATATTTCAATCAAAAATACTCAACAGATCGATTACACACACACACATGCGGAATCTGTGTGTATGGTGGTGAAACAGAGGGTAGAAACAGAATTGGTGAAGATAACAGCTAACCACACACAGAATCAACACAAAAAGGATGTGAAAAAGTAAGAACAAAGCATTAAACAAATGCAAATTGTATTGATTCTTCAAGAACAGTGAAAGACAGAATTCAGGGTTACAGCCGCTACTCACACCCTAGAAATTCTCAAACTAGGCTATTTATAGTAAGTTGACAGGCATCGAAACTATGATTACCGAAACTACTAGTTTCGGTGAAGCATTTACAAGTGTGAAAAGCCTGTCGAAACTATAATATCAATCGAAACTACTAGTTTCGATTGAACAAAACTCAATCAAAACTAGATAGTTTCGATGGCCCAGACTTAAACTAATAAAAGCAGTAAATTACATTAAAATGAAATTACAAGAAAATAAACTAACTAAACAATGTTCAAAAGAAATACATTGATGACAACGGCTTATACAAAAAATAAGACTCTACACCTGCCAATGATGTATCCACTTCGGGTTCTTCAGGATCTGTTGCAACAAGTGAAACTGTTGAGGATAATCCTTCTCCAATTGTGGATGTTACTCCAAAATCCTCTGCCGCGGATCCTAATGTTGAAGCAACTAATATTCCTGACAACAACACACTAATTTGGAAGACAATCTTGAAGAGGATGTAATTCCACAGTTACGGGTTCACAAGGATCATCCCACCGAAAACATCATTGGTCCTCTCAATGTGGGAGTCTGAACTCGAAGTGCCACAAAAGGAATGAATGACGGTCTCTTCACCTGTTTCATTTCTCAAGTTGAACCTAAGAATATCAAAGCTGCATTGCTTGAGAACAGTTGGGTGGAAACAATGCAAGAAGAGTTACAGCAATTTACCAAGTTACAAGTGTGGAATCTATTGGACCTCCCAAAGAACAAAGTCCCAATCGGCACTCGTTGGGTTTTCCGTATCAAGAAGGACGAAGGTGGAATCCTGGTTCGCAATATAAGCCCGCTTGGTTGTTCAGGGGTTTTATCTAGAGGAACTTGGAAGCCATCAGAATGTTTCTCGCCTACTCAGCCTACATGGACTTCATTGTCTATAAAATGGATGTTAAGAGGGAATTCTTGTATGGCAAAGTTCAAGAAGAAGTTTATGTCAAGCAGCCACCGGGTTTCATTGATCCAACCTATCTATACCGTGTCTACAAACTGGACAAGGCATTGTACGGTCTTCATCAAGCACCTCGTGCATGGTATGAAACCTTATCTAAGCATCTGCTTGATAATGGTTTTACACAAGGAGCCATTGACCAAACTCTGTTTAAACGAAAGGATGGTGTGGATACCATTTTGGTGCAAATCTATGTCGATGATATCATTTTCGGATCCACTAATCAGAGGTTGTGCAAAGAGTTTGAGGAAGTGTTGCGTTCTAAGTTCAAGATGAGCAATATAGGGGAAATGAAGTTCTTTCTTGATTGCATGTTGATCAGTCGGAGTCAGGAATTCTTATTCACCAAAAGAAATATGTCAAAGAAATTCTGACCAAGTTCAAAATGGCTGAATCTCATCGACTCCCGTGGAAATTCGACATTCTCTGTCTCGTGATTTGGATGGTGAAAGCGTTGATCAGCACCTCTATCGCTTCATGATAGGATCTCTCATGTATTTCACTGCCAGCAGACCAGACATCATGTTTGCAGTGTGCTTATGTGCATGCTTTCAGGCTAATCCTAACCTCTCTCATTTAATTGTTGTCAAACGTATTTTAAGATATTTGAAGTACAAGACAAAACTTGGGCTTTGGTATCCTAAAAATAACCTATTTGATCTTGTGGCTTACTCAGATTCAGACTATGGGGGATTCAAATTAGACCGCAAGTCCACTTCTGGGGCTTATTAATTTCTTGGCAATCGTCATGTGTCATGGCAATGTAAAAAACAGACCACCGTTTCTCAATCCACAGCCGAAGCTGAATAAATTGTTGCAACCCTTTGTTGTTCCCAAGTCCGTTGGATACACCATCAGATGCTATATTATGGCATCACTTTTCATGAAACCCCCATTCTCTGTGACAACACCACAGTTCCTCACACCACCAAAAATCTAGTCCAGCACTCCAAAACCAAACACGTCGAGATCAAACACCATTTCATCTGTGACTGTGTTGAGAAGAAACACATTAAGATTGTTGAGGTCAAAACTGACATGCAAACCGCTGATATCTTCACGAAAGCATTCGATTCTGCCAGATTTGAGAAATTGGTGTAAATGCTCGCGATGCTCAACTTTTAGTAACCTTTGTGCATATTGACTTGTCTGTTTAAACTTGTTAATCAGGAAGATTTTCAAAAATATTTTATTTTCTGTATAGTTATTTCTTTTTATCTGATTGGAAAGCAAATCTTTTGGGGGAGATATTGGATTTTTTTTAGAAAAGAATTGCTTTGTATATATTTGTCTGCTTATGAAAAATTCTTATTCTCAATCTCACTGATGTTATCAATTTTATTTCAATAAAATCTGATCTAACCCTTTGAAAAGTGACTGAGTCTGATCATATCTCTTGGAGCATGGAATGGACCATAAGCGATGGTGCTTATTGAAGTATAGCCGGTAGGCCCGACATATGGTTACAACACTTTAGTAGTGTGAAAATCTAAATCTCAAATCGTACACGTGTGTTTAAAGCCTCTTTTGAAACATCTAACCCATTTTCTGCTAAGAAAACTGATTCAATCAGATATAGGCTTATGTGTTGGATTCTGATTCATGCGCCAGGTGACCGTCAAAGTAACAAAAGTTACCGCCGATGACCCCGTCTGTTTTGCTTATGCAAAGATTTCGTGTGTTCATCTTTTTACCATCCACTTGGATGATTTGACCCCTTCTGTTTTGCTTACGCAAAGATCTCGAATGTTCAACCTTTTTCTATCAACTTGGATAATTTTACGGCTTCTTCTGTTTTACTTACGCAAAGATCTAGAATGTTCGTACCTTTTTAATATCCACTTGGATATTTTTCTTTTTACATCTTCTTATATCATGTTGGATCTTATTTTATTTTTGGTGGTGAATTTGACTTACCAAGATGGTACCCTGGTTAACCTGTAAGAGATTATAAGATGAATGTAGGTATTTCTTGAGGATTGATAGGCTTTCAAAACCATTTTATTTTAAAATGTGGGATACACCGTGTTTTGTGCTTAAACGGTACTTTAAAATCACATGAAATCCTATACAAACAAATGTTCGGGTTTACCTTGCACAAATATCGACTATCTTTAGGGATTCACAGTAGCTGATTGCAAAAGGAAGTGTTTCAAGAGTTTGACCAGACATGATCTCACGTTAGATCTTTTACAAGACTAAGTGTACATATCCTTTATTTGGTTTTTATTTCTATTTTTATTTTTCCAAATGAAAATTAATCTTCTTTATTAACTTGTTTAAATATTGTACATATGAAAGTTTCTCTATTTTCTGTCCAATTATTTTTGGTCAACCGAAACTAACAAACCACCCGAAACTACCCTGCCCTATCGAAACTAGGGGCATTTTGGTCATTTGTCAAAGCTTAAATTGAATGTCTTCATAATCAAGTTCTTTTTCATGCTCAGTTTCACTCTCACTCATCTGAAACCCCTTTACACACAAAAGCTCATAATCATCGGTCTAATTTTGCACAATTCAGATCACACTCTCTGATTCCCCCTGTCACCTTCATTATCGGGTTTGAACATTTATGGTTTTTGGTACTGTTTCATAAAGTGAAACTAGGGTTTTGTTGGTAAAGTTTTTACGACAGAATATGTGTTTTTATGGTTGTTTCTTGCTTAAATCATGTTTATAGTCTCACCATTGCTGATAACTTACTCATTTACTGTTTACATTTCCATATTACCTCATAATTTTTTATAAGAAGGAGTTTCGACACCCTTACCGGCTCATCTTAACCCCTTTTATGTTTTTATTTTGCTTTTTCTAATCTATATATTTCTTGTATATAATTTTTGGTCTGTTTCTATTGCTTTTTGAGTCCTTGTTTGCATGTTCAGGGTTTTGGTATCGAAACTAGTAGTTTCAGTAAAAAGGATCTTTGTCTTTAAAATAATTGTTCTGAATTTGAACAAGTTTTGCTTACTGAAACTAGTTGTTTCGATACCCAGTTTTTGCCCGAAACTATGTAGTTTCGATAAGGTTTTCTCTCCCGGAACTAAGTAGTTTCGATAGGTTGTTTCTTAACCGAAACTAGTAGTTTCGGTCAGGCCTTTCTTAAATTTTTCTAAGTGTTGACTGATTTTTTGATAATTTTGTCTTTGGTAGAAATGGATCTTCTATTTATGAAGAAGCACAATATATGTGCCTTTATTAATGCTGCTGATCCTAAGAGCGCAGACTTTGTACCAGTTCTGAACTTTCTAGCTAACTCCAATTTTAGCTTTGCCATTAGTCACAACTTGCGCATCTTTAAAGCTACAATCAGGCAGTTCTGAGCTGTTGCTGCAAGAGTAACCATTAACAATGTAGAACACATCAGGGCCACTATTCACAACCAAGAAGTTTTCATTTCTGAAGCCCTTTTCAGACAAGTTTTGCAGATCAATGATAATCATGAAGCTCCTGTGGAATTCTCAAGTTTCTTCATTCGAGAGATTTTCAGAAGAATGGGTCACCCGGACGAGTTTAAAAGTGGGCAGATTACAAAGACCTTCCTTGCTCCTCACTTGAGGTATATTGTGCCTTTGTTCATCCACTGCATATCCATAAGGAAAGGTTGTTTTGATTCAGCTAATGCAATGGTGGCTTCTGCTATTCTTGGATTGATCAAAGGAAGAGCCTACAACTTTTCTGGGTTGGTATTCAGACAGATGATAGAGAATCTCACCGGGAAAGTCAAAGACAAGTTTTTAGTGTATCCAAGGTTCCTGCAAATGACCATCAACCACCTTCACCCCAATCTTCCACAAGTAGGACCCTTCCTGGTGATGGATCACATGATTGCCAAGACCCTTAGTTATATGAAGAGCACAAGTTCTAGAAGCAATAGACTTATTGTCAACATTCCAATCTTTGGCCATGTGATTGGCGAAGATGAACCAGAGGTTCCGGATGTAGACCCTGAAGAGTTTGTTGAATCCTCATCATCCGAGGAAGAAGAAGAACATGATCAAGGAAATCAAGAGGCTAAAGTTGAAGCTGATCTGAACCAAGAGTATTAATTCTGTCCACAGTCTACCCATAAGGGTATTACTTCTGCTCTTCTCCGATGATTTCTAGGAGCCTGTGCAAAGCTACACTAGTCTCCACCAAACTTTTCTACCATAGTATCTCTTTACTTCATTATCACGCGTTCAATACGCCCCTTAAATTTGCATATACTCCTAGCACTAGGATCATCTTCACCAGCTCTTGATGATTCTCAAAAGCCCACTTACCTCCGTCCTGTCTATCTTGACAACCAAACACACTTGCTTTACTTGGCTGCTCCATAGGAGTTTGCTTTAAGCTAGTCTTACATTTACCAGTGTATGCACCTCCTTCCAAGTCACTTATGTGCAATCCTGCACTTGCCCCTCTTGAGTTTTTCCTTCCTCGTTGTTGCTCTACCACTACTATGCAATCACCGACCGCATCTCATTTACCACGTACAAACATTAAGTCCGTCTGTGTGACACCCGTCAAATTCGGGTTAATATCCATACCCAACTAACACAAATATTATAGTATATGACATGCATCTGACTTAATTTTATAGTAATTAAGTCCATTTCACACTTAGCAAATCAATCCGCTTACACGTATCGGTAATCCGGAAGATTACCAAACCAAACACGCACCCTTCAGCACGACCGTTGGTGATAATTTAAAACAAATACCTAGACATATAATATGTGCATGTTAATTCTATGTAACACTGTGTTTTAATTAATCATGTCTATATGAATTTTTCGGTGATTTATAGAAATACGTTTATTTTCAGCACAGTCCGGTGGACACTCAGTGTGCACTAGCTAAGTGAATAATTCTAAGTAAACACTTAGACATATATTTGGTCTGCATAAATTACATGTAGTACTGTGATATGTTATTTTAAGTCTCTGTGAATTTTTCGGGAATTTTCGGAGAAACTTTCTGTTTTAACGCAGTCCAACCAGTCCGGAGTATGTACCGACGGTTTCAAATAAAAATCCAAAAATTTTATATGTTAAACATACCGATATGAGTCAAATTATTTTTAAATAATTTCGTTCATACCAAGTCGGGAATTCCGTCAATAAATTGGTTACTATTCGTTTTCCACCACCCGATATCCCAAGACCCTATAAATACCTCCACTCCACACTCACTTCCATCTTCTTCACCAACCCACCTCTCTCTCTCTCTCTCTCTCTTCTCCCCCCCCCCCCTCTTTGGTCGAGATTACCCACACCATAACCATCCTCACCATTTTTTTGATTTTTGATCTTGTTTTATTCAAATCCAAGCTTCCAACATCAAGAATCAAGCATTTGCAAGAGATTTCATCCAATATTTCATCATATTTTCAAGTTTGGTAAGATCAAAACCCACTTTTTCTCCATTTTCATCTTCGTGTCCTTATGAACATGCATCCAAGAAAAAGTCATTTTTATGAAAGATTAACCATGGATTCTTGAAAGAAATGAGTTTTCTAACAAAATGGTACATATTGTTGGTGGTTTTGGACTCGGGTTTTGTTCTAAGGCTCGGTTTCCATATAAGGAAACTTTGTTGTATGAGCACTTGTTAGATGATGTGTTCTTGATGATTTGATGATGGATTATGTTGTAGTAGTATTTGAAGATGGATAATATGTGAAAACTTTGTTGTCAAAAGTGTTGGATAATACATGCATGCCCATTTTTGCTATTTATGGACACTTTAAATTTCGGGTGTTTGTTAGAAAAGGTTATGATGTGATTTGTTTGGTGGAAATGATGCATAAATACTAGATATAGAGATTATATAATTTTTTTCAGTAAAATCACATGCTCATGATTTTTTTAGGTTGGTTTTCTATTTTTAGAAACTTTATTTCTTGACATGTATGAAAACTTGATAATTATGTACATCCAAAGCATGAACTAGTATAGTGAACATTATGAAAGTATGATTGAAGGAAATGATGGGTTAGAATGCATGTGTATGAGTTCTAGAGCCCGGTTTCTAAATAAGGAAACTTTATTTTTCCAAGAATTGTATTTGCAAGTTGACATTATTAGAAGGTTTAAATGACTTAGTAACATGTAAATAAGTGCATTATATGATAATAAGTGTTGTCTATCCATAAACATGACAATTTGACATGAGCATGCTATAATAGGAAACTTTAATTATCCAACTCGCATGTTTGTCTATTTTTAGCAAGTAAACATTGAAATGTTCTATATGTGTTATAACATGCCTGATTTCATGTATGAACATTAACATGCCTGATTTCATGTATGAACATTAACTTTGCATTGTTGCCATGTTTAGGACTCGAATCTTGACTTTCCAATTAAGGAAACTTTCATGTATCAAAAGTTGTGTTTCAAGTCCTAAATACTAATCGAATGTGCTAATGTGTTTATTAGAATGATAATAGACTATTACAAAGGAGGTTTGAATTCTATGTTAGGATTTGAATGTTTAAGTCCAACTTGTCACCAACGGGTCATCAAGTCAAAACATCTTTGAAACGTCAAAGTCACTTTTCAACTCATTTGGATGCATAGAGTTCATAGTCAAACATTTGCAATACTTAGACCTTAAAGTCCTAAATTTTTCCTAAGGCACGAGTAGGTCGTCTCATTTAGCCGGATTTGCTAAGACTTGGCACATCGTTTCACTGCTTTATCAGATGAGTTTCACGGGCCCTTTTTACTTGCTTTATACTTTGGGGGGAAAACATGCAGAGTCTTACAAAACATACCCGCTTTACAAACACATTTCAATTTTACAAAGACATTGCAGTGTTACAAAGACATTCTAGTTTTACAAAGACATTCCAGTTTTATAAAGACATTTCAGCTTTACAGAGACATTTAAGTTTTACAAAGACATTCCAATATTACAAAGACATTCCAGTTTTACGAAGACATTTCAGCTTTACAAAGACATTTCAGTTTTACGAAAACATTCCAGTCTTACGAAGACATTCCAGTTTTACAAAGACATTCCAGTTTTACAAACACATTTCAGTTTTACAAAGACATTTCATCTTTACAAAGACATTTCAGTTTTACAAAGATGTTCTAGTCTTACAAAGACATTCCAGTTTTACAAAGACATTTCAGTCTTACAAAGACATTCCAGTCTTACAAAGACATTCCAGTCTTACAAAGACATTCCAGTCTTACAAAGACATTTCAGTCTTACAAAGACATTTCAGTCTTACAAAGACATGCCAGTTTTACAAAGACATTCCAGTTTTACAAAGACATTCCAGTCTTACAAAGACATTTCAGTCCAGTCTTACAAATACATTCCAGTTTTACAAATACATTCCAGTCTTACAAAGACATTCCAGTTTTACAAAGGCATTCCAGTCTTACAAAGACCTTTCAGTTTTACAAAGACGTTTCAGTTTTACAAAGACATTCCAGTTTTACAAAGACATTTCAGTTTTACAAAGACATTTCAGTTTTACAAAGACATTTCAGTCTTACAAAGACATTCCAGTCTTGCAAGGACATTCCAGTTTTACAAAACATATGATGTTTTCAATCACACAAAGTTTACAATGACATACAAGGTCTTCACATGATAACGAGGTATTCCGATCTCAAATGGGTTACATGGGTTTACAAGGACATCACAACCAAAGTCCCCAGGAACACACACTATAAACATTAGCTATGGAGTTAGCCTAGGAATATATGAATAGTACTATTGGGTTGACACCCCCATTCATCAAGTTGGTCACGCCAACTATCAGTTTAATGGATGCATATTATCCGGAAATTTCACTTCAATGTTTGTGATGGAACATTGATGGGGCAAAAATCAAGAACCGTCTAGGGTTGGTTATAGGCTCATGGTAATTGCATTACTTTTTGTTGATCCTAGCTAGAGAACAATAGATCATCCTAGGACTCGTTTATCACAGTTATGATATTTCATTTTTTCCAATTTATCAAAAGCTTTCCATACATATCCATCATGATGTCCAACGATGAGTTCAATAAGATTATTGAACGTGTGTTTATCATGCTTTTGACGAAACGTTTTACATACATTTCAAGGGAATGTCCTAGGGGGAATTCCAACCATATTATCCGATAAAACGTTTTACAAATATTTCAAGGGAATGTCCTACGGGAATTCCAACTACATTGCTTTCCAGATTTACAAAGGAAAGTTTTTGTAGGTCCCTAATTCGGTGCGTGACGGATCTCTAGACTCGCGATACGACACGGTGATAACGTGCGGAATCCATGATCAACGTGCTCGTGTAACTCAATCAACAACAACGGTGTAAATAAACGCTTTGTATTTCCACCACAATATCAGGTTACAAGATTCTGTCTCTAATCAAGTCTACTCTGATATCGTCTATTCTGTCTAAGCTTTCTTTCTAACAGACTTTGTTCTGTATTTATAAGTACCAGTTCTGAAGTAGGTGAACTTATTAAGTTCGCCTCATAGATGCTTAGGCGAACTTATTAAGTTCGCCTCTGATAGGCTAGGTGAACTTGTTAAGTTCGCCTCTGATAGGCTAGGTGAACTTGTTAAGTTCGCCTCTAGCAGAACTTACACAGAATTTTATCAACAGTTACAAAACATGTCCTAACAGACTCCCCTTTAACTGTTGCTAACAATTCTATCAATTACAAGTCAAAGACTCTAAGACTAAGACATAATATCTTCAAGCTCGTTGTCACCAGAATATGCTCCAACAGACTCCCCTTGACAACAGCTTCAGAAGATTGTCATCCGTCTTCAAATTATCATCAAACACACTGCAGTCTTCGTCTTGTTCATCTGCACTTTCTCTTTTTATCTAGAAGAAAACTTGGGAGAAGGACCCCTTGTCAACTTCTGTCTGCAATATTCAGTTTTTGCAAAGGAGAACAACCAAGAATAACCAACAATTAAGATTTCCATGGAAGCTGGAAAAATAAAATCTTTTTGGTTTTTCAAACATAAGAAACACAAAATCTTTTTGGTTTTTCTTTATAATAACCGAAATGTAAAATACAAAATCACATCTTTTTGGTCGAACATCACGAGAAAGAAGATCATATCAGTATATATGAATATCAATCACACATCTTGGATATAAAATCCATATAATATCAAATGGTATCCTATGTCATTTCTTCAAGATTATCACACTATCTTTTCAAGACTTTCATATTGCATGTTATGATACGCGATAAACATTCAAAGAAAATAGGATCAGGCTATGACACACAAATTCAAATTGTCAATATTATAAGATTTGAAACTAAAGCATCTCATTCCTACTTTCTTGTGAGTTAAGGTACCATTTAAGTATGAAATACAACGTGTACCCCACTAGTATGTCAACAGAAAGTAAATGCACTATCTTCAAGACATATAAGATTTTACTAAAGATTATCCGAATTTCCAGAATGAGGAGACATCACTTAGCACATGAATAGCAGAATCCAAATAGGATTGTATAGGAATCTATGAGATTCAGAATCGAATGATTCAATGTTTTGGCTTATATATGTGGAATCATAAGATTCAGGTATGTGGATCCAACTGTTATCTGGATTATGAATTCAATGGAATCAGTAAAGATGATTTATCAATATGATCCAAGGGCTAGTATATGTTTGACAGATGTTGTCAAGTACATATCTTGATTATATTTCAAATTGCATGCTTTTCGGGACATGGGCACTGAAGCAAATCGAATGAATAGTGCTAAGGACATAACCCGAAACTGATCTCATAGGAAAATCTTTATTAAAAGCTAATATTCTTTATCTGATAGTGATCTTTTAACACACACACCCAGGCATAAAATGGGTTCAAATCACAGTTGTAACATATGAAAAATTATGTTTTCACACTACTAATGGTTCAGTGACGCTTTTAGTCTACTGACAATTCAAATTATATGCATACACAACACTATCACTTCCTATTTGTGTAGTCTCTGAAGTTTAGATCAAAACATATAATTCAGATATAGTAACATAAAGCACCAACCAGTCAATCTAAGGTCATGTGTGAAAGAACATCTACTGATGTACTATCATCTCTTCTTTAACTTCAAGTAATGTCGATTTTATCTTTTTCAATTTGTTTGGCTTTTTCAAAATCTTTATGAAAGAAAGTAAAACAAACGAAAATAAACCTTCCATGAAAACATTTTATGAAAAACATTTTACTTGGTTACTCAGGATTAAGCAAGTCAATCAATTAAAAACTCAAACCAATGTAATGTAATTAAATGTCATTGCCTCTGTCACCAACACAGTTCTGTACTCCCCCTGTCCTGTAGACTCCCCCTCAACTAGTCAAATGGTTGCATCAACGACTTTATGCTCACCATTGTCATTCTAAGTTTCAGGTTATCATTTGGAATTTGTAAAACTGTTTCCAAAACATTGTGTGTGACATATTCTCCCCCTTGAGCATCAAGTTATTGAATAAAATATACTCACAGTTATCAACAACTCGTTACTCATGCAGATGTCATTCCCTGTCATGTGCTAAGAACCACCACTATCAACAACCAAAATGGTATTAATAGTCCCTCTTGGGAAATCCTGCACAACTAACAAGAAACATTAATTTGAAATTAGGACCCAAGCCATGCTAGTCATGGGTCGTCCATATGTATCAAAAGAATAAACTTCACTCCATTCACAATCGAATCTCTCATCAATTTTCGGAGATTGTTCCGACGAGTCAGAAACAGAAAATTTAGATTTCCAAACATACTTCTTATCATTAAGTTCTTTTTGCATAAAATGTGAAGTGTTTGAACAATCTTGTTCATTTGAAAAATGTTTAGATTGTGAAAACTCTTGTTGTTCTAAAAGTTTTCTCAATCTTTTGTTTCTCCTCCGTCTTTGAGGTCTAGAAAGCCTAACCTCAGTTTTTGAATTACCCTTTGGTGTATCATGAGGTTTAACCACATTTTGGTTAACATAAGGCTTACCATGAGGTCTTACCTTTTCTGGAGTAACATGTCGGTTACCTTTGGCTTTGTGAGGACAAGAAATCCGAAGATGACCAACAATACCATAAGAAAAGCAAGATCTCGTCTCACGATAATCTCTCATATAAGGAATCTTCACACGATAACAAGCACTTGAAGAAGAGTCTCCTACATGAACTTCTTTTGGCTTTTGAGACGGAACAAACTTTTTCTCAACAGGTTTTGATTCAGTCTTCACCTTCTAAGGAACTACATGCTTCTTCCCTTTATTTTTGTAAGGACAGGTCACCACAATGTGTCCCATCTCATTACAATGAAAACATGTACGCCTGTCTTTATAATGTCTGACAAATGGAACTCTCCTTGAATTTGAAGAACTTCCAAATGTATAACTTCCAGATGAATTAGAATCAACCTTTGAGTCTTCTTTCTTAACCTCTTTCGGTATCCCCTCTACCTTAGATTCATCAAAATATTCATCATCACTCTCATCAGAATACACCATATCTTCACCTGTGACTGGATTCACTTTCAACATAGTCTTAGGATCTAAATCCTCATCGTTTATAATCTCAGGTGCAACAGAATAATTTTCGTTGAATGGTGGAGGAACATAGCCAATACCACTAGTTCCCTTCCCCTCTTCAGTATTATTATGATAATGTTCTAATAAGAATGATGAATTTGTAAAGCTTTCTAACTTTCTATGTAATTTGATTACCTCTGCTTTAGATTCAGCTAGTTCCTTATCTTTCTCAACAAGATCGTTATTTCTTTTCTCAATTTCTGCAAAGGACATATCCAGGTGATATGCCTGCTCTTTGATCTTCAAAGTCAGAGAATTTATATCCCTTTTCAGTGATTCTATTCTCTCAATACACACATTCTCATTATCTTTTAATTTCTGGTTTATCGTGTGCATCGATTTCATATCACAAATGAGGTTGACGTTGTCATCCATAACCCTCATCATTTTATCCTTAACTGAAACACAGTTAGAACAAAACGTTTCAGAGTTAGAAAATACCTCAGCTTTTTCTTCTGAAGAAGATGCACCAGGAGCCATGAAAACGTCATCACCAGCTTCACCCTTTTGATTAACAATAACAGGCTCTGCATCAGTTTCTAAGTCACTCAGATCATCTTCAACTGTCTGAAAACTTTCTTCACTCATCACATCAGTCTCAGTAGATTGAGTACTTTCACCAGAACGAATACTCTCACTATCAGTTAAATCTGCAGAAGAATCACTTTGAGAATAACTCGGCTTCTCCAAAACTTCTTTGATCAAGACCTCAAACGCTTGAGAAGTTGCTTCACCCTTTTTCTTCAATGCTTCCCAAAGATCTCTTGAAGTTGGACACTTCCCGAGACTATGAATGATTTCTTTTGGTAAAGACATCGTTAAAGTTTCACGCGTTTTCATCTCTCGATCAAACTTCTGCTTTTCTACTTTAGTAAGAGCTGTCACAGGTTTAGGAACATCATAATATCCCATATAGTCATAAGTAGGATGCGCATATCCTTTAAATATGGATGTCCAAAAGTTTTCATCAGTTTCTGATACAAACTGTTCGAACCGGACTTTCCAGGTACGAAAATCTGATATGCACAAAAGTCTCGGTGACATAGTTACAATACCATTATCATCGCATGAAATTGACATTTTGAAATTTTTGCGAAAATATCCGGAAAAAATTTCCCGCCAAAACACTCTTTTTAAAAAATTTCAAAAATTCAAAATTTCAAAAATAATTCAAAACGACCATATAAACTTTCCCAAAAAAATTTGGACAAGATGAAATTTCCCGCCAAAATACTTGACCCCAAGCGAACTTGTTATGTTCACCTGATTAAGTTCGCCTACTCTGCACCAAGCGAACTTATTAAGTTCGCCTCCCTAAGTTCGCCTGCACAACAAACAGCAAGTTCGCTTGCAGTAACAGAATCAAGATCAAGAACAGATTCAGACCAAAATTGCGAACACGAACCATACTGAATTCATCATAAATCACTGATTTGAAGGAATTTGACAAAATCAAACCGTAGGATTGTGTATTTTCTCAATTAGAACCTTTCTATCGGATCAATTTCATGAAAACAATCCAAAATCAATCCAAATTTGTCAAAATTCTCCATTTTTATCAAGAACACAAAAAGATGAAAAAGCTTCAAAATCTCAGATTTTTGATGTTGATTGGACACGAAAACACCACGAATCTTTGCTAATCAAGAGCAATAGCTCTTATACCACTTGTAGGTCCCTAATTCGATGCGTGACGGATCTCTAGACTCGCGGTACGACACGGTGATAACGTGCGGAATCCATGATCAACGTGCTCGTGTAACTCAATCAACAACAACGGTGTAAATAAACGCTTTGTATTTCCACCACAATATCAGGTTACAAGATTCTGTCTCTAATAAAGTATACTCTGATATCGTCTCTTCTGTCTAAGCTTTCTTTCTAACAGACTCTGTTCTGTATTTTTAAGCACCAGTTCTGAAGTAGGCGAACTTATTAAGTTCGCCTTATAGATGCTTAGGCGAACTTATTAAGTTCGCCTCTGATAGGCTAGGTGAACTTATTAAGTTCGCCTCTGATAGGCTAGGCGAACTTGTTAAGTTCGCCAACAAGTTCGCCTCTAGCAGAACTTACACATAATTTTATCAACAGTTACAAAACATGTCCTAACAGTTTTACAAAATCCTTAGGGTATGTTTCAAAATTTTCCAAGAAAATGATCTTCTATTGTAACATCCCAAAAATAAAACGACAGTTGTAATAACGGAATAAACGAACGAGGCATGACGAGTCGGGTCGGATGGGTCAGCGGGCTATAAATAGCCTATGCCACCCCTTTTCTCTCATTTACATCTTTTAGAAAGAGAAACCGTAGAGAGAGAAAGTTGGCGGATCGACCCGAGACTTCAGCAAAGTGTTACTCCATAACTCGTGAGAAGAACCTCCGGATCAGAAACTCAATTCAGGTAACAATCCGACCTAAATCTGAGTTTTAGTTCGTTTTTGGGTTTTTCGGGTTTTGGGTGAAAAGGTAAGGTTTGAACGGATGAAACTGAAAGATAATCATGGATTTGAGTTCCTTAATGGAAAACGAACGTTTTGAATGCAAACAGGTTCGGGATCTTGACATGATCAGACCCGAATGCGAAAGTTAGGGTTTTTCATGAAGAACAGGTCGTGCGCACTTGCTAAGTGCGCACGGAGCAGGTCCTGCACACTTGCTAAGTGCACAGGAGGAGGGACCTGCGCACTTGCTAAGTGCGCAGGAGGAGGGACATGCGCACTTGCTAAGTGCGTAGACATCAGAACTGGTTAAGTGAAGTCAGTATGTTAGAATGGTTAAACCGTTAGAGTCTGGATTGGTCTGATGTGTATTTAACTAATCAATTCAGATCGGAAGTGACGTTGTTGGACCTTCGTTTAGGACAACCCATATTAGCGTATCAGGTGAGTTCTAGAAGCCCTCTTTTAAATGTTTTAATAATGTTTTTGGGGTGGTGTGCATACGTAACAATGTGACTATTTTATAAAACGATGTTTATGAATGTTGTATGTAACGTTTTATAAAATGATGTTTATGGACGATGTTTTGGAAGGAAGTGTTAAGAAAGAAGTGTTTATGAAATATTTTGCCAAAAGAAGTTTATGAAGTTTACGAAATGTTTATGAATGAATGAATGTTTTTAATAAAACGTACGAATGCTTTTACTGAAGTTTTGAAGTAAAAGAAGCGAAGGTTTACGAAAGTCACAAACGAAGGAATCTGCCATTATTCCTTAGGGAATGAAGGTTAAGGGATGGGAAGTATGTTATGGGCCTTTACCTTTTAGGGGCCTTTGTGGCTGGCCAACTGTTGTACAACTGGGGCGATGACGGTCGTCAAAGGGATTATCGTGATCCTTGAAGTTTGGTATGATTTACCTTACGGGGTAGTCGTGCTTGAAATTTGGTACTTGCGCCCTACGGGGTGCAGTGCTTGAAGTTTGGTACGCGCTATCCTTTGGGACGCCGTGCTTGAAGGGTTGGATGACCTAAGTATCGGGCCCTAGGAGTTCCTCACCCGAAGGACAGTACGGTGATGATGGGCCTAGTGGTGGTGATCCTTAGATTATTCAACCAGTATGTAACGTAGGGATTTGACGGTTACGAGAAGGCGCAGATTCGATATGTTCGTTGACTTATGTTTTTGAAGTGTTATGTTTTGTTATTGCATTATTTTACGTACGCTTTTTATTAAATGAAGTATGAAGTTATGAAGTTATGATTTTGGCAAATTATTTGAAGCTAAAGTTTTATGTTAAAACTAGAACTCACCAGCGTAGCTGACTTTTTAGTGTGCACATTCAGGTTAAGGCATGTTATGAGGATGGACGGTGATGCTTGGCTAGCGAGAGGAGTTACCCGACTGACTATGAAGACTGGCACACCGTTATGTTTAGTTACGATGTATTTATGTTTTAAACAATGTTTACGCTTCCGCATGTATGAACAATGATGACGTTATGTTTTAATGAAGTATTTTCCGCTGCGTTAATTGATATTCATGTTTAAGAACTGTTTGTGAATGAGTAAATCCAACAAGTGAGGCCTCCCGGGTTTGGGGCCTTACAAGTTTGTATCAGAGCAATAGTTTGAGAGATTCAGACACTCCTAGTGTCTGAACTTAAACTGTGAATGGGACCGAAAGCGGATGCCAGTACGGGTAACTCGAGCCACAGCATCAGGTATGAAGGTAGTATATATATATTTACGTATATAGTATGCCTTAGAAAGGGTTAGGTAAGGACTTGTGTTCTGATGGAATCACAAAGGTGGTCAAATAGAAATCGAAAGGTAGTGTAATGGTTAATTACAGATGGCCAGTGTATATTAACATCTTACAGTACTTATTGAATTTTATTTGTTAACTAGCGTGATAACATTGGATTCCTTGTCTATTAGAACGAAATGGATAGGAGAGGGAACGGAAGGCGTGGTGGGGGCCGTACCGGTGGTCGTACCGGCGGTCGAAACGGTGGGCGTGGCAGGATCCCTGCGCGCCAAGAGTATAGTGAAGAAGGAAGTGTTCACACTGAACCGGCGGTTAGTGTGCATGGAGCTGAGCAGACACAGGTTGAAGAACAACCTTTCACTTTTGAACCAGAAGTGAGGGCAGCTATAGCTCGAGAGTTCTCCGAGTTGATGAAGGCTTCTCTGCCAGGTCTGTTAGCTGAAGCAATGAAGAAGGTTAACGAGACGGGTGGGTCCAACACGGCAGTTGGTGCCCCGAACACTGAGGCAATTAACGCACCGCTTAACCGTGGATACGACTATAAGTCCTTTAAGGCATGTGACCCACCGGTCCTCACTGGAAAGAAAGACGCGGTGGCTACGTTTGATTGGGTGATCCGTATGGAAGCTGCCATTCGTCTCAGCGAATACCGGGCGGATCAAGTGGTGAAATTTGCTGCTAACTCCTTAAGAGAGGAAGCACCCCATTGGTGGGAAGGTGTACGTCAAGCAAAAGGAAGCGAGGTTGTGGATGCGATGATGTGGGCTGACTTGAAAACTTTGGTGATCAAGAATTTCTGCCCAAGGAACGAGATTGAGAAGGTAGAGAGGGAATTTCTGGGTTTGAAAGCCGGGAACATGACGCACCGGCAATACACAACCCGATTCAATGAACTGGCATGTCTGGTACCACATCTTGTCACGACCGAGGAAAGAAAGATCGTATGCTACATACAAGGACTGCCGGACCAGGTCCGCACCTATGTTAAGGCAAACGCCCCTACTACCTATGATTCGGTAGTAGAACTGAGTGGCGTGGTATTTGATGATCTGGCGCTGAACGTCGTTGCCATTGAAGAGCCCAAGAAGAAGCTGATCTTTCCCGCTAAACGACCGGGTGGGAAGTTGTTTGGGGCTCGGGACAAGCAGGCCAGGGTAGGCGGGACGACAGTCTGTGGGAAATGTGGGGTAAGACATGCGGGTAAATGCCGGTTGGGATCGAATCTGTGCTTTAAATGCGGCAAGACCGGACATTACTCCCGTGAATGCCCGCAAGGCTACAAATGCTACAATTATGGGGAAAATGGTCATATGAGCCGAGAATGCACCAAGCCCAGAATGGGTCAAGCCGGGAAAGGGAAAGGCCCGGAGAAGAAAGAAGAGAGACCCCGAGCAAAGACTCGCGCCTATGCGCTGACGCAGGAACAGGCCAGAGTGGACCCCGATGTGGCGTCAGGTACGTTCGTCCTTGACAACACTTTTGTTTATGTGTTATTTGATTCGGGTGCAAGTAAGAGTTTTATATCTGCGACTTTTTGTAAACGAGTGAAGTACACTGTCAGTAAACTAGAAAGGGCCTTTAGCGTAGAAACCGCTGAGAGTAGAACTGCGAGGGTGACCGATGTAGTTGACAATTCCATGATAAAAATAGAAGGCCATAGATTTCCCGTCAGGTCGTTTGTCATGGTTTTGGGTGGGTTCGATGTCGTGTTAGGAATGGATTGGTTAACTGCGAATGAAGCACAAATTATATGTAAACGGAAGATAATCTGACTCAAGGCTCCGGACGGTAGCAAAGTCGAGGTTTTTGGAGATCGTGACGCCCAGATGCCAAATGTCATCTCGATGATTAAGGCAGCAGATTACTTGAGGCGCGGATGCGAGGCTTATCTGGTGTACGTGACTGACGAGTGTAAGGAAGTGAAGGAACTAGACGATGTACCCGTGGTACGCGAGTACCCGGAGGTGTTTCCAGAGGATTTGCCTGGGATACCACCCGACAGAGAAATCAAATTTCGAATCGACTTAGTACCAGATGCCTAGCCCGTGGCTAAGGCTCCATACCGACTAGCACCAGTGGTGATGAAAGAGTTAATGCAACAACTAGACGAGTTACTTGAGAAGGGGTTTATCCAACCGAGCATCTCGCCGTGGGGTGCTCCGGTGTTGTTTGTGAAGAAGAAAGACGGTTCGATGAGAATGTGTATTGATTATCGCGAGTTGAATAAACGTACGGTGAAGAACAAGTACCCTTTACCAAGGATCGACGACCTGTTCGATCAATTGCAAGGCGCAAGTTGGTTCTCAAAAATTGACCTTCGGTCCGGGTACCATCAATTGAAGGTGAGGGAAGAAGACATACCGAAAACTGCATTTTACACGCGTTATAGACATTTCGAGTTCCGCGTAATGTCTTTTGGATTGACGAACGCCCCCGCAGCATTCATGGATTTGATTAATAGAGTTTGTCGACCAATGCTGGATCGATCGGTAATCGTGTTCATCGATGATATCCTCATCTACTCCAAGAATGAGGGTGATCACGCGTGTCACTTGAAGGAAGTATTGGAAGCTCTAAAGAAGGAAAATTTGTATGCTAAGTTCTCCAAATGCGCGTTCTGGCTTAGAGAAGTCCAATTCCTAGGTCACGTCATTAACCCGAACGGCATTATGGTTGACCCAGCAAAGATAATGACGGTAAGGGAATGGAATATTCCTAAGACGCCAACTGAAATTCGTAGTTTCTTGGGGTTGGCAGGCTATTACCGGAGATTCATCCAGGATTTCTCAAAAATAGCTTCGCCATTGACAAAGTTGACTCGGAAAGAGGTAAAGTATGAATGGGGTTCGACACAAGATGAGGCGTTTAAGGAATTGAAGAAGAGGCTAACCCAAGCTCCAGTCTTGGCCCTTCCTGAGGGCAATGAAGACCTAGTGGTGTACTCTGACGCTTCGGGTCAGGGATTGAGATGCGTGTTGATGCAACGCGGGAGAGTGATCGCGTATGCGTCACGGCAGTTGAAGATTCACGAAGCTAATTATCCAACCCATGATTTGGAACTTGCTGCTGTCGTATTCGCTTTAAAAATCTGGAGGCACTACCTTTACAGGGTGAAGTTTACTATTTACTCCGACCACAAAAGTTTGAAGTACTTCTTCGAACAAAAGGAACTTAATATGAGGCAGAGGCGATGGTTGGAACTGTTGAAAGACTATGATTGTGAAATAATATACCATCCTGGAAAGGCAAACGTGGTGGCTGACGCTCTAAGCCGAAAGGATGTGCCTACTCCTATTAGAGTGAAAGCTTGCCAGTTGGTGGTAACATCGGACGTAATGAGAGAAATTGAAAAGGCTCAAGATGAGGCACTTAAGGAGGAAAACATAAAGAAGGAAAGGATGGTTGGCCAACAGGACAAGTTGGAATATAACACCCTTGGTGTTAGGACACGTTTTGGACGGGTATGGATACCTATGGGTGGCGAGCTTAGAACCAAGATCTTGGATGAGGCTCATAAGTCTCGTTACTCTATCCATCCCGGTACCAATAAAATGTATCAAGATCTGAGGATGGAATACTGGTGGCCTGGAATGAAACGTGATGTGACGAAGTATGTAAGCAAGTGCTTGACTTGCTCGCAAGTAAAGGCCGTGCACCAAAAACCGTATGGAAAGATTCAACCACTTGATATACCGGAATGGAAGTGGGAACACATTACCATGGACTTCATAACTAAGCTACCTCGCACAGCTAAAGGTCATGATACCATTTGGGTAATTGTGGACCGTTTAACGAAGAGTGCTCATTTCCTACCTATTCGCGAGATGTTCTCGTCGGAAAAGTTAGCGGAAGTATTTATTAACGAAGTAGTAGCACGGCATGGGATGCCTTTGACAATCGTATCTGACCGGGACACCCGATTCACATCGAGGTTCTGGAAAAGATTTCACGAGGCGATGGGCACGAGGCTTAATATCAGTACGGCGTACCACCCACAAACGGATGGTCAGTCCGAAAGGACTATTCAGACCTTGGAGGATATGCTTCGCGCTTGTATTATCGATTTTGGCGGCAGTTGGGACAGTCATCTGCCGTTAGCCTAATTCTCCTACAACAATAGTCATCACATGACGATAGGCATGCCGCCTTACGAAATGTTGTATGGGAGAAGATGTAGGACCCCGGTTTGTTGGGGTGAGATTGGGTAGAAGGAATTAGGAAGTCTTGAAGTCGTAAGAGAAACATCGGAAAGGTTTGATCAAATCAAAGCAAGAATGAAGGCCGCTCAAGATCGTCAGAAATCCTACGCGGATAAACGACGAAGGCCTATTGAGTTTGAAGTTGGGGACAGAGTAATGTTGAAAGTGTCGCCCTGGAAGGGGATCATACGATTCAAGAAGAGAGGAAAGTTAAGTCCGAAGTTTGTCGGACCATTCAGGATAATGGCACGGGTTGGTGAAGTCGCTTATCGGTTAGAGTTGCCTGATAAGTTAAGTGGGATTCATCCTACCTTCCATGTATCACACTTGCGAAAGTGTTTGGCGGATGAATCGGCTCACGTACCACTTACTGACATCGAGGTCGACAACAGCCTTAACTACATCGAAGAACCCGTGGCCATCTTAGACAAGAAGGAGAAGCGTTTGCGTAATAAGATTATCCAATTGGTTAAAGTCCAGTGGAAACATCGAAAGGGATCGGAAGCCACTTGGGAAACGGAGAAGGAAATGAGGGAGTCGTACCCTCATCTATTTGACTTATGATAGGTTTCAGGGACGAAACCTATTGTAAGTGGGGTAGACTTGTAACATCCCAAAAATAAAACGACAGTTGTAATAACGGAATAAACGAACGAGGCATGACGAGTCGGGTCGGATGGGTCAGCGGGCTATAAATAGCCTATGCCACCCTTTTTCTCTCATTTGTAACTTTTAGAGGGAGAAACCGTAGAGAGAAAAAGTTGGCGGATCGACCCGAGACTTCAGCAAAGTGTTACTCCATAACTCGTGAGAAGAACCTCCGGATCAGAAACTCGATTCAGGTAACAATCCGACCTAAATCTGAGTTTTAGTTCGTTTTTGGGTTTTTCGGGTTTTGGGTGAAAAGGTAAGGTTTGAACGGATGAAACTGAAAGATAATCATGGATTTGAGTTCCTTAATGGAAAACGAACGTTTTGAATGCAAACAGGTTTGGGATCTTGACATGATCAGACCCGAATGCGAAAGTTAGGGTTTTTCGCGAAGAACAGGTCGTGCGCACTTGCTAAGTGCGCACGGAGCAGGTCCTGCGCACTTTCTAAGTGCGCAGGAGGAGGGACCTGCGCACTTGCTAAGTGCGCAGGAAGAGGTGTCCACGCACTTGCTAAGTGCGCAGGCAGCAAGGTCTGATGTGTATTTAACTAATCAATTCAGATCGGAAGTGACGTTGTTGGACCTTCGTTTAGGACAACCCATATTAGCGTATCAGGTGAGTTCTAGAAGCCCTCTTTTAAATGTTTTAATAATGTTTTTGGGCTGGTGTGCATACGTAACGATGTGACTATTTTATAAAACGATGTTTATGAATGTTGTATGTAACGTTTTATAAAATGATGTTTATGGACGATGTTTTGGAAGGAAGTGTTAAGAAAGAAGTGTTTATGAAATATTTTGCCAGAAGAAGTTTATGAAGTTTACGAAATGTTTATGAATGAATGAATGTTTTTAATAAAACGTACGAATGCTTTAACTGAAGTTTTGAAGTAAAAGAAGCGAAGGTTTACGAAAGTCACAAACGAACGAATCTGCCATTATTCCTTAGGGAATGAAGGTTAAGGGATGGGAAGTATGTTATGGGCCTTTACCTTTTAGGGGCCTTTGTGGCTGGCCAACTGTTGTACAACTGGGGCGATGACGGTCGTCAAGGGGATTATCGTGATCCTTGAAGTTTGGTACGATTTACCTTACGGGGTAGTCGTGCTTGAAGTTTGGTACTTGCGCCCTACGGGGTGCAGTGCTTGAAGTTTGGTACGCGCTATCCTTTGGGACGCCGTGCTTGAAGGGTTGGATGACCTAAGTATCGGGCCCTAGGAGTTCCTCACCCGAAGGACAGTACGGTGATGATGGGCCTAGTGGTGGTGATCCTTAGATTATTCAACCCGTATGTAACGTAGGGATTTGACGGTTACGAGAAGGCGCAGATTCGATATGTTCGTTGACTTATGTTTTTGAAGTGTTATGTTTTGTTATTGCATTATTTTACGTACGCTTTTTATTAAATGAAGTATGAAGTTATGAAGTTATGATTTTGGCAAATTATTTGAAGCTAAAGTTTTATGTTAAAACTTGAACTCACCAGCGTAGCTGACTTTTTAGTGTGCACATTCAGGTTAAGGCATGTTATGAGGATGGACGGTGATGCTTGGCTAGCGAGAGGAGTTACCCGATTGACTATGAAGACTGGCATCCCGTTATGTTTAGTTATGATATATTTATGTTTTAAACAATGTTTACGCTTCCGCATGTATGAACAATGATGACGTTATGTTTTAATGAAGTATTTTCCGCTGCGTTAATTGATATTCATGTTTAAGAACTGTTTGTGAATGAGTAAATCTAACAAGTGAGGCCTCCCGGGTTTGGGGCCTTACATCTATTGTGGCACTCAAACATGTGAACTCGCCAACTTTATGTTGACACTTTCAAGCATGTTTTTCAGGTATTGTCTGGCAATGGCACGGTTGGAATAGGCTAGTCATTTGGATTAAACCCTAGAAGCCGAAGAGACCTAATTGTCAGACCTCGAGACAGATTTGACTCATATGGTTCTAGAACATTGTACTAGTTATATTAGTACTTGTAATAATGTTCAACACTTTAGAAATCTTCATTATAGCTTCCGCAACTATGTAATGATATCAGTCGTTACAACCTTGAGTTATTTATCAAGTAAATAATTTTGAGGTGTGATAGATTGGTATCAGAGCCAATGGTTTTAGCGAATTAGGTTTCCTTAGTGATACCTAGGCTCTAACTGCACGTATCTAAGGACCGAGATTTCATACACTTGTATTACACAAGGAACACCTCAGACTCGAGTATAGAAATTACAACTGTTGCCAGACCATTTGAGTCAACCGTTAGTGTATATGAATGCACTAGGATGTCATTAGCTACATTGACACTAGGAACGATTGTGTGGCATATGTGGCTAACATCTAACATACGTATCAATACGAAAATGATAGGCATCTACATTTTGACCCGCTACAGAAGAATACTAGAGTGATCAAGTGAAGTAAATTGACAATTACACTTGATATCACGTAATTGTGAATTTACATGCACTTGTGAATTCTAGGAAATCCTGAGGTGATGACCTAAGTAGGACGTAATAATTAGCTACTATTGATGAGGCAAGCGTAACCATAAGTCTATGCCTTATTTCGTCATCATAAATCCGACCTTCTATTCAGCAGTTTTAACAAACCGACAAGCACGCATTAGAAATTTACATGACCTCGTCTCCTGTTCCTTAGTAATCACTCTATCACCTTTGACGTTAATCTTGTTAAGTTGATACAAACCTAGCGCCTTGAACATGTCTTCAATTCTTATGTTCTAACAACCTCATGACGACGTAGAATCTGACCATTATTCATATTCAAACCCTATTTCAACTCTCCGGACACACTGACCATAATTTCTAGTCGGGCGCTCTACAAGTCCTATAGAAATTACAGATATTCAAGGCAGCTCCGACAGACACTTCAACTAGCCATGCACATATGAACTCATTCAACTCTTATCCTTATTAAATCATTTATGTTACTAAAACTCCTTCACCATGGTTTTCTACCAACTCGTGACATCGATTGGAACTTATGTATACACCTTTGTACACCTAATTTCATATCTTTCGTTCAGTTAGTTACTACCAATTGTCCTAATACGTCTTAGGGTTATATTAGTTGGTGCACATTGAATTTAATTACACTCTGGTACGCCTCCCATGCTCTATCACATCGAATCTTGAGCGATGTCATTTCAACTACTGGCTAGAGACGCAAACATAAAGGAGTAACTAGCAAGGTCTATGTGGAAGTCTAGCCCGGAAGTCTTCAACCCCTAAGTACAAAACCCTGAGTGAACTATTATGATTCACCTCTCATGGCAATCTTTAAATTCATACATGTATGCAAAATGAGCATTGGAAATCGAACATAAGTTACTTGTTCCTACCTTATCTAAGACTGACCTATTATATACAAGAAATGTCACACCTACGTGAAATCTTGTCAGCATCCCTATGATGCATAATTCTTATCACCCCATGAGAAGAAAAACATCTTCAACAACTGATTAGTTATGAAGGTTATAGACGCAATACTATTTCCATAAATAGTACGCCAACTAACCACGACTGCAACTCACAAACATCACCTGATCATGCTTCACCGCAAAGAGGCAAGATCCTAATATAAAGAAGTTTTTTGATAATGGGGAAGTTCACGTTCCTCATGCTTAATCTTGTTAACTGAGATCAAAATGTTGCGCATCTAAATAATTGAAATATAATCTTTTCTTACAACGCGAATGTCGACCCATTCCAACATCAAATACTAAGTGTAAGAGTGAGATTGAAGTCAAGAAGTATTCCTTTCCAAAACGCTCAAGTTCAACTTCTTGTACCGATGTGTATCATATATGTTGCCTAAAATCATCAATGATGAGAGCCATGATAGCGACTGTCATGTACAGATTCAAGCTTCGTGCTTCCTTTAAACACTATGCTTTGACTGTAAATGCCACACCCCCAATTTCGACTAACGGAGTTTTACCGTTTGGAAGGTGACACACCAGGATCTCAGTCATTAGTTACATCAAACGACACTATATGGGACTTGAAATGTCATAACATAAAAGTTCAGAGTTAATGCGGAAGCGTAAACGTTGATATAAAATTTAAAGTAGTTACACGCAACAAGCGTCAATCAATATAATTAAGTAAACTGTTTATCATGTTTGAAATGAATGAAATGACAGTAGGACTCCATGCATGTCCTAATTGTGCAACCTGTGCCATAGCTTAGCGTCCTGAGAAAACATGTAAGAAAAGTGTCAACACAAGGTTGGTGAGTTCACAGGTTTCTGTATAGTAATAAAGCGTTTACCAGATTAATGTACAATCAACATATATACCAAATGAGTAACTAACCCATGTTCATTGTTTGCTATTACGCTTGCAACCGTAAACTGACTGTTTGTATTGCCTCCCACCAGGTCTATCAACCACGGTGCACGTTTAGGTCAATATTGCACCCGTTCGATATCCAATCGAGTTAGCGCGACTAACGCGGGTGAGGTTTGTCAAACCCAGTAGTACTACCCAACATACCTCGCTATATTCATATTTAAACGGTTCGATGTGAGGACTTTCATGATAGAGTTTACGCATTGTCATAACAATTGATATAAAATGAAGTACAAAAATCAAAAGAGTTTGTATCATGTTTTCTCCCCCAGTTTAAAAGCAGTAAAAGGGGCCGTGAAATCACCTGATTTTGAGTGAAAGATCGGGTCACGCTGTAGGAATTTGAAACCACGGGTGTTAGCCTTAAACGACTTACGTGTGACCTAACAATACAACACAACGATTAGGGACGATTCGGGATTTGTGACGACGACACGGAAAGTTAGGATGTCCTAACTTGTTCTAAGGATTTAAAATAAACGAACGCGTCGGACGTCTACAATGGATAATAATAGGATAATTATTTTCTTTTGATCGAGTTGCTTACGAAGGTTAGGAAATAATATAGTATATATATTATTTTAGATGCAAATGATTAGTCAATTGATTCTCGGAGTGGAAAATAATAATTTATATTATTTTTAAATCGGGCAGATAACGTAGGTAAATAATATAATTTTATAAATATATTATTTAGTTTGTAACAATAGTCGCGAAAAGCCAACAATGTGTTGAAAACAATATATTATTTATATTATTTTAATGCGGGTTGATATCAATATATTTATATTTCTTTTATTCGAGGTTTACGGGTTGAAAATATATAAATTATATTATTTTAATTAATAGAAAAATAATATAATTAGTTACAAAATTCAAACCCGAGCCCACAGGTTAAATCCCAGGCTAAAACGCGTTTAAACGGGATTATAATAATTTAGGTTTAATTTATATATATTTTAATATAACAGAAAATGTCCCAAAAAAATAATGTGGGAGCCCGGTCTCGAACCCGGGTCTCTCCCACACCCGCACACAGCCATAACCATTACGCCCGCTAGGGTATCGCGTTAGAAACCCGGATCAAATTTGCTTTAACACCAGGCTCCAAGTGGTTTTCCTCCCCAAACCACTCGCGATCGATTCTGGCCAATTCCCGACGAATTTGCTGATGGATGGACTAAAGCAGAAACAAGATTTGTTGCTCAGTGGATTACGACCCTGAGCATACAATCTAATTCGAAAACGAGCATGGTTAGGCTGTTTAATATATCGAAACTATATCGAAAACGTAATACGAAAACATTTGAATCGATTGAAAGATTCTGATAATGAAACTGATTAAAATCATAGGGTTTTTGTTAATCGAAACATTACGAAACTGAAGAAGTAAATTAATTTCATTTCTTTTCGGTCTAAGATCGAAAACCCTAATTCAGAAAGTATATGAACCCTAATTTCCAGATTGATATGAATTCGATAATAAAATGACGAATTAACAGAGGGTTTTCAAAGAGTAGATGATTGCGAAGCTAATGGTATACTTTAATTTGATTTAAAAACGGTTTAGGATCGAATTCGACAGACTGGGTTCACATGAACCTTAATTAAGGGTTACAGAGATTTTGATATTAAAACTTGAAATTGGAAAAGGGATTTCAATAAAAACGATGTTGCGAATCTTTCTTCATAGGTTAATTTAATTTTCATTGGGTCTAGATTAGGGTTCGACTAACTCAGTCAGATGATGAACCCTAGGATCAAGAACTCGATCGAATTGATGATGTAAGCCCGAATTAACATGGGGCTTACCTTTACAGAATGAAAACGAAGTAATTGGATCAAGAATTTACCAGAATGCGCGTCGAATTGATTGAGTTTGGGTTCTTGCAGGTGTCGGCTGCACAGACCAACTTCCGGCGGCTTTTGTAGCTTCTCCGGCCAATGCAGGTTGTGCGTAAGCTCTAGAGGAGTTCGCCAAGTGTGATGGATTCTTCAATTCGCGAGATTATCACAGGGATTAGACGAATTTGATTTCGGCCGACGGTTATGAGTTTTAGGAATAGTTTAATTCGCTTCAATATCGGCAATTAGTGTGATAATAACGATTGAAAACGGTTAGAACGTGGGAATTCAGTTTCGTCCTTAACGAATCTTAACTATAAACGGCTTAATTCGAAGGATTTCGCGGTGTTGACTTTCAGAAGTCAACAAATCGACTTATCAAGAATTACATAATCGATCCCTGCTTTTCCTGTGAAATGAAGGTTTGCAAATTGGCAGATTAGGTCCCTTAGGTTTAAATGGAGTTAGTTCTTGGTTAATTTTGACTTTTAAAGTCAATAGAGTGGATTTTGACTTTCCAAAAGTCAACAGAATAGTTTGAGCTTGTGACATAACTAGTCCCTGAAGTTTAACTTTGGAATATTGACAGAAATAGTCCCTGAAGTTTGAATAAAGTTAATTTCGGTTAACTTTAACTGGATTTTTCTAACGGGGTTAACTGAAAAAGTCGGATTGTCACATCATTCCCTAGTTGAATAAAATTTTCATCCCGAAAATTAAAATAAAAAAAAATTTTGGGGTTTCACATCATTCCCTAGTTGAAAGAATTTTCGTCCCGAAAATTAAATAGTACCTTAGGGATTTGACGCGGAGTGCTTGAACAGATTAGGATATTTGCGCATCATCTTATCCTCGCGCTCCCAAGTAAATTCTGGTCCGCGTTTCGAGTTCCAACGGACTCAAACAATAGGGATTTTACTGTGCTTTAACGATTTGACTTCCCTATCCATAATTTCCACAGGTTCTTCGATGAAACGTAACTGTTCATCAACATGTAGTTCCTCCAGCGGAACTGTGAGTGATTCATCTGCTAGGCACTTCTTTAAATTTGAGACGTGAAAGACGTTGTGCACACCACTAAGTCTTTCAGGTAAGTCCTGTTGATACCCGACTGGTTCGATTCTCTTTAATATTTTGAAAGGTCCAACGTAACGAGGATTCAGTTTTCCTCGTTTCCCAAAACGAATGACACCTTTCCAAGGTGAAACTTTGAGCAAAACCATGTCACCTAATTGAAATTCCAAAGGTTTACGGCGTTTGTCGGCGTAGCTCTTTTGACGATCCCGAGCTGCCGCCATACGGTTTCTAATTTGAACGATCTTTTCGGAAGTTTCAAATACAAGTTCAGGACCTGTGAGTTGGCTATCCCCAACCTCGGTCCAACAAATGGGAGAACGACATTTCCGTCCATAAAGTGCTTCAAATGGAGCTGCCTTGATGCTAGTGTGATAACTATTGTTGTAGGAGAACTCCACCAATGGTAGGTGAGACTCCCAAGTGTTACCTAAATCGATCACACAAGCTCATAGCATGTCCTCCAGAGTTTGGATAGTACGTTCAGTTTGGCCATCAGTTTGAGGATGGTATGCTGTGCTCATATCTAGACGCGTGCCTAATGCTTTATGCAATGATTGCCAGAAACGGGAAGTGAATCGTGCATCACGATCCAAAATAATAGAGATTGGCACTCCGTGCCGAGAGACCACTTCTTTCAAGTATACTCGAGTGAGTTTATCCATTTTGTCAGTTTCTTTGATGGCTAGGAAGTGGGCAGATTTTGTTAGGCGATCAACAATTACCCATATAGTATCACATCCGGTAGGAGTTCGGGGTAACTTGGTAATGAAGTCCATGGATATTTGTTCCTATTTCCACATGGGAATTTCAGGTTGTTGCAGGAGACCGGACGGTTTTTGGTATTCAACTTTGACCTTCGCGCAGGTCAGACACTTACTAACATAAGTGGCTATATCGGCCTTCATCTTTGGCCACCAATATAGTACTTTTAGATCATGGTACATTTTATCGGAACCCGGATGAATGGAGTAACGAGATTTATGAGCTTCATCCATGATTGGTTCCCTTAAATTTCCGAACACCGGAACCCATATTCGTTCGACAAAGTAACGAATTCCGTCAGATTTTACTTCAAGTTGTGCTTCCATGCCGCGTGTACCTTCTAACGGTAGGTTATCTTCTTTCAAGGCTTCAAGTTGAGCACTACGGATTCTGTCAGGCAATCCAGGGTGAATAGTAAGTTGTAACGCTCGAATTCGTTTGGGTTTCGTTTCCTTTCGGCTTAGTGCATCAGCCACAACGTTAGCTTCACCAGGATGATACCGGATCGCACAGTCGTAATCATTTAAAAGTTCAACCCAACGAAGTTGTCGCATGTTCAACTCCTTCTGCTCGAAGATATGCTGGAGGCTCTTGTGGTCGGTGTAGATGGTGCATTTGGTGCCGTACAAGTAATGTCTCCATATCTTAAGTGCAAAAACTACTGCTCCCAACTCTAGGTCATGAGTGGTGTAGTTTTTCTCGTGAACCTTTAACTGATGTGAAGCGTATGCAATTACCTTTTCGCGCTGCATTAAGACACAACCAAGATCTTGAATGGATGCATTACAATATACCACAAAATCATCCGTTCCCTCTGGAAGAGATAGGATTTGGTGTACTGTAGAGATAGCGTTTACCCTTTTTTTTTTTTGAGTTAAGGCCGTGAAGGGTTGGGCAATCTTGGAGAATCCTTCAATGAGACGATGGTAGTAGCCAGTCAATCCCAGAAATTGACGCACCTCCGTCGGCGTTGTAGGTGCTGCCCAATTCTTGATTGCTTTTACTTTAGTTGGATTGACACGTATTCCCGTCTTGTTGACTACATGTTCTAAGAATTGTACTTTTCGAATTCCAGAGTTCGCACTTGGAAAGTTTGGCATACAATTGCTCTTGTTTTAGCAATTCTGAAATCAAACGCAGGTGTTCCTCATGTTCATCCCTATTCTTGGAGTAGATAAGGATGTCATCGATGAAGACGATAATGAACTGATCTAGGTACGTTTTACATACACGGTTTATGAGGTCCATGAATGCCGCGGGTGCATTGGTCAATCCGAAGAGCATGACCATGAATTCGTAGTGACCATACCTAGTCCTGAATGCCGTCTTAGAGATACCTCCTCTCGGACTCTCAGTTGGTGATAACCGGACCTAAGATCTATCTTAGAGTAGAAGCTTGATCCTTGGAGTTGGTCAAAAAGATCATCGATGCGGGGTAGAGGATAACGGTTCTTGATTGTCACTTTGTTCAGTTTCCGATAATTGATGTACATGCGGAAGGTCCCGTCCTTCTTTTTGACAAATAGGACTGGGGCTCCCCATGGCGATGAGCTAGGTCGGATCGAACCTTTATCCAACAACTCTTGCAGTTGTGTAGATAGTTCTTGTAATTCACTGAGTGCAAGTCTACAGGGTGCCCGAGCAATAGGCGTTGCTCCGGGTGCTAGATTAATTTGGAATTCGACTTGACGATGCGGCGGAAGACCAGGCAGGTCTTTGGGAAATAATTCTGGATAATCACGAACGATCGGTATGTTGTCAATCTTCTTCTCCTCATATGGCTGCTCGGCGACGAGAGCCAGAATGACAATACGACCTTTACGTATATGCTTTTGTGCTTTCATGAAAGATATGATGCCCACGACAACGCCACTCTTTTCGCCTTGGACAGAAAGGGTTTCTCCTCTCGGGAGAGGTAGGCGAACAAATTTGCTCACGACAAATCATTTCGGCTTGGTTCTCAGATAACCAATCCATACCGACAATTACGTCGAAGTTGCCGAGTGTGACTGGCATAAGGTTATTGTCAATCTTTTGACCAGCCAATCCTAGTTAACACACCTTAAGATTGTGAGTTGTTTCGATTACTTGACCGTCTTCTATCCCTATAGTGTGCTTAGTTGCTAATAGAGTCGGAGTACGACCGTACCCACATGAAATTCATGAAGTCATGCTGAGACTTCTAGTGAGACCAGTGTTTATAAGGCAAGTGTCAGCCAATGCATAGGCTAAGGGAAGAGGTTCACATGTAAGGAAGAAAAGTCTAATGAGATATAGATTCCAGTAGCATAAGAGATAGAATGTATGTTTAAGTAATTGCGTTCAACTGATGGTTGGTTAGGTTAAATCTTCGTTTCCTAATGTCATTGGATCAACGGGATCATTTCGTGAAGAAAGAAATCCGTTTACAGGATTGAATATGCTGGAGTAAAATTCGAAGTTAGACTAAGGATTAGTCACAGGATGAGGTAACAAGTTTAAGTGGGATCCATTGTAGGAGTGTAAGGAATAACGTGTTAGCATAGAAAGAATTCCTCAAATTCTGTGTACATAGTTGGAGTCGGGGGTTTTACTCTGAGGTTCTACTAGAGTTTCACTCTAGGTGGTTCTATTGATTAAGTTTGAATGAGAGTTGTAAGATCACTAAGACTCTTACATGGGTGAAAATAACATTGATGGATTTCATTAATGATAGTCCAGTGTGTCTGTAAACACCTTCAACCTGATAGTCGCGTCTATCAATTGTTGAACAGGTTTAACGATACCAACTAGTTGTTGGGTGGGTTACTAGAATTCCTACAGACAGTTAAAACTTAAGTCTGTAAATCACTGATTAGGACCATCTATCCACACACTAGGTTTCACCAGGACTCACATGCACTTCAAATTATTATTACGTGTGCACCCGTAATGATAATTTGCTTTGCATGCTCACCCTAGCTTCTCCCTACCCTGTGTCAAAATGTCCCTCAATTTGCATTACCGAGTACAAAGTGTTGTCAGATATGGTAAGTCATCGAGAGGCTTAGTCATCAACCACAAGTTGACCAACTAGGACTCATATCAGGATGAGTAGTCAGGAATCGTTCGATCCAAGTATTCATTCGAGTGAAACACAATACAGGAGCCCAATCCAGCGGATTGTATATGATAACATGTAACAAACATGTACATGAAATGCGACTTCGAGGAATGAAACTAATTCATGAATATAAGTTACAGAAAGCATCAAAATAGCCGTCCTTTCAACTGAGTCAAGATAGGGTTTAAGTTTGCATTGAACAATGCGTTCTCAGATTTGTGTTCGATCCATTCTCAACAGAATATCGATCAAAGACGCGAGCCCATGGCTCGGTAAAGTGATGACATCTACGTGTCAATAGATTCTGCAATAATGTGTGCAACGGTCTGCCTTCAGTCGGCGTATTGTTGCTAATGTGTACAGTAGGGACTCGCCTCCGACGATTCCAATTCCCAAGGAGATACGCGTTAGTGCTGAGTGTCGTCCATAACATGGACCTGAGAAAGCCCACCATACCCAACAGGTGATGGTGATGTAAGTGACTCCTCCGAAGGCTCCGTCTCGCTGCCCTCGGACGGGAGTGGATGTTGTTCTGCTGATCCCCCGAGTGTTGCCACTGGAACGATTATGCAATTCAAATGATGTGTCCCTCTCCAACTGAGGGTGATACGGCTGGTATAAACATGCATGCACTGCAATGTATGTATAGGTGCTATATGTATCAGGTATAAGTGTCTGTGCCGTGTAACTAATGTGTGAGGTTATAGTCTAGTATGCAATCCTAGTTCTCTATAACCAATGGCTCTGATACCAATCTGTCACACCCCCAGTTTTGACTAACGGAGTTTTACCGTTTGGAAGGTGACACACCAGGATCTCAGTCATTAGTTACATCAAACGACACTATATGGGACTTGAAATGTCATAACATAAAAGTTTAGAGTTAATGCGGAAGCGTAAACGTTGATATAAAATTTAAAGTAGTTACACGCAACAAGCGTCAATCAATATAATTAAGTAAACTGTTTATCATGTTTGAAATGAATGAAATGACAGTAGGACTCCATGCATGTCCTAATTGTGCAACCTGTGCCATAGCTTAGCGTCCTGAGAAAACATGTAAGAAAAGTGTCAACACAAGGTTGGTGAGTTCACAGGTTTCAGTATAGTAATAAAGCGTTTACCAGATTAATGTACAATCAACATATATACCAAATGAGTAACTAACCCATGTTCATTGTTTGCTATTACGCTTGCAACCGTAAACTGACTGTTTGTATTGCCTCCCACCAGGTCTATCAACCACGGTCCACGTTTAGGTCAATATTGCACCCGTTCGATATCCAATCGAGTTAGCGCGACTAACGCGGGTGAGGTTTGTCAAACCCAGTAGTACTACCCAACATACCTCACTATATTCATATTTAAACGGTTCGATGTGAGGACTTTCATGATAGAGTTTACGCATAGTCATAACAACTGATATAAAATGAAGTACAAAAATCAAAAGAGTTTGTATCATGTTTTCTCCCCCAATTTAAAAGCAGTAAAAGGGGCCGTGAAAACTCACCTGATTTCGAGTGAAAGATCGGGTCACGCTGTAGGAATTTGAAACCACGGGTGTAAGCCTTAAACGACTTACGTGTGACCTAACAATACAACACAACGATTAGGGACGATTCGGGATTTGTGACGACGACACGGAAAGTTAGGATGTCCTAACTTGTTCTAAGGATTTAAAATAAACGAACGCGTCGGACGTCGACAATGGATAATAATAGGATAATTATTTTCTTTTGATCGAGTTGCTTACGAAGGTTAGGAAATAATATAGTATATATATTATTTTAGATGCAAATGATTAGTCAATTGATTCTCGGAGTGGAAAATAATAATTTATATTATTTTTAAATCGGGCAGATAACGTAGGTAAATAATATAATTTTATAAATATATTATTTAGTTTGTAACAATAGTCGCGAAAAGCCAACAATGTGTTGAAAACAATATATTATTTATATTATTTTAATGCGGGTTGATATCAATATATTTATATTTCTTTTATTCGAGGTTTACGATTTGAAAATATATAAATTATATTATTATAATTAATAGAAAAATAATATATTTAGTTACAAAATTCAAACCCGAGCCCACAGGTTAAATCACAGGCTAGAACGCGTTTAAACGGGATTATAATAATTTAGGTTTAATTTATATATATTTTAATATAACAGAAAATGTCCCAAAAAAATAATGTGGGAGCCCGGTCTCGAACCCGGGTCTCTCCCACACCCGCACACAGCCATAACCATTACGCCCGCTAGGGTATCGCGTTAGAAACCCGGATCAAATTTGCTTTAACACTAGGCTCCAAGTGGTTTTCCTCCCCAAACCACTCGCGATCGATTCTGGCCAATTCCCGAAGAATTTGCTGATGGATGGACTAAAGCAGAAACAAGATTTGTTGCTCAGTGGATTACGACCCTTAACATACAATCCAATTCGAAAACGAGCATGGTTAGGCTGTTTAATCTATCGAAACTATATCGAAAACGTAATACGAAAACATTTGAATCGATTGAAAGATTCTGATAATGAAACTGATTAAAATCATAGGGTTTTTGTTAATCGGAACATTACGAAACTGAAGAAGTAAATTAATTTCATTTCTTTTCGGTCTAAGATCGAAAACCCTAATTCAGAAAGTATATGAACCCTAATTTCCAGATTGATATGAATTCGATAATAAATGACGAATTAACAGAGGGTTTTCAAAGAGTAGATGATTGCGAAGCTAATGGTATACTTTAATTTGATTTAAAAACGGTTTAGGATCGAATTCGACAGACTGGGTTCACATGAACCCTAATTAAGGGTTATAGAGATTTTGATATTAAAACTTAAAATTGGAAAAGGGCTTTCAATAAAAACGATGTTGCGAATCTTTCTTCATAGGTTAATTTCATTTTCATTGGGTCTAGATTAGGGTTCGACTAACTCAGTCAGATGATGAACCCTAGGATCAAGAACTCGATCGAATTGATGATGTAAGCCCGAATTAACATGGGGCTTACCTTTACAGAATGAAAACGAAGTAATTGGATCAAGAATTTACCAGAATGCGCGTCGAATTGATTGAGTTTGGGTTCTTGCAGGTGTCGGCTGCACAGACCAACTTCCGGCGGCTTTTGTAGCTTCTCCGGCCAATGTAGGTTGTGCGTAAGCTCTAGAGGAGTTCGCCAAGTGTGATGGATTCTTCAATTCGCGAGATTATCACAGGGATTAGACGAATTTGATTTCGGCCGACGGTTATGAGTTTTAGGAATAGTTTAATTCGCTTCAATATCGGCAATTAGTGTGATAATAACGATTGAAAACGGTTAGAACGTGGGAATTCAGTTTCGTCCTTAACGAATCTTAACTATAAACGGCTTAATTCGAAGGATTTCGCGGTGTTGACTTTCAGAAGTCAACAAATTGACTTATCAAGAATTACAGAATCGATCCCTGCTTTTCCTGTGAAATGAAGGTTTGCAAATTGGCAGATTAGGTCCCTTAGGTTTAAATGGAGTTAGTTCTTGGTTAATTTTGACTTTTAAAGTCAATAGAGTGGATTTTGACTTTCCAAAAGTCAACAGAATAGTTTGAGCTTGTGACATAACTAGTCCCTGAAGTTTAACTTTGGAATATTGACAGAAATAGTCCCTGAAGTTTGAATAAAGTTAATTTCAGTTAACTTTAACTGGATTTTTCTAACGGGGTTAACTGAAAAAGTCGGATTGTCACAGTAAAGTCAGGAGTACGTGATTCATGACCGTACACCCTTAAAGTCAAACTCTTATAGACACGTCTTATGTTAAAACACCCACTACATGTTGAATAGCAAAGTATGAAAGACACGATATATCAAACAAAGGTAGAACTGTATAACTAACAGTCGATGCTCGAGGACGAGTATCATGTTCGTTTCCTTGGAAACACCGAACCCAACTAGATCAATGTGTTCCTCACATTTGACTCTTCTAACCGGATTATTTAAATTCCACCTTGTCATGAATCTTGACCTGAATCCCTTACCGATCCATAGCAATAACCGATCCCACACCAGTAAACGACCGACATTATCCGACTTCTCCATAGTTTGGATTGTGATTAACCTATTCCCAATCAGCGTCTCATGGTGTGAATGATCATTATATGCCAATATTTGCCAAAATGGTACATTATGAATCACAATAGCCTTGGCTAACGACATGTCACCTCGATGACTATTTCAAATAGCATGCTCACCTTTAGAAATGATGATTCGCTCATAGTCTAGTCCCAGGTTTCAAGAATCTGATACAAGACATAACTAATGTTACGGGAATATTAGTTCATAGGCTCATCTACGAAAATATTCACTTCGAAATTTCATTCAAAATAACTCCCAACTTCAAGTATGGGAAAATTTCATTGAGCCATCTATCAAAGACGTATATTCTGTTTATGGCCACACTTTGATCTATGAGCATTCAAGGCGAATGTTTCATAAAAGATCAAACATTTATATGACCTTATTCATGAGATCTGAAAGGTAACTTCGTTACCCAAGGGAGTATAAATCTCATCGCAATCAGAGGATTGATCTCCGAACCTTCGAGAGTCAGTACACTATGGTGGTAACCACCTCAATGGCTTTACTCGGCAGCATTGCATGATAATGTACGAGTTATCATGTATTGATACCACCGCTGCTAATTGCAGATACATTATTACCCTATACCGGTACTTATTTTTCATGGATGTCTGGTGTAACCTTGTCACTCTTAGACTCTAGCACTAATATAAGCATATCTCAGTTCAATGACCCTTCAAGAACCGCTTGCCCTCATTCAAAATAAGGAACTGTCAATTACCTGATTGTGGGACAAATGCACAATCGTTTCATTAAACCCTCCAATCTATCGTTACTGAACTTTCAATAATTCTCTTTTAAATTCTATCATGATTTGGTTCCCATGACAGGAAACACAGATATAAACTTAGAGTATGTGCCCGCATACTTTCAGAAACCCGTGTGCATGAATGCACATCTACCTCTCATTACTAAGGATGGTGATCGTACTATACCACGCTGAGGAGAATGATCACATAATGAAATGCTTCGGCATCAAATCCTTGATGGTTTACTCTCGTATGTGAGTTCACTTGATTTGTGAAAACTCGCTATTTCAATTCACACTGAGTAAACATTCTTTTCATTACTTTATCACCTCAGGGCATAGATAACGCCGTTCACATGGAGACATAATCAAAGGATTCCCTAAATCAACTCATTCGTTAATGCATGCTCAAAAGTAACGTTATACTGTTATTTGATACAATGGCATCTCAATTCCTTACACAACCAATATCATTAGCTGATGAGATATCCACTTTGCCTACATTATCGACTATTGTTTGAAATAAGTGAAAATTCTCCCTAGGAATTTGGAATTAGAGATAGATTTCGAAAGCTTAATCCGAGTAAGCTTAACAAATTTCAAGGACGAAATTTCTTTAAGGAGGGGAGAATGTGACACCCGTCAAATTCGGGTTAATATCCATACCCAACTAACACATATAGTATAGTATATGACATGCATCCCACTTAATTTTATAGTAATTAAGTCCATTTCACACTTAGCAAATCAATCTGCTTACACGTATGGGTAATCCGGAAGATTACCAGATCAAACACGCACCCTTCAGCACGACCGTTGGTGATAATTTAAAACAAATACCTAGATAAATAATTTGTGCGTGTAAATTATATGTAACACTGTGATTTAATTAATCATGTCTATATGAATTTTTTGGTGATTTATAGAAATACGTTTATTTTCAGCACAGTCCGGTGGACACGCAGTGTGCACTAGCAAAGTGAATAATTCTAAGTAGACACTTAGACATATATTTGGTGTGCACAAATTATATGTAGTAATGTGATACATTATTTTAAGTCACTGTGAATTTTTCGGTAATTTTCGGAGAAACTTTCTGTTTCAACACAGTCCAACTAGTCCGGAGTATGTACCGACGGTTTCAAATAAAAATCCAAAAATTTTATATGTTAAACATAACGATATGAGTCAAATTATTTTTAAATAATTTAGTTCATACCAGTTTGGGAATTCCGTCAATAAATCGGTGACTATTCGTTTTCCACCACACGATATCCCAAGACCCTATAAATACCCCCACTCCCCACTCACTTCCATCTTCTTCAGCAACCTGCCTCTCTCTCTCTCTCTTCTCCCCCCCCCCTTGGCCGAGATTACCCACACAACCACCATCCTCACCATTTTTTGATTTTTCATCTTGTTTTCTTCAAATCCAAGCTTCCAACATCAATAATCAAGCATTTGCAAGAGATTTCATCTAATATTTCATCATATTTTCAAGTTTGGTAAGATCAAAACCCACTTTTTCTCCATTTTCATCTTCATGTTCTTTTGAACATGCATCCAAGAAAAAGTCAATTTTATGAAAGATTAACCATGGATTCTTGAAAGAAATGAGTTTTCTAACAAAATGGTGCATATTGTTGATGGTTTTGGACTCGGGTTTTGTTCTTAGGCTCGGTTTTCATATAAGGAAACTTTGTTGTATGAGCACTTGTTAGATGATGTGTTATTGATGATTTGATGATGGATTAGGGGGGTTTGGGTCTTGTCATTTCAATGGTAATCATTACAGTGTCTACATACATGGTACTCAGGTGGTGTAAACCCTGTAGGTGATCCCGTGATCATATACTCGGTGTATAACTTTTTAGGATTAAAACTCTATATATTTTTGTATCTTGACTATGTTTTAATAGTCTACCAATTAAACTCGTCATAGTTAATATCTTAACTATAATATATATGTATACACACAAAAAAAACTTGTCACCATGAAATAAACATTTTTGTGTCCGCTTTTAATAGTTTTGTCACCTATATTTATGTTTTTACATCATAAAGCATCCCTAGACTTATTTAAATAAAATCTTGTTAATCACCAACGAAAGTACCTTGCGGGTTATCATTGTTTATTTCTCAGTAATTCTTAAAATTACTAAAAAATATGTGTGCTCCTTTGCTAGCCTCTTGACAACATTATGTCAAAATAATAAACCAGGAAATATAAAATATGAACGTGCAATTATGGATATGGATATTGACCTGAAATGCTGGGTGTCACATGCCTGAGCAGACGGCGTGTTCTTTGTGAACTATAAGGCCAGAGTTATATGTGTTTGTATTAGGAACAATATGTTGTATTTACCGGTCAGTCCTTATTGTAAAACATTATTATCTATGAAATGAAATAGTTATGACTTTTAAGTCTTCCGCGGTTTGTTTTTGGTATCAACGTCACAGTAACTAGAAGGCAACCTTCTGACTGGTATGTAGTTATCTAACAAACGGAATATTCTGTCTAAGGAAAGAGCGGTGTATAAATCTCTCCTAGACCCGTCGTTCTTTCCAGGAAACATATCTGTTGGAGGTACTACTCTGGTTAGATAACTGTCCAATGTTATGGGTGCGATAAGTTGGTATCATAGCCGCAGTTTAAGGGATTTAGATAATAATAATAGGAAAGATTAGAATCTAGACTTAAACTAAGAGCTCTGAAAATAGCTGGAATGCCATAGGATGTAGGTTAAGGTGTTGATTATCATTATGAATATAACGGGATATATCGAGGAAATAGATAATTAATTACATTCTTGGCCAAATGTCTTTAGTTTCTGATTTTCTGGATCATAACCGATTATACGAATTCTGACATCATACATCTGTGTATAGGTAACAATGGTCGGAAGACGCAGAGATAGGGGAACAGGTCGAACTCCGGTCACTAGGTCTCATAGGCAGACCAAGAATAACACCAACACTAACGATCATCATGAAACAAATGAAAATGACAATAACACAAATCCTCATGCTGAAGAGGTAGTTATGTCTGAATCCCAATTCCAAGATGTTGTGGCCAGTGAGGTAATAAAGGCACTGAGAATGACGTTACTTGGATTACTAGATGAAGTCCTCACAAGGATGATAGGTACTGGAAATGCTGGAGGAGGAACCAACAACATGGAAGGTACAAACAGAAATGCCAACACTAGTTCTGTGACCAGAACTGAAAATCATGAAGGGTGTAATTATAAGTCCTTCGAAAGATGCAAACCTAAGCCATTTGAAGGCAAGAAGGGAGCCATTGATGCAACTCAATGGACCACTAAAATGGAAGCGGTGATAAAACTTAGTGAATGTAGGACCGATCAGGAAATCAAGTTTACTGCCAATTCTCTAGAAACCACAGCATTAGATTGGTGGGAATCAGTAAAACAAGCCAAAGGAGAGCAAGTTATGGACAACATGAAATGGAACGAGTTCAAGGAACAGATTCTACAACGGTTATGTCCACAGAACGAGCTTGACAAAATTGAGGAAGAGTTTTGGCGTCTAGAGGCTGGGACTATGACGCATCAAGAATATGCAACAAAGTTTGATGAAATGTCAAAACTGGTGCCACGTCTGGTGACACCCGAGTCCCGAAGAATCAAGAACTTTATTAGGGGGTTGCCACTAAAGGTGTGAACCTTAGTAAAAGCCTCTGCACCTAAAACAATGGATGCAGCTTTATCGTTAAGTGCCACGATTTATGATGATGTGGCAGCTCAAGAAGCCAAGGAGAAGGCTGAGAAAGCAGTTGAGGTAAAGCCGGTGGAAGCAAAGAGGAAAAGTGAGGAAGTCATGTATCGGTTCAAACCAAGAAATTTTAAGTTCCCTAGGAGAGAGGGAAATAATTCATCAAGAGGTTTTGAAGAAGTGAAATGTTGCAGAGGCCAGAAAACAGGGCATATTTCCTCATATTGTCCAAATATTAAATGTTATAATTTTAACTAGATGGGACATATACCGAGAACTTGTACCAAACCCGTACAACAGAAGCCCGAAGGAGGGGCTAAAGCTCGGGTGTTTGTGATAGGTGATGGAAAGAGGAACAACAATGCCAAAGTGGTAGCCAGTACGTTCCTAGTTAACGATATTTATGCCAAAATCCTGTTTGATACAGGAGCGAATAAAAGTTTCATTTCAGATGCCTTTAGTTTGCATTTAGGCATAAAACCTACCCCACTTAAGCGTGCTTACCTAGTTGAGACGGCAAGTGGAGAACATATTAGAATAACCGAATCATATGTGAATTGCAAGATGACACTTGGCAACGAAAATTCAGTGATTGAATGCCAATGAGTATGAGCAAGTACGATGTTATCATTGGGATGGATTGGTTGAACCAATGCCATGCTCAAATCGATTGTGATCAACGGACTGTTAGGATTTGTAGGCGTAACAGAGAATCTATGTTGATACAATGCGATAGTAATAAGAATAAGATTGAAACAATTTCTTTAGCTAAGGCTAAGAAATGTGTGAATACAGGATGTAGTGTATTCGTAGTTTATGCTTTAGAATCAAAACCTGAACGGCAGATTACGGACATTCCTATAGTATGTGATCACCCGGATGTATTTCCGGAAGAATTACCTGGTCTACCACCAGATAAACAAATCGAATTCCGAATCGAGCTTATTCCTTGAGCCAAACCCGTAGCTAGAGCACTGTATCATCTAGCACCTTCTGAACTGAAAGAATTGATGATGCAGATTCAAGAATTATTGGACAGAGGTTTTATGCATCCAAGTACTTCACCTTGGGGAGCACCGGTATTGTTCGTAAAGAAGAAAGATGGAAGCATGCGTATGTGTATAGATTATCGGGAATTGAACAAGCTCACTGTAAAGAACAAATATCCATTGCCTAGAATAATGATTTGTTTGATCAGTTGCAAGGAGCTAAATACTTCTCGAAGATTAATCTTAGATATGGGTATCACCAGTTGAAGGTACATGAAGAAGATGTAACTAAAACTGCCTTTAGAACTCGATATAGACACTACGAATTTTTGGTTATGTCATTTGGTCTAACGAATGCTCCCGCAACATTTATGGACCTAATGAATCGAGTATGTAAACCATTTCTTAATAAATTCGTTATAGTATTCATCGATGATATCCTTATATATTCCCGAACTAAGGAAGAGCATGCCAAACATCTTCAGATAATCCTGGAAACTCTCAGGAAAGAAAATTTGTACGCTAAGTTTTCCAAATGCGAGTTTTGGAAACAAGAGGTACAATTCCTAGGGCATGTCATAAATCATCAAGGAATCCAAGTAGATCCAGCCAAGATTGAAGTAATCATGAAGTGGGAAACTCCAAAAACACCAACTGAAGTTCGAAGCTTTCTTGGTCTAGCCAGATACTACCGAAGGTTTATACAAGACTTCTCCAAGATTGCTACTCCATTAACTAGTTTAACTCAGAAAGCCGTGAAATTTGAATGGAGCCAGAAGCAAGAAGAGGCATTCAATACTCTTAAACAGAAACTTAGCTTCGCACCAATCTTAGCATTACCCAAATGGAATGATGACTTCATCATCTATTGTGATACTTCCCGTAATGGTCTAGGTTGCGTATTGATGCAGCGAGATAAGGTAATAGCTTATTCTTCACGGCAACTAAAAGTTCATGAGAAAAACTATACCACACATGATCTCGAACTTGGTGCCATAGTATTTGCTTTAAATATTTGGAGACACTATCTATATGGAACTAAGTGTGTGATATATACAGACCATAAAAGTCTCCAACATATATTCAACCAGAAAGAATTGAATATGAGACATAGGAGATGGATGGAACTCATTAATGATTATGACTGTGAGATTAAATACCATCCCGGGAAAGCTAATGTTGTAGCAGATGCTTTAAGTCGGAAGGAGAGATTCAAGCCTATCAAGATAAGAGCGTTGAGGTTAGAAATCAAGATAGACTGGATGAATCAGATCATGGAAATTCAAACTTAAGCATTACAAAAGATAACGTCAAAAAGGGGCGCACGGTTAGTAAAGATAAGTTACTAACCAAAGGAGATGATGGAATCCTACGATTTGAAAATAGAATTTGGATTCCTAGACTTGGAGAAATCCAAACAAAAGTGATGGATGAAGCTCACAAATCCAAATAATCTATACACCCTTGAGCAGACAAAATGTACAAGGGTTTGAAGACTCATTACTGGTGGCCAAACATGAAAAGATCAATAGCCCAATATATAGAGAAATGCCTTACTTGCCTTCAAGTCAAAATCGAACATCAGAAACCCGCAGGTCAACTACAATAGTTGGAGATACTTGTGTGGAAAGAGCATGATGCTATTTGGGTTGTGTTTGATATACTAACCAAATCGGCACACTTTTTCCCTATCAGTGAGAATTATTCAATGGATATGCTAGCCCGACTTTATATCAATGAGATTGTGAGCCGCCATAGTATACCGCTATCTATTATCTCTGATAGATGTAGTCGGTTCACTTTTAGATTTTGGACTAGTTTCCAGAAGAGTTGGGAACTCGAATCAATATGAGTATAGCATATCACCCTCAAACGGATAGACAAAGTGAAAGAACAATACAAACCCTAGAAGATATGCTAAGTGCTTGTGCAATTGAATTTGGGGGTAGCTGCGATAATCATCTACCATTCGAGTATAAAAGCTGCCCCTTTTGAGGCATTATACGGTAGGAAATGCATAACTCCAGTTTGTTGGGCGGAAGTCGGAGATAGCCAATTATCTGGACCAGAAATCATACAGGAAACAACTGACAAGATAGTCCAGATCAAACAACGGTTGAAAGCAGCACAAGATCGACAAAAAAGTTATGTAGATAGACGCCAACGACCATTAGAGTTCCAAGTTGGTGATTACGTTATGTTGAAAGTATCACCTTGGAAAGGTGTTGTACGTTTCAAGAAACAAGGGAAGTTAGGCCCAAGATACATTGGACCTTACAAGATCATCGAAAGAGTTCGAGCAGTGGCATACAAGTTAGAATTGCCTAAGGCATTGCAACGTATTCATAACATGTTCCATGTGTCATGTCTATGCAAGTGCTTAGCAAACCCCGATCAAGCAATCTCATTAGATGATGTACACGTCGATGATAAACTCCAATTCACCGAGCAACCTATTAGGATCTTAGGAACACAAGACCGAAAGCTCAGAAAGAAGACGATACCAATGGTATTGGTACAGTGGCAAGGTCGAAAGGGCGCTTGTGATAACCCAAACTTTTTGTTTCAGACAACTAGCAACTTGGATTAATTTTCGGGACGAAAATTCTTTCAACAAGGGGATGATGTGACATCTGGCATTTTCAGGTTAACTCCGTTAACACAAACATCGTTATCTCAAACATTTATTTATTCAAACTCAGTTATCTCGAACATTCACACATGCATTACATTTAATTAGGATTAGTTAGATGTGTCAGTTCGCACAAATATGTAGAATTACCATATCGCACACGAGTCTAACCCGGAACGTTGGTGAACTAATAAAAATAATTGCGAACAATTATTTTTATATAAATTATGTGAATTTATGCAGTATGTGAATTTTCTGTGAATTATGTGAATTTTCTGTGAATTATGTGAACTTTCGTGTAATCGCGTATAATTATCGGATTTTAATTTTACTGGTTATTTTTTTATAGATATGGAGCTTTTATAAAAATAATTATTTAAAACAATTTTATCTAGTGGGTTAATTATATAATTTGAAAACCCATTTAAATTAGCCCATGATTATCCTTATCCAAATTTTAAAACCCATGCAAATTTTATATAAAGAATTTTTATAAAAATTAAACCCTAATCTTGCTTTCTCTCTCTCTAATCGTCGCCCCAACCCCCCCCCCCCCTCTCCCTCCCTTCTTGTGCCGAGAACAAGAACAAATCCAAACACCCTCTTTTTGATCTTCAATCTTGCAATTGAACACGTATTCGGACTCCCCTAGGCATTCCTAACACTACTACGTAAGTCGTTTCGTTCAATTTCGTTACTTTTTTATTCCAAGATTTTAGATTGAAACCCTAGTTCATCCAAACATGAGTTTTTACAATAAAGTTGTTAACTTTATCATTGTTTTGCTTTTATTTGATGTTTATATGGTTATTTGGAAAACCCTAGTTGCATATGATTCATAACTTGTTAAAAGATGAAACTTTTTGATTATGTGATGGCGTAGGATTGCATGTTATATGTGTTTGATGTTTGTTATAGTTATAATCATATTAGATAGGTTGTATGCAATTGATTTGGTGCTTTGAAACTCATTAAACAAGCTAGAAATCATAACTTACTTATAAAGGAAACTTTTTGTGAATTCTATCTTGCATACTAGACATGTTTTGAATGATATGATGATGTTTATGTGTTACTTGATTCATGTATAAACGATTTGTGAAATTAGATTTCTAAAACATAGCTCGGTTTTGCAAAATTTCTAAAAGAGGAAACTTTAATTGTCTAAAGTGTTCATAGCTTGCTATTTAGACATGTATGATATGGTTTAATGATAGCTACATGATACTTAGGAGATAATACCATGTTGTAACGTGCTAGATGTCTCAAATCACACATGATATTCATAACTTACTATACTTGGAAACTTTAAATGAAGTATGATTTGCATGTTAAGTTCAAGACTTTTTTTATGTGCTACGACTACCTAGGGCAAGTAAGATTTATGTTACGAACATACTGATCATGAAAATGTGTTATAAATGAGTATCATATGGAAACCAAACTTTGTGTTCATACAATATAGAAAAGTAGAAACTTGTTGATCATGCATTGTATAGACATAACTTGCTATGCTAAGATAGTTTTGAGTTGTGTAAGCATGAAACTTGAATTACTTGTGTACTATGTTTTAGTATTCAAATCAAACATTAAATCACCAACGGGTCGTCGGGTCAAACTTGAGTCAAGCTTGTAAATCTTTTTCTAAACATTTAAACAATGGTATTGTTTGGATACTAAGGTTTCATGTCAACATACAAGAACACACGCTTATAGACCTATGGTTTTAGGTGGCAGTTAGAGGTCTAACAGTTTTCACTTAGCTTTCTTTCATACGCATACTAAGGTGAGTTTCACTACCCCACTCTTTTACTTACTTCCCTTTTTGGGGAAGAAAACATGCTCGCAAACATTTTGAATCTTGTATTATTGTATTATCGCTTGCTTACTAAAGTGCAAACATACCACATAAGTCCTTACATTCTCGAACCGTTAGTATTGGAGCATAGCGAGGTAATCTTGAGTAGTACTACTGGGTTTTGACAAGCCCCACCCGCGTTAGTCGCGCTAACACGACTAGAGGTCGAACGGGTGTAATATTGACCTAAACATTTTGCCATTGTTCGGTAGACATGGCGGAAGGCAAACAAACACAAACAGTCAGCTTCGGTTTCAAAACACTTGTAGTAGCATGACATAGACTAGCTATCTATCGTATACATTATTTACATTTTCTAGTAAACATCAAACTTAAAGATTGTTGTCTCGTGACTATGAGCAGCAATGGTATTTTATTCAAATTCATATAGAGTCGTTTCATGTAACTAATGACTGAGATCCTGGTGTGTCACGCGCCTCGCGGTAAAACCCCGCAGGTGGATTTTGAGGGTGTGACAGCGCCGATCAAACTTGGGAATTAACAGAACAGATGAAAGCCAAGTATCCTCATTTGTTTAACTGATATTGAATTTTGAGGATGAAATTCTTTTAAGGAGGGGAGAATTGTAACACCTTAACAATTCCTAAGAAATATGAGGGCTAAAACTATTAAAAAGTTGAAGTACAGGGGTTAGATTGCAAGTTCTACAAATTTGGAGGACTAAAAATAAAAAATATGAGAATTCAGATGGTAGTGGACCGCTACCCTAGTCATAACGGTACGCTACGTGGGGATGAAGGCAGCAATGATTGCATGCCACATGTCAGCTAACTAGCGGACGAAAAATGACGCGTGTAACCCTATGGCGGACCGTCACCCATGCCATAATGGCCCGCCAGGCACCAGGTGTTCTTAGTGGTCCTCTAAGAAGGACATACCGGTCCGCTAGTTGGGCCCAAAGGCAATTTTTGCGGCTGGGGGCGGTAGTGGACCGCCACCACCCTATGTAGCGGTCAGCTACGGGTGCCAGGTTGCTCTATAAATAGATTTTGAAGGCAAGACCATTTCTTACACATTCTCACTTCAAAAACACTCACTAAGCTCTGGTGGCACGAAATCCCGAGCTCCATTCCGCTCTCGAAAGTCTGGTTTCCTTATATGAATTCCATGTATATATACCTGTGAATAGTGCTTATTACAATCGGGAATGGGACGGGACTGAGGGACAACACTGATCCTCTTATTTTTAGATGGGTCCTTGTGTGGCCAGTAGCCGGAAGGTCTCAGTATATATATAATAAAAGCTCAGGGTCCTTGTGTGGGCACTGGGTGAGGATTGGGATGGATGGTCGTTTCGTATGGTGAATATGATTATGAAAACATGATTTGTTTATGAACTCACCAGCCTTGTGCTAATCCAAATGTTTTTGAGCACAGGTGACCACTAGCTTGTAGTTGGCATTCCAGGAGATGTACAAATGTTTTAAGATATGGATGACTGAGGGCATGTTCCTGGGTAACCGTAAGGCCTGAGCAAACGGCATGTTCTTTGTGAACTATAAGACCAGAGTTATATGTGTTCGTATTAGGAACAATATGTTATATTTACCAGTCAGTCCTTATTGTAAAACATTATTATCTATGAAATGAAATAGTTATGACTTTTAAGTCTTCCGCTGTGTGTTTTTGGTATCAACGTCACAGTAACTAGAAGGCAACCTTCTGACTGGTATGTAGTTATCTAACAAACGGAATGTTCTGTCTAAGGAAAGAGCGGTGTATAAATCTCTCCTACACCCGTTGTTCTTTCCTGGGAACATATCTGTTGGAGGTATTACTCTGGTTAGATAATTGTCCTATGTTATGGGTGTGACAACAGGGAACAATGCTAAGAAACATTATATGAAAACAAGAATCAAACTACTTCTCCAAGCTTGGATGTTGTTGTTGATGTATGGTGATCCTCTTGATGTAATAATCCTTCCTAGAGGCTTAAATGTGGCTGCAAAAAGGTTGGTTCGGAGCTCAAACAATGGGTTTTTGATCTGGTTGCTGAATGCTGAAGACTGAGAAAAAGTTCTGTATTTATAAAACTAGGGAGGCATGACCGTGCCAGGTGGTAAGGCACGACCGTGCCTGTCACTAGGGCACGACCGTGCCTGGTGATTTGCGCGGCCGTGGGACAGGTGGTTGACCGATCCGTAGCTTCTATTGGATCATTTCTTCGAGGTCGTACGGGCATGTGGTCATGAAACAGGCTCACGGGTGTGCACGCAGCCGTGGGGAACAAGAGCACAGTTGTGCTCGACAATTTTTGGCTTGGCGTCGTCGTGCCAGTTCCTGGGCGCGACCGTGCCTCCAACTTAGAAACCCTAAAACTTCAAAGTTAACCCCTAGAATCTCCTTATTTGTTCACTTAGCTCCACAAAAACCTACAAAACTGGAAATGAAGCAAATAAGTGACTAAACTCAGAAAATAACCAAGAATTAACCGTGAAATGAGCGAAGTTTTGTACCAAAAAGATGTGTAAATCCTAACACATCAAACAACCCCACACTTGAACATTGCTTGTTCTCAAGCAAATCAAACTAAAACAAAACTTCCAATGGCACTATGGATCAATTCGGAAAATCGTAAGCATTAATTAAATTATAAAGTTTTGACAAGCTTTTCAAAAAAAAACAAAGTTGACTAAATGAAACCCAAGGAGCCCAATGAAGTAACAATCGAAGAGCAAATGAATATGCCTAAGAAATCATTAGCATGCAACCTTATACTCCTCACAATATTCACCCACACTCGTGTATATATATGATCATACAAGTAATGGTGTATGTATAGGACACTCAAATGCCAAGACAATGAATCATGCATAAATCATAAGCTTGCTAAAAGATCAAATCTCTACTAACTAACATGAAACAAAGCATAAATCAAGAGGGTTTTGAACGGGTTGTAACTTGGCGATGGCTAAGGGTAAGGAAATCGAATTTGAAAGTGGCTAAATGGCTAAAAACCCGACGGCTATGCTAACTCAAAAACTATTACAACTTGCAATCATAAAAAAATAAACTAAAGAATATTTTCCTATAGACAAGAGCTAACAACCGGATTCTTTTCGTCTTTGCTCGCAAAATTGCTCTAATCGGCTATATTTCACCTAATTTTGGTGATTTTTTTTAATATAACACTATTTCTTTTCTTTTGAAGGGAACTAAGTCAATATGCATCTTTCCTTAGTTAAAAATTTCTCAAGAAATAAAAACTTACAACAAAGTAGAAACTATAAAATTAACATTAGCCAACTTGATTTCTAATACGGGTGAAAAATAAAATAAATAAAAAGATAATGTGGCTATGGGGTGGTGTAAATGTGGGGGAAAACAAGAAAAACACGGGATAGGCTCAACGTGGCTAACTAGTGGATGTGTTCGGGTGAGGGAAAAGCAAAAATAAAAGGCTCACAAAGTGGTTAATCCTAATTCCTTAATCATTTTTATGCAATATTTATGTTCATGATTTTGAAATGTATACTAAAAGCAAGTTCTAACAAGCATGAAACATCCAACACACTCAAATTCGCAAAAACGAGAGCAAACAATGTCTAAAGCTATCAAGGCTCAAAAATAAAATCACGGAAATGGAAAGGAATGGGTGTAAACAAAAGGTTACATGCAATTCATTCGTTTAGCCCACTAAAACTCATGGCTATCACAAAAAATTAGGTTTGACGCGATGGAATTTCTATCTCGAATGCTATTGAAAAATCAAACCTCTAATATTTACTAAAAAATATTGAATACTAAACGGTTAACTTTTATTCTATTTTTGTGTTTTTAAATTTTTTTTTATGAAACTAATTTTAATGCCAATAAAAATTATGAAGGAAGATTTTTCAAAAAAAAATGAAGTGATCAAATGCTAAAATGACAAATATCGCGAGAACAAATTCCCACCTTACACTTAGAATCATACATTGCCCTCAATGTACAAAAAAAAATGCAAAGCGAAGAATAAACACTCAACCCCACACTTTAGAAACGTACATTGCCCTCAGTATACACAAAAAACATGCAATGCAATGGAGTGTGAAGGGAGAACTGAAACTTCCCTCGTGTCGATCTCGGTCAAACTCGAACGTCCTACCCTCAAAAATGGCTTTCCAAGAGGTGCCACAATTCTAAAATCTATCAAGACTAACAACATTAAACAAGATCAGTAACATCAAGCCAAAATATATATGGGAAATGTAAAGACAAGTATCCATAAACAGTATAACAAAACAACAGTACAAAGAAGGAAACAACAACAACGCCGAATCATGATTAAGAGTTTGTACAAAATGAAACCAAGTACAACTCATCAAAAACTGGTCCAAAAAGTAATGGGAGATACTACTCCCACTGCATACCCTCCAAGTCGATGCCTGCTGCACCACCTTCCTCGGCTCCTCCTGCTGGTGGTATGGTGCTAGAGTATGATGGTGCTGTGGTGATGGTGGTGGAGCATGATGTGCCGGTGAATGATGAGGAGGTGGTGAAGGTTGGTGTTGGTTCTCTGGCTCTAAGAAGAATGGAACGGGGAACCACATACGGGGCTCCAGCAGTGACGCACTAGGCCACATACTGCCAGGCCCAGTATCGCATGAAAAGGTCATGCAGGATGACTATTGGAGGTGGTGAAGGTGGAGGAGGTGGTGGAACAATCGGGTCAGTCTCAACATGCTCGGCGTGCTAGGGGTCGATATGCTGTGGGTCGACCTGCTCCTCAGCTGGCCCTGCATGGCCACGTGTACCTGATGGGCGGCAGCAATGGCCTCCACCTCAGCCTGAACTAAATCTGGATCTGGACCCGTGTAGAACCAAAGACTGATGGCTACAAAATTCTCTAAGTACAAATGCTGCTGATCTCAGAGTTTGCTGCTGACCCACAATCTGCTACGGACAAGCTTATCTGCTGCGGATACTTGTTCTCCTGCTGAAGAACAAATCTGCTACGGATAGCCTTATCTGCTGAAGACCAAAGTTGCTGCGGATAAGCTTCTCAGCAGCATCAACACTTGATGCTGCTGACAGGCAAATCATCAGCAGCTCTGGATGGTTACATCTTGCTGCTGATCAACATCTTTGCTACTGACAGCCTTGTGCCTTGAAGACAAATCGTTGCAGCTGACTATCCATACCAAGCATCACTGACAACTTTATGCAAAAGCAACTAACACACTCAAAGCATAAGGAACCTCAATGGCACAACCAATGACGGACAACAATGCTCTTCTCCAAGCATGCAAGTAATGATGCATAAAGAAGACACTTCAATAAAGTTAACTAGATATAGACAAAACGTGTAATAGTTAGCTAGATACAACAGATCAATGGTCTGTGTTAGATCTTATCCTTAGAATCAAGGGACTGTCTTGATTCTAAGTGAGTATAAATAATCTGTAAACACTTCATTGTATGTGTGCTTTTTGTGCTTTCTGATTGAGTTTCACTTGTAATCGTTTATCTGCAAAAGCTTAATACAACAGTGTTACCAACGATGATACCAAAACAGGAAAATAAAGATAGAAGATAGAAACTAGAATTTGTTACCAACGATGATACCAAAACAGGCTAAGTTTATTAACGAGTCGTTAGCCAGACTCAAGTCCCCGAATTAATTACTCCATGAGGTGGAGGTCCACTACCTCCAATGCCGAGTCAACCGGTCCGTCAATGTATGTTTCGAGATGATGACCGTTGATTTTGAAGATTCTCCCATCTTCATGCTCAATCTCGACGATCCCATAGGGAAACACCTCCCAAACCGTGTAGGGACCCGTCCATCAGGATTTCAACGTCTCGGGAAACAATCGCAACCTAGGGTTATAAAGTAACACACGACCACTATAAAATAACACACGACCACCCACTTGGAATTCCTTCTTGTCCTTCAAGCGTCGGTCATGTAAACTCTTAGTGTGCTCCTTGTAAATCATGGAGTTTGCATAGGCTTGATTCCTCAACTCATCAAGCTCATAAATCTGAGTAAACCGGTTCTCACTCGCGTTCACGAAGTCAAGATTCACCGCCTTCAACACCCAATAAGCCTTGTGCTCTAACTCCACCGAAAGATGGCACGCTTTCCCATAGATCAACCTAAATGGTGTAGTACCAATAGGCATCTTGTAAGCAGTCAGGAAAGCCCAAAGTGCATCATCTAAACGATCCGACCATTCCTTACGGTTCTGACCAACCGTTTTCTCCAAAATCCTCTTTATTCCCCAGTTTGTGACCTCTACCTGTCCGCTGGTCTGTGGATGGTAAGCTGTGGAGAATATATGGTTTACACCATATCGTGATAGCGGTTTCTCCAACTGGGAGTTGCATAAATGAGTCCCACGGTCACTAACAAGAGCTTCGGGGGCTCTAAAGTGGGAGAAAAACTTCTTTAGAAATCGAACAACCACCCTAGCATCATTAGTAGGCAAGGCTTGAGCCTCGACCCACTTAGAAAGGTAGTCAACAACCACTAGGATATACCAGTTGCCATGAGAAGCTGGGAAAGGTCCCATAAATTCAATACCCCAGACATTAAAAATCTCACAAACCTTGATGCTGTTCTAGGCATCTCATCTATTGAAGATATGTTGCTTGCCCTCTAACAAGCATCAAATGCGCGGATCATCTCATGAGCGTCCCGGAAGATGGTAGGCAAGAAGAAATCGGCGTCAAAGACCTTCTTCACGGTCAAAGTGGCTCCATGATGTCCACCTGTCGGGCCCTCGTGGCAGTGTCTAAGCACCTAACGTGCCTCATCTCCAAACACACAACTATGCACGATCTGATCAGCACCAACCCTAAACAAATAGGGATCCTCCCAAAGATAGTGTTTTACATTAGAAAAGAACTTCCTCTTCTGCTGATGCGTCAAGCCCTTCATCACAATCCCACTAGCAAGGAAGTTTGCAAAATCAGCAAACCAGGGACATTCCTCATCCTGTGTCTTGATGTGCATCCTGGAGCAGCAAAACCCGACGGATCAGTCGGGGTTTGGCATCCTGTTTGCTGAACAGGTGCCGAAGAGCTGCATTGTCAATGAATACAATGGTCTTTGATAGGACAAGATAAGACCGGAATTTATCGAAAGTGAAGACAATGGCGAGGAGCTCTTTCTCTGTCGTGGTGTAGTGCTCATGTGCGTCATTGAGCGTCTTGCTCGCATTATAAATCGGGTGAAACTGATTCTCTCTCCTCTGTCCTAAGACCGCCCCAAAAACGAAATCACTCGCGTCACACATAATCTTAAACGGAGACTCCCAATCAGGAGCCACCATGATAGGGGCATTAACCAACTTCTCTTTCAACAGATTGAACGCCTTGAGGCACTCATCGGAGAAAAAAACCGGGCTTCCTTTTCAAGAAGCTGGGTCATCGGTTGAGCAATCTTAGAAAAACCTCGAATAAAGCGTCTATAAAAGCCCGTGTAACCAAGAAAACTCTGGATAGATTTCACAGAAGTAGGCGGCGGGAGCTTAGATATAGTATCAATCCTGGCTCGATCAACCTCAAGCCCCACGCGTGAAATCTTGTGCCCAAGCACAACGCCCTCCTTCACCATGAAGTAGCACTTCTCCCAATTCAACACCAGATTGGCCTCCTCACATCAGGTCAACATCCTCTCCAGATTCCCGAGACAATGATCGAAGGAACTCCCAAACACAGAAAAGTCGTCCATGAAAACCTCCATGGAGTCCTCAATCATATCATGAAAATGGCCACCATGCAACGCTGGAAGGTGGCCGGAGCATTACACAATCCAAAGGGCATCCGCCGGTAGGCAAATGTGCCATAGGGACATGTGAACGTCGTCTTCTCCTGGTACTCAGGAGTAATCGGGATCAAGAAGTAGCTAGAGAAGCCATCTAGGGAACAGTAGAACATCTTCCCTGACAATCTCTCCAACATTTGATCAATGAACGGGGGGTGAAATGGTCCTTTCTAGTAGCATCATTGAGTTTGCGATAATCGATGCAAACTCGCCAACCTGTGACTGTACGAGTAGGAATCAGCTCATTCCTCTCGTTGGTGATGACAGTCATACCCCCTTCTTGGGGACGACCTGAACGGGGCTAACCCAAGGTGAATCGGAGATGGGATAAATCAAACCTGTATCAAGTAACTTGATCACCTCTTTCTTCACCACCTCCTACATGTTCGGGTTCAACCTCCTCTGGTGCTGCACAACTGGCCTAAAAAGATCCTCCATAAGAATCTTCTAGGTACAAAAAGAGGGATTAATTCCCTTAATGTCCATAATCCTCCATGCAATGGCCCTCTTGTGCTGCTTCAGCACCTCCAATAGCCTCTCCTTCTCATCACTCGTCAAATCAGAGGCGATAATGACGGGTAATCAAGACTCACTATCCAAAAATGCATACTCCAAATGACTCGGGAGCTTCTTAAGATCAACAGGTGGTGGGTCCTCAACAGAAGGCCGCTCCTTCGGCTCAGACTCTCTATCAACAATCTCAAACACCTCTGGACACGTGGGGAACTCATGGCCTTTCGAGTTGGCCATCTGCTCCTCAAACTGATCCTCACCAACTGGATCAAGTGTCTCCCCTCCTACTATCTGCGTGTCTAGGGACTCCTCATTAGCTGTGTCCTGGAGATGATCACTCACACAAGAATAGACAGTCTCAATAAAGTAGAGTGAATCATCCTGAATTTAGGTGTGCTACATGGATTTCCCAATGTCAAAGGTCACCTCCTCGTCATCTGAACAGCCAAAAACCGTGGAAGAAATTAATGTCCTCAAAATCCCGCGTGAAAAGATCGTATAAAATTTATGGCTATAAATTAAAACTCAAAAAAAGTAAAAAAAATGACATGAAAGCCTTAAAACCGGCCAAGGGGTGGGCTTCAAGTTTCGAACCCGCGTCACCTGAACAACCAAAAACCACGTCCACTACGCCAAAGACATCTTTCTCTTCAACCAATATTTAAACCTAACTAGATTCTAGAAAAAAAATATATAAAATAGCAAAACATGCAAATTAGGATTGCACATAAGGCAACCATTTTTAAAATTTTTAACAGTAATTTTTCTACACATACAAAACTTACTTTTTAATATTTTATTTATTAATTTGGAGACTTGTACAAATACATCCATTTAAAATACTCCTTTCAGGACCGTTTCAAAGGGAGACAATTTCAAGAGAAAATGAGACTATAAAAACAAATTCAATTTTGGGTCTGATATTAATTTTCCCCTATTTTCTAACCTACGCTCTATTCGGTGCACCTTAGCCGTCTTCTCCACCAATTAAAAATATCCAAGCCACATTTCTCTTTTCTTCAGTTTACCGAAGTTTCCTCCCACTTTTCACCATCCTTCAAGCAATCCAATCCCTCTTTTAGATTCTGCACAAATAAGATCTCCGGTGAGTTTTGCTTCATTCTGATTGAATTTCTACTTCTGATTAGATCTTTCAACTGTGAAACTTCGGTTTTGTTGACTGTGTGATAATTGATTTCTGAGATTGGGATCTATATTGACCCATACTTGTTTGTAAGTAGATCAATTGAATTTTTAAATTATTTAGTCAACTATGCATAAAAATTCGTGTTTATTGTTGATTTCTTGCGAGTTGTGCTGTAGAATTGAACGCCTAAAACACTTTTTGGGGGAGAAATGATTTCAAAGTCTCATACCCTGAATTTTGTGCGCTCTGAAGGTTGTCAACTAGATTTTGTTTGAATTTGTGTTGTGTTGATTGCTGATTTGAAGTTGTCCTCTTTAATGGTATAGTTTGTAGTCATCAAAGCATCTAAGGTATGTTTTTAACACTGTTGAATAAAGGTAATAAATACGTTTTGTGTATATTGATTGTGGATGAGAGGAGAACCACACAGTTAAAGTCAGACCTCTCTTGGTTGGTATGAGGGGTTTGATGTTACATTGAGAATGGCATTTCTTAGGTGAATTTGTTAGTTTATGTCATGTTTGACATCGGTTAGAATTGTTTGAATGATAATGAGTATTTGTGTGAACAGTTTTGTGGAATATTTGGTTTGGTTTGAAAAGTAATTTTGCTATAGTTATCTAAGAATGAAGACATGATTTGTAAAGCTTTTGTCTAAGGTAAACTTGTAACTTGCATAAACTTGTCAAGTAGAGGAAAGTGAACATGAGTTGCTTCAGCTGCTGTGGAGAAGATGACATGCACAAGTCTTATGATAATGGACCATTCATGCCGAATAATGCAGCAGGTGATTGTTTATTCAATACATTTTCTTGTATGTTTGCACAAATTTAACTTCTTATATCACAAGATCACCGTGAGACTGTTGGTTATGTCCATTTGGTTGAATACATTTTCTTGTATATTTGCACAAATTTAACTTTTTAAATCACATGATCACCATGAGAATGTTGGTTATGTCCATTTTCAATACGTTGCTTTTGTATTGAAAATGGTCGTTTTTTTTCGTTTCAATCATGTGGTAACAACATGAATGCTGTAAATATGCTACCAAAAGAGAACAACCAATGTCAAATATTTTTAACAAGATCCATATCTATATTGAATCTTAAGGTAGTGCGTTTGACCTCAAGAGGCATCTCAAGCTATCAACAAATTGACCCGTCGTACATGGTTTTCTGTTGTATACTTAATACTAATCATCTTTATTAATACCAAATTCAACACTCTAGTTTTAAGATTGAGCAGCTTTAGATAATGTCGGAATGTAAATGCAAAAAAGAAAAGAATCATATCTGGCACTTTTGTTCAGAAAGTCAATCACTCGTGTATTATATTATAATTGCAACCTTTCGATTTTGGGAACTTACTTAAATTTATGGGTTCAGGACAAAATACAGGTTATCATGCCACTGAGGCTGCACCAAAGGACACACATGCTGTAGCCGTCCAACCTATTGCGGTCCCTGCTCTACAAGTGGATGAACTGAAAGAAATAACTGATAATTTTGGTACAAAATCTTTAATCGGGGAGGGATCATATGGAAGAGTGTACCATGGTGTCTTGAGAAGTGGCCAGGCAGCAGCTATCAAGAAGTTAGACTCCAGTAAGCAACCGGATCAAGAATTTTTAGCCCAGGTATGTCTTAAATACCCTTAATAAATACAACATTATGGACCTAAATTTCTGTGATTAGGATGATCTATTGTGCAACTTAAACTTGCCATGAAAATTTAGCTTCTATTTTGTTACAGGTTTCTATGGTATCAAGGCTTAAAAATGATAATGTTGTGGGGTTACTCGGGTATTGCATTGATGGTGGTCTAAGAGTGTTGGCCTATGAGTATGCTTCAAATGGATCTCTTCATGATATTCTGCATGGTAAGTGTTCTAAATTAAATCAAGGCTCAATATAATTATATTACTGCCATAAATGATGAATATGTTAACATACACATATTAATCTGTGTTTTGTACTCAAAAGCTTGTGATGATGCAGTTATATGTGGTTTAAGTCAAAAGTAACATATTTCATTACATGAATGCAGGAAGAAAAGGTGTTAAAGGTGCACAGCCAGGTCCAGTTTTATCGTGGTCTCAAAGAGTTAAAATTGCTGTTGGGGCTGCAAAAGGACTTGAATACTTGCATGAGAAGGCGCAGCCTCATATTATTCATCGTGATATAAAGTCTAGTAATGTTCTTCTTTTTGATGATGATGTGGCTAAGATTGCTGATTTTGATTTATCAAATCAAGCACCTGACATGGCAGCACGCCTTCATTCCACTCGTGTACTTGGTACTTTTGGTTATCATGCACCTGAGTAAGTTCTTTTTTATTTTCTTGTAGTTCTTTTTTTTTTCTTAAAATTCGTTTTGATTAGATTCTTGAGGGTTCAATGATTATATTTATGATGTCCACCTCATTATTATTCCAAGAAATTGATTGTCCAACACTTTATCAATAACAAAGATCATTGAGCTGTCTTCTTAAAAAGTAAAGTTAATTTAAATCTATTCTAGATTTAAAAATCTTAAGCCAGTACTTTTAACAATAAAAAACATATAACAGCTGCTAACTTAATAAAACAAATTTAAAAGGTTTTCACCCAATTGAACAACCACAGACAACCTAAAAATAGTACTACAAGTCTACATCACACAATTAAGAAAATATATTTATTTTACTACATTGGTTTTAAAGCAAGGGCAAATGTCATAGAAACCAAGTTTCACAATTGTTCTTTTTCTACACATTAGTCACTTGAGTTTGCAAAAGTATTCTTGGTGAGCGACTGCTGGTGATGGTGGGGTTTCATGTGATGGTGATGATCGCCGGTTTAGAGTCACTGGTGGAATTGTTTCATTAGATAACATAGGAACATAACTAAAAAAGTAAAAATATGTAACTTTTTGGTCAGCAAACTTATCAATCAAAAACCTACATAAAAGGCCACATCAGCCAAAATGTAATTCATGTGTGTTTTCTCTGATAATTTCCACTTTATGCCAGATACGCAATGACTGGACAGTTGAGTTCAAAGAGTGATGTTTACAGCTTTGGTGTGGTTCTTCTCGAACTCTTGACGGGCCGAAAACCAGTTGACCACACTTTGCCTCGTGGTCAGCAGAGCCTGGTCACATGGGTATGCTACAATTTGTGCAGTTTTTAGTTTCTTTTTCTTAATCCTAAATTATTTGTAAATAACATATTATTATTATTATTATTATTATTATTATTATTATTATTATTATTATGTCAGGCAACACCTAAACTGAGTGAAGATAAGGTGAAACAGTGTGTTGACACTAGACTCAATGGGGAATACCCCCCTAAGGCAGTTGCCAAGGTAATTTCAGAACTAACTTTATAATTTAATTAATTTACTAAAAATTGAATCTTTACAGAGAACATATTTTCTTTTCTTATTTATGTATAATTAACTATATATTTAGAAACTCCTGTCAGATAATAACATATGAATTGTGTGATTTAATGGTGATAGATGGCGGCGGTTGCAGCCTTATGTGTGCAATATGAAGCTGATTTCAGGCCCAACATGAGCATTGTGGTTAAAGCATTGCAGCCATTGTTGAATGCCCGTGCTGGACCGCAAGCCGAAGCACCACACTTGTGAATCACCGTCTAGAGCTGGGCCTCTACTACTGCTGCTGCTTGATCACAATCATGTCATTCCAGATGATGACATATAAAGTTAGCAGATATTTATGTTTGTTAAGGATTATTCTACCGCTGATGCACATTCTTTTGTTTGACTATGTATCAAAAAGGATTCAAGATTTTCTTGTGGTAAATAGTGAAAGGATTTATTTAGGTGCAAAGGAACTCTTATGTACCGCAGAAACAAGTTCATTTAATTCCTGGAAATGTGGTTTTTTTTTCATGTGACGTGAATATCTAAGATTTCAATTTTAATTACATTGTATAATATGTCTTCTCATAACTTTCATAAACACAATTATATCTATGTGTAAGGCCGCTACGTGAGGTAGCGGCGTCGTGCAGCTCCCACGGCAACACTGCTGCCGCCACCATCACTACTGCACGGCTTCCCTGCGTAGCTCCATCTCAGCTCAAAATGACCGTTTGGATGTTTGTGCCGTTGGGTAACGGCTAGATTTAATTAAAAAAAATAAAATATGGACAAGAGACATTTGACCGGTACTTTAACAATTATCTCAAACTAACATATTATTAAAAGTCTAGTGCTTATTTGGGTTTAACAATTAATCGTTGGTTTTCGAGAGGGCGGCTCAATAGGCTTGAGACCTAAAGCAACCCTTATTTTCTTAGGGCCACATTTTATTTCTTTTTATATATGTAATACATATATGGACTATTGGGTTGTTTAGTAATGTGTAAGCCCATGTCAGGGAGGCCGGAGGCCTGGTCCGCACTAATAGAAAAAAAACACGTGTTCTATTCATTTTTACTTAGGTCAAATATCTTGATTCTTGATTGCAGAAACGTCGCTCCACCAGTCCATCCATTCTTGATTTCTTGATTCCTGAAACGTCGCTCCATCCTTTCTTGATTCCTGAAACGTCTATCGATACCAATGGAGAAGCCCTTTGAAAGGATAAATCAACGAATCCTTTCTTGATTCCTGAAACGTCGCTCCATCCTTTCTTGATTGTAGAAACATCTCTCCACCAGGCTCCCCAATATTTTTTAGGGTTTGAGTTTTAATCGTTGGTTTCTGCAGAGAAAAGAGAAGAAGAATCGTATGGTTGCTGTAGAGAAAGGAAAAGTTACTGTCTGAATCTTCAGTCGATGAAAGTTATTTCCCTAATATTCTTTTCCATGTCTGCTTGAAAGTTGAACAAGTGAAAGAGAAATCGAAGGAGGTGAGCGGCTCTATGAATCTTCGAGTTCAAGACTTTGGGTATCACTTATTCCTGCCCATTTTTTTTATCTCTACACATTCTCAGATTATTTATTTGTTTATGTATGGTAATTTCTTGTTTATTTGTTTTTAATCTTTCGATTTCTTAGATTATCGTTGCTCAATAGTTGTTTCTCGTGTATTTGTTCTTTGCAATCTACTCTTAATAGTTGCTTAGTTCATTTGCTAGATTTCATGTTCATTTGTTAGTTAATATTAGTTGCTTAATAGCTTCTTGTTTCTAATCTTCGGATTTCAGAGGTAAAAGTAATTTCATTGTGATTAAAGAAACAAAACCCAAAAATTATAATACGATTTGCACCGATTATTGTAAAAAAAATTCATTAGAATATTATCTCACAACTTTTTAGGTAAGATTGCTTAATGTTATGAAATTATTAAAATAATTACATTTACCAAGATGTTATTAATTATGTCATCTTTGTAAAGTATAAGGAAATAATCACCAATCTATTATTACAAATTAGCAATGTCTTTGTTGTGTATTAAAGTATTTTTGTTTTTTATTGTTCGTTTTCTTCGTGAGACCTAGTGTTTTTTTTACATATTAAGCTGAAAGTATTTTAATTCTAAACTATTAGAACTAAGGGTAGTTGATTAATTGTGAGACATTGATACGAATGTGATTTTTTTTATAGAAATTACCAAAAAATTGACCCTAAATGTTACACCCCGAAATTTATTTACTTAATAAATAAATAAATGTTGCAACGATTGGTAACATTACACAACAGCGGAGGTTAAAGTAAAGATTTCTAAAGTATTGAACACCATTACAAATATTAATATAAACTAGTACATTGACCTACAATCTATTTAGTTCAAAATAGGCTTGAGGTTTGAAGATCATGCGTATTCGACTTCTAGGGTTTTAATCTGAATGACTAACTTATTCCAACCATGTCATAGCTATGTGTTACTTGAAAAACATATTTAAAAATGTCAACACAAAGGTTGGTGAGTTCACAGGTTTAATTGTCACAATGTGAAGCAGTTTTCCTTGAAAACATTGATGGTGTATACGTGGCCATGTAGGTCCCCTCGGGTTCTCAATGGATCTAACTTGAAACGTGACGTGTATCAAACACACGGAGTGCGGAATCCAACCGTATGCATGATTGTGTATATGAGACAATATCAAGACTAGAATCAACACAAGATGTAAATAATATTCTCTTTGATTTCCACCAAACTCAGAGTTTACAGAACTTGAATACAACTTGCAAAACCTCTAGAAATTAACATGTAAACTTTTATTTATAGACTAACACAGTCAGTTAAGTTCGCCTAAACTAGGCATATCGCCTATAACAAAACTTAACTAAATCTTACAAAACATAAAGACATAGAAGATCTAATATATTATAAAGCCTATTGTCACAAATCTATGTCCTAACAGACTCCCCCTTGACAATAGCTTGATCATCGGTTTTCATGTTGAACTCTTCCAATTCTCTGGTAGTTTACTCACTGCACAAACTCCATGTCTGATGCAAATCTTCAATACTCTCTTATACTGCAAACCATTCTCACGCCATTCACCAATAAACGTAATCTCTTTTCTCTTTAACATGTGCTGATCTTTCTTTGAAAAGTTAATAAGCTTCATAACATCATAAAAACAAGCTATAATCATATTGTCTTGATCTTCAATCTTTGCCTCTCCAGTATTCACATCTACATACTACCATTTCATATTCCCCAGACAATCTTGTGGTATTTTCTTCAAAGGTATCTTCTTTACTACTTTGACAGGTTTAAACTTGTAACTCCAAATCAATTTACCAGTTTTAGAGTCAGTACTCTTTACTCTCTTGCCCTTCTATGGTTTCAGCTTCTCATATTTTCCAGATCTACCTTCCAATCTAATCAAACTTGCTATAGCATCAGCAATACCAATCTTTGAATTGTTGATTAAGGATTTAGTTTCCAAACCATTCAGCTCACATCTAGGCAAAGTATTAAAATACCTAAGTCTTGGTTTCAAATATTGAACACCATCAGATCTCTTTAAGGCAAACAGATTGATTTCTTCATCAAAGAACCAACTGATAATTCTACCAACACACCTTTCTTTATTCACATATTTTTATTTCAGAATAGTTGGTGATGATGATTCAGATAACACTTTCTTCCAGCTTTTTACCAAATCTAACCATTTTTATTTTGTCATACATGTATCTCTATACATCACAGGTTCTTCAGTTGTCTTTGACTGAGCATTATCAGAGTTAGAATCAGGCATTGTGACATCTTCAGCTGAGTCCATAGAATCAGCCATTCCATCAGAAGTTACTTCAGGAATAACATCCTCTAAGATGAAGTCAAAAGGCACATTAAGACCATCACATCCTTCATACATCACACTTGTTGTATCTTTGATAATCTCTACTTCTACTATCTCTCCTTCTTCTATCTCTGAGTCATTTTCTTCATCTTCTAAGTCATCAAACAACTCATTTATATCATCTAAGCAGTCTATCTTTTTAGCTTCATCCAAATCAGAATCATCTTTAAAGAATTCTAGAAGCAAAACCTCTTCATTCTCTCTTGTAACTTTATCACAAGAAGCTTCAACCTGATTTAATGTAGACTCCCCATGAAACTGAGATACCGGAGCAACGTCAGAGTATTGACGATCATCCTTGTTCCCACTAGGATCATTATCTTCATAATCATTTCTATGAATTGCCTCCGTATGACAAGTATCCTTAACTATGACAGGCATCTCCCCCTGAACGGCAATACTCTCTATCAATTGTGAGATAAGAATCTGCATCTCAGAGATCTGCTTGCTTTGAGATTGAAGAGTCTGTTCTCTCTGAAAATCATTTACCCTTAATACATCTACTTGACCTTGAAGACCCACAACTTGGGCTTCTAGGCAAGAGACTTTTCCTTGTAGAGAAACAACTATGGCATCATTTGATGAACTAGACGGACAAGATTGTGAAGAAGTATATGGAGAAACTGGAGCAGGAGTACCTTGGGGTGAAGTAGACTGAGACGGATGTGGAGAAATAAGTAAAGAATCCACAAAGCAGCAGTCATGGAAGCATACAATAGCTTCTGTGACTTTGGAGTAGGGATATAATCAGAATCAGAAGAAGATTCATCTCTTAACGATCTTTTGCCAAGTGTTGTTCCAGGAGGAAGACCCCGAACAGACTTGCGTCTTGGTTTAGTAGTCACAGACTTTAATCTTTTACCAGCATTTGCCGATGGAATAGTAGCAAGTTTAGCATAATGATCTGGATCAAAGTCCTGTGTAGCTTCAGAATCAGTATCAGAATCAACATCATTTGCTTTTTTAAAGGAACTTGAACTAGTTTCATTTACAATTCCTTCTTGATTTGCTTGTGCAATTTCAACATTATGAACTTTCGGTATATCGGCTTGAACGTCCTCATGAACCTCCAAATTAGGTTCTATGACATTCACTTGATCAACATCTTGAACTTGTACATTAACTTGTTCTGGTTGTACTTCAGGTGCAACTTGTTGTGGTTGAGGTTGCTGTTGAACTTGCGGTTGTTGTTGTTGTTGAACCTCTTCTGGATGAATCCAATTATCATTTGGAAGAGCAACATAATCAGGATTAATAATATGCCTAAATAGAGGAGTTGGAACAGGTATCAAGGCTGGATTTTGTTGCTTGATGTTGTTACAATCAGTGAAAATCCTTTTGGTCATTGGAGTGAGAGTAAGACGCTGTTGTAACTGAGGTAGATTAGGTATAAGATGATTCAGAATCATTTGTAGAAACCTCGGATACATAAGTGCAACTATCTCCTTATAAAAATAATGGGCAAAGTTGAACCCCCTGTTCAAAGTAAGAGCCACCATTGCAAATTGTAATGAGGTCTTCAAACCATCAATTCCAGATTTCCTAAGAGAAAGACATTGGATAATGATGTGCATAAAGTATCTCCATTGTTCTACTAGATCACCCTTCCTTGCTTGAGTATCATTTGCTCGTCCTCTGTAACTCATCCTTTGAAAACATCCCATAATCAATGTTGATGGTAACCCTAAAGGTTCTTCATCATTTCCTCCAAGATGTAAGGCCTGACGAATAGTGTCAACAGATATTGCTACTTCCGTGTTGTTGACAGTAGCTCTAATAACATTCGGATCCACAGTACAATCATGTTGTGCTGTATCCCAGAACTGTTGAATGTAATTCAAGCTGATGTAGGGATTTGCCGAAACAGCAACATTTATCCGTGATCTATTCAGAAAATTAATGATATCTCGGTAATTCACAGCTTCAGATAAATTTGGATCCACCAACGCCACCTGGTTATGTTTATATTCAACTCGACGATCCGTCTGTAAAAATGACATATCAAAACCACACACAAAACATGTTAAAACATGATAAAAAAATTAAAAACAAAAAAATATAAAAAAAATTGCTAAGTCAAATTCACTTCTGTAAGTTCGCCTATAACAAAACTTAACTAAATCTTACAAAACATAAAGACATAGAAGATCTAATCTATTACAAGGTCTATTGTCACAAATCTATGTCCTAACAGGCCAAAATATAAAACTGTTTTCCTCGAAAACATTGAAAATATGTACACGGGCTTAATGCGAGACCGTTTTCCTCGAAAACATGTGATGACTTCATAGTTATAAAATGAGTAGTTTTCCCAATGAAAACATGTGATGACTTTATGGTTATAAAATGAGTCGTTTTTCAAATGAAAACATGTGATGACGTCACAGTCATAAAATAAGTTGTTTTTTCTGAAAACAATGGTATGTGTACATGGCCATAATATGAAACTGTTTTCCTTGAAAACATTGATAAAAACATTTGCACGTAAATGAATAACAAAACCATTTATGTGTAAACGATTGGCAGATCCATCTGCACGAAAACGTTTCAATGTATATGATAAACAAAACAAGTAATGTTGACCCATCCGTAAACTATCTAGGAATACGAATAATATGTACATACATGAGGCATAACCAAACCATGACACAGGTGTTTTGCCCCTCGCTCATACCTCACAAGCAATGTTTGAACACTATGCGGTCATTTGGCCATAGGGACCCATGGTTAGCGCGACTAACCATGACCGGGGGTGTCAAACCCAATAGTACTATCCATAGAATCCCAGGCTATCCATAGCTAATGGTTATAAAATATGATGGTCAGGGGACTTTACGAGCTCCATACGTGTTCACTCATGCAAATATAAAGATCGGGTCTTGTTTTCTTGTTACCATATGAAAATGTTTGTAAGTATGGGTTCCATGTTTTCTAAAATATATCAAGTAATGATGTTTCATGTTTTCAAACGTATTATGCAAGTATGTTTCTCCCCCGATGTTTCTAAAACATTTAAAAGTTAAAAGGAGGCAATGAACTCACCTTGTGACATGTTAGGAACACTAGTGTCCTTCTGATAGTAATGGAAACCAATGTTCACATGATAATCACGAGTTACTTCCTATTCGAGTCCTACGATAACTGTAGGCACTTAATGAGTTTTATAGAATAACCCTAATAATGTACAGCGAGTCTAAACTCGTATTAAGTTATCACGTGTGCGATTGAGCCATGTTGTCGACTTAATGATTGGTGATAATTGTTATTTTGGTCGAATTGGGATTCTCAACGTATTTATCCAATGGTCAAGTTCGAACGTAATAGTTTATCAAGCTCACGGTGGTGCATAACCGTGTGTATTTATACTTAATAATCACAATTCTCGTTCGTATAATTCTTAACATAGTGTGTGCAACTCTATGTTTTATAATATACACGTGTTAATATATATATATATATATATATATATATATATATATGTGTGTGTGTGTGTGTGTATAATCAAAACCCTAAAATATGTTTGTATCCTTCATGTATCCATCAAGTAAATATTCAGGTTAATGTAAATCGTACCCAATTTCATTTGTTACTATATATATATATATATATATACACACACACACAAATTCAGATGTGTGTGTTTACAGTTAGGCGTCATATGGTTTATATAAAATATAAACATTTATAACTATATGATTAAATATAAATATGATATATATATATATATATATATATATATATATAAAGGGTGGTTCATTTCAGAACACTAAAATAATACGAGAACAAAAAGAACTAATTCTAACCATTATATTATTTAATCAATGGCTTAAAATCATCAATGATATCTTAATAATTAATTAAAATATTAATGAAGTTATATAATATAGGGTAAGTACATGGAGAAAACTCATTGAGTTGAGAAAACTATAGAAACTCTCTATTAACGTATGTAACAGCTAAAAATTGATGAAAATTAAAAAAATAAAACATATTTTTTTAGATGGATTCTATATCTAATTTTATAACATTTGGCAAAAAAAAAATCAAAAAAACGTCGAGCGTTTTTTTTTAAATTTTTTTTTTTTATAAACTCGCTGAACGTTGTTACGTATGTAAAACGTGAATTTTTGTCATTTTTTCATGTGTTACATATGTTACTGTTGACGTCATGCTGACCAATATTTAAAAAAACGTTAATTTCAGCTATTTTTTCAAGATTTTTTTTAAAAGTAATTTACGGTTTTTTGTTTTTTTTTTGTTTTTTGGTGACGAAAATAGTAATATAAAAGTCTAAAAAAAAATAAGTTAAATTAAGTTTTCATGAGTTTTTTCAACTCAAATGAATTTTTAATCTAACCCTCCCATATCTATATCTATACTATATAATAAATAAAGGTTTTTTCATGCCACATGTCACCTCAATATTCATTCTCGTCATTTTTTTCCCGCTTCTCTCTCTTATTAAATACACTTCTATATTTTATTAATAATATATTTTTAAAGAGAATAATTATACAAATAAAACACATTTATTTTAAATTATCCCTTATTATAAGAAACTGTGAAATCTAATTATGTAACTTTTATTTTCAATTAAATAGTAAATGAAAGACAAATTAAATGGTAATTAACTTATTTTTGAAACTCAATTATATATATATTAATTTTTACATATTTTGAATTTTGTTTTCTCTCCTTAGTATATGTAATACATTTTTACACCTGTAAAATACATACATAAAGATTTAAAAAATTTATGTATTGATATTTTTCAACCCGTGTATAGACACGGGTTCTAAGCTAGTATATATATATATATAGAGGATATGGTTCTAATGTTAAGCATATATTAAGGGCGATTCTAACCACACACGGAATATTGCTAATTGGACCCGTCGTCGCGCGATACGTCCTCGTATAGGTCAATACGAGGGCGTATTGGGTTTAGTCTCTGACACCAGAATGACACGTGTCATTCTAGTGTCCCATACGATTCGTATTGCCCTATACGCCTCGTATGAGACAGGGCTCAATATTTTTCTTCAAAAGTTGGAAGATTTGGTGATAAATAATCCTATACGTGGCGTATAGACCTATACACCACGTATAGGATTATTTATTTAATTATATTTTTTTAAAATTTATATAATTTTGTTTATATAAGTTTGTTAATATAAGTTTGTTATCTATTTATAAATTTTATATATTTTATATTTTTTTTAAACATTTATTATATTTTTACAGTATAATCAAACAAAATATTAAACATTACAAACCAAACAAAATATTAAACATTACAAACCAAACAAAATATTAAACATTACAACCAAACAAGTAAACTAAACATTATATACATTACATCATAAAATTAAATATATACATCAAAATGTTTTACATACATAACAACGAAATAAACAAAATACAAATAAAAGAACTAAACCTAATCGGCTCCGGCCTCACCCTGACCTGCCCCGGCCTCACCCTGGCCTGCCCCGCCCTCATCCTGAACGGGGTCATCCGGATAATGACGTGGCGGTGGTAGTGGGGGTGGCTCGATGCCGGCGGCTCGTGACTGATTCACGAGCTGTCCAACCGCCCACGTCATCAGGTCCTCCATGCGATCGAGTTGACGACCATGCGATCAAGCAATGCCTGGGTAGGCTTATACGTGGCGTATTAATATATTTTTAAATAATAAATTGAATTAATAATAATATTAATATATTTTTTTATTAAATAATAATAAATAATTAATTTAAATTTTAAATTAAAAACATATACGCCACGTATAGGCTTATACGTGGCGTATAGGCGGTTGCCGGGTAAACTGAGCCATATGCAGGCCAAATAGGTCATACGTGGGCGAGTTGCCGGGTAAACCAAGCCATACGCGACCAAACTAGGCCATACGCAGGCATGTGACGGGGTAAACTGAGCCATACGCAGCGTATAGACTTATACGTGGCGTATGGCTTCATCTTCTTCCTTAGATCAATCCAGAAGAACTATACGCCACGTATGGTCCTGTACGCGGCGTATAGTTCTTAATTTAAAACCTAAAAATCGCTAATCTACCCAGTTTCACCGGCTAATATTTAATAATAACCTAACATTAATGATCGTGGGTTAAGACACGTACCTTTTCAAAGTTTTTTTGATGGCACAATCCAAATCAACGAGCGTTTTATAAGCGGGTCGCGTATGGCTTTGTGTTTGTTTTTTTGGTTCGTTTGGTACAATACGGGGCCTAAACCAGATAAATCAAATGTATATACGCCACGTATAGGTCAATACGTGGCGTATAGAATACCAAAGGTTAGGAAATATACGCCACGTATTGATCTATACGTGGCGTATAGAAATTTGAATTTCGAGAAATTTTGAATTTTGAAAGATTTGAATTAAAATTAATTATTATTATATTTAATTAACATTATAATTAGTTATAACTAAATAAAAATATTTAAAATGACAATAAAATTAATTTAAAAAGAATTACTATACAATTTTAAACAAATATCATCCGAGATTCGTGAAATATTGTGGAAAACTAGATTTATTAGTGGCCATTAGTTTCTTAAATACGATCATTGTATTTATTTTCCCATTTTGCTGCATCATCATTTCGGTGCAAATTCCAAAGTGCATTCGGCGTAGGAATCGGAAATTCTCCGTCTAACTTGACGTGGATGAAATGAGCATTTTTGACATGAACTAACGATAAGACTTGATGTTGAGCGTGAACGTTAGGACCAAAACACAATGGAAAAAATGATTGATTACCGTTGATGCTTAAAAGATGAACAATCACCCCAAATCTTTGAGCAATTAGGAGTCCTGTGTATGGCATCGACATCCAACGACTAACTGGTGCGGCTTTCACATCCTGCCAATCTATTGTGTGACGTAGCTTATCATACTCTTGAAAGGCGACTTTATCAAAAACAGTTCTCCACCATTCCTCTTTATTGTCCATCTCATGTAGAAGTTGTTGTCGGACAAAGAGCCACTGATTTTCATTTAACCCTAAGCCCAAAGCTACCGATCGAAAACCACAGTTACCGTCGGGTTTTACGTCCTGTATATGTGAAATGTATGGATAAAATATAGAGGGTATCGAATCCTTAAAACATTTTATATTGTTAACCGCATCATTCCCCGTAATCAATGGAAACCCAAGATGGGCGTTATCATCTTGCGGTTGCTTTCCGTTACCCTTAGTTGAACGACTGTGTTGAAAGACCGAACTCGCTTGTATAGAGTCTTGTGACGCAATATACGAGCTGTGTCTCGCAGGGTCACATTTGCTTTGTTGGGAACCTGTCAATGAGTTGTTTCTCGCGACATCCTGTTTCCTTTGTTGTTGCTTTTTCAAAGTTGGACGACCGCGAGTATCTTCTTGTACCATAGGCGCTTTCTTGTTACTTTTGCTCGGAAAGACAACCCCTGCAATTCTCGACAGCATACTTCTTTTGACCTGATCGGGTTATGACATAATTTTGTTTCTCACTTGTCCCAGTACCTTATCCACGTCTACATTTTCATCATCGACAAACGACGCTTTTAAATCAAGTTTCCTCCAGAAGACGTCCACTGCATCTAGAGGGATTATGCCACATGTATAATAATAATAATAATATATTGTTTAAATAATAAATAATAATAATAATAATAATAATAATATTAATATATTGTTTTTAGTATATTTTTTTTAATTGAAATAATTTATAATAATAATAATTAAATAGTCAGAATAGTTTACCTGTAGCTTCGATATTTGCTAGACGACAAGCACACGGCAACCCACAACTACTGAAAAGTTGGCACCCACACGTTGCATTTTGTTTCCGTATATTTGATAACTTGTACCACTCGTTTTCTATCAAATCTAGAGCTTTATGTGAAACTTTACCGTGCAGGATATCAAACAATTGAATAGCTATGTGGCTGTCCATTTTCCTTATGATGCTTGTTCCAAACCCAAACTGTAAGTGATAATACTGATCTGATACAATTTCATCAACAAACCCAACAAGTCTATCTAGCGAGCTGTTAGCGTTTCTAAGATAGCTCTTTAAGAGCGAATGCTGGCTCTCGACTCGGTTCGTTGTATGTTGACCAAAATTGAGGTTTTTGTTGGACCACGCGGATACAAACTTTTCTTTATACGGGTCCAGCCAATTTTTAGTCACATAATCAATAACTCCTAGAAAAATATTTAATATTGAATAAATATTTAAATACTTGAATATTAAATATTTAATATTTAAAACTTACTTCCTCGTTTGGCTGCGTACAGACGTTCATAAAGTTGGTTGAAGTTGTACTGGTATATATCTGGCGTGGGAGACTCACATAATACCGACCATGAATACTTGAAATTTTTCCAGTCTTCGTCTGTAAATGATGCCCTGCAATGTTTTGCGATATTCTCGTGTATGTGCCACCGACATAGGTTCTTGGAACAGCTCGGAAATATTTTATCACACGCGTTCATAAGAGCTTTGTCCCTGTCTGTTACTATCACACGCGGCTCCATACACTTTTGCAACATTGCTTTTATTTGAAGTAACACCCAGACGAAGTTTTCCTCCCGTTCTTTTGATATAAATGCATGAGCGACGCAAAACGACTGGTGTGTGGAGGTCACACCGACCACTTGGACAAATGAAAGTTTGTACATGTTTGTTTTGTATGTCGCGTCGATCATCAACACGTGCGGGAATGCACGCCACATCTCGTACGATTTCGGATGAACAAAGAATATCTCCTCCACACTATTTGTGGCAGGATCTTCTCGAGTATAGTAGACGTATTTTTTTGAAGAAAGCAGGTTTTCCAGAATCTGTATTGGAGTTTCACCGACTCTCGTTTCGTTTTTTATCTTTTGTATTGCATTATAAATGTCTTTTTTAATGCAACTACTCTCTGGGTTTTGTTCCCTTATAGTTGCTAGAATGTTTCGTGGCAACATGTTTTGCGAATACAACTTCCCCACCAAAAGTTGTTCCGACTGAGACAGTCTCCTTGCAAACGAGTGCGCCTCAAGATGTTGACTAGGATCGTGGTTATGACTGTCATCCTTCACCGTTAATTTCCAATCACCAGTATTTTCTTGGTACCCTCCTTCCAATTTAAAGGGACAACCAATTTTCTTGCTACCGGCACGTCTAACCGTGGCAGTAGACGCACGTTCGCCGTGACGGTCACACACAAGCCACACCTTGATAAACGGTTCTGTCGGATCGTCGCCTTTTCTCCTCGATCGTCGGGTGACAATGACGTAACCATTGTCACGTCCTCTCCGGATATCCCAATCAAGCAACTGCTCACGAGACTGAAAATTTTGGTTAGTTTTATAAGACATATTTTGATTATTTTGTTCTTCGTCTTCGTAGTCATCGGTTTGTTGTGTCGGGTAAGAGACTTCATCGTATACGTATTCGTTCGTGGGTTGTGTAAGGTAAGACGGTTCACCGTATACGAACTCGGGATTGCTTAGTGGCTCGTTCAAATCTGGAAGCCTTACCCGTTGATGAGAATAAACGTTGGACGAGACCTCCTCCTGGTTCACCTCTTGAACGCCAAAACTTTGCGGATTGTTTTCCACCGACTCGTTAGAATATACCTGAAAACCGTAGTTACCATCCCACCACCAAGACATGTTTATAATTTTTGAATTTTGAAAGCATACGTTCGGTTCGAATGATAATTCTGCATGGTTAAATACACAAAATTTGGGCCCTATACGCATCGTATAGCCCAATACGATGCGTATAGGGTACGAGGTGATGTGACTAGTGGCAGAAGGTACATTGTACCCTAAACTGCAGCGTATTGCCCTATACGAGGCGTATACGATGTTTGAATGACCAGGCTGGAAGAGAATGTCGGGCATGGGAAATTGTGAAGGGCTATACGCATCGTATTGCCCTATACGATGCGTATATGACCAAGTCTAATTAGCATTCTCCGTGTGTGGTTAGTAGTGCCCTATATTAATGTGTTAATCCATTAACTTGATCACATTCATCCAAGATCTTGTAGCAAAGCTGATCCAATGGTTGATATTATTTCATATTATTTTAATATATAATTTGAGATTCATTTACCCAGAAAGGACATAATAGTCATTAAACATTGACCTGAGAAAAGTGAAATCCAGTCTGACATTTTCTTTTTACTTTTCCAATTTATTCATTTGAAGATTGTAGTCCTTTTACCATTTAATATAAACTCCCGATGAAATAATATCCATTTGCAAGTTGGAATTTACATGTGACAATTCATTTATTTAAATTGCATTTATTATTAAGATATATTATCAACTTCTTCGTCATAATCATTACCAAAACGTAAAAAGTGTTTGGTGACATTTTGGAAATTTCAAGTGAAAGATTTTTTAAGGCTGTAAAATATTATCATAGTAAATTAAAAGGGTTGTAAAATTTAGACACTGGTTATAACAAAAAACAATGGATATTAAATATTTATACACTGATGTAAAAAAAACAACTTACACCAGCAATAAAGAACATTATAAAAGTAAAACATAAAAAGTACATACTCATACATGTTAACATGTATTTGATTTTAATTACAAAAAGTGTTAAACTTGTAAGAATTTTGGACAAACAAATTTATGTTTTATAAAAATCAGTGTATTACAAATGTCAGAAACATTAATAAAAAAATTGCCCTGGTGTACTATGGTTTTACATTAATGTACAATAAGCTTATGTTGGTATAACAATACCTTACCTTTAATGAGGGTAATATAGTAAAACAGAGAGAAATCTGAAGTGATAGAAGTGTGCCCAGGAAGAAAATGGTACAAATTCATTTAATGAGGGTAATATAGTAAAAGACGAAAATGCCCTTCATGGTTTAAAAAGGAGGTGGACAAATGGCGGCTGATCATTGGATAAAATGGGTTAATGGGTTGACACGTTAAACATGGGTTATATATATATATATAAAGGGTTATATTAAATGAAAACTCTGAGTTGTTATAAAAACTCTTAAACTCATTCTGTATCACACATTCAATTTTGTATATTTCAATTTACAGATGTTATTAAATCTAGATTTTTAATATTAAATTGAAAAAAACATGTGCTCTAGGTTTATTAGAGAGGTAGAAAGGTAATTACACTTTTTTTTTATTTTTTAATTAAATCATAATTTTAACTCTCTCCATATCCCATGCAACAATTGAAGAACATGTTCTTTTACACATGTGTAAAAATCAAATACACATGTGTAATAATCAAATAAGCATGAGTAAAAACATATACACAAATAAAAAAAAATCTACATCCAAATACCCAAATACCTTTGTAAATTAGGAAAAAAATTCTACATAATTACACTTTGTAAAAAAAACTTAAATACACATGTGTAATACTCAAATACACATGTGTAAAACCCATATACATGTATATTACAAGTTCTATTACACGTATGAAACCCTTAAACCCTTGTGAACTTTCAAACCTCTTTGGGTAGAAACCTTCAAACTTCATATCTGGAAAAAATTTTTAATCTTGTTCACGTCTCAGTTATGCAAAACTTCTCAGATCTTGATCTTAAATATCAAAAATAAAAAATCATTACTTGTAGACATGAATGTAAAAGACACTTTACATATACACATGAACAAAAATAAAAACAGGAAAATACAGCAAACACATATCAAAACAATCTTGAAAAGTTGAAAAAAAACATCCCCCCACCCCCCAAAATCAAGAACACCCAGTTTACGCATGTGTAAAAATCAAATACACATGTATAAAATTCAAATACACATGTGTAAAACCCATGTATTAAAAAACCTCATAAAATCAAAGTCCCATTTTTTATTTCCGTTTCAAAACCTCTCAAAATAAAAAGAATAAACCAGTAAATAGGTTAAAAATTTTCAAACACAGAAACATGTTCAAATCTAAATTAACATAATCACCTGGATAAAAAATCAGATTTGGCTATTAACATAAACACATGAATTACAACTCTTTAAATCTGTGTAAATTTATTTTTTCACATGTATAGAATCAGCTTACACAGGTGTAAAATCCAAATACACATGTGTAAAATTTTAATTTCTCAGCAAAACAGACGATTTGAACCTCCCTTGCTTAACATCTTATGAATTTAGTAAGTTTATAAATTTATTATTAATATAATATATAAAACACATAAAATTTTAAAATATTTAATAATAAAAGGGGACAAAACACTTGCTCTTATTATTTACTTTTTGGTTTTGTTTTGAGGGATCATATCACAACAATGTGTATGGGTTCTGCACCAAGCTTCCTTCAATCCACAAAATTAATGAAATAACATAAGAAAAAGCTTCATTCGATCTGCAATTACAACCCTACACATAAAACAACCCATAATACAAGAACAATTTTTTGATTGCTATAAACAAACTAGATTCAAAACTTAACAAAATGTGTAAAAGTGTAACATCCCAAAAATAAAACGACAGATATATTAACGGAATAAACGAACGAGGCATGTCGGGTCGGGTCGGATGGGCCGGCGGGCTGGAAGGGGAGCCTCCCCTATAAATAGCCAAGGTCACCACCCATTTATCTCATTTGCAACTTCTAGAGAGAGAAACCGTAGAGAGAGAAAGTTGGTGGATCGAGCCGAGATTTGAGAAGTGTGTTGCTCCAGAGCTAGTGAGAAGAACCTCCGGATCAGAAACTTGATTCAGGTAACGATTTGGCCTAAATATGAGTTTTTGTTCGTTTTTGGGTTTTTCGGGTTTTGGGTGAAAAGGTAACGTTTTCACGGATAAAACTGAAAGATAAACATAGATTTTAGTTCCTTAATGGAAAGCAAACGTTTTGAAGTAAACAAGTTCGGGATCTTGACGTGATCAGACCCGAAGGCGAAAGTTAGGGTTTTTGCGAAGAAGCAGTTTGTGCGTACTTATCAAGTACGCATGAAGCTGATCCTGCGTACTTACCAAGTACGCAAAAAGAGGATCATGCGTACTTATCAAGTACGCATGAATAATCAAGTACGCATGAAGCAGGTACTGCGTATTTATCAAGTACGCATGAAGCAAAGTCTGCGCACTTATTAAGTACGCAAGAACAAGTCCCTGCGCACTTGCAAAGTGCGCAAGCATTAGGCTGGTTAAGTAAAGTTAGTATGTTTAGAATGGTTAAACCCTTAGAGTCGGTATTGGTCTGATGTGTATTTAACTAATCAATTCAGATCGGAAGTGACGTTGTGGGACCTTGTTTAGGACAACCCAAATTAGCTTATCAGGTGAGTTCTAGAAGCCCTCTTTTAAATGTTTTAATAATGTTTTTGGGCTGGTGTGCATACGTAACGAAGTGACTATTTTATAAAACGATGTTTATGAATGTTGTATGTGACGTTTTATAAAATGATGTTTATGAATGATGTTTTGGAAGGAAGGGTTATGAAAGAAGTGTTTATGAAATATTTTGCCAAAAGAAGTTTATGAAGTTTATGAATGAATGAATGTTTTTAATAAAACGTACGAATGCTTTAACTGAAGTTTTGAAGTAAAAGAAGCGAAGGTTTACAAAAGTCACAAACGAACGAATCTGTCAATATTCCTTAGGGAATGAAGGTTAAGGGTATGGGAAGTATGTTATGGGCCTTTACCTTTTAGGGGCCTCTGTGGCTGGCCAACTGTTGTACAACTGGGGCGATGACGGCCGCCAAGGGGATTATCGTGATCCTTGAAGTTTGGTACGATTTACCTTACGGGGTAGTCGTGCTTGAAGTTTGGTACTTGTGCCCTACGGGGCGCAGTACTTGAAGTTTGGTACGTGTCATCCTTGTGATGCCGTGCTTGAAGTAGTGTTGAATAACCTAAGTATCGGGCCCTAGGAGTTCTTCACCCGAAGGACAGTACGGTGATTGATAGGCCTAGTGGTGGTGATCTTTAGGTTATTCAGCCAGTATGTGACGTTTGGATTTGACGGTTACGAGAAGGCGCAGATTCGATATATTCGTTGACTTAGGTTTATGAAGTGTTATGTTTTGTTATTGCATTATTTTACGTACGCTTTTTATTAAATGAAGTGCGAAGTTATGTTTTTGGCAAATTATTTGAAGTTAATGTTTTATGTTAAAACTAGAACTCACCAGCGTAGCTGACTTTTTAGTATGCACATTCAGGTTAAGGCAGGTTACGATGAAGAAAGGTGATGCTGGGCGGCTTGATGAGTTACCCGGAAGACATGAAGAGTGGCATCCCGTTATGATTAGATTATGTTATGTTTATGTAATAGACTATGTTACGCTTCCGCATGTTGAACAATGTAATGGTTATGTTTTAATGAAGTATTTTCCGCTGCGTTATTTTGATATCAAGTTTAAGAACTGTTTGTAAATGAGTAAATCCAACAAGTGGGGCCTCCCGGGTTTGGGGCCTTACAAGTTGGTATCAGAGCAATAGTTTGAGAGATTTGGACACTCCCAGTGTCTGAACTTAAACTGTGAATGGGACCGAAAGCGGATGCCAGTACGGGTAACTCGAGCCACAGCATCAGGTATGAAGGTAGTATATATTTACATATATAGTATGCCTTAGAAAGGGTTAGGTAAGGACTTGTGTTCTGATGGAATCACAAAGGTGGTCAAATAGAAATCGAAAGGTAGTGTAATGGTTAATTGCAGATGGCCAGTGTATATTAACATCTTACATTGCTTATTGAATTTTATTTGTTAACTAGCGTGATGACATTGGATTCCTTGTCTTATAGAACGAAATGGCAAGGAGAGGAAATGGAAGACGTGATGGGGGCCGTACCGGCGGTCGAAATGGTGCGTCAAGAGTATAGTGAAGAAGGGAGTGTTCACACTGAACCGGCGGTCAGTGTGCATGGAACCGAGCAGACACAGATTGAAGAACAACATTTCACTTTTGAACCAGAAGTGAGAGCAGCCATAGCTCGAGAGTTCACAGAGTTGATGAAAGTTTCTTTGCCAGGGCTGTTGGCAGAAGCATTAAAGAAGGTTAATGAGACGGGTAGGTCTAACACGGCGGTTGATACCCCGAACACTGAGGCAAACAACGCACCGCTTAACCGTGGTTGCGACTATAAGTCCTTTAAGACATGTGACCCGCCGGTCTTGACTGGGAAGAAAGACGCGGTAGCTACGTTTGATTGGGTTATTCGTATGGAGGTTGCCATTCGTCTAAGCGAATGTCGAACGACTCAAGTTGTGAAATTTGCTGCTAACTCATTGAGAGAGGAAGCATCCCATTGGTGGGAAGGTGTACGTCAAGCAAAAGGGAGCGAGGTTGTGGATGCAATGATGTGGGCTGACTTGAAAACCTTGGTGATCAAGAATTTCTGCCCAAGGAACGAGATCGAGAAGGTAGAAAGGGAATTTATGGGTTTGAAGGCCGGGAGTATGACGCACCGGCAATACACAACCCGATTCAATGAACTGGCACGTCTGGTGCCACATCTTGTCACGACTGAGGAAAGAAAGATTGTATGCTACATACAAGGACTGCCGGACCAGGTCCGCACCTATGTTAAGGCAAACGCCCCTACTACATATGATTCAGTAGTAGAACTGAGCGGCGTGGTATTTGATGATCTGGCGCTGAATGTCGTTGCCATTGAAGAACCTAAGAAGAAGCTGAGTTTTCCCGCTAAACGATCGGGTGGGAAGTTGTTTGGGGCTCGGGACAAGCAGGCCAGGGTAGGTGAGGCGACAGTCTATGGAAGATGTGGGGTAAGACATACGGGTGAATGTCGGTTAGGGTCTAATCTATGCTTTAAATGCGGCAAAACCGGACATTACTCCCGTGAATGCCCGCAAGGCTTCAAATGCTACAACTGTGGGGAGGGTGGACATATGAGCCGGGAATGCACCAAGCCCAGGATGGGTCAAGCCGGGAAAGAGAAAGGGCCGGAGAAGAAAGAAGAGAGACCCCGAGCAAAGACTCGCGCCTATGCGCTGACGCAGGAACAGGCCCGAGCGGACCCCGATGTGGCGTCAGGTACGTTCATCCTTGACAACACTTTTGTTTCTGTGTTATTTGATTCGGGTTCAAGTAAGAGTTTTATATCTGCGACTTTTTGTAAACGAGTGAAGTACACTGTCAGTAGCTAGAAAGGGCCTTTAGCGTAGAAACCGCTGAGGGTAGAACTGCGAGAGTGACCGATGTAGTTGACAACTCCACGATAAAAATAGAAGGTCACAGGTTCCCTGTCAGATTGTTTGTTATGGTTTTGGGAGGGTTTGATGTCATGTTAGGTATGGATTGGTTAACTGCCAACGAAGCACAAATCATATGTAAACGAAAGATAATCCGACTCAAGGCTCCGGATGGTAGCAAAGTCGAGGTTTTTGGAGATCGTGATGCCCCGATGCCAAACGTCATCTCAATGATTAAGGCAGCAGATTACTTGAGGCGCGGATGTGAGGCATATCTGGTGTACGTAATTGACGAGTGTAAGGAAGTGAAGGAACTAGGCGATGTACCCGTGGTACGCGAGTACCCGGAGGTGTTTCTAGAGGATTTTCCTGGGATACCACCCGACAGAGAGATAGAATTTCGAATCGACTTAGTAACAGATGCCCAGCCCGTGGCTAAGGCTCCATATCGACTAGCACCAGTGGAGATGAAAGAGTTAATGGCACAACTAGACGAGTTACTTGAGAAGGGATTTATCCAACCGAGCATCTCGCCGTGGGGTGCTCCGGTGTTGTTTGTGAAGAAGAAGGATGGTTCGATGAGAATGTGTATTGATTATCGCGAGTTGAATAAACGTACGGTGAAGAACAAGTACCCTTTACCAAGGATCGACGACCTGTTCGATCAATTGCAAGGCGCAAGTTGGTTCTCAAAAATAGACCTTCGGTCCGGGTACCATCAGTTGAAGGTGAGGGAAGAAGACATACCGAAAACTGCATTTCGCACGCGTTATGGACATTTCGAGTTCCGCGTAATGTCCTTCGGATTGACGAACGCCCCCGCAGCGTTCATGGATTTGATGAATAGAGTTTGTCGACCAATGCTGGATCGATCGGTAATCGTGTTCATCGATGATATCCTCATCTACTCCAAGAATGAGGGTGATCACGCGTGTCACTTGAAGGAAGTATTGGAAGCTATGAAGAAGGAAAAGTTGTATGCTAAGTTCTCCAAATGCACGTTCTGGCTTAGGGAAGTCCAATTCCTAGGTCACGTCATTAACCCGAACGACATTATGGTTGACCCAGCAAAGATAATGACGGTAAGGGAATGGAATATTCCTAAGACGCCAACTAAAATCCGCAGTTTCTTGGGATTGGCAGGCTACTATCGGAGATTCATCTTGGATTTCTCGAAAATAGCTTCACCGTTGACAAAGTTAACTCGGAAAGAGGTAAAGTATGAATGGGGTTCGACCCAAGATGAGGTGTTTAAGGAATTGAAGGAGAGGCTAACCCAAGCTCCAGTCTTGGCCCTTCCCGAGGGCAATGAAGACTTAGTGGTATACTCTGACGCTTCGGGTCAGGGATTGGGATGCGTGTTGATGCAACGCGGAAGATTGATCGCGTATGCGTCACGACAGTTGAAGATTCACGAAGCTAATTATCCAACCCACGATTTGGAACTTGCTGCTGTCGTATTCGCATTGAAAATCTGGAGGCACTACCTTTACGGGGTGAAGTTTACTATTTACTCCAACCACAAAAGTTTGAAGTACTTCTTCGAATAAAAGGAACTTAATATGAGGCAGAGGCGATGGTTGGAACTGTTGAAAGACTATAACTGCGAAATAATATACCATCCTGGAAAGGCAAACGTGGTGGCTGACGCTCTAAGCCAAAAGGATGTGCCTACTCCTATTAGAGTAAAAGCTTGCCAGTTGGTGGTAACATCGGATGTGATGAGAGAAAATGAAAAAGGCGCAAGATGAGGCACTTAAAGAAGAAAACATAAAGAAGGAAAGGATGGTTGGCCAACAGGACAAGTTTGAATATAACACCCTTGATGTTAGGACACGTTTTGGACGGGTATGGATACCTATGGGTGGCGAGCTTAGAACCAAAATCTTGGATGAGGCTCATAAGTCTCGGTACTCTATCCATCCTGGTACCAATAAAATGTACCAAGATCTAAGGAAGGAATACTGGTGGCCTGGAATGAAGCATGAAGTGACAAAGTACGTAAGCAAGTGCTTGACGTGCTCGCAAGTAAAGGTCGAACACCAGAAACCGTATGGAAAGATTCAACCACTTGATATACCGGAATGGAAGTGGGAACACATTACCATGGACTTCATAACCAAGCTACCTCGCACAGCTAAAGGTCATGATACCATTTGGGTAACTATGGATCGTTTAACAAAGAGTGCTCATTTCCTACCTATTCGCGAGACGTTCTCGTCGAAAAGGTTAGCAGAAGTGTTTATTAACGAAGTAGTAGCACGGCATGGGATGCCTTTGACGATCGTATCTGACCGGGACACACGATTCACATCGAGGTTCTGGAAAAGATTTCACGAGGCGATGGGCACGAGGCTTAACATCAGCACGGCATACCACCCACAAACGGATGGTCAGTCCGAAAGGACCATTCAGACCTTGGAGGATATGCTTCGCGCTTGTATTATCGATTTTGGCGGCAGTTGGGACAGTAATCTGCCGTTAGCCGAATTCTCCTACAACAATAGTCATCACACGACGATAGGCATGCCGCCTTATGAAATGTTGTATGGGAGAAGATGTAGGACCCCGGTTTGTTGGGGTGAGATTGGAAAGAAGGAATTAGGAAGTCTTGAAGTCGTAAGAGAAACATCGGTAAGGTTTAATCAAATCAAAGCACGAATGAAGGCCGCACAAGATCGTCAGAAGTCCTATGCGGATAAACGACGAAGGCCTATTGAGTTTGATGTTGGGGACAGAGTAATGTTGAAAGTGTCACCCTGGAAGGGAATCATACGATTCAGGAAGAGAGGAAAGTTAAGTCCGAGGTTTGTCGGACCATTCAGGATAGTGGCAAGGGTTGGTGAAGTCGCTTATCGGGTAGAGTTTCCTGATGAGTTAAGTGGGATTCATCCTACCTTCCATGTATCACACTTGCGAAAGTGTTTGGCGGATGAATCGGCTCACGTACTACTTACTGACAACGAGGTCGACAACAGCCTTAACTACATCGAAGAACCTGTGGCCATCTTAGACAGAAAGGAGAAGCGTTTGCGTAATAAGATTATTCAATTGGTTAAAGTCCAATGGAAGCATCGAAGGGGATCGGAAGCCACTTGGGAAACGAAGACGGAAATGAGGGATTCGTACCCTCAACTATTTGACTTATGATAGGTTTCGGGGACGAAACCTATTGTAAGGGGGGTAGACTTGTAACATCCCAAAAATAAAACGACAGATATAATAACGGAATAAATGAACGAGGCATGTCGGGTCGGGTCGGATGGGCCGGCAGGCTGGAAGGGGAGCCTCCCCTATAAATAGCCAAGGTCACCACCCATTTCTCTCATTTGCAACTTCTAGAGAGAGAAACCGTAGAGAGAGAAAGTTGGCGGATCGACCCGAGATTTGAGAAGTGTGTTGCTCCAGAGCTCGTGAGAAGAACCTCCGGATCAGAAACTTGATTCAGGTAACGATTTGGCCTAAATCTGAGTTTTTGTTCGTTTTTAGGTTTTTCGGGTTTTGGGTGAAAAGGTAACGTTTTCACGGATAAAACTGAAAGATAAACATAGATTTGAGTTCCTTAATGGAAAGCAAACGTTTTGAAAGATTTGAGTTCCTTAATGGAAAGCAAATGTTTTGAAGTAAACAAGTTCGGGATCTTGACGTGATCAGACCCGAAGGCGAAAGTTAGAGTTTTTGCGAAGAAGCAGTTCGTGCGTACTTATCAAGTACGCATGAAGCTGATCCTGCGTACTTACCAAGTACGCAAGAAGAGGATCATGCGTACTTATCAAGTACGCATGAAGAGGGTCATGCGTACTTATCAAGTACGCATGAAGAGGGTCATGCGTACTTATCAAGTACGCATGAAGCAGGTACTGCGTATTTATCAAGTATGCATGAAGCAAAGTCTGCGCACTTATTAAGTACGCAAGAACAAGTCCCTGCGCACTTGCTAAGTGTACAAGCATCAGGCTGGTTAAGTAAAGTTAGTATGTTTAGAATGGTTAAACCGTTAGAGTCGGTATTGGTCTGATGTGTATTTAACTAATCAATTCAGATCAGAAGTGACGTTGTGGGACCTTGTTTAGGACAACCCAAATTAGCTTATCAGGTGAGTTCTAGAAGTCCTATTTTAAATGTTTTAATAATGTTTTTGGGCTGGTGTGCATACTTAACGAAGGGACTATTTTATAAAACAATGTTTATGAATGTTGTATGTGACGTTTTATAAAATGATGTTTATGAACGATGTTTTGGAAGGAAGGGTTATGAAAGAAGTGTTTATGAAATATTTTGTCAAAAGAAGTTTATGAAGTTTATGAAGTGTTTATGAATGAATAGATGTTTTTAATAAAACGTACGAATGCTTTAACTGAAGTTTTGAAGTAAAAGAAGCGAAGGTTTACGAAAGTCACAAACGAACGAATCTGCCAATATTCCTTAGGGAATGAAGGTTAAGGGTATGGGAAGTATGTTATGGGCCTTTACCTTTTAGGGGCCTCTGTGGCTGGCCAACTGTTGTACAACTGGGGCGATGACGGTCGCCATGGGGATTATAGTGATCCTTGAAGTTTGGTACGATTTACCTTACGGGGTAGTCGTGCTTGAAGTTTGGTACTTGTGCCCTACGGGGCGCAGTGCTTGAAGTTTGGTACGTGTCATCCTTGTGATGCCGTGCTTGAAGTAGTGTTGAATAACCTAAGTATCGGGCCCAAGGAGTTCTTCACCCGAAGGACAGTACGGTGATTGATGAGCCTAGTGGTGGTGATCTTTAGGTTATCCAGCCAGTATGTGACGTTTGGATTTGACGGTTACGAGAAGGCGCAGATTCGATATGTTCGTTGACTTAGGTTTATGAAGTGTTATGTTTTGTTATTGCATTATTTTACGTACGCTTTTTATTAAATGAAGTGCGAAGTTATGTTTTTGGCAAATTATTTGAAGTTAATGTTTTATGTTAAAACTAGAATTCACCAGCGTAGCTGACTTTTTAGTATGCACATTCAGGTTAAGGCATGTTACGATGAAGAAAGGTGATGCTGGGCGGCTTGATGAGTTACCCGGAAGACATGAAGACTCGCATCCCGTTATGATTAGATTATGTTATGTTTATGTAATAGACTATGTTACGCTTCCGCATGTTGAACAATGTAATGGTTATGTTTTAATGAAGTATTTTCCGCTGCGTTATTTTGATATTTAAGTTTAAGAACTGTTTGTAAATGAGTAAATCCAACAAATGGGGCCTCCCGGGTTTAGGGCCTTACAAAAAGAATAGTTTAATGTAGCTTGCTCCCCTATTTTGGTCAAACATATATAAACATGGTAAAAAAGAAACTGAAATTTCTAAAACTAAAGAAAAAGAAACCAAAAATTAATTTATATGATCTGTCGGTAAGAAAGTGTTCATCTTTTTATTTTTCAATTAAAATCTGAGTAATTAGATGGCTAGAATATATGAATACCATATGCATCCAAATTATATGTGTAATTCATTACATATGATGGTATACATACTACATTTTGTAAAACAATCAAATAAATAGAAAAAAAAGCTAGATCTAGTCTTTGAATTTACCGTTCCAAACCCAAAATAGAAAAGAAAAAAAAAGCCACATGATAATGCAACAGATCAGGGAAAAGGAATTATCAGTGGACCGACGCGAAACCCTAGGGTTTGGGTTTGACAATGAAGACCGGCACTATTGCAGATCCAAAAATAGACCGTCGGCGTATAAACCCAAAAATAATCTTCCTTCACGTCTGAAAAGAGACATTCGAAAACCCAAAAAGTTGGGTGGGTTACCTGGTATTTGGCCCTTCAACTCATGTTCTTCGATCTTGTATTTTTTATCTGGTTCTTCAATCCTGTGAACCAGATTTGAGAAACGTTGCCACCTCTCTATTTTGTGTTCTTGAGATCTGAGCATCAGTCAACTCCTAAAGCACCACTGTCGAGAAGTATTTGAATGTTGAAAAATGTGTAGTTTTGCCTTAAACATGAACATCTGATGGCTATAAGATGTGTGTTTGGAAATTACAATAGGAGTTTATTTTTGGTGAATGAAAAAAAAAGAATCTGATGAAGATGATGATAAAGATGTAGGGTGAGGAGAAAAAAAATCTCCCAATTTGAATCTGCAATTGAGTTTGAGAGAAAGAGACGAGGTGTAGGGTTTAAAGAGAGAGAGAGGGGAAATGACAAAAATGTCTCACAAGATAAAAAATAAATCAGAAAATCAAGTAAATTAATGTATGACCCAGATTGAGTTTTTGAGTTTTTACAACAATTCAGGGTTTTCATTTGATACGTCCCCTATATATATATAAATATATATATACATACATACATACATACATATATATAAATACATACATATATATACATATATATATATAGAGGTAGGATCAAATACAAAACACAATTAGCCTAAAAAACGTAGGAAACAATCTGGGCCTTTGATCAAACAATTTAATGGTTGAGATTAATTGGTGTTAATTTTAAATTAATTTAAAGTTAATGATGACACGTAGTGGTAAAAGAGGAAATTCTACCTCTTATTTACTTTTTCATTAAACCTTATTTCCATCATTTTTTTAAACTCAAATAAATTTTATATAATTCGTTATTTTAAAAAAAAATACACCATAAAATTGAACATTTTTTATATTTAATATGTGTATAATATTGCTTTACTTTTTTTTAAATGGTGTTATTAGATGAGTATTAAATTTATACAGTGTTGTTATGTGTCCATGTTTAAAACGATACGTTGATTTACGAAAAAGAGGGTGTTGTTATATTTTTATATGGTGTTGTTATGTTACTATTAAATTTACATAGTGTTGTTATGCACCCATGTCTCAAACGGTATGTTGATTTTACGAAAAGTAGGGTGTTGTTATCAAATTATAATGATGTTATTATGTGTCTGTTGAATACACACATTGTTAATATGAGATCAGGTCTAAAAATGGTATATTAATTAATGAGTGTCAATTTTGAAATTAATTTAATAATTAAGATTAATGTTTGTCAATTTTGGAATTAATTTAAATTTAATAATGGCAAGGAGTTACACTTATACACGTGTCGTGTTCTTATTGATTCCTACGTTTCTCACGCTAAAATCTATTTGTACCGGAACCGGACTCTATATATATATATATATATATATATACGGTTATAGAAAATCCAAGAAGCTAACATTATTTCAATCGTATCTAATTTGTATAATCCGTTTTATACCACAATTATAATGCAAATGTTTTTACACTCACGTAATAATATTTACTAACCGTGCATACCATTCGTTAATCGCGTTTAAGATTTCCGTTGAACCGATAACCTATTTACAAATATATTTTCTCATTCAATGATAATTATATATTTTAGTCGGAACGGAATCTCTAGATCAACTATACGTATTTGCGGTCCGTTAGTATTAATTATTAAGTTAGTATTTATTATATATTGTTAACCAGTCGTTTAGGCTCAAGTCAATTTGACCGCACGCGCGTCTAACTTTCGTGTAAAGAAATATAAAACACGTTAGCGTGCGCTTATACCTTTCGTTCATCTAGTTTACAAACCGACGCGTTCTAACTCTCACGGTTCACGCATTGACCATGTTTGACCAGCGTTGACTGGGTTTGACCGAAACCCGGGACTGTCGGGAATGACCCGAAAAGTCCCGCCTATCCGGGTGACGTCCCGTCTTTGCCATAACCTATCCAAAATCCAAAGAGCACACAGGAATGAAACCCGACCACCAAATAACTAGTTTTATCACATAACAACAGATCTGGAGGTCTCAATAGTTTAATTAACAATAAACGGTTTCGGGTTCGGGTTTTTACCTCAGATTGTCAGAAAAACGAATGGAATCGAATGGAAATCATACCTACATCTTAGCGCACCTTTGATATAACGAGATTTAGGTTCTTCAGGTCCGGATCTGTAGATTTTGCTTGCTGGAACCCTAGCTTACAGCTGAAAAACCGGATCTCGCCGGAAAAACGAGAATCGCCGTAAAATACTCCCATTTGGCCGGATCCGCTCTATTCTAGACTTGTAACCACCATCTAAGGTCGGATCCATCCCGCAGTCACCTCCGCCGGGTCGTTCTCCTCTAGGTACCGGGGAAACGAGCAGAGCCTGCCGCCGTCGTCTCCTTCTTTGTCTTCCGCCACTGTCGGCGTCGTGACCAGTCGTCGGATGCGGTTGAGCCGTCAGGAATAAGCATCCGCCCCCATCCTTGTCTTCCTCCGCCGCTGGCAGCGGCTTCTGTGTTGCGCCGAAGGAGCGCCGCTGTGGAACGGCCGACTCCGTCGTGTTGTATTCGCCGGGAGGAGCCGTCGGAGGTGACCGACCTCCTCCCCTTCTTTTCCGGCTCTCTCTCTAGACACACACATAGTGTGTGTGTGTTTGGGGTTTTGAAATGAGAGGAAGAAGAAGGCATGTGCTTTTATATCTAGGGTTTAGGAGGGAATTCCAAGGGGAAAAATAATGGTTTTGCAGAACCGCCTATCCGTTCGAGTCTCCATCTTGACTAAAATTCTCAGATTATTACTATAAATAATTAGGATTTTGAAACGTTAATAATAATGTCATTCAAGTACTTAAACCATGAAGTTTCCCACTTCGAGTAATGTTCAAACCAGTATGCGTCGGTACCCGCGTTTTTAACGCATTCGTTCTTTTAATGTTTTCGCGCTTTGAGTTTATAGAATATTACTTTACTAATAATATTTAAATGACTATTTATCATATTCGTCGTATTAATCATGTATCGGTAGTAATCGTACCACCATTGTTAGTCTTACGGGCATCTAGCGTGGTTTAACGTTCGTTTATACGTACTACGCGTGTATCTACGTGCACGATCTTTCAAATGAATATTAATACTTAATATTAATAATTCATCATCTTACTTTAGTCATTTTGCCAAGTACCTAGTAACAAACTAAGGTCTGACGCGTTTAATGTTTGAGATACTGAATAGCGTATAAGCTTTTATCATTTCATAAGTTCTTAGAATTGCGTAATAAATTATTAAACGAAATCGAGTGGCTAGTATGATGTTTGGGATATGAAATTTGGGCCTCCAATGGGCTCGGATCCTTATTGGACTTAGTTGCGTTAGTCCAACCACTAGGTTTTAGATTCTGGAATTTTAGTAGGTGTCACACTAAATCTATGAAGTTGAAACAATATAACTCAACTATTTTACGTATTTCGTGAAAAACAATAAAAGAATCGGTTGAGATAGACACTTTTTTAGTATATTTAGCCTAATAAATTATTATTATTTACTTGTTGGACCCGTCCATTTTTGTTTATTTTACTCGTTTTGGCAAATCTATTTTTGCAACCGTTGAAAGAAAATCTTAGATCTGTTACTGGCTTCAAATGAGTTGTAAGATGTCATTGGAGGGTGTGAGGCTTCATGGAGCTTAAAGACTTGGATGCACCCTCCCCTAAATATTTAAATAATTCCAAGAACTACCTAAATTTGATACACATCATTTTTCATGTCGTCAATTTTTTATGTTTTTCAGATTCTTAATAAACAACAAAGTATACCTATATTTTCTTAAACAATTACATCACTATAAAAGATTTGTTCTATGTTTTCATATATCTGAATCTCATTTTGGTATTTTTTTATAAATCTTATAGGATGTATTTTTCATAACGAAATATGCAAATCTAATTTCGTATATTACATCTTTTCAAAATCAACTATTTACTAATTTTTTTGAATGACAACACCTAGATATTATAGGATAATTGGGTTTCCCCGTGGCAACGCCTAGAACATCCAGGGCAGCCCAACACAGGAGGAACCCCCCAACTGGGTAAACCCCATGAACTGGCCACATACCCCTTTTTTACTGTTGCAAGGATTCAAACCCAAGACCTCCACTATGAGAAGTATTGAGATTACCATTGCACCATATGGCCAACGGTAACTATTTACTAATAAATAACACTATCTACAAGTTTTGAGATAATATTCTAATTATAATATTTTTATACCCTTAGTTGAACTTTTCGTATCACATGACTCCTTGATTGCTAAACAAGTTTTTATGTGAAACATACTCAAACAATCACATTATTTATAAATTATTATCTTTTAATTGTTAAAATGGTATTTAAGTATCTTGAACATATATCTAGAACATAAATACTGAAATTAGAAGTCTTACATATACATACCACATAATGTTACATATACGTGACAAATAGTGCTACATATATATAACACAGAATGATAATTGCTACATATATGTAACACTATATTTGAGAGTGGTTATCACGGTTATCACATAAATATTGGTTATCATTTGAACCGCACCCTATATATATATATATATATATATATGAGTAAATTACATTTTTCGTCCTTTAAATATACACCATATTTCAGATAACGTGCTTAAACTAAGGAAATGTAAATCATTTTCTAAAGGGACACATGTTGGTGGAGAACCAGAACTGGTAGAAATGCTAAAATTGATGTTTCGACAAGTTGAAAAAGACTTGGGTTCCAATTTCTTAATAAATTGTCTTTAAATGTGACAGAGTTTCCCAGGAGGACTGTTGATAATACATGGCATGTTGATAGTGGGTGCTCTCATCACATGACCGAGCTAAAAGATCTGCTGACTGCCTTCAGGATTATTGATGGGGGATACGTTGCCTTTGCGGCCTTCGGTGCCATTAACATGGCTCTTCCAGCTGATATTATGAACATGTTTGAGGAGTACAAGACCGCTCAAACTCTGTGGCAAACATTGTGTGAAATCTATGAGGGAAATTCTGACTTGAAAGAAGGAAAGAAAGATATGCTCCAAAAACTGTACGATACCAAGGAGAAGGTCTGTCTAAACATATCTCCAGGTTCATGGAAATTTACAGCAAACTGAAGCAAGCCGGGGTTGTCATTAGAAATTCTGATCTGATCAAGAAGCTGCTAGATTCCTTACCTCAAGAGTGGAGCATACAATGTATGTTGATCAAAAGACAGTATGCAAATGAAGCATCCACTCTATCTGATGTGATCAACAACCTAAAGTCCTTTGAAATGGACATCGAAAAACGTCAAATGAATCAGATGGGGTACACCAAAACCATGGCACCAACCAATGCAGCTTTTATAGCCCTAACCTCCTCAAGTAGTGCTGCTAGCTCATCTTGAGTCATTCCTGCTATGGTTTCCGCTCCATCTACCAATCAGCAAAGTTCGTCAAGCAATGAATCCAAAAGTAATCAGAAAAGTACCGTTGTTCCAAACCCATCAAGTGAGCATATGGCTTTGTTTGGTCTGTTTGTCAACAGTGATCAAGTTCTCATTTTGGGAGAATTGAAGGACGGGGTGAGTGAGCACATTGATGATGTTTTTCAAGTTGATCCAGATGACATGTAAGAGGATGATTTACAATGGCAGATGGCCATGTTAACTTTGAGAGTTAAAAGGTTTATGGACAGGACTGGAAAGAAACGTCTTGGTGGAAAGTGTGTAGGTTTTGACAAGTCTAAACTGAGATGATAGAACTGTAAGCAACTCGGGCACTTCAAGAGGGAATGTCCCCACCCTGTTACCGATGCTCTACCTCTTCCTACCATTGTTGCTATTACTAATGGTCAAGAACAGAATGAAAAAGCTAAAGAACCACCAAATGCCTTGGTTGTAAATTATTTTGATTGGAGCAATGAAATTGAGGAAGCTCAGGTCGAGGTATGCAAGGCTCTCATGGCTAACACTCCATCAACTCAGTTCGTGGTTCACGGTATGGAAGCAAGTCTTGTGGAAAAGGAAAAGAATGAGGTGCTCAGAAAGATAATCGTCAACACTGACTCTATTGGACCTGCTGCTCTCGTTAGACAGTTTTCCATTCAATGGACAGAGAGTCAGGTCATTGATACTGAAGTTAGCATGAAAGAGAATGTCAAAATCATGATCATGGATGCAGTGAAGATCAGTGATGAGAAGAAGGATACATGCCCTAGTTCCAGCTCAACGGATCGAGTTAACTCTCCGACGAGTGCAAGTGATGGAACACAAGCCAATGGTGATAGAAGCTCTAATCAAGGATGCATCTGCAGGAAAACCGCTGCTAAGCTGATTCCACCTAAGGTAAATGTCACACCCCCAATATTTATTCACTTAATAAATAAATAAATAAATTAGGGTTGCAACGATCGGTAACATTACACAACATCGGAAGCTAAATGAAGACTTCTAAAGTGTTAAACATCATTACAGAAACTAAAAGAATACATAGACCTAAAGTCATATAAGTCTAAATTGACTTGACGTTCAGCGACCATACATATTCGTCTTATAAGGTCTTAATCCAAAAGCTTAACCTATTCGAACCGTGCCATCGGTGTGAATTTCCTGAAAAACATATTTGAAAGTGTCAACACAAAGGTTGGTGAGTTCACAGGTTTAGTTGGTTCATTGTACAGTAGTTTTCCTTGAAAACATTGATATCGTGTACATGGCCGTACTATAAAACCGTTTTTTCGTAAATCTTAAAAATGTGTTTATGGGCTTAATATAGAACCTTTTTCCTCGAAAACATGTGATGACGTCTTAGTCATAAAGTGAGTCGTTTTCCCCAATGAAAACAAGTGATGACTTATCAGTCATGAAATGAGTTTAAACCCGTGTTAAGCCCTCTTTAATGATAAGATCGTTAACTAAAATGAGGAGTGGTTTCATGTGTTTAAATCAAATAGTTCTTGTAAATCCATGTGTTCGTAAATTGTTCCAATTGTTCGTAAATTGTCCCAAGTGTTTGTAAATTGTTCCAATTGTATATGATAAACAAAACAAGTGATGTTGACCCCATTTGTAAACTAGCTAGGAGTACAAATAAATGTTCAAACATGACGCGTAACCAAACCATGACAATTGTTCCTTTGCCCCTCTCATTTGTTATCAGATGCTATGCGGCCATAAATACTCCAGATTGCGGTTAGCGCGACTAACCATGACCTGGGGACGTCACTCCCCATAGTACTATTCATAGGACCCTAGGCTACAGTTAATGGTTACTAAATTGTTCCAGGGGACTTTAGCGAGATCTTTGTTCGTAAACTCATGCAAACATAAGGTCGGGTATTGTTCTCTTGTTACCATATGAAAATGTTTGTAAATGTGTTTCATGTTTTCTTAAATGTATCAAACATTTATTTTTCATGCTTTCAAATACGTAAGCAAATGTGTTGTATACGTATGTTTCTCCTCCGATATTTACCAAATATTAAAAGCTAAAAGGGCCTGTGAACTCACCTGGTGTCCGACGATACCATAGCACAGTATTTCTTCAAGAAATACTCGACTATACGAACCCTAAACACAAAGGGTATATAAGTGTTAAAAGACCTATTGTCTTAAGTGCAATTTGTTCATCCGCTTTAGTAAGTCCGGATAAGGACGTGTTTAGTTCAGAAAATGGCGTTTCGTGATGCGACCCGTTGGTGATTATTACTTTGTTATATATGTGTTCCTAGACACGACTTATGGTGTCAAGACTTATCATTAGTATGTCGAGGTAAATAAATAATTACCGCATATTATTACTATTTAATGGTTCACACACATTGTCCACGAATAATTGTACCTAATATATATATCCTTAATATATAGTATTCTGGTGTTCGTCGTATCAAATATTTATTTACCGGTTTAGTGTCTCGTTAATAAAACAATTCAATAAAGGTTACATCTTTTATTTCGCTTGACTTGAAACAATAACATATTTAAAACAATTTGATTCTTTTCAAAACGTCTTCCTTTTTCATAAACTATTTTCTTTCAATATTTATTTATAACACATACAACGATGATTTCATAAACCGTTGTTAATAAATATTATTTCATGTATATTCAAATCATGTCGTTTTAATATCCAAGACATAACTAATCGTTTTTCAATTATTACATTAATATTATTTACATCTTTCATCTACCAAAACGTTGTTTACCAAGTCTCTATCCATATTAACATATCACATACATATACATCCGTATTTCTATTTTATGAACTTTACTCTAGATTTGTTGATTATGACCTCCATATTTTCACAACTTGTATATAGATATTTTTATCATCTAAGTTCTAAAAGTTAATCATACACAAGTATACATGCGTATATACTATTTACACACATATACACATACAAATTCTTCTATTTTTAGTTTTCATCTATTTTCGTGATTCAACATATATACCTACATATATATAGTAAGAATTCCATAATTTTATGTAACATTATTTGATTCTTGACACATAACCCATCAAAACAAAGCATATGTAACATCCCAAAAATAGTAATTTAGTAAACAATAACGCAATAGAGGCTTAATCGTCATAAAACGAAAGAAAAAAAGGATGGGCTTGGGCTCGGCTCCAACGGGCCGATGAAAGCCCAGGTATATAAGGGGCAAGGCAGCCCACTTCACCATTTCATCTTCATTTCATCATTCTAGAGAGAGAAAGGAGAGCTCGAGTCTAGAGAGAGAAAGTCAACAAATCGACACGAGATTGAAGGAGCACGTTACCGCTGAGCTCGTGAGTAAAACCTCCGAATCAGAAGTTCAATCCAGGTAACGATTCGACCATAATCTGAGTTTTTGTTTGTTTTGGGGTTTCTCGGGTTTTAGCTAAATAGGAGACGTTTTTATGGATGAAACTTGAAAATAAGCTTAGAACTAGCATCTAGAGTGAAAACCGCACCTTTTGATCAAAGAAAGTTGTAAGATTAGCATGATCGGATTAACATGCAAAATTTCGGACTTGTCCACTGCGTACTTATCAAGTACGCAGTTGGGACGTCCTGCGTACTTACCAAGTACGCAGGAGAAAGATCATGCGTACTTACCAAGTACGCAGGTACGCAGGAGAAATGTCATGCGTACTTACCAAGTACGCAGGTACGCAGGAGAAAGATCATGCGTGCTTACCAAGTACGCAGGAGAAAGATCATGCTTACTTGTCAAGTGCGCATGAGCAAGGCGCTGCGCACTTACTAAGTGCGCAGGCAGCATACCAGTAAGTAAAGCCAATATGTTTAGAATGATCGAACCGTTAGAGTCGGGTTGGGTCTGATGTGTATTTAAACTACCTAATTCAGATCGTACGTGACGTTGTTGGACCTTTGTTTAGGACAACCAAGATTAGCTTTTCAGGTGAGTTCTATGTGCCCCCTTCTATGTTATGTGCAAATCTTATTAAATGTTTTGGGGCTGAAATGTATACACTAAATGAATAAATGATATGAATGCTAATGTGATCATACGTGATATACTAATATATATTATATATATATATATATATACGAAAATGAATTATGCACAAAGAATGAATCATATGATTATATAGAATGAATGAAAGAATAACACAATGTGTAAGAATGAAATCTTGCTTTATATCCATGTATATATTGCTTGCCAAGTATAAGAAAAAGTTAAGGACGCTTCGATGATAACGGCTACTTCGGTAGACGGACGACCACGTGACTATTTTGTAACCGGGACAAATACGTTCCTTCATCAGCTAGGACATACGAAAGCCATTAATGGACGGTCGAAGCAAATGGCATATTATGAATAGTAGAACGGTTGCATAAATTATAGTTGCATGGGAAACAGATACTTTCGGGTAGACGGGCGAATTACGGCCTACGACGGTAGGACGGTTGTAAGTCATGACGGACGAACACAAGTTGCCGGACGGTTGTAAGAATAAAAATACGGACGGACACCAGTTGCCGAACGGTTGTAAGAATGGCGGGCCATGACGATGGACCGTGGCGTTTGTCTTTGTGACATTCGCAAACAAATGACGGCTTGATCACCCTTAAGTGTATGATCCATAAAAGTTAAGAAAAGAAAAAGGTGAATGCATATTTATATATATGTAATCACAAAAGAAAGATGAAAGAAAAGCAAAAGTTTATGAATACATATTTATATATATGTAATCACAAAAGAAAGATGAAAGAAAAGCAAAAGTTATGAATGTTTATAATTATGTATACTTATAAAGAAAAGAATGATCATACTTAATAGTTTTAAACTAGAACTCACCAGCGTTAGCTGACTTTTTGTATACATTTCAGGTACAGAAAGGAAGGGTCGTGCGAATGCGTGAAGGTTACCCGGCACGAGACTGACATACCACTTTTATTTATGTTAAGACAATGTTATGTTTCAATTTTTAAGACTTCCGCTGTTATGACATGTAATTTGAATGATGTTTGCTTCCGCTACTTCTGAATGTTTTAAATTTAAGTTCAGTAATTACGACTATGTTTATGAGTAAATCCAACAAGTGAGGTCACCGGGAACGGGGCCTTACAAGTTGGTATAAGAGCAATAGTTTGAGAGATTCAGACATCCCTAAATGTCTGGACTCAAGATGATTATGGGACCAACGCACGGATGTCAGTCATGGGTAACCGACGCCAACGCCAGGACGATAAGTAAGTACTGAAGTTAATGCACTTGGATAAGAATAGATACCTTAACTTAGAACAAATAGATGTCAATGTCACAACCGATTTAAAGAGTTTTGAACCTGAAAAGCAATGTAAATTAGTAATCACAAACTGGTCACTATAATTAAAAATTTACCTTGCTCGTACTGTTCCAAACTATGATCTGAAGGAATGGCATTGATGTATTCCCTTATAACTATCAGAAACTAGGAACAAGAACGAATGATTAAGTATTATGTAAAGGGCCTACTTCAAAGGGTCCGTGTTTATGTGAAAGCCAACCTACCCTCGACCTTCGAGTCGGTAGTGATACTGAGCGGAATCGTCTACGACGATTATGCCAATGAGGACCCACCAACAGAGACCCAAAAGAGAAAATGGGAGAACCCGTCTAGAGGCACCGAAGGAGGGAATGTAACAACCGAAATTAAGAAACCAAGGTCAGAAGGGTATGAAACTTGCAGGAAATGTGGAAGGCAACATCTTGGCGAGTGTCGAGTCGGCACCACCACATGTTATAGGTGTGGGAAGGCGGGACACTATTCTCGCGACTGTTTGAGAGACACTAAATGCCAAAGCTGTGGACAATTTGGACATCTGACCAAGAATTGCAGGAGAACCAGACAATCTGGTTCGGGAAAAGAAAAGGAACAAGAACAGCTAAAGGCTAGGACACGAGCCTATGCCCTGACTGAGGAGGAAGCTAGGGGAAACCCTGATGTTGTGTCAGGTACGTTCCTAGTAAATAACGAACATGCTGCTATTTTATTTGACTCTGGTGCTAGTAAAAGTTTTATATCCAATGCATTTAGTCGTAAACTAGGTTGCACTATCAACACCATAGTAAAGGTCTTTAGCGTACAAACTGCCGTTGGTAAAAATTCGGCAGTATTTCAAGTAACAGAGGATTGCATCATAGAAATAGAGGGTCATAAGTTCCCTTCTAGATTATTCCTTCTCACCTTAGGAGGATTCGATATAGTATTGGGTATGGATTGGCTAGCTGCCAACGAAGCTCAAATCATATGTAAACGTAAGAGGATACACCTCAAAGCTCCTAGCGGCAGTCCAATTACGGTTTATAGGGATTGGAATTGCACGATGCCGAACATCATCTCGATGATCAAGGCCGAAAGATACATGAGGCGCGGTTGCGAAGCTTATTTGGCATATGTTATTGATGATAGAATGAAAATGAATGAACTCAAGAATGTACCCGTGGTGTGCAATTTTCCGGAAGTATTCCCTGAGGATCTACCTGGGTTACCACCCGATCGGGAAATAGTATTTCAAATTGACTTATTGCCAGGAGCCGAGCCCGTTGCCAAAGCCCCCTACCGATTGGCTCCGTCAGAAATGAAATAATTGATGTCTCAACTAGAGGAACTAACAGAAAAAGGATTTATTAGACCGAGCATCTCACCGTGGGGCGCTCCGGTACTATTTGTAAAGAAGAAGGACGGCAGCATGCACATGTGCATTGACTACCGTGAGTTGAACAAGAGGACAGTAAAGAACAAATAACCACTGCCTAGAATAGACGACCTTTTTGATCAACTGCAAGGTGCAAGATGGTTCTCAAAGATCGATCTTAGGTCGGGTTACCATCAGTTGAAAGTAAGAGAAGAAGACGTACCAAAGACCGCGTTTTGCACGCGTTATGGGCATTATGAGTTTCTCATGATATCCTTCGGATTGACCAACGCACCAGCAGCGTTTATGGAATTGATGAATAGAGTATGTCGACCCATGTTGGATCGATCGGTGAAAGTTTTTATAGACGACATACTGGTATATTCGAAAAGTGAGGGTGATCACCACTGTCACCTAAGGGAGGTTCTAGAGGTGCTAAAGCAGGAAAAGTTGTACGCAAAATTCTCCAAATGCGCGTTCTGGCTTAGAAGTCCAATTCCTAGGTCATGTAATAAACCCAAACGGCATTATGGTGGATCCTGCAAAGATCGAGACAGTAAAGGAATGGAACGTCCCAAAGACACCAACAGAGATACGAAGTTTTCTAGGATTGGCAGGCTACTATCGAAGGTTCATTCAAGATTTCTCAAGGATAGCATCGCCGCTAACTAAACTGACACGGAAGGAAGTAAAATATGAATGGGGTCAAACCCAAAACAACGCGTTTAAAGAACTTAAGGCACGATTAACCTAAGCTCCAGTCTTAACTCTACCTGAGGGAAATGAAGACTTGGTAGTCTATTCTGACGCTTCGGGCAGGGTTTGGGGTGCGTACTTATGCAACGAGGAAAGGTAATTGCTTACGCCTCGCGGCAACTAAAGATTCACGAGGCTAACTACCCAACACACGATTTAGAGTTAGCAGCAGTAGTTTTCGCGTTGAAAATATGGAGGCACTATCTGTATGGAGTCAAATGCACCATTTACTCCGATCACAAAAGCCTGAAGTACTTTTTCGAGCAAAAGGAATTAAACATGAGACAAAGGAGGTGGTTAGAGCTACTGAAGGACTATGACTGTGAGATATTGTACCATCCAGGCAAGGCAAACGTGGTGGCTGACGCTTTAAGTAGAAAGGAAGAATCGACACCTATCCGGATCAAAGCGTGTCAGCTGATTATAACGCCAGATTTGATGAGTGAAATATCAAAGGCACAAGATGAAGCACTATCAGAAAGAAATATAAAACGGGAAAGAATAGTAGGACAACAAGGGAATTTAGATGCAAATGCATACGGTGTACGAACTAGGTTTGGCCGGGTGTGGATACCTAAGATTGGCGAGCTTAGAGCCAAAATACTTGATGAGGCCCATAAGTCTCGTTATTCTATCCACCCCGGGACAAACAAAATGTATCATGACTTGAAGAAAGAGTACTGGTGGCCGGGCATGAAGAATGATGTGACTGAGTACGTGAACAAGTGCTTGACGTGTTCACTAGTTAAGGCGGAGCACCAGAAAGCATGCAGTAAAATGCAACCCTTACCAATACCGGAATGGAAGTGGGAGGAGATCACGATAGACTTCATTACCAAGCTACCGCGAACAGCTAAAGGCAATGATACCATTTGGGTAATCGTCGACTGCTTGACGAAAATTGCTCACTTCTTGCCAATACGTGAGACTTCTTCGTTAGAAAGACTAGCAGAAATATTTATCAAAGAAGTTATGAGTAGACATGGTATGCCACTGTCGATTGTGTCCGACAGGGATACTAGATTCACGTCAAGGTTTTGGAAGAAATTCAATGAAGCAATGGGGACTAGACCGAACATCAGCACCGCTTACCACCCCCAAACCGATGGACAATCGAAAAGGACCATTCAGACCTTGGAGGACATGCTCCGGGCCTGTATCATTGACTTTGGTGGGAGTTGGGACAACCATCTACCATTGGTAGAATTTTCATATAACAACAACTATCACTCGACTATTGGCATGTCGCCATTTGAAATGTTGTATAGGAGGAAATGTAGGACCCCGGTTTGTTGGGGGGAAATTGGACAAAAGGATTTTGCAAGTCTCGAAGTGGTCAAAGCTACTTCCGAGAAATTTGATCAAATCAAGGCTCGAATGAAAGCTACAAAAGACAGACAGAAATCATACGCGGATAAGAGAAGAAGGGATTTAGAGTTTCAAGTGGGGGACATGGTACTGTTAAAGGTATCACCATGGAAAGGAATCATCCGATTCAGAAGACGTGGCAAACTAAGTCCAAGGTTTGTCGGACCTTTCAATATTTTAGCGAGAGTGGGTCAAGTTGCTTACAGATTCGACCTACCTGTTGAGCTTAGTGGAATACACCCTACGTTCCACGTGTCACACTTACACAAGTGCCTAGCTGACGACACAGCTCACATACCTTACGACGAGATCGAAGTGGATGACAGACTAAATTATGTGGAGGAACCGATAGCCATTATTGACCGAGCTGAGAAACGACTACGCAATAAGTCGATTCCTTTAGTCAAGATACAATGGAAGCACAGAAAAGGGTCAGAAGCTACATGGGAAAAAGAAGACGAGATGAGGGGACTATACCCTAAATTGTTTAACGTATAAGTAGTTTCGAGGACGAAACCTCTTTAAGGAGGGTAGACTTGTAACATCCCAAAAATAATAATTTAGTAAACAATAACGCAATAGAGGCTTAATCGTCATAAAACAAAAGAAAAATGGATGGGCTTGGGCTCGGCTCCAACGGGCCGATGAAAGCCCAGGTATATAAGGGGCAAGGCAGCCCACTTCACCATTTCATCATTCTAGAGAGAGAAAGGAGAGCTCGGGTCTAGAGAGAGAAAGTCAACGGATCTACACGAGATTGAAGGAGCACGTTACGGCTGAGCTCGTGAGTAAAACCTCTAAATCAGAAGTCCAATCCAGGTAACGATTCGACCATAATCTGAGTTTTTGTTTGTTTTGGGGTTTCTCGGGTTTTAGCTAAACAGGAGACGTTTTTATGGATGAAACTTGAAAATAAGCTTAGAACTAGCATCTAGAGTGAAAACCGCACCTTTTGATCAAAGAAAGTTGTAAGATTAGCATGATCGGATTAACATGCAAAATTTCAGACTTGTCCAGAAAACAGGTGTTGCGTACTTATCAAGTACGCAGTAGGGACGTCCTGCGTACTTACAAAGTACGGAGGAGAAAGATCATGCGTACTTACCAAGTACGCAGGTACGCAGGAGAAAGGTCATGCGTACTTACCAAGTACGCATGTACGCAGGAGAAAGATCATGCATACTTACCAAGTACGCAGGAGAAAGATCATGCGTACTTGTCAAGTGCGCATGAGCAAGGCGCTGCGCACTTACTAAGTGTGCAGGTAGCAGACCAGTAAGTAAAGTCAGTATGTTTAGAATGATCGAACCGTTAGAGTCGGGGTTAGGTCTGATGTGTATTTAAACTACCTAATTCAGATCGAACGTGACGTTGTTGGACCTTTGTTTAGGACAACCAAGACTAGCTTTTCAGGTGAGTTCTATGTGCCCCCTTCTATGTTATGTGCAAATCTTATTAAATGTTTTGGGGCTGAAATGTATACACTAAATGAATAAATGATATGAATGCTAATGTGATCATACGTGATATACTATTATATATATATATATTATATATTATATATATATATATATATATATATATATATATATACGAAAATGAATTATGCACAAAGAATGAATCGTATGATTATATAGAATGAATGAAAGTATAACACAATGTGTAAGAATGAAATCTTGCTTTATATCCATGTATATATTGCTTGCCAAGTATAAGAAAATGTTAAGGACGCTTCGATGATAACGGCTACTTCGGTAGACGGACGACCACGTGACTATTTTGTAACCGGGACAAATACGTTCCTTCATCAGCTAGGACGTACGAAAGCCATTAATGGACGGTCAAAGCAAATGGCATATTATGAATAGTAGAACGGTTGCATAAATAGTAGTCGCATGGGAAACGAATACTTTCGGGTAGTCGGGCGAATTACGGCCTACGACGGTAGGACGATTGTAAGTCATGACGGATGGACACAAGTTGCCGGACGGTTGTAAGAATAAAATTACGGACGGACACCAGTTGCTGGACGGTTGTAAGAATGGCGGGCCATGACGATGGACCGTGGCGTTTGTCTTTGTGACATTCGCAAACAAATGACGGGTTGATCACCCTTAAGTGTATGATCCATAAAAGTTAAGAAAAGAAAAAGGTGAATGCATATTTATATATATGTAATCACAAAAGAAAGATGAAAGAAAAGCAAAAGTTTATGAATACGTATTTATATATATGTAATCACAAAAGAAAGATGAAAGAAAAGCAAAAGTTATGAATGTATATAATTATGTATACTTATAAAGAAAAGAATGATCATACTTAATAGTTTTAAACTAGAACTCACCAGCGTTAGCTGACTTTTAGTATACATTTCAGGTACAGAAAGGAAGGGTCGTGCGAAGGCGTGAAGGTTACCCGGCACGAGACTGACATCCCACTTTTATTTATGTTAAGACAATGTTATGTTTCAATTTTTAAGACTTCCGCTGTTATGACATGTAATTTGAATGATGTTTGCTTCCGCTACTTCTGAATGTTTTAAATTTAAGTTCAGTAATTACGACTATGTTTATGAGTAAATTCAACAAGTGAGGTCACCCGGGAACGGGGCCTTACAGCATACTATCATGTATTTATTAAAATCGACATATATGTGTATACTTTTACCATTTTTAATTCGAACAAGCCCAACACTTTGTTTAGTTCACATTTATTTTTAGATTTTTAATACTACAGGGAGTAAAGATGACAGTTTTTATGGATGGAATGGTGATGATCTTTGGCTTCTAGCTTGATTTCGTGTAGATTCCCACTTGAATGCTCCTTGAAACACAAAATGTGGATGACTTCTTCTTGATTCTTAGTGTATAATACTAGCATTCCAAGTGTATGTTTGTATTGATCTAGAGCCGAGAGAGAGAGGTAGAGGGAAAGAGTTATTAAACTCTTGTTCTTGTGTTAGTTTACTCTATTATATACCAATAGATGTAGTGTAAGCTTGTCCAAGAGCATCATCATGAAATGGATTGAGTGGAGTGTTAGCTAAAAAGTAATGATGATGATGTGTTGGTGTGATGTTGCCGTAAGAAGGGAGAAAGAGAGGGATTGAGTGTTGCTTTCAACATAATGATTACTAAATGGTGATAGATGTGACGGACTTGATGGTTGAGTGCATATAGGGTGAATGAGAATGGTTCATATGACACAAATCATTGGATTAGAAGTGTGTTTTGGTGTGGTGGCCCCCACATGTGGGTTTTAGCCTAGATATCTCAAGGGGTGGGGGTTTGGGTTTAGTTCAAGTTTAGTTGAGTTTCAATGGTAGATGGTTAGATATTTTAGGTGATGTAATTCTCATTTGGTGATCTAACAGTAGTAGCGTTTGGTTGTTAAACTTTAGCGGTATGAGTTTTAAAGAGTGTTGTAAATGACTAGTTCTTGTTAATGCATAAATCAATTTTATTTATACGTAACAAGATGCATATATATGTATATGTGTGTGTGTGTGTGTGTGTCTAAACGGGACGTCACATGGTAATGTATAAGAGAGGTTCGTCATGAATTCCTACGAGTGTTTACGAACTTTTAAATTATTCATCTCACAAAATACATTGCACATATATTTTGATTTCATAAACGTGGTAATGGTTATTTTTGGATTCATCTCCAACGTTCGGGTCGTGCGGGACAATTATATATTTATATATATCTATATAAATACTAGATGAGGTGGAGTGTGCATCTAGACATCATCCTCCTTATTATCATGGTGATTTGATGTTTAGAGTTTCCTTGCACTCTTTGCCATAATCATGATGATTATGTGTAAGATAAGAAAAGGTGATGTTGGTGATGTGGTTGATTCAAACGCGGTGTACTACCCGAAATTAATACCGCTTACATAAATAAATCTCGAAGTTGTAAATATAATATATGTATATATATATATATATATATATATATATATATTCTCTTAGTTTGGACGCGATAACGAACTTGAAGGAGGGCGTTCGTGTTTTTCGTATATTTTTAGTTGAAAATGTGTTCGTTCACATATACGTATCTTGAGAGAATAATTCACAACGACAACTCTAGAATGTTTTTACGAGAATCTTTATATAATAAATATTAAATATTTAGTCTTCGCAACATGGTCGTTAATTTAGAATATAATTCTAAATATTTTTCCGTTGTAATAATTAATTGCTATTGTTTGTGTTATACGGATTTTACGTCTGTAGTCAATTCTTATAATTTTTACAGTATGAATGATCGATGCATTATGTTTGCAAGACTTTTATCGTTCGAGTGTACAATCTTGAGTGATTCAGGAAACATGTTATCATAAACATGTTTAAGTCGTGTACGGAAGATGCTATGGAAATGTCGGGTGTTACATTCTCCCCTTGTTAAGGAAGTTTCGTCCTCAAAACTTGATCTAAGTGGTCCTCTATGGTTTATTAACTCTATTCCAATTAGAGCTTTGTACCCTTAGTTCGTTTCTAGAAAATGGGGGGGGGGGGAATTTTGATTTCTATTCACTTAGCAGTCGGTATTTGAAGGTAAAGCGAATACCTTTCCGACTAATGATATTAGGTGTGCAAGGATTCAAGATGTTATGGCATAATGCAACATTGTATCGTACCGTTGCACATTTTTTTTATTTCTACTTTGGGGTTTAGGAAAATTCCTCGAACATCTCGATAATTGAACGGCGTTGACTGTACCCTTAAGGGATAAAGTCATTCTCAGAATCCTCTGAACATGATGGACTATACTTAGTGTTGTCACTTCCTGGCATTGAGTGGGTAATTAAATTTCCAAATTAGACGTCGAAGGATTTTCTTATTTGATCACTTTCATCAAGGTGGGGTCGTGTGATTCTTATCACTGGTGCCGAAAGGAAATGGTGTATGTGAATTTTGAATGTATGTTCGCACATACCATTAGTTCATCCATCAAATCAGTTTGTAGGTTAAGTTAGTTCAATCGAGTTTCAGGAACTAGTATCTTCGTATGCTATTTTTCTTAGTTAACCCGAAATGGTCTAGAAAAACCATCTTTAGTGATCTGGGTAGAGAATGAGACAGCTATAGAACAAGGTTTTTTGGAGACGTGATCTCCTAATATTGGCTTTTGTCTTATCACTCTTAGTATTGGAAATTTTATCACGCGCGTCATTCGTAACTTGGTGTAGATTGATTTCTTCATGAAATAGATGTCAAACCATAATTCGAGATCACAAAATCTCACAGTAGTCTTGTATCGTCAAGATTTTCGTGGTTCATCCATCGTCTAAATGGAGCAGGTGAAAGTGTCAAAGTATTTGAGAATAGCATAGCCGACTTGGCTTAACAATTGCTAAAGAAGAGTGAATCTTCATGGGTGTTTAGAAAAGTGAGGATGGGTTTCTAACCAGTTCTAAGAGTTAGGAACGTAGTTTCATCACTATCAATTTGTTGTAATTAGATAGCAGCGATAGAATGCATGAATGAAACTTTATGCTTATCCCTTTTGTACTTCTCGAAAGTATTTTCGAGGATTTAAAACTTTTACTCTCATTTTAGGTTTCGTGTCATCTAAACTTTTCCATAAACTTGGGCCTCAATGGATCTAAGATTTTAGGATTTATGGTGAGCTCTTGCTAGCGAAGGTTGAGTTCAATCACCACTTTACCCATTGCTTGCTTCAGCATCTAAGTCGTATCGTCATGATTTGTAAATTCATGAACTGACTATCACACTTTCGAGGTATGCAAACCATAAGAAATTCTATGTTTGTTTGGAATAGTCACATTTCGTCTAGGTGAAGAAATAAATAGTGAGACTGTGGGGATGGTGTCATAGAATTAGTGTTTCCCCGAGATGGGCTATGGGTTTGCTAACCCATCAAGTTGGTAAGAAAGGTTTAGGAGTTTTAAGAATCTGCCAACTATTAGTCATACAGTGTGTCTGCACTTCCCTGGCGTGCAAATGGTATTTTAGTGACTTACCATTACGTATCCCACTTGTATTGATCATAGCCTTACAGTCCTTAGCGCAAGGGTTTAAGTTATGAAATTGAGATAATGAGTGTTAAATGTCAAAGTTTTGTATTCTCCCTAAGTATATGTTAAGAAGTCGTTTCCTAACATTAGGTGTTCTCGAGCCTTTTTATCTATGGATGGCTGGGAGTAAGAGATGTGAGCGTGTCTCCCCCTGTAGGACGAAATCAGAGACTCAGCCAATCAAATCATTATTGTTGGAACTATAAGTACAAGGGAGGTAAAATTATCCACTTGTCTCAAGTTAGGATTCTACAATACCATTGATGTATTGCAAAATACATTCTTTTATCGTGTACAGTTTGTATGATTTCGTTAGTGTTAGTTTGGTTTTCGTCAGAATTTGCGTACTTCTAATCCAATTGCGTTTTGCAGGTCTTGAATTGTAGAAATAGCTGAAAAGTGAGGAAAACAAGCTGAAACATGAAAAAGTCGAGTCCTGGAACGTATTGGAGTGCTCGGGAGCTGAAACGCGTTGAAAGTGCTGGAATAGTGGTTTCTCGTGGGTCGTGACAATAAAGGTAATGCCTCTTGCGGGAGGCGAGAGACTGTTAAATGTGCTGACGTCATAAAGACGGTAGCGGGTCGCGACTAACATGGAGGCTTTTATCACGCCCCGCGAGTATGTGTTGTCGCCAGATTTGGAGCTGCTGGGTTGGGATTTGTTAAGTGAAACATATAAATACTTAATTTTTTTTTAACAAAACCCTAGTTACGAATTAACAAAACCCTAGGCGATTTTGGAGCATTGATTCAGGCGTTTCTGAGTTCTTGGAGCTGCTGGTTGAAGGATTGAAGTCGGGAGAATCATTCGGGTCACGTTTGTGTCATTCGGGTGTCTTTACTTTCGTCTCTTTCTTTAAACTATGTTTTGTGTTCTTGATTATACTTCATTCTTGATGTTTTCAATGACTTTGATTGGCTAAATTTATCGTACTACATAGACTATATGAATGATTGTCTAAAGTTCTAATTTTTATTATGGATTTATGGATTTTATGGATTATTTATGAATTGTAGGCGATTTGTTCTATTGATTAGATGTGTTTGCATATTTGATATTGTTTGAATATTGTATATTGCTTCGTGAGATTCTTGGTGACGGTCTTTATCACATAATAGAGTCTTGCTAGGTTTTAGATTTTGGTGAGTGTCTATATCACGTAATAAATCTTCAATCTTTAGGGTTAAATTGGCCATTAAACCTTAGAAGTAATATTTGGTAATCTTATAAAATCAAGTGTTCTACTAATCATCAATAGCTGAAAGGTGCGAAATTATTGCTAGGTCTAAGTCATTAAACTGAAAGGTAGGAGCTTTGTTAGGAGTGAACCTTTTGGCTATTGTCTAGCAAGTCTAATCGAGAAAACAACTCTATCCTTGGTTTAGGTCTCGAAAGGGAGTAAGCCTCTAAGGGTACTTTCATAAATCCGTTAGGTGTCTTGAAAGAGAGTCTAATAACCGGTAATCTAAACAACCTTTAGGGTATCATAGCGTGCTTTTGAGAAGGGTTAGGAGTCCTTTAGATATCCTGAAAGGTGAGAACTTCATGATCCCGGTTCCATAGTAAACAATTTCCAGATAAAATCATTACTAAAAGCAATCAGGATTCCAGTCTAGGTAGTGTTTCCACCATCTGAGTAAAAGTCCAAGTTAATTCGTATTGGTTAATTTAGTTAATTAATTTAGTTTAATTTAATTGCATTTTTAGGATTTTCAGAAACCCCCCCCCCCAAACAGTTAAACAATTAGTTCAGTCAGTGTCAGTCATAGTCTAGATAGAGTCGTTAACGTAATTCGATAGAGTCTCGTGGGTTCGATATCCGGACTTACATTAGCTATACTAGAGTCGATCGGTACACTTGCCGGTTAGTAGTTTAGTGTGTCTTAGTGAGTCAAGAGTATTACTTAGAGTCTAGAATTAGGTTAATTTAGTTAATTTTGTTAAACTACTTTTTAGCATAACAAGTTTTTGGCGCCGTTGCCGGGGATCGAACCCGGGTCACCCGCGTGACAGGCGGGAATACTTACCACTATACTACAACGAATAAATTACATCATACGTGCTATTTACTTTGTTTGAGTCGTAGGAGTCTAAATAATTAAGTGTCTTTTTATTTTTATTATTTATTTTTATTTAGTCAGTATCTTTTAGAGTCGTCTTACTTGTTTGTTTTTGGTTTTGCAGTGGATGCCCCGTACTCGTTCGCAAGGACCTCCGCCGAAGCCGCCTACGGACAAGCCTTCCTTCTCGTCTTTTTCTCAAAAGGTTAGTACTCCTTCATCTTCATCTTTCGCCTTTTCTGACTCTACATCCCAATCAATACCACCAAGCTTTGACTTCACACCGAGGTCTTCACCCCATAGCTCCCCACCTACTTCCCGTCCTCCGAGTCCGCCACACTATTTCCAAATGGCCAACAACCAAACTGTCCACCAACGCTCTACCGCGGGTTATACCGCGAACTCACCCATCATCCTTCCCGAAATCACCAATGACAAGTCTTGGCAAATTCCGTCCTACATCATGACCGCCATTAACAACTCTTGTCAGTTTCACGGTCGTGATGACGAGGATGCGCCCGCCCACATCAACCGTCTCACCCGCCTTTGCAACACCTTCGGCATCGAAGGTGTTAACCTTGATGCCCGCTATCTCCAAGTCTTCCCGTTTTCACTTGCTGGCCGCGCAGCCACTTGGCTTGATTCGCAGCCGGTAGGTACTTTCACCACATGGGCTGGACTTAGGGATGCCTTCCTAGCTAAGTATTTTCCACCTGCTAAGGCATCTCGCCTTCGTGATCAGATCCATTCGTTCTGGATGGAGTCTGACGAACCTTATCACTTAGCTTGGGAGAGGTTTCAAATCCTACTCTCATGTTGTTCCCAACACTGGTTGTCTGATTGGGCACTTGTAGAGAAATTCTACAATGGTCTCACCCCCGAGTGTAAGGCCCGATTCGACACCTCTGCAGGAGGCCATCTCATGGGCAAGAAATCGGTGGCCGACTGTAATGATCTCTTTGAGAGTTTTGCTCATGCTGATATCGATCATTGTGCTACCAGCAGGACTTCCATTCATGTTACTAGTACTTCCTCAGCCGCTCGAGGAGTAAACCAAGTTGGCTCGGATTCAAAGGTAGCATCTCAACTTGATTATATCACCAAAGAGTTATTAGAAATTAAGAAAAAGGTCGATAGGTGTGAGGTTTGTAGAGGAGGTCATGATACCGTAGAATGTCCAACACTTACCCTAGAACAGGTCGAGTACATCGCAGGTCAAAACCGAGGTCCCACTAACCCATTTAATAATAACTCTAACTAGCGTAGTAATAATAATTTCCGCTCTTCCGGTAATCCCCCTGGTTTCCCATCAGGCCAGTATCAAAGCAGGGGGCCAGGTTTCTATTCAAGTGGGGGTTCAAATCAGCAGGGTCAGTTTGGTAGTTCAGGGTCAGGTTCAAATACAGGAGGTCAGTTCAATAGTGGGGGGTCAAATAATCAGGGTTCAAAAAATCAAGATTTGGGTAGTGGTCTAGACGAGATTAAAGCTATGTTATCCCAAATTCTAGTTAAGGACCAGTCCACCCAACGAACCTTAGAAGAACATGCTACATACCTCAAGAATAACCATTCTAATTTCTTGGACCTTCAAAGGCAGGTCGGGGACATTGCACGTCAGCTGCAAGAACGACCTCCCGGTCAATTTTTGGGCAACACAAAGCCGAACCCGTCCGGCCAATTGAAGGCAATCTCGACCCGTAGTGGTAGGACCTTAGGAGAGGTAGTGATACCCGAGAGTGTAGAGGTAGAGGATGAGGAACCCGTAGATGAGGAGATTGAGATGGAGACTCCCGGTAAAGTGCAATCTAGGTTAAACCCAGCAAGTACCGCACACACCGAGGAGCCTCAAGTCGAGAGTAGGGTAGCGAAGCAACCAATAGTCGTTAAGCCGTCTTCGTTAGTTGATCACTCACGCGTCCCATACCCTGCCCGTCTTAAGCACCAAAAATATGCTAAGGAATATGGGAAATTTCTTGAGATGTTCAAGAAATTGAAGAACAATCTTCCGTTCATCGAGGCCTTACAGTCCATGCCCAAATACGCCAAATTCCTTAAGGACCTTCTCAAGCGTAAGGATAGGATAGGTGAGTTTTCAAACATTCCTTTGACCGGAGGTTGTTCCGCGGTGGTCTTGAATAAGCTACCAGAGAAACTAACCGACCCGGGTACATTCACCATCCCGTGCTTATTCGGGGGTGCCATCACTCCCGCTCACGCTTTAGCCGATTTAGGTGCGAGCATCAACTTGATGCCATTCTCTCTTTATGAGAAATTAGGTCTAGGTGAGCTTACTCCTACTCGCATGTCGTTGTCCTTGGCCGACCGTTCGATCAAATATCCTCGTGGAATCATAGAGAATTTGCTCGTTAAGGTAGATAAGTTCGTGTTCCCCGTATATTTCATGGTTTTAGACATGGGGGCCGACGAGAGAGTTCCGATCATACTAGGCCGTCCATTCCTCCGAACCGCAAAGGCAATCATCGATGTCTTTGACGGTAAGATTTCACTTCGTGCGGGCGATGAGATCGTCACCTTTGAGATAGATAGAGCTATGCAACACTCTAGTGGTAGTGATGATTATAGTGGTCCGTGTCACTCCATTTACTTCTTAGATTCTTTTATATCGTGCGTTGATCAGTGCATAGGTTTCATTAGTGGAGCCGATCTAGTTAGTGAGGGAGTAGATGGCGAAGAGTTGGATGACGAGAGTGAGGAAGTAGAGCCGACTTGGGTTCCCGAAACCTTAGAGCTATGTGAGATTAGGGACGAGAGTGAGAGCAAACCCGTAGATACTACGCCCCTAGAGCTTAAGGTCCTTCCGTCACATCTAGAGTACGCTTTCCTAGGAGAAAATTCTAGTATGCCCGTCATAGTTTCTTCCAAATTGACGGAGGAGGAGAAGGGGAAGTTAATTGAGGTGCTAAAAGAGCACAAGGAGGCTATAGCTTGGAGGTTTTCCGATATTAAGGGGATTAGCCCTACTTTTTATACTCACCGGATTCTCATGGAGGATGAGTTTAAACCGGTGGTGCAACCACAAAGACGCCTAAACCCCAACATGAAGGAAGTAGTTAGGAAGGAGGTGTTGAAGTTGATGGAGCCGGTTTGATTTACCCGATATCCGATTCTTCTTGGGTGAGTCCTACCCAAGTCGTCCCCAAGAAAGGGGGGTGACTGTTGTCGTTAACGAGAAAAACGAGCTCATCCCTTCGCGTACAGTCACCGGTTGGCGCGTATGTATTGACTACCGCAAGCTCAATGACGCTACCCGGAAGGACCACTTCCCACTCCCATTCATAGACCAAATGCTAGAGCGTCTCGCGGGGCAACAATTTTATTGTTTCCTTGATGGTTTTTCCGGCTACTTCCAAATTCTTATCGCGCCGGAAGATCAAGAGAAGACGACCTTTACATGTCCATATGGCACGTATGCGTACCGACGCATGCCTTTTGGATTATGTAACGCTCCGGCTACTTTCCAACGATGTATGATCGCCATTTTTCAAGATATGGTTGAGAGTTCGATGGAGGTCTTTATGGATGATTTCTCGGTCTATGGCGATTCGTTTGATCATTGTTTAGGTAACCTAGCTAGGATGATGAAGAGGTGTGTTGAGACGAAGTTGATGCTTAATTGGGAGAAGTGTCACTTCATGGTTACGGAGGGGATTGTCTTAGGACATAAGATTTCTAGGTCCGGTATAGAGGTAGATAGAGCCAAAATAGATACTATTAGTAGGCTTCCTCCACCGACTAGTGTGAAATCGATTCGTAGCTTCTTAGGTCATGCGGGCTTCTATAGGCGTTTCATTAAGGATTTTTCCAAAATCACTCGCCCCATGACTCGACTCCTTGAGAAAGATGTCCCTTTTGTCTTCGACAAGGAGTGTCTTCAAGCCTTCGACTTCCTTAAAGAGAAACTAGTGAGTGCACCCATCCTTGTATCCCCCGATTGGAGCTTACCATTTGAGCTCATGTGTGATGCGAGCGATTTGTAGGTCCAGGTAACTCAGCTACTGATCAAACTCGTGATATGACGCTGCGATAACACGAAGTGCGGAATCCTTCGCGTTAACGTTTTGTATACTAACCGACAATTCACAACAACACGCGTAAATAAACTTCTCGATTATATTTAGAATAACAATGGTTACAGACTCGATCAGACAATTGTTCACCTCTGTTCACGCTTCTGTTCCTCAGGATCATGTATTTTACCTCCAATGAAATTTTCATACGATGCCATAAATGAAGAAAACATAGCAAGATAATCATCAGCAACTTTCTGATTCACATGAGATCCAGATGATGTTGAAGCAGTAGTAGCAGAAAATCCAGAATTGCTTGAATGACCAGAATAAGTTGGAACTCCAGAACACTTGTCATTTGTAGACTCTTGACCGTCACCAGAAAAGAATGCCACTCCAGTACCAGATTTACCAACAGATTTGGCAAAATACATCGAGGGATCCTAGATATGCTCCAAATTAGTCTCTTTCTTTTTCAAATTCATGTCATGTGACTGGATCTTCCCTAGAACTTCTTCAAGAGACATAGTTTTGTACTTAACATTTTCCTTGATCAAAACCGTATACACATCAAACTTTGATGGTAAAGCCTCCAAGAATTTATCATTTATTTCCTCAGTCTCATATACCACAGATGCACTATCCAGTTCACTAAGAAGATGATAGAATCTTGTAGCAAGATCATCCAAAGATTCATTCTGAAAATGTTTAAAAACTAAGAACTGCTTCTTTAGTAATTCTTTTCTACTTTTCTTCACATCTAAACTCCCTTCACACCTTTTCTGTAGAGCTTCCCACAGCTGTTGAGAAGACTTGAACTGTTTAAAACTGTGATAAATTTCCTTTGGTAGAGACATCGAAATGCTAGCCATTGCTTTCTTTTCTCGATCAAATAACAACTTCTCTTCAGTAGATAAAGCAGACACTGGTTTTGGAACATCATCTTTTCCCATCCATGAATAAGTAGGGTGTGTATATCCTTCTAAAATTGGAATCCACAAACTAGTATCGGTAAAAGATACGAATTGGTCAAATCGATCTTTCCAATTTGAATAATCAGATAGATTCAGCAATTTCGGAGGTTTTTGAGATGTTCCAATCTCATTGTCATAATTGAACATGTTTGTGACTTGAACCATATTTGCCATGTTTTAAAAAAAATTTCTGAAAAAATTTTCTAAGTACTGAACTTCTTTACCCTCAGGCGAACTTAACAAGTTCGCTTCAGGGAGTACTAGGCGAACTTAATATCAGGCGTACAAGACAAGTTCGCTTAAGGAGGTAATCTGATAAGTTCGCTTAACAGCTAAGTTCGCTTGAAATGTGAGAAGCGAACTTAATAAGTTCGCTTGCTAAGTTCGCTTGAACAGGAACTCAGCAAGTTCGCTTAAACTGCTGTAACAGAATCAACGGAGTCTTCAACCAAACACGAACCGAAACCTTCAAAATTCATGATTTCTCAGCGAATTGATGGAATTTAAGGAAATTGATCCGTAGGATTATGAATTTTAACAAATATAACAGTTTTATCGGTCTAATTTCGTCAATTACACTTCCAAAATCACGAATTCAGCCAAGAAACAGTCCTCAAGAACTTGAAAAACGCCATTGTTGCAGAAACTTCAAGAATGTTGAAAATCTTGTCGAATTGTACACAAAAACCGTCAATTATCACTAAGAATCGTACTAAATTCACGAGCACTTTGCTCTGATACCACTTGTAGGTCCCTAATTCGTTGCGTGACGGATCTCTAGACTCGCGGTTAGACACGGTGATAAAGTGCGGAATCCATGATCAACATGCTCGTGTGACTCAATCAACAACGGTGTAAATAAACGCTCTTTTTATTTCCACCACAATATCAGGTTACAAGATTACAGAATCTGTCTACTCTGATATCGTCCAAGTCTTTTTCTGTGTTCTTAAAACTACATCTCTGTTTCTGCTGAACTGTTCTATTTATAGACACTGAACAGTATTAGGCGAACTTGTTAAGTTCGCCTCTAATAGGCTAAGCGAACTTAACAAGTTCGCCTCTGATAGACTAAGCGAACTTGTTAAGTTCGCCTCTGATAGCCTAGGCGAACTTAACAAGTTCGCCTCTAGCAGAACTTACACAGAATTTTATCAACAGTTACAAAACATGTCCTAACAGACTCCCCTTTAACTGTTGCTAACAATTCTATCAATTACAAGTCAAAGACTCTAAGACTAAGACATAATCTTCAAGCTCGTTGTCACCAGAATATGCTCCAACACGATTACGCGGTCGGGGCGGTCTTGGGTCAAATACGGGAGAACCACTTTCACCCGATCTATTACGCGAGTAAAACCCTCAACGACGCGCAAGAGAACTACACCACCACCGAGAAGGAACTCCTAGCCGTCGTCTTTGCTTTCTATAAGTTTCGTTCGTACCTCGTGCTTTCAAAAACCTTAGTGTTCACCGATCATGCAGCTTTGCGTTATCTCTTTCAAAAGAAGGACGCTAAGCCTCGTCTTATACGATGGATTCTTCTTCTTTCCGAGTTTGACATAGAAATTAAGGATAAGAAAGGAGCGGAAAACGTAGCGGCGGACCATCTTTCACGACTAGAGGATCCGAGTAGGGAGGAGATTCGTGAGGAGGCAATAGGAGATAGATTCCCTCATGAGTCCATAGATTTCGTAGCGGCTGAGAAAGAGGGTTTACCTTGGTTTAGTGACTTAGCAAACTATCTTGCCAATGGGTATGTCATGAAGGATATGAATGCCCAACAAAAGAGGAAGTTGTTTAGGGATGCGAGGAAGTACATATGGGATGATCCTTACCTTTTTAGGATAGGAGGTGACCGTATTCTTAGGAGGTGTGTTCGTAAGGAAGAGGGTCTAAATATTCTGAGGCATGTGCATGAGGGGTTGACGGGAGGTCATCATGGTGCACACACTATCGCACAAAAGGTCTTTGATTGCGGTTTCTTTTGGCCTACGGTAGTTGAGGATGCTATAGAATTCGTTAAGACATGCGATGCTTGCCAACGTACCGGCAATATCTCATCCAAGAATGAGATGCTCCAAAATCCTATTCAAGTTCTTGAAATCTTTGACGTATGGGGCATTGACTTCATGGGACCTTTTCCCTCCTCTAGTGGAAATAGGTACATCCTTGTGGCAATAGACTACGTTTCGAAGTGGGTTGAAGCTCAAGCTTTGCCTACAAACGATGCCCGAGTGGTGGTGAGATTCCTAAAGAAGTTGTTCACTCGTTTCGGTATTCCCAAAGCCATTATTAGTGACCGAGGAACACATTTTTGTAATGCCGTAATGGAGAAGGCATTAGAGCGTTATGGAGTTACTCACCGTTTGTCTACCGCGTACCATCCACAAACAAACGGTCAAGTTGAGAATGCGAATCGGGGAGTGAAGAGAATACTAGAGAAAACGGTAGGGAAGAGTCGTAAGGATTGGTCGGATAAACTCGATGATGCGTTGTGGGCATTTCGTACCGCCTTTAAAACACCCTTAGGAACCACACCGTTCATGATTGTCTATGGTAAAGCGTGCCATCTCCCGGTTGAATTGGAGCACCGAGCGCTTTGGGCTCTAAAGACCATCAATCTCGACCTCACTCAAGCGGCTAGGAGAAGGTTTTTCTAAATTCATGAGTTAGAAGCACTTAGAGATGCGGCGTATGAGCGTTCTTGGAGTATCAAAGAGAAAACGAAGGCGTTGCACGACAGGAAGCTTAAGGGGTTGAAGTAGTTTAAAGCTGGTGATAAAGTACTCCTTTACAATTCGAGGTTTAAGTTGTTTCCCGGGAAGTTGAAATCGAAGTGGACGGGACCTTATGAAGTGAAGGAGGTGTTTCCGCATGGTGCGGTTGAGTTATACGATGAAGCTAGTGGAGGGTCATGGAAGGTGAACGGCCATAGGTTGAAGCACTATTTAGGTGGCCCAATTGACGAGAACGAGAGGGAGGTAACTCCTCTCGAAGACATTCCGAATACCACCGGTTAGAGTTTTGAGGGAAGCCTCAAGTGTAGAGTTTGTACCGTTTGTATTTTCATTTATTTCGATTATTTTTCGTAGCCAATGGTTGTTTTTGGTAGTGTTTCGGTCTTTGTTTTTGTGTTTCGAGTCACTTGTAGGAATTCATTACCGAGGAGATGCAACGATTGGCGAGAAAACGAGTTTCCAGGTAAGTTCCAGTGTTAGAAAATTTTTGAGGTTGAGTTTTGGGAGGTTTGGTGAATAATTGAAATTTTTCTAAGGCACAAACCCTTCCAACTTTCGAAACTTTCTGTGCAAAACGTATACTCGCGGGGCGCGATATACATAATGATATTAGTCGCGGCCCGTTAGTGGATTGTATCCCGGTCGCGAGGCGCGAGAGACATAAGTCTACTTGTCGCGGCCCGTGAGCAGACCTATCTGCAGCGTGAATCATTTAATCCCCCAATTTCATCCACTTTAACCTACTTCTTCTTCCATTTCGCCGACAACCACCAAACATCACCCTTCACCTCCGATATCAGCCACTTTTCTACCATAATTTCACCCCCATTTCACCATAAAAATAACCACTTAAACACATCATCCCTCATCTGATTTTAACCATAAAAATAACCACTTTCACCACTCACACGGGACTTTAAGGAAGTTTCAAGATTATAACCGGATTATTCTAGTTTTTCTTGTCTACTTCAACTCTCAGGTATGTTTTCCTGCAAATCTTGTATTTTATGCTTTTCTATTTCAGTTTTTAGTTAGATTAGTGATAGATTTGAGTTGGGTCCTAGATTAGTCTTGTGTTTGATTTGTTTAGTGCTAAGTTTGAGGTTGCGGGTGGCTTGGTTTGGGTAGTTTAGCATAATGCAGGTTGCGGGTGGCTCGGTTTGGGTTGTTCTACATGTGTTTTGCGACTACCATGGGCTAGGATTTGGTTAAAAATTAAGTGTGGGGATTCGGGTTGGTTAATTTTGTGATGAAACTGAGATTTTGACATCATTTTGACCCGTTTTCACTAATGATACTATAAAGCTTGTAACTTTATCTCGGTTGACACTCAATGTTAGTTGGTTTTGGAAAATGGGATTTAATTGAGGACAATTAAAGTGCCGGGAGGAGGTAGTGTACATTGAGTCTTGTATTTTTGAGTCGAGTCTTAGGTCTAGTTTAGTCTTGGGTTTACTTATATGCACGTACAGGTACAAAACACTTCGCCCGTACTCAATCTCCATTCGGGCGAAGTTGTTTATAACTTATGTTTTTTGTAAACGGTAACCTGATTTTGTTTCACTTTATTTTCGGTTTCAACCGCGAATGGAATGCTATACGGTTGTTCCATTTGTTTTAAAAAAAAAATAAAAAATAAAAAAAAATTTAAATTTTTAAATATCAAAAATAGTTTGTGACTAATGATCTTCTCTGTTTTGTTTTGCAGAATGTCAGGAGAAGGATCATCAAGCAGATCGGGTCGGAAAAGAGGGCCAGCCGCTCGACCCCGGGGAACCATAGAACAACCACCACAACCAATTGTCTACCATAGACAAGTATCGTATAGTGGACCGGGGGTCGCACATGGACAGAGCACGAGGATAAGGGATAGCCCGTTGCTACAGTTTGAGTTGGACTCGGGGGAGATGCAAAAATTAACAACTTTGATTACGGTAGATCTGCTACCGTACAGGAGGATAGACTGGAGTCTGTTGGATAGGTTGGGTGCTCGAGCTCGGGTTGAGCAACTGTTAGGTGAAAAGTTTAGAAGGGTATTGGATTGTGATGCAAGACAGTACAAGGAGATCACCTTGGAGTTTCACTCCACCTTTGATTACAAGCAAGGAAATTTTAATGAGCGGGAGGCGGTATTTTTCTCCTTGGGTAGGCGGCCCTATGAAATGACTATTCCTCAATTCGCCGTGGCTACACAGTTTTATACAGATGAGGAGGTGCAGTCAGCTGAGTTTAGGAATAGTCTGCAGGGTGTTTTCAAGAGGAGACATCCTAATAGTGTACAAGTGGAGGAGATAGCGAGGTTCTGGAGCACAATTTCGATAGTACCCTACTCGAACAATATGGTTGCGAGCGATATCATTGATCCGGTCTACCGTTTCATTCATAAGATTTTGGCAGCTACATTAGTTGGAAGAGGACAGGGGGACAATAAGGTTAATCAGGTTAGCCTCTTTTGTCTAATGTGTATGGTTGAAGGTCGGTCTGCTAATTTAGATACCATTTTTGCTTGGTCGATGAGGAGACCGTGGAGAGGTGGTCCGGGTGCAAGAATTTACTGTGGTCCGTATGTGACGTGGTTGGCCGGGAGCCTAGGGGTTTTCGATAGGTACTCGAGGGATAGGATGAGAGAGGGCCCGCAGCCGTGTTTTATGAATGTTTGGGATTTGCAGTCGGCCGGTATTTTGACATATACCGATCCTGTTGCGTGGGCAGACATTCGTCCGGGCCCTCAGGTTCAGCCTCTACCCGGTTCTGATGCTGCGGCTTCAATGCAGTCGGGTATCCCCACTCGTTACCAGAGGCAGATTACTCGCCAAGAGATGCCGGCGAGACAGTACCTGCTTCGACAGCCACTCCCTGACCCACTTACGTTAGATTCTTTACATGATTCCATGCAGACGGGTTTTGGGGATCTGTGTGGTTATGTGGATGAACAGTTCGACGAGGTACGACAAGTTATGGAGGAGAGTAGACGGGTGCATGAGCAGGGTCAACACAGGTTGGAAGATGGTATGCGTTACATGATGGAGGGATTGCGTTTAGGAGTTCCTCATTATTTGAGGCAGCCACAGCCGGGACCGAGTAGCATGCAAGGTGTTGAACCATATCGGGTTTATGAGCAAGGGAGTGAGGAGTCGGATGATGATGAGTAGCATGGTGATGAGGAGGATGCAGCAGAAGCAGATTTAGTATCGTTTGTTTTATTTCTTTTATGCTGTTTTCATCCTCATATTTTGGTTTGTACTCATATTCTAAATATTTGTTAAACAGGTTGGGTGGATCGGTTTGGTTGATTAGTTGAACTAATGCACTTAATTTGGTTATGTATTATATTTTGGGAGGTTTGGTCATGGTTGATTGATAGGTTGATGTTGTGATGCCGCTTCCGTTCGCGTGTGAGAGTTAGGAACTGTTTGCTGAGCGTGTTCGGATTGGAGGGGATATGTGGAATTGACTGGCACATTGACAGTCTCGCATATTCAGCTAAGTCTTTCCAATTGTATATTTTGTATATTTTATTTAGTTTTTATTTTTAGTTGGTTAGTTTGAGTCGTATTCTCGTTCTTGCATTAGGGACAATGCAATCTTTAAGTGTAGGGATGGGATAAATTGGTTAGTCTTAGTTAGTCGAGTCATTTATTTGTAAAAAAAAAAAAAAAAAAAATGAAGACGGAAAATGATAGAAAAGATGGGTTTTTGCTCGGGTTAAATAATGATAATATAAGATTAATTTAGTCGAGCTTGTGTCTAGTTTGTGATGTGTGAATAGGCCCGGTTCGGTTTTAGGTTCCTTTGATCTAAATACACCTTAATTGTCGGTTTGCTAGTGGGTGCTCATCTAGGAAAAATGGGAAATTGAAACCACCAATAATAGTATAAGGGATGCCGTTATAAGCCAAAATTGTTAGAATTTATAATCATGAAAAAAAAAAAAAAAAAATTTACCGACGCTCACGTTGTCGCTCTCGGGGATGGTGACTCTGGTTGAGACAACCTCTGGGTTAGGTAAAGCAAGGTCTAAGCTCGGAAAAAAAAATTGATTTTAAATTTTTTTGATTTTGGTATAAAACGGTTAGGAATTGGTCCAATGATCGTTTCCTTTTGTTCTATAAGCTTGAGGTGGGATTAGGTGGACTGTGATTTCTAGTGTGAGACCCTAGGTAGATTGACCGAACTTGAACTTAAATTGCATGATAAGGGCTTGGAACCGGATTTGGGTTTAAGGGGACAAATATATTTGCAATCGTGGCTAACACAAGTTTTGATTTTTTTTTTTAATAAGTATAAATAGCTTTGACCTGAGTATTTATTCGTCTCTGATTCCGTTTGCATAGATTCTTTTTCGAGGACGAAAAAAGAGTAAGTGTGGGGATATTTGATGTATTGCAAAATACATTCTTTTATCGTGTACAGTTTGTATGATTTCGTTAGTGTTAGTTTGGTTTTCGTCAGAATTTGCGTACTTCAAATCCAATTGCGTTTTGCAGGTCTTGAATTGTAGAAATAGCTGAAAAGTGAGGAAAACAAGCTGAAACATGAAAAAGTCGAGTCCTGGAACATATTGGAGTGCTCGGGAGCTGAAACGCGTTGAAAGTGCTGGAATAGTGGTTTCTCGCGGGTCGCGACAATAAAGGTAATGCCTCTCGCGGGAGGCGAGAGAATGTTAAATGTGCTGACGTCATAAAGACGGTAGCGGGTCGCGACTAACATGGAGGCTTTTATCGCGCCCCGCGAGTATGTGTTGTCGCCAGATTTGGAGCTGCTGGGTTGGGATTTGTTAAGTGAAACATATAAATACTTAATTGTTTGTAACAAAACCCTAGTTACGAATTAACAAAACCCTAGGAGATTTTGGAGCATTGATTGAGGCGTTTCTGAGTTCTTGGAGCTGCTGGTTGAAGGATTGAAGTCGGGAGAATCATTCGGGTCACGTTTGTGTCATTCGGGTGTCTTTACTTTCGTCTCTTTCTTTAAACTATGTTTTGTGTTCTTGATTATACTTCATTCTTGATGTTTTCAATGACTTTGATTGGCTAAATTTATCGTACTACCTAGACTAGATGAATGATTGTCTAAAGTTCTGATTTTTATTATGGATTTATGGATTTTATGGATTATTTATGAATTGTAGGCGATTTGTTCTATTGATTAGATGTGTTTGCATATTTGATATTGTTTGAATATTGTTTATTGCTTCGTGAGATTCTTGGTGATGGTCTTTATCACATAATAGAGTCTTGCTAGGTTTTAGATTTTGGTGAGTGTCTATATCACGTAATAAATCTTCAATCTTTAGGGTTAAATTGGCCATTAAACCTTAGAAGTAATATTTGGTAATCTTATAAAATCAAGTGTTCTACTAATCATCAATAGCTGAAAGGTGCGAAATTATTGCTAGGTCTAAGTCATTAAACTGAAAGGTAGGAGCTTTGTTAGGAGTGAACCTTTTGGCTATTGTCTAGCAAGTCTAATCGAGAAAACAACTCTATCCTTGGTTTAGGTCTCGAAAGGGAGTAAGCCTCTAAGGGTACTTTCATAAATCCGTTAGGTGTCTTGAAAGAGAGTCTAATAACCGGTAATCTAAACAACCTTTAGGGTATCATAGCGTGCTTTTGAGAAGGGTTAGGAGTCCTTTAGATATCCTGAAAGGTGAGAACTTCATGATCCCGGTTCCATAGTAAACAATTTCCAGATAAAATCATTACTAAAAGCAATCAGGATTCCAGTCTAGGTAGTGTTTCCACCATCTGAGTAAAAGTCCAAGTTAATTCGTATTGGTTAATTTAGTTAATTAATTTAGTTTAATTTAATTGCATTTTTAGGATTTTCAGAACCCCCCCCCCCCAAACAGTTAAACAATTAGTTCAGTCAGTGTCAGTCATAGTCTAGATAGAGTCGTTAACGTAATTCGATAGAGTCTCGTGGGTTCGATATCCGGACTTACATTAGCTATACTAGAGTCGATCGGTACACTTGCCGGTTAGTAGTTTAGTGTGTCTTAGTGAGTCAAGATTATTACTTAGAGTCTAGAATTAGGTTAACTTAGTTAATTTTATTAAACTACTTTTTAGCACAACAACCATGTAGGTGTTAAGTGTAAGAGGTTCAGAATAAATTCCCATCTTATTACAGGAGTTAGCGTAACGCACTTTCGATTGTAAACCTCAAGTGAGTTTGATTCTAGATCGTAAGGTAGATCCCGAGATTATGTCGTGATATCCAATAATCATCATGCAATTACCACAAGTGTTGGTAAGAATCAACATGAAGTTGAAGTAAAATATCAAGAGACACTAATTATCAAGTAGAAATGGGTGAGCGATATCCTGCATTGTTCAAGATCCACTAAGGGTTGGGTAGATCCAATTTGAATTTATCTGGTTCCTCCAGAACCGCGAGAATGTTTTGTGAACTTCTAATTGAGGGGTCTGACTTGTTATAGTCATCATGCTAGACCGAAAATCGGCCACATACGTTAATTGATAAGTAGCGAAGTCGAAAAGAGGTGATCTATAACGCAATCTCAAAAGTTGGAGTAGTACTTCACAAGGAATTTCCATGTGTAGTCTAAATACTAAAGTCAATCACCAGGAATAGATTTCTTCAAAGTTTTGGTTAAAACTTGTCGTGTCGTTGATATTTCGATACGTGTTTAGAATTTGAAGATAAAAGAGATGATATACATTTCCACATCACTTGTGGTAGCTTATCACCTCTCCTGATGCCTTTTGGCTCAACCCTTATGGTTATGGTGATTTTAATAATAAGTCGAGTGACTTGGAATTGAAATTAGGGATACTGATTGATTTTGAACATTAGTTTTGGATAGTAAGACTCGCTATAGTGCTCATTCACTACAAGTTATGATTACGTGTGCACCCGCAATGATAATTTACTTTGCATGGTCCCTGTAGTGTTTCTCATATCCCAAGCTCTCAGTCAAAGGGATTTGAAATGTTCATTAGATCGTGTCATCGTGTTACGCTCTCATGTAAGAGTGTGTATGTTCTATCAGATTACTCTTAGTTATGTGTACCAATACTCATGAATCTGCCGACTAAGGCTATTGCTGGATGCAGTTAATGGTACAAAGACACACTCATGTCCTTCGTGTGCGGTGGAAGTCAGGCACTACGTTATGGAAGAGATCCTCAAATTTGTGTCGAGCAATTCATGCTCCGAGTTCGTATGTACGTGTGGATCCTCATGATCCCAATGAATTGATGGGTCTCATGACCATTAAAGTTCTCTCCCATTCAGTCCTGATTATCCACCTCGGGTTCCCACCAGATCAGGGAGTCCTGTCATGGCGAAGATATTTGCCATCCAACCCAGCAAATCATGAAAGAGAGTATGTATACAGCACCTAATGGAGGCAATCATATGACAGAAGAGAAAGCCGACTCCACAACTGGAATAGTTATAGGTATGGTGCAGGTACAGGTACAGGTTCTAGTACGGGTTCAGCCTGTTGTGATACCAAGATCGGTGACTGGCGATTGCTACTGTCGTCGCCCAAGCTCAGCTCGTAACTCGATCTTATAGGGTTATAGTGTGCCGAGTACTCATCATCCTTGATTCGTAATCCGAACAGTGACACTTTGTTGCGAAACGTTGTAGGTGTCTATTTGTACATGTTAAGTGTTCGTTACATGTGCCATGTAATCATATTAAGTATTAGTGTAGGTAACAATACCTTAGTGTACTACATAAATTGATAGTCTACACAAGTTGTCTGGCATCGGTTGGAATTGCTATACTGAAGTCTTGGGTGTTCTTAGTGTGATGTAAGCCCTTAGAATTCTTGGTCCCTAAGTGAGTCTGGTTAGAGCCTAGGTGACAGTAAGGAAACCTAATTCGCTAAAACCATTAGCTCTGATACCAATCTTTCACACCCCCAATATTTACTTACTTAATAAATAAATAAATAAATTAGGGTTGCAACGATCGGTAACATTACACAACAGCGGAAGCTAAATGAAGACTTCTAAAGTGTTAAACATCATTACAGAAACTAAAAGAATACATAGACCTAAAGTCATATAAGTCTAAATTGACTTGACGTTCAACGACCATACGTCTTCGTCTTATAAGGTCTTAATCCAAAAGCTTAACCTATTCGAACCGTGCCATCGGTGTGAATTTCCTGAAAAACATATTTGAAAGTGTCAACACAAAGGTTGGTGAGTTTACAGGTTTAGTTGGTTCATTATAAAGTAGTTTTCCTTGAAAACATTGATATCGTGTACATGGCCGTACTATAAAACCGTTTATCCGTAAATCTTAAAAATGTGTTTATGGGCTTAATATAGAACCGTTTTCCTCGAAAACATGTGATGACTTCTTAGTCATAAAGTGAGTCGTTTTCCCCAATGAAAACAAGTGATGACTTATCAGTCATGAAATGAGTTTAAACCTGTGTTAAGCCCTCTTTAATGATAAGATCGTTAACCAAAACGAGTAGTGGTTTCATGTGTTTAAATCAAATAGTTCTTGTAAATCCATGTGTTCATAAATTGTTCCAATTGTTCGTAAATTGTCCCAAGTGTTTGTAAATTGTTCCAATTGTATATGATAAACAAAAAAAGTGATGTTGACCCCATTTGTAAACTAGCTAGGAGTACAAATAAATGTTCAAACATGAGGCGTAACCAAACCATGACAATTGTTCCTTTGCTCCTCTCATTTGTTATCAGATGCTATGCGGCCATAAATCCTCCAGATTGCGTTTAGCGCGACTAACCATGACCGGGGGATGTCATTCCCCATAGTACTATTCATAGGACCCTAGGCTACAGTTAATGGTTACTAAATTGTTCCAGGGGACTTTAGCGAGCTCTTTGTTCGTAAACTCATGCAAACATAAGGTCGGGTCTTGTTCTCTTGTTACCATAGGAAAATGTTTGTAAATGTGTTTCATGTTTCCTCAAATGTATCAAACATTTATTTTTCATGCTTTCAAATACGTAAGCAAATGTGTTGTATACGTATGTTTCTCCTCCGATATTTACAAAACATTAAAAGCTAAAAGGGCCCGTGAACTCACCTGGTGTCCGACGATACCATAGCACAGTATTTCTTCAAGAAATACTCGACTATACGAACCCTAAACACAAAGGGTATATAAGTGTTAAAAGACCTATTGTCTTAAGTGCAATTTGTTCATCCGCTTTAGTAAGTCCGGATAAGGACGTGTTTAGTTCAAAAAAAGGCGTTTCGTGACGCGACCCATTGGTGATTATTACTTTGTTATATATGTGTTCCTAGACATGACTTATGGTGTCAAGACTTATCATTAGTATGTCGAGGTAAATAAATAATTACCGCGTATTATTTCTAATTAATGGTTCACACACATTGTCCACGAATAATTGTACCTAATATATATATCCTTAATATATAGTATTCTGGTGTTCGTCGTATCAAATATTTATTTACCGGTTTAGTGTCTTGTTAATAAAACAATTCAATCAAGGTTACATCTTTTATTTCGCTTGACTTGAAACAATAACATATTTAAAACAATTTGATTCTTTTCAAAACGTCTTCCTTTTTCATAAACTATTTTCTTTCAATATTTATTTATAACATATAAAACGATGATTTCATAAACCGTTGTTAATAAATATTATTTCATGTATATTCAAATCATGTCGTTTTAATATCCAAGACATAACTAATCGTTTTTCAATTATTAAATAAATATTAATTACATCTTTCATCTACCAAAACGTTGTTTACTAAGTCTCATCCATATTAACATATCACATATACATCCGTATTTCTATTTTATGAACTTTACTCTAGGTTTGTTGATTATGACCTCCATATTTCCACAACTTGTATATAGATATTTTTATCATCTAATTTCTAAAAGTTAATCATACACAAGTATACATGCATATATACGATTTACACACATATATATACATACAAATTCTTCTATTTTTAGTTTTCATCTATTTCCGTGATTCAACATATATACCTACATATATATATTGCAAGATTTCCATAATTTTATGTAACATTATTTGATTCTCGACACATAACCCATCAAAACAAAGCATACTATCATGTATTTATGCAAATCGACCTATATGCGTATACTTTTACCATTTTTAATTCGAACAAGCCCAACACTTTGTTTAGTTCACATTTATTTTTAGATTAAAGTAAAAATTCTTGTGTTTAGAGATGAACTTGCACATTTGAACTAAGATTGAGGGGTAGAAAAAAGTGTGTAGTATTTCATACCACAGGGAGTAAAGATGACGGTTTTTATGGATGGAATGGTGATGATCTTTGGCTTCTAGCTTGATTTCGTGTAGATTCCCACTTGAATGCTCCTTGAAACACCAAATGTGGATGACTTCTTCTTGATTCTTAGTGTATAATACTAGCATTCCAAGTGTAGGTTTGTATTGATCTAGAGCCGAGAGAGAGAGAGGTAGAGGGAAAGAGTTCTTAAACTCTTGTTCTTGTGTTAGTTTACTCTATTATATACCAATAGATGTAGTGTAAGCTTGTCCAAGATCATCATCATGAAATGGATTGAGTGGAGTGTTAGGTAAAAAGTAATGATGATGATGTGTTGGTGTGATGTTGCCGTAAGAAGGGAGAAAGAGAGGGATTGAGTGTTGCTTTCAACATAATGATTACTAAATGGTGATAGATGTGATGGAATTGATGGTTGAGTGCATATGGGGTGAATGAGAATGGTTTATATGACACAAATCATTGGATTAGAAGTGAGTTTTGGTGTGGTGGCCCCCACATGTGGGTTTCAGCCGAGATATCTCAAGGGGTGGGGGTTTGGGTTTAGTTCAAGTTTAGTTGAGTTTCAATGGTAGATGGTTAGATATTTTAGGTGATGTAATTCTCAATTAGTGATCTAACAGTAGTAGCGTTTGGTTGTTAAACTTTAGCGGTATGAGTTTTAAAAAGTGTTGTAAATGACTAGTTCTTGTTAATGCATAAATCAATTTTATTTATACGTAACAAGATGCATATATATGTATATGTGTGTGTGTGTGTGTCTAAACGGGACGTCACATGGTAATGTATAAGAGAGGTTCGTCATGAATTCCTACGAGTGTTTATGAACTTTTAAATTACTCATCTCACAAAATACATTGCACATATATTTTGAATTCATAAACGTGGTAATGGTTATTTTTGGATTCATCTCCAACGTTCGGGTCGTGCGGGACAATTATATATTTATATATATCTTTATAAATATTAGATGGGGCAGAGTGTGCATCTAGACATCATCATCCTTATTATTATGGTGATTTGATGTTTAGAGTTTCCTTGCACTCTTTGCCATAATCATGATGATTATGATGTTTGAGTGGTGTGTAAGCAAAGAAAAGGTGATGTTGGTGATGTGGTTGATTCAAACGCGGTGTACTAACCGAAATTAATACCCGCTTAAATTAATAAATCTAGAAGTTGTAAATATATAATATATAAATATATATATTCTCTTAGTTTGGACGCGATAACGAACTTGAAGGATGGCGTTCATGTTTTTCGTATATTTTTAGTTGAAAATGTGTTCGTTCACATATACATATCTTGAGAGAATAACTCACAATGACAACTCTAGAATGTTTTTACGAGAATCTTTATATAATATATATTAAATATTTAGTCTTCGCAACATGGTCGTTTATTTAGTGTAGGATCGTAAGATTACAAGGTGATTCTGTTCTTGTTGATATTGGCGGAAACAATAGCAACCAACAAAGTAAACAAGTAAACAACAAGAATACTGATAAATGCACTGTTGTATTAGACTTCTGAGATTACAAGTTTACAGGTAAAACACTATCAAGAAGCACTATCAAGGCACTATGAAGGCACTATGAAGGTACACTTTGTTTGAAGTGTTTACAAGATATATATAGTAACTTAGAATCAAGACAAACCCTTGATTCTAAGGATCAGATCTAACACAAGCCGTTGATATTGTTTATTAATCTAAATTACACGCAAAGGCTAATCTAGTTAACTTTACTGAAACGTTTTCTTAGGCATTATTGTTTGCATGCTTGGAGAAGAGCGTCATTGTCCTTTATTGGTTGCACCAGTGAGGTTCCTTCTGCTTGGAGTGTGGCAGTTGCTTTTGCAGAAAGGTGTCAGAGGCGCTTCGCATGGATAGTCAGCTGCAACGTTTGGTCTTCAGAGAATAAAGCTATCAGCAGCAGAGATGAGAATAATGCTGCTGATAAGACTATTAGCAGCAACTTGTGTTGAACGCTGCTGATAAACCTATCAGCAGCAACAAGTGTTGAATGCTGCTGATAAGCCTATCAGCAGCAATATGTGCTGAATGCTGCTGATAAGCCTATCAGCAGCATTTGTACTTAGAATAATTTGGTAGCAATCAGTCTTTGGTTCTACAAACTCCCCCTAGACTGATGCAACCAAAATTCTTCTAATTACTTTGTTGCTGAAGCTTTTGCATGTGGCTGACTATCCTTTCAACCTCATAGCCTCTTGGATCCTTGCTGGGATTGTTCAGTGGAAGTTCAGACAGAGTCTTGATGTCTTTGTGTGGCATTTTGTAGATTGCTTTGCTTGAACATCTCATCTGCTGCTTCTTTACATCAATCAGAGTGAACTCATCCAAATCAGCATTGTAGGACCAAGATACAAATGGAGAGTGGGACTTGAGTGGTTTGATATCCATGACCACATCTTTGCTAGGGTTGAAGTAATGTCTGATTGCTAGCATAAGATGTTTCCCACTCTCATTTGCAGGCTCATGAGCTTCACCCAGCTCCAAAATTCTTCTTAGGTCTGAATCTGGTAGTTGCAGAACCTCATCAACAGACCTGTATGTAGATCTTCTTCTTTCAGTTCTCCCCCTGAAGATCTCAAATCTTTGATCCTGTGGATTGTAGACCCATTCAACTATGTCTCTTGAGTCTTCAGGTTCAGATGAGGATTTGGATTTCTTTAGGGGAGGCTGTTGATGAGTGGGAGCTGGGTGGGATGATTTGGACTTGTTGGGTGGAGGAGTGGAAGGTTTGGGGAGGAGAGTGGAAGGATGATGGACTGAGGAAGAGGTAGATGAGGGAGAAGGCTTGGGTTTCTTTGTCTTTGGTTTTTCTTCTTCTTTGATAAGTACCCTTTTCTTGGAGCCCTTCTTCCCTAGTCTTTCTTCCTCATCCTTTTTAACTTTGAAGTAGAGGGCTTGCAGGTTCATGAAATTCATGGGACCTAGCCTCTTTCCACTATCTCCTCTAGCCTTAAGGAAGTCAATCATGACCTTCCTTTCTTCATGGGTTCTTTTATTCAGTGCAATGGTCTTCTTTGACTGTAGCTTGGCTTTTTCTTCTTCTTCAGCCTTTTTCTTGCTAGCCAATTGACCCTGCTGACCCATGAAGGCTCTGTAAATCTCTTTGTTTGAAAGTTTCTCAAGGTAGTCTGCATCCTCACCTTGAAAGATCAGAGCTTCAGTCCACTCCTCCCTTAATTCTTTTGCTAATTTAGAATCAGTGATTCTAAACTTAGCATCTTCCTTCCTCTTCTTTTCATTCTCTCCTTCTTCTTCCTTTGCAAACTTTTCCTGCAACTGTCTGGCAAGTTGTTCATCTTCCTCAACTTGAGACCCTGCATGGACTTTAACTTTCATCTCATCCAGCTGTTTGGCATACAGCTGGATTGTGTGTTGTCTTAGGAGTATGGCTGCCTTTCTTTCTTGATGCCTCTGTTTATGAGCCAGCATTATGTAGATTCTTGCATTATGTAGATTCTTGCAGTTTTTGAAAGATCTTTGTGCTCAATATTGAACACTTCCTGCAAGAATCTTGGGTACATGAAGAACTGTGATTTCACCCCTTCTTGAAGGTTGTATCTCAAACCTTCAAGAATGAGGTGGGAAAAATTGAAACCCGCCCCAGTTATCATACCGTGAATTGCCGACGCAAGTCCGGAGCTAAGTTGGTTCCAGCCACTCCTCTTCTGGGATATGCATTGGAGAAGAGTGTGGCAGAGATACTTCCATTTGGGACCCATGAGTGCCTTCTCTATCGTATACTCTGTTTGATTCCCAGTGTACCCTATGGATACAAAGGTCCTCATGTATACGTCTTTTGGGTAAGAGATGGCGTCCCCTTCATCTTGAAGCTTGAGGTGTTGGCAGAGCTTTGCTTCAGTGATAATCATCTCCTTGCCGTCTACTGTGCCTCTGATCTGGGGAGTGCCATGGTCAGTAGAATACACGGCTGAGCTCCAAAAATCTTCCATGTGGGAAGTATAGATGGTTGGGTTGACTGTTAGGGCATGGTGGATTTTGGACCGACAAAGGAAGTCGATCATATCATCGAAACCTTCGGATTTCTTGCCCTTTATTAGGCATGCAGTGAGGTTGTGATATGGGGAAAACTTGTCGTTGGGGTTGTTTATGTCTGCGCCTGCCATTGTTATGGATTTGGAGGGAAGAGAGAAGGGTGTTTGAATGGTGGTTAATTATGGAGGGCTTTGAATGCTGTGGGGACGGGAGAGAAAGTGATGGGAGATTAGGGTTTGAAATTGAATATGAAGAGGTTGTGGGAACGTTTGAAATTGTGATATAACGGCAGACGAAGAAAAAGCAACTTTACTTGTACAGTACAACCTGTTTCACTTTTCATTGTTACAGCTGTAAAGCACTCGAGCAGTCATGGTAAAGACTGAGAGTAGTTTTTACCTCGGGTAAAAGTTAATGTAGACTTGTTTAACCCATCAGTAGCAAACTTGGTTGCTGCCGATGGTGAGCTATCCGCTGCAAACTTGGTTGCTGCAGATAGTGAAGTCTTTCAGCAGCAGATTTGGGTGCTGCTGACGGTTGTATTCATTCCGCAGCTAAAAGGTTGCTGCTGACCGCCTTAAAGCTGTCCACAGGAAACTTGTTCCTGCTGATAACTTAAAGCGATCAGTGGCAAAAGCTTTGCTGCTGAAGCTTTAAACCTGTCAGCAGCAGAGAGGCAAAAATGCTGCTGACTTATAACTTTTATTTACAACATAAGACAGACATATTTACATCAAAGGATAGATGCACTCAACTGAACCGATGATCATGCTTGGTGGTTTCTTTGCCTTCCATTGTTGAGTTGGTGGTTTTCCAGCTTTCTTTGTCTTTTCAGCAGCAGACGTTGTATGTGATGATTTTACTTGAGCAACTGCAGACTTTGTTGCTGTTGAAGGCTTTGCCTTGGATCTTTCCTTATCAGCAGTGGACCCTTTTGCTGCTGATAGCTTTGCCTTATCAACTGCAGATTTTGCTGTGGACTTTGTTAGCTTATCAACAGCTGATTTGGTTGCTGCTGAAAGCTTCTGCTTCGTTTTCTTGGGCTTAACTGGACTAACAACCGATGTATGTTGATCCTTCTTTACCCTTTGTCTTTGAGGGGCTTGATGAAGAATCTGGTTGAAAGGGTTAAACTTACAGTTTGCTGCAAAGTGGTCTGATTCTCCACAGATGATGCAAGATTTTTGAGGCTTTGACAACTGCTCCCTTGGTGGAGAAAGAGATTTTCTGAATTGAGTTGTCTTAGCTTCAAAGCTTCTTACCTGTTTGTTCTTCTTTGTCTTCTCAAAAGCATGTTGCTTGAGGTTTCTTTGCTGCTGTAGGTAGTAGAAGCAGGTGCTGGCAGTGTGGTTATATTTCCCACAGACAAAACATGATTTTGCCAGTTTATCCTTTGAAAGATGCACATAATCCTTTCTTTTGAAAAGGTCTTTGAAATTCCAAGGGTGAGCTTTGTTGTGCTCAAAAGTAGCTTCTTCCAATGTTTTTTGAACATATGGAACCCTTTCTTCAGGCGCATGACATGTGTCAAACACCTTCCTTGGCTGGACTGAATTGGAAGGAGGCTTTGAGTTGGTGGAGGTGGAAGACTGTCCCTTTTCAATAGTTAGCTTTCTTCCTTCTGGAGGGTAGCTAATTCTGATTTGTTTGAAGGGTTTAGGAACTGGTATTGAAGTGATAATAGGGACTTCATCTTTAGTGACTATCACTTGAGGGGCAGGAGGAGATGAGGCATTACTTGTTTCAATGGAGTCTGAGCAAGTTGACTCAGTCTCTGATGAAGTAGTGCATTCTTGCACAGGGGTTTCTTTGACAGCAGGGTCAAGATTTCGGTTGGCCATGTCAAGATTTGCTAGATTGAAGCTTGGTTCATGGATGGCAACGTAATCAGCAGGAGGTGCGACGGTTTTATAGTGGTCAGCATGATATCCCAACCCTGTTTTTACATTTTCATGGATTTGAACATCCAAAAGTCTTTGCAGCTTTTTGGATGCAAATTCATATTTTTCCACATAGACCTTTTGGTCTGCCAATTCAGCCCTTGCAGCTTTCAACTTAACCAGAATATCATCAATTTGAGTTTCAAGGTTTGTTTGTTCATGTTTTAATGATGAAATTTCTTTCTTTAAACAATCATTCTTTTCCTTGTAACTATTTTCAACCTTTTTAAATTCAGATTTCATTTGGTGAAATTCTTCATTTTGATCTATGAGCTTCTGGTTATGTTTCCTATATCCAAGGACCTTATCAATGCACTCTTGAGTACATATATTTTCATATACCTTTGGTGGTACCTCTGATGTGTCTGAAGTTAGAGAGGATACCTCTAATGTGTCTGCCTTGAGAGCTTGATTGTTGGCAGAAAGATCCTCAGGCTGGAAGCTCCAATCAAAGTCAGTAGTTCCAACATTTGCACAGGCTGCAGTTTGTGCTGGAGGATTGACATGTTGCTGTTGTTGGTGTCTTGGCTGAGCTTGGTGTGCTTGTCTGGTAGGATAGTAGTCGCTTGAACTAGGACCTGAGTGGTCAGAGTGAAGCGCGGGAGGGGTGGTGGAAGAGGATGATTGATGGCTTGAGCTTCTTTCTTTGGCTTGAATTATTTCTAATTCATAGGCTTTTAGCATACAAAAGAGCTCGGTCATCTGCAGAGTCTTCAGATTCTCAGTTCTTCTTATTGACACTGTGTAAAGTGTCCAGCAACTAGGAAGAGATCTGATGAACCTTTTGAGAATGTCTTCATTCTCCAGTTTCACCTTAGAGCACTGCAGCTCTCCTACCAAGTAAGTGTACCTGTTATACACACTGGTTAGTGACTCACCTTCATTGCAGACAAAGTTTTCGTATTGCTGCTTCAGGATGTCTTCAAGCCCGTTGCTTTGTGCCATTTTTGTTTTGATGTGACTTGATCAAGAATAGAGTTTTGAATAGAATCAGAAAGTGATTAAACAAATGTTAGTTTGTTTAATCTTGAGCCAAAGCTCTGATACCACTTGTAGGATCGTAAGATTACAAGGTGATTCTGTTCTAGTTGATATTGGCGGAAACAATAGCAACCAACAAAGTAAACAAGTAAACAGCGAGAATACTGATAAATGCACTGTTGTATTAGACTTTTGAGATTACAAGTTTACAAGTAAAACACTATCAAGAAGCACTATGAAGGCACTATGAAGGCACCCTTTGTTTGAAGTGTTTACAAGATATATATAGTAACTTAGAATCAAGACAGACCCTTGATTCTAAGGATCAGATCTAACACAAACCGTTGATCTTGTTTATTAATCTAAATTACACGCAAAGGCTAATCTAGTTAACTTTACTGAAACGTCTTCTTAGGCATCATTGTTTGCATGCATGGAGAAGAGCGTCATTGTCCTTTATTGGTTGCACCAGTGAGGTTCCTTCTGCTTGGAGTGTGGCAGTTGCTTTTGCAGAAAGGTGTCAGAGGCGCTTCGCATGGATAGTCAGCTGCAACGTTTGGTCTTCAGAGAATAAAGCTATCAGCAGCAGAGATGAGAATAATGCTGCTGATAAGCCTATCAACAGCAACTTGTGTTGAACGCTGCTGATAAACCTATCAGCAGCAACAAGTGTTGAATGCTGCTGATAAGCCTATCAGCAGCAATATGTGCTGAATGCTGCTGATAAGCCTATCAGCAGCCATATGTGATGAATGCTGCTGATAAGCCTATCAGCAGCATTTGTACTTAGAATAATTTGGTAGCAATCAGTCTTTGGTTCTACATTTAGAATATAATTCTAAATATTTTTCCGTTGTAATAATTAATTGCTATTGTTTGTGTTATACGGATTTTACGTCTGTATGAACCGTCAATTCTTATAATTTTTACAGTATGAATGATCGATGCATTATGTTTGCAAGAGTTTTATCGTTCGAGTGTACGATCTTGAGTGATTCAGGAAACATGTTATCGTAAACATGTTTAAGTCATGTACGGAAGATGCTATGGAAATGCCGGGTGTCACAGTAAAATCTCGTCTCTGTTCCTCTGATTATGTTGACATGATTGTTCACTATCACAAATTAAACAAACTCATTATTCATGAAAAGGACGATGCTCTTGCTATCCTTAATCAAATAAAAAAGAGCGAGGTTACTCTCAAAGTTAATTTAAACAAAGCGAATCAAGAAATCCAAACCCTAAAAGAGTTTGTCTATAGAAAAGAATTTTTGATCATATATTTGACTGAAAAACTAACTTTTTCCAGAAGTGAAACTATTAAATTGAAAATTGTCATTGACAAATGGATCGTAAGCAAAAATGTACAAGATACCATGTTGGATTGTCAAAATATTCCTGGTTTTGTGAAAAAAAAGGGTTGGATACTTGGATTCGAATGACTTTGAGAGAAATCTGTTTCACCCTCCCACCCATGGTCATTATGACCCTATTCCGTCTCCACATCCTAAAAATGATCTTGCAAAACTATTTGTTTCTGCTAGTAATATAAATACTGCAGGTTTAAAAGGATAGGATGAGGATGTTAGGGAGGAGGGATGCAATCAAGAATATGTTTTATCTTCGTTTTTGAATTTAAATTCCAAGAATCCAGAGTTATGTAATTCGGGCTCTGTTGATAGCAGTAGTAAATCTTGTTCTAAAATAATTAACTCTAACTCTGATTTTAATAAACACAATAGCTGTAATAACTTTATTTCCATAAATGATGTTTGTTTTAACGATTGATACTATGTCCAAAAACCAGTTTGAAAGGTTTATGATAGAAGAAATTCCAGTCTTCACCCCGGCATCAACAAGTCAAAGTGATAGTCAAAGTGACTCAGACTATTTGTCTATAACAGATTGTGAAGAAAGTGCATATGATTCGGATAGATCTATTGAGACATCCACAGAATCATACAATGAACCTGATGGTGAAGCAAAACAAATGACAAATGCTGATAAATAATCTGATCAAGGATCATCAACCACTCATGTTGTTCAAAAGAAAGAGAAATTCATCAAAGGCAAAAGCAGAAAGCAAATCAAAGTGCCAGTTCAGCAGCAATCATCCTCAACATCTTATCAACCGCCACATAAAAGAAAATCCTTTAAGCATGTTAATTGTTTTAGTTGTGGGAAGGGCGGTCATAATGCTAGGCAATGAAGTAGTGCATCTTATCATCATAATTGGGTCAAATTTGAATGACCTAAGATGCATAGTGTGGGAAACTTTAAAATATACCAACAAAATCACAATCCATTTTATCATAAAATTGACAAAATTCGTCAAAATGTAAATCATTTTCTAAAGGGAACATGTTGGTGGAGAACCAGAACTGATAGAAATTCTAAAATTGATGTTCCGCCCAAGTTGAAAAAGTGTTGGATTCCAATTTCTCAATAAATTATCTTTAAATGTGACAGGGTTTCCCAGGACGACTATTGATAATGCATGGCATGTTGATAATAGGTGCTCTCGTCACATGACCGGGCTAAAAGATCTGCTGACTGACTTCAGTATTATCGATGGGGGATACGTTGGCTTTGCGGGCTTCGGTGCCGTTAACATGGCTCTTCCAGCTGATATTATGAACATGTTTGAGGAGTACAAGACCGCTCAAACTCTGTGGCAAGCATTGTGTGAATTCTATGAGGAAAATTCTGACTTGAAAGAAGGAAAGAAAGATATGCTCCAAAAACATTACGATACCTTCGAGAGTATCAAAGGAGAAGGTCTGTCTAAACATATCTCTAGGTTCATGGAAATTTCTAGCAAACTGAAGCTAGACGGGGTTTCATTAGAAATTCTGATCTGATCAAGAAGCTGCTAGATTCCTTACCTCAAGAGTGGAGCATACAATGTATGTTGATCAAAATACAGTATGTAAATGAAGCATCCACTCTATTTGATGTGATCAACACCCTAAAGTCCTTTGAAATGGACATCGAAAAGCATCAAATGAATCAAATGGGGTACACCAAAACCATGGCACCAACCAATGCAGCTTTTATAGCCCCAACCTCCTCAAGCAGTGGTGCTAGCTCATCTGGATTCATTCCTGCTATGGTTTCCATTCCATCTACCATTCAGCAGAGTTCGTCAAGTAATGAATCCAAAAGTAATCAGAAAAGTATCGTTGTTCCAAACCCATCAAGTGAGCATATGGCTTTGTTCGGTCTTTTTGTGAACAGTTATCAAGCTTTCATTTCAGGAGAATTGAAGGTCGGGGTGAGCCACATTGGAGATGTTTTTCAAGTTGATCCAGATTACATGGAAGAGGTTGATTTAGAATGGAAGATGGCCATGTTAACTTTGAGAGCTAAAAGGTTTATGGACAGGACTGGAAAGAAACGTCTTGGTGGAAAGTGTGTAGGTTTTGACAAGTCTAAACTGAGATACTAGAACTGTAAGCAACTCAGGCACTTCAAGAGGGAATGTCCCCACCCTGTCACCGATGCTCTACCTCTTCCTACCATTGTTGCTATTACTGATGGTTAAGAACAGACTGAAAAAGCAAAAGAACCAGCAAATGCCTTGGTTGTAAATGATTTTGATTGGAGCAATGAAATTGAGGAAGCTAAGGTCGAGGTATGCAAGGCTCTCATGGCTAACACTCCATCAACTCAGTTCGTGGTTCACGGTATGGAATCAAGTCTTGTGGAAAAGGAAAAGAATGAGGTGCTCAGAAAGATAATCGTCAACACTAACTCAATTGGACCTGTTGCTCTCCTTAGATAGTTTTCCATTCAATGGACAGAGTGTCAGGTCATTGATACTGAAGGAAGCATGAAAAAGAATGCCGAAATCAAGATCATGGATGCAGTGAAGATCAGTGATGAGAAGAAGGATACCTGCCCCAGTAGTTAACTCTCCGACGAGTGCAAGTGATGGAACTCAAGCGAATGGTGATGGAATCTCTAATCAAGGATGCATCTATAGGAAAACCTCCGCTGAGCTGATTCCACCTAATGTAATATCTCGTCTTTGTTCCTCTGATTGTGTTGACATGATTGTTCACTATCGCACATTAAACAAACTCATTATTCATGAAAAGGATGACACTCTTGCAGGTTTAAAAGGACAGGATGAGGATGTTATGGATGATTGTGGTGCTGGATTGGGCCACAAGTAATGCAATCGAGATCTTCGTTTTTGAATTTAAATTCCAAGAATCCAGAGTTATGTAATTCGGGCTTTGTTGATAGCAGTATTAAATCTTGTTCTAAAATAATTAACTATAACTCTGATTTTAATAAACACAATAGCTGTAATGACTTTATTTCTATGAATGATGTTTGTTTTAATGATTCGATTGATACTGTGTCAAGAAACCAGTTTGAAAGGTTTATGACAGAAGAAATTCCAGTCTTCACCTCAACATCAACAAGTTAAAGTGATACTCAAAGTGACTCAGACTATTTGTCTACAAGAGATAGTGAAGAAAGTGCATATGATTCGGATAGATCTGTTAAGACATCCGCAGAATCATACAATGAACCTGATGGTGAAGCAAAAAAAATGACAAATGCTGATAAAGAGTCTGATCAAGGATCATCAACCACTCATGTTGATTAAAAGAAAGAGAAATTCATCAAAAGCAAAAGCAGAAAGCAAATCAAAGTGCCAGTTCAACAGCAATCATCCACATCATCTTATTAACCGACACATAAAAGAAAATCCTTTAAGCATGTTAATTGTTTTAGTCGTGGGAAGGGCTGTCATACTGCTAGGCAATGAAGTAGTGCATCTTATCATCATAATTGGGTCAAATTTGAACGACCCAAGATGCATAGTGTGGGAAACTTTAAAAGATACCATTAAAATCACAATCCATTTTATCATAAAATTGACAAAATTCGTCAAAATGTAAATTATTTTCTAAAGGGAACATGTTGGTGGAGAACCAGAACTGATAGAAATGCTAAAATTGATGTTCCGCCCACGTTGAAAAAGACTCGGGTTCCAATTTCTCAATAAATTGTCTTTAAATGTGACATGGTTTCCCAGGAGGACTATTGATAATGCATGCCATGTTGATAGTGGGTGCTCTCGTCAGATGACCGGGCTAAAAGATCTTCTGATTGACTTCAGGATTATCGATGGGGGATACGTTGCCTTTGCGGGTGACAAAAAGGGAGGAAAGATTACCGGACAGGGAACTGTATGCAATGGAACTCTGACTTTGGAGAAAGTCAATCTCGTTCATGAACTCTGTTGTAATATGATGAGTGTATCACAAGTCTGTGATAAACTGCTTTCCATGTTGTTCAACAATGCTGAGTGTCTCTTTCTCAAACCTAGAATTATTGTTCCAGAAGATCTGATCCTGCTGAGGACTCCAAGAAGAAACGACACCTATGTCATTGACATGAATGATCCAGAAACAAAAGCTTCTATGGCTTGCTTGTTGTCGAAAGCATCTGATTCTGAATCACTGCTCTAGCATCGTCGACTTGGTCATGTGAATTTTAAAAATATAAACCGTTAAGTCAAACAAGACCTTGTGAGAGGTTTGCCCTCAAAGGACTTCAATTTTTCAGAAAAATGCATGGCCTGTGCTAAAGGCAAACAGCACAAGAAGTCGCATAAATCCAAAGCAGTGAATTCCATTTATGTTCCTCTTCAATTACTTCATATGGACCTTTTTGTTCCTTTCAGTGTTAAAAGCATCTCTAAAAATTCATATTGTTTGGTTGTGACAGATGATTTCTCTATGTACTCTTGGGTTAATTAGATGAAACTGCTGAAGTGTTGAAGAGTCTTATTGTCAAAATCGAGAATATCTGTAGGCGTTTGGTTATTTCTATCAGAAGCGAAAATGGTACCGAGTTAAAAAATCATGTCTTGAATGAATTCTGCGAAAGCAAAGGAATTTCTCGACAATTTAGAGCAGGACTCCGCAGCAGAACGGAGTCGCTGAGAGACAGAACCGAACTTTGATCGAGGTTGCTAGAACAATGCTGATAGATTCAAAGCTTCCAATCATCTTTTGGGCCAAAGCAGTTAACGCTGCAAATTATGTCCTGAATCGAGCTCTAGTGGTCAAGGCTCACAACAAGACTGCTTATGAGCTGTTTCATGGAAGGAAGCCCCTGATTGAATTATTAAGAGCATTTGGATGTTCATGTACTCTATTGAACACAGTTGAGAATCTTGCAAAGTTTGGACCAGTCGGTGACGAATGTTACTTCATTGGATATTTGTCATCTCAAAAAGCTTACCGTGTATACAATAAAAAGACAAAGATCGTGCAGGAATCTTATTACGTTGACTAGCAAGAAGCTAACTCTACAAATACTAGAACTGGTCCCGACTGGTTCTATGATGGATATATTATCTTCAATAATTTCATACCTCCTGCACCACTTGTCCCTGAACCATCTCCATCCACTGAACCTTCATTCTTTCCATCTATTCATGCAGAAGATGAATTTATTCCCTTTTCAACAAGAGTCACACCTGTTGTTGTAACATTCTTGATTTTTCATGTACTTGTTAGTGCAATAATGTCACACCCCAAAATTTATTCACTTAATAAACAAATAAATTAAGGCTGTAATGATTGGTAGCATTACATAACAGTGGAAAAGAATTCTAAATATGTCGAACACCCTGTGTCTTCATCTTCTATGGGCTTAATCCAAATGCTTAACCTATTCCAACCGTGCTAAAAGTCATGTGATACCTGAAAAACATGCTAAAAAATGTCAACGCAATGTTGGTGAGTTCACAAGTTTTAAATGAAAACAATTGGCAAAACCATTTGTACAAAATCCTTCGGAAAAAACCATTTGTAGGAAATTGATTGATAAACTGTTTGTACGTGTACTATTGGCAAAATCCTTTGCTCGAGTTTACTGGCAAAACCATTTGTACGTATACCATTAGCAAAACCCTTTTCTTAAAATTGACTGGGAAAAACCATTGGTACGTATAACATTGGCAAAACCCTTTTCTCGAAATCGTCTGGCAAAATCATTAGTACGTATACCTTTGGCAAAACCCTTTTCTCGAAACTTAACTGGGAAAACCATATACCATTGGCAAAACCCTTTTCTCGAAATCGTCTGGAAAAATCATTAGTACGTATACCTTTGGCAAAACCCTTTTCTCGAAATTTACCTTATGCATATGATAAACAAAACAAGTTAGCGGTTGATTTATCGATGTCTAGCTAGCACAAACTAATTATGTGATGCACAAGCCTATAACCAAACCTTTAACGAATTCTCGATTATGCCCCACCCCATTTTCCCTTTAAACAATCAGAACAACAAGACCTAATATGCAATCATTTGACCCTGTTGGTCGTGGTTAGTACGACTAATCATGATTAGGGGTGTCAACCCAAATAGTACTATTCATATTGATCTACAGCTAAGTCCATAGCTAATGGTTATAGTTCAAAATACGGAGAACCTTTATGTGTTAACTCATGCTCACAAGGGAATCAGATGCTTGTTTCTCGTTTTCTAGTTATTATACCATTTGAATTTAACATGTTTTTCCCCTAAATATAGAAAACAGTAAAAAGGGGTCGTGAAACTAACCTGTGTCACCAATGTATCGTCATAATGATTCCCAGACATGAGTGAGTGTGTCAATGTGACGAGCAATTCTACCGAACGTATGCGTTAACCATCATAACCCTAATTACGAATATATGTATGTATATCATTAACTTCTGATACTAGAGTTAAGTCATCACATGTGCGGTTGAGCTCTACTGATTCACTAAGTTATAATACCGATACAATATATGATGTCGGTTTAATGACGGGTAATGTTAGGTATATAGATGGAGTCAGGATTCTCCATCCACACACATTCCAATAGTCACGTTTAAAAGTATTAGTTTGTTTCGCACCCAAATGTGCATAACTATATGCGCTCATAATCAATCTATATATATATATATATATATAATTCGTATTCATACGACTTTTAATAGAATGTGCAACTCTATGTTTTAATTAATCCACTTCAGGGTTTTATAGTACCTTCATACGAGTATTTATAAATATATAATTATATAGTTTCAAAACTCCAAAATATATTTGTACCGTATTTTATTTCGCAATAGACGTTCTTTACGTAACCATATATGCATAAATATACCTACTTTAGTATATTCAATTATTATATTTTATTTATATTCGCATCCGGGTGTTATATTTAACAACTAGTCATCCACTGGTGTATAATGAGAATATATATATATATATATATATATATACAAGTCTAGATTTATATATCGTTTTATATAATAATCGTTTGATTTCGTATAAAGAGTGAAGATTTATAATTACATATATATCTATTCGAATGTATTTAGTTATATTTTTGTACGGACTGTTGTTATTTGTCAAAGCCCCATTTATTCGTATAACCTTTTAATCGTCCAAGTGAACATAACTATATTTTTTTCTAATAATATATTTATTGTTTAATGCGTCTTAAATCATAAATCATAACGTTTTTTTTTACATTGCAATCATAATATAATAGATTAATATAAAGTAATATGCATTATGTGTAAGTATTAAGCGTTAATCGTATCAAAGTTCTATTTTCACCGTTGACACGTTCAACTTTATCTTTATCTTTTAAGAATTTAGACGTTAAGTTTGTACGGAAAAATCCTCCCACTGACCATTCGTTAATATGACTTATTACTACGTTAATATTTATTTATTTATCAAACGGAACTTAACCACACACACGTTTGACTTTCGCATAATTAAATATAACCGTTTTGGCTCGCGTTTATACCTTCCCATTCGCTCGGTTCGCATACGCGAACCCGTTGACCAAGTTTGACTTTCGTTGACCAGAACCCGGGATTGTTTAAAACGAACCGAACAGCCCCGGTTTAATCCCCATCATCGGAATACCACCACTATTAACAATTCAAAACACCGAAAACCACCACCTCAGCCGCCAAAGCTGTTGGAAATACCATTAATCACACCAAAACATACCTAAATGTCAGATCCAACCTTAGATGTTATAGATCTAAGCATACCGGAAGAATGTGAGTTGAGATCTACTCACCAGAGTGTTGGAATGGATCAGATCTAGTACCCGGAGACTAGCACCAAGCTTGTAAGAAAGACTCTCCGCCTGAAAGGCTAGTCGTCGTCCCTGCTTCTCTGTCCCGGTACCCGACCGCCACCGTCGTCTGTGGTGGTTCCCCAACCACCACCGTCGTCTCTGTCTTTTGAGTCATCAACCCTGTTGTCATCGTTTGCGTCCTGATTGGGCTATCAACAGAAGAGGAGGGGAGTGGTCGGAGTCGCCGTCCTTGTCTTGGCCACCGGAAAAACGCGTCAGAGGGCCGTATGCTCTCACTACGTCGTGAATCAGAAGAGACCACCACCACCATCGTGTTTGTGACCTCGAGATCAGTCAGAAAGCGTGCACCACTCACTGGGTATCCTTGCCGGAACCCTAGCTCCGCCTAAACCACCGTGGGACGCCGCCGTGTTTTTGGTCTGCTTTTGACTGCTGAACGCAGCTTGGCCGCTAGGTCATCGCCGATGGAGCCGTCCCCCACCCTCTTCTCCCACTAGAACTCTGCCTCTCTCTCTATAAGTATGTGTGTGTGTGTGTTTTTGGTTTGAATGAAAAGAAAAATGGAAGGGGTAGCATATATATTTAGGGTTTTCATTTAAAAGTGTGGGCTCCTCACAGTATTGCGTGTCCACTTAAGTTCCCGTTACGACTAAAATCCCGAGTTATTAATTTAGAGTACTTAAAATTTGTGGCGTTAATATAAATATAGATTAAATACTTATGTTAGGTAAACTCTGCCTCAACAGATACCCAAGCCGGTACCCGCCTTCATCGTGTATTCCACGTGTTCATTTGCTTAGACTTTTCGCGCTCCACTGAAAGAATTACTTCTCAAATAATAATAATAATCACATTAAATCAATGATGATAAAAAAATAAAGATGAAACTAATAATTATTATATTGCTTAATCATACAAGATAACAAATAACCTGGTTACCACCGGTACTTATTGTAGTCACGCGTCTTACGTCGCATAACTCACGCATAAATGTTCCTAATTTAATTGTCCGAATATATTAGGAATTATTATTAATATTTAATACTAATAATTATGTCGTGTTGTGTGCCGGTTATTAAACATGACTGCGTAAATTTGTTTGACCGTACGTTGTGAGGCTATGCATACACTATTATTAATTAACACGTTATCTTGAATCATCATGTGATCCGTCAAGTAGGGTTACATATCAAATTTGTGTATTGGGCCTACAACTGGGCCGTTAATGGGTTGAGCCCCTTTACGACGAATTAATTATCAAGAGCAGTCGACCCTAATATTAGGGTTCTCACATTCTCTCCTCGTTAAAGAAGTTTCGTCCTGGAAACTTAGTTTAAGTTAATCCCTAAGATTGACTCAATTTTTTTTTCAGGTGAGAGGGTCGTATCCTTGGCTCATCTTTAGCTCATTGTGGCAATTTTAACTCAAACCACTTAGTAGTCGGTATTCGGAGATAAAGTGAATACGTCATCGACTAACGATATTGGATGTGTAAGGATTTGAGATATTATAGTATGATGTAACAGTGTACGTCACCGTTGAGCATACATTATATCAAATGAGTAGAATTGGAAAATTCTTCGAATTTGTCGCCACGTGAACGACATTGGCTGTACCATGAGATGATAAAGTCATCACTAGAGTTTCTTAAACAAAAGGAATTATAACCGGGGAGGTTATGTTCATGCAATGAATAAGTCATTAAGAGAAGGTCTAATCGGTGTGAATTAAGATAGCCAAGTAAAAATTAAGTGAGCAACTCTCATACCAAAGTAATAATCAAAGATAGATGCTGAAACATTTCATTATGTGGTCATTCTCATTTGAGTAGGGCTGTATGCTCGTCATCATTGGTAGTAAAAAGGCAAAAGTGTATTCATGCACATGAACTTCCGAAAGTGTATAGGTACATACTCTTTATTCAGATCCGGGTTTTCTGTTCTGAAAACCAGATTATGATAGAATCTAAAAGAAAATTATCGTATGTCAAGTTAAGATATGTTAGATGGTTGATTGAAATGTCCATGTGTCAGTTCGTAATCCGGTAATTGATTGTTCGTTGTAACATGTCAATGTCTCGACGGATTCAACCTTTCTAGAACAGAAGGATTTTAACTAACATTTCCTTTGTCTAACTGGTGTGTAGGTTAAACTGATTCAATTGAGTTCCAGGGAATAATACCAGCATGTATAATTTCTCCAAGAAAATGAGTTGAAATGGTTTGGAGAAACGTTGATAGTTTTCTAGGTAGCGAATTAGACAACTATGATATGGAATAAGTATTTATGGGGTCTTGATCTCTTGAGATTGATTATGGTTTTATCAAATCTCATTACTGGTAACATCATCACAAATGTCATTCGTAATTTGGTTTAGATTGAAACCTTGATGAAATAGGTGTCGAACAATTAACTTTGAGACAACCAATCTCGTAGTAACATCGAGTCTTCCATATTTCTACGATTCCTCTCAAGATGAGGGTTAATCTTGATGAAGAAGAAAGAGAAAGTCAAAGTATTTGAGGATAGTTTAGTTGATTTGGCTCAACAGATACTAAAGTTAAATGAATCTTCATGGGGTTCAAAGATAAGTGTTTGAGAATAGTCAAACTTTTGTTTGGAAAAGTCGTAGTTCGTCTAGTTGAGGAAGTAAAAGTCATATCGTGAAAGTAGTCTCATAGAAATAGTGTCTCCTGAAGTCGATTCCATGTTCACCAACCATTAAATTGGTAATCTTTAATGTAATATCATTTTTAATTCCGTCCGGGGCTTTACTTTCTCTAGGTAGATATCAGAAAATATGCGAGAATCAAGCATAACTTCCAAAATTTGTCGAACGTGGGAACATCCTGTTTCTTATGTTCCTTAGAGAAAGTGTAAAGATATTTTGAAAGAACTTGTAAGAATGAATGTAACAATAAAAAGGAATTTTAGAAGTCGAAAGAAATGTATATGTGTAGACTTACAAGAGAGTAATGTCGACTACGGTTTGTCCTTTGTTCATCTTCTTGGTAGCGTACAACTTTAAATGGTCATCAAGCATAGAACACATGAATAAATTCTTAAATTTCGACGTAGGTCCTTAATTTCATATTAACGTTGGTTGAAATGGATCATAAGGTTTTGGAATTTGTCTTGTGATCTAGCGATGAAGAGGGTCGACTTAATTATTTGCCAACAACAGGTAGTACAGTATGCCCGTAACATCCATGGCTTTCGAATGGTATTATCATGCCTTACCATTCCCTATTTCAACTATATCGGTTATAGCCTTAAATTCCTTAGCATAAGGGCTTAAGTCATAAGATTGAGATAAAGAGTGTTAAGTGTTAGAGATTTGTGTTTTCTCTGGGCGCGATTAAGAGTTTTTATATCAACCTCATGCTTTGGTAGGTAGGTAACGAAATCGAAAAGAGAAAAACTATAGCTGAATCTCCAAAGTTGAAGCGGTACTTTACAAAGAATTTTCAAATACCTAGGTCAAGTCAACTGAGGGTAGATCTCTTCAATGTTTCGGTTAGTTTTATCGTACAACTGATGTCTTGATGAGAGTTTTGGATCTATTAGAATTCAATGATGAAAGAGATGATGTACATTTCCATGTCACATGCGATAACGCATCGCAACATCTAATGCCTTTTTGGCTCAACCTTGCAGTTATGTTAATTTCGATTAACAATCGTATGTCTGGAAATTGGAATTAGTAACACGGATTATACATGAACATTAGCTTGGACAGTAAGACTCACCAGACTTCTCACGTGCTGCAAATTATGATTACGTGTGCACCCGTAATGATAATTTACATTGCATGATCCCTCTAGTGTTTTCCCTATCTCGAGTTCTCAGTTAAAAAAAAGATAAGATGAAATGTTCGATAGTTCGTGTCATCGTGTTGCACTCTCGTGTTCGAGTATGTATGTTCTAACTGATCATACATGGTTATTTGTAGCCATACTTATAGATCTGTCAACTAAGCCTGCTGTTGGATGGAGTTAATGGTAGAGGGGCACAACCGGTGTCCTCTACTAACAAGATGTGTGTGGTGGAAGTCAGGCACTATATTAGCGCAGAGATCCTCAAAGCAATGTCGAGCAATTCACGCTCCAAGTTTGTATGTACGAGTGGATTCACATGATCCAAATGAGTCTATGGGTCTCCTGACCGGTAGAGTTTTCTCCCGTTTAGTCCTACTTCTCATGTCACACCCCCACATTCCACTAACGGAGTTTTACCATTTGGTGCGAGACAAACCAGGATCTCAGTCACTAGTTACATCAAACGACACTATATGAGACATAAATGTAATATCATAAAAGTTCAGAGTTAATGCGGAAGCGTTTAAATAAGAAAATAAATGCTCAAAACAAGCGCGCCCAAGTTTAGTTTAATAAAACAAGTAAATTGTTTTGAATGTTTGCATGAGGATGAAATGATAGTAGGACTCCATGCATGTCCTAAGTGTGCAACCTGTGCCTTAGCGACCTGAGAAACATGTAAGAAAAAGTGTTAACACAAGGTTGGTGAGTTCATAGGTTTACAAGTGAATAAATTGTTTGATTGTTTGCAGGATCCACATACGTAAGTCACACCTATTGCTAGCTAGACAATGTATAAGTTACTCTAAGCGTTCGCAACCGAAGCTGACTGTTTATGTTTGAGATGCCTTCCGCCATTGCTAACATCCGCAATGGCAAGTGTTTAGGACAATTTACACCCCTTAGATCTCCAATCAAGTTAGCGTGACTAACCCGGGTGGGGTTTGTCAAACCCAGTAGTACTACTCAAATTTCCTCGCTATACTCCATATATTAACGGTCCGATTGTGTAAGGACTTTGCATGTTATGTTTGCACTTAGGTACACAAGTGGTAATGAAATACTGTGTGATCCATGTCCGTGTGTATGTCTCTCCCTGGCTGGGAGACAAGTAACGGATGCCTGTTCGTATGCATGTTTCTCACCAACAGGAAAACAAGTAAGATGTTGTTTGTTTGTACGCATGTTTCTCCCCAACGGGAAAACAAGTAAAATGATATTCGTTTGTATGCATGTTCCTCCCCAACGGAAAAACAAAAATACTGTGTGTATGCATGTTTCTCCCCAACGGGAAAACAAGTAAAATAATGTTTGTGTGTAAGCATGTTTCTCACCCAATAGTAAAACAAGTAAAAAGGGGCCGTGAAACTCACCTGAGTTTGAGTAGAGCGTAGTAAATAACACCGCTAAAGGATGCAACAGAGCCACAAGAATTTTCCTGTGAACAGTCTATGAATTCCCTAGAATTACAAGTACGATAGTTAGGGACACAATGGGATTTGTGACGACGATACGGAAGATTTGAACGTCCTAAAGCATACTTAGGAATAAAGAGTAGGCGAACGTGTCCACGGGAATAAGGGTTTCTTAATATATTTATTAAGATAAATACGTTTCATGTCGAATGTTTCTAATTACGAATAATATTAATTAATAAATAAATTCGTGCGTTAGTACTATTTAACAATGGCCTAAGAAAATAATATAACTACTATATTATTTTTGAACTCGTAGAAAATATACGATAATCGCTTAAGTGGCAAAAATAATAAATATATTATTTTTATTTGAGGATATATACGTGAGCAAATAATATAAATAATTAATTAGTTTTGGAACATTACACAAGATTAATAACGAGGCGAAATAATATATATTATTTTATAATAGGAGTCACGGGTTGAAAATAATATAAATATATTATTTATCCGAAGTCGGGGTTTGAAAATAATATGGATATATTATTTGTAAAAGTGTAAATAATATTAATTATGCGTTATAAAATCAAACCCGAGCCTACGAATTGTTTTCGGGGCAAAAATACATTAATATATTATTATAATAATAGTGGGATGATTTTTATATTAAAACTATTAATTAAAAACGGTTTTAAAAAGAAATGGGTGTGGAGAGACTCGAACCCGGGTCTCTCCCACACAAGCACATGCACTTAACAAGTCCCGCCCGCTAGGGTATCGCACAAGAACCCGGTTCCAAATGGTTTTTTTAAAGAACTCCAGTGAGATCCTCCCCCCTATCGCGATCCGAACCAAAACCATCATTTTTGTTTACAATTGATCAAAACAGCATATGGGTTTTGTTAAACTGATGATCACGAACCTGTGTATGGGTTTAATTGCAAAAACGATAAGATTAAGGTCGTTTAATTACTGAAAGAAGGATCGAAACCCTAGTTTATAAAGTCAGAATTGATTTGAACAATTCAGATGATAAAACATGTTTAAATCATATGGCTTTTACTAATTAAGGTGTTACAAATCTGCTGATGCAGTTTAATTTCATTTCAAACGGGTGTAGGTAGGAGTTTGATTAAACAAAAACATGCATGAACCCTAAGTACGATCCCGGTTCAATTAGATGATGTAAGCCCTGGATTTCATAGGGCTTTCCATCCAAGCATAGAGACGACTCTAAGGATGTATTCAATTTCAATATTTGATATCGAATGGTTAGGGTTCGACTAAACCGAGAATGTAGGAACCCTAAGTATTGGATCATGTTAAATTCGATACTATAAGCCCCAATTATGTTAGGGCTATTGTTCTAGGGATTGTAATGAAGCTAGGGGTAGAATCAATTACCAGAATGGCTGACGGATTGATGGTATACGGCTAAAATGGACTCCGACTGTGGAAAGCTTGATCTCCGGCGCCTGTATCTACTTCTCCGGTAGAATTGAAGCGTGCAGAAGCAACAGGGGGATTCGTTTAGTGTGTGCAGATGGTCAGTTCGTGAATTGGTATGAGAATTAACATGAATTTTGTGAGTAAAAGGACGAACTCGACGGTTATGGTTTAATCGTCCATTATTGAGTTTAATTCAACCAATAATGCTAATTAAGGCTGTAATGACAATTGTTAAAGACACCATCGTGCAATTCAGTTACAAATTCAAACCGAAAAACAGTTACAGAGCTTGAATTGAGTCATAGGTTGCGAATTTGACTTTCAAAAGTCAACTAAACTGACTTTGTTTGAATTACAGATTCAGTCCCTGAGGTTTCTGGTTTGAGGTTTAGAACCTTGGCAGGAATAACCCTTGTGGTTTGAATTGAGGTTAGAACTTTGTTAGTTTGACTAGCACAAGTCAACAGTAGTATAATTTTGACTTTAAAAAGTCAACAAAATGGTTTAAGGCTATTACACAACTAGTCCTTGGAGTTTTAGTTTGGATTGTTGACAAAATTAGTCCCTGAAGTTATAGATAGGGTTAACTAGGTTAGGTTTTAACAAGATTTTTTAACGGGGTTAACTCTAAATAGCCGGATGTCACATCTCCACCTTGGGCTCCCTCCTAATTGGGCAGTTCCTTCTATCACAACTCATGGCAAAATTTTGAGTCATCCAATCCAGCAGATCATGAAAGAGAGCATACATACCACACCAAGTGAAGACGACATGTGTCAGAAAGAAAACCGACTCCACGGCTGGAGTAGACGCAGATGTGGTGTAGGTACAGGTTCAGTGCGTTGTAACACCAAGATCGGTAACTGTGACTACTAGCGGCACCACCCGAGCTCAGCTCGTAACTCGATCTTTTGAATTTATAGTGTGCCGAGTCTAAGTCTCGACATTCTATTGGGTCATATTGTAGATGTCTATTATTTTCACATTGTTGCACGTATTAGATGTTAGTCACCTATGACACATAATTGTTTCTAGTATCAAAATAGTTAATGATATTCTAGTGTAATGTCACACCCCGACCGATGGCGGAATCATCGAGGCGGACAATGTGATGATTGTTCAAAAGCACATGATAGCTAAAGGTTGCATAATTCATTAATTTAATTTAAAGACAACAAGATCCAAATACAATACATTCCAAATAACCTAGTCTAGTTCAAAACATTGATTTATTTAACTAGGTCCATGTTACTTAAGTGGAGAAACCTTCGGCAAGTAGTCACATATCCAAACCTGAAACATTATTTAAATCAAGTGTCAACTAAAAAGTTGGTGAGTACATAGGTTTAGTAAATCCAGTAAATAGTAGTGTAAATCGTTTTGCAACTCATTGTTTATCTTGTTAAACATAGCATAGGATGTAACATTTATTTAATCACAATCCAAACCGAGTTTGACGCGCTTGAACAGAGCACAACAGCTAAGTCCGGTATGCTTGAATATAGTTACCCACTATATCCGGTATGATTGAATATAACACGCGGTTATATCCGAGTATGCAGTAATAAACACCCTAACCGGGTGGGCTGGTCAGGCACAATAGATCTATCAATATTACAGTTGGTTGTCTTGTGTTTAAATGTATGTACATCCAAAGAATAAGAATATAGTCTCATGTATAACACGTATAAACAATGTGAGTAGCATGTATAATGTTTCACCCCAAAACGTATAAAAATAGGGGCTATGTAACTCACCTGGCTAGCGGATGTTTTTAAATCCACAAGTGCGGGTGATAAGGATGTTGAAAACTAAGCACGATGAAATCCTATGTAGATAAATACGTATTATTGTATGTTTGTATGTGCGTATTCGTATTTAAATGTATATCGGTTTTATAATAATATTCCTTAATATTTATTTATAAAATATGGTAGGAATATGATAATGGTTTTGTAAAACTTTAACTTAAAAATATATATATATATTGTTTTAAACAAGTATTCATTATATTTAATGTATTTATAAATAATAATAACAAATAAAAGAAAATTCTTTATTTGACTAATCATGTTATATAGTTTAAAATTTGTTTTAACAAGTTTATTAAAAATATTGCAAGATTTATAAAAATGAGACCTTTTACATATTAAATGTATTTTAATAAGTTTATAAACATGTTACAAGATTTATAAAAATATAGGACATTTTATATATATAAAAAATGTGTTTAAACAAGTTTATAAAAATGTTGTAAGTTTTATAAAAATATTGGACATTTTATATATAAAAATGTGTTTAAACAAGTTTATAAAAATGTTGTAAGTTTTATAAAAATATTGGACATTTTATATATAAAATGTGTTTGAATAAGTTTATAAAAATATTATAAGATTTAAAAATAAAAAAAAAATTGGAATAGTTTATAGATAAAAAGATTGTTTAATAGATTTCAAAATAAACGAACGATCAAACCGACTCGTTTTAGTCTTTAGTGTATAAAAATAATATTAAAATAAGTTAAGATAATTAAATAAAATAAAAAAAACGAAAATAGGAGCAAAATGGGGTTGGGCCGTAGGCCACCCGGATCGAACCCGCGACCTGATACACAAACACACACACGCATAACCAGCCGGGCTACTGCCCATCGCTGGTTATGTGTGTGTCGTTTAATTGATATACACGCAACCCGTGTTGGTCGCTGGTCCTCGGCAATCCGGCAACCGCGTCCGAGGAGTTGAGTTTGCTCGGTAATCCTCGAGCGATTGCCGAGATTTCGTCGGGGATTGATTACCTGATGATGACAGAAGCTAATGGACCCGAAATGAGGCTCGAACTTGGTCGCGAAGTGTCCGGTCGGCAAGGCTTTGGAACTCGAAAATGTCACAAGTGGGAATCGACTTCTGGATGGAATTAAACTTCGAAACTTTGGTCACAGCTTCTTTCAGGGACGACGAATGCCATGGTAGTCTCAATTTGGAGTGAGAGTAGACAGAGAGGGAGAATGGGGCTTGAGAAGGACCGACAATGGTTTTTATACCCGAAGTTGAATTCGATGGTGGGACACGAAATTGAGCACATCTACACACTTGTCTGGTTATGTCGAAACTGACGAGCCGTCTTGCAGACGTTGAGGTCCATCGATGAGGCCAATTCGCGGCGTTGACTTTCGAGTCAAATGAAGCGCGTGATAATTCTGATAATAAAAAGGCAAATTGGTCGGGGGCTTAGGTTCGCGTGGAGGCGACGAGCTCAGAGAGCCCTTTTTCGGCTGTCGAGGGGCAGGGGACAAGCATGTCGGAGTTCGCCGGAAAGGGGTCTTGGACCGCCGGTCTTTGCACAGGGGTGACCGGAGATGCGATACGGGTATTGGCAACTTTGGTCCCTTAGGTTTGAAAACGTTTAAAACAAACCTTAAAAAATTTTCGAACAAACCCCCTATAGAATCTGTTTTATTCCAAATAGTCCTCCGACTTTAATTTAAATACAAAATTTAATTTCTTTTTAAACTTTAATTAATTTAGATTATATTTATATATTTTATAAATCCATTTTCTTTATTAAAAACTAGTTATTTTTAAATAATTATCTTATTGAGATAATACATTAAATTATTTATTCAAATTATTAAGTTTATTTAACTTAAATTCTTTTAAACTAAATAAAATTTAAGCATATATATAATTTTATAAAACTTATGTTTTTATTTAAAATCAAACATTTTGAATGGTTAATAACATTACCATTGATTTATTTTTATAAATTATTTAATTTAATAACATAATTTATATAGTTTATAACCTTCAAATATTTAAAAATTTAAAAATGCATAAATTGAAATTTGCCAATACACCAATTTGTATAAATTTGATTAATTATAAAATGTTAATATTTACACGATAAATTCCGCAACGAAAGTTTTTGAAATGTCACAGTCTCCCCAAGTTGAAGAAATTTCGTCCCGAAATTCGATTAGCGAAGGTTATAGAAGCGGGAAAGAGATGTCAAAAGGTTTGGGATGGAATTACTTCACAAGAGAAATATTCAGCGGGGAAATATCGTATGATAACGGATGGTGGTGTTAATTCGAGTCGAGTTGATAATTAGTTGATTTAATGGTGTAATGAGATTTATGTATACAGTTGTTCATACAACGCATGAATGTAAACTACTAGGAAACAGATTTAATAATATTAGTGCCAATCACTTTGTGACATGGCATTTTCCTTTAAAACTCCATCTCACGGGTGTTCATATTTTCAAGTTTTGCAAAAACATTTTCTAAAATCCGGTCCTCCTCTTAGTACTTATGCACGGTTTATACTCGTTATATCAAGTGGGTTTATGTATAGGGTGTACCAGCGGCTAACCCACCACCCCTTTGATATACTGGGGATCCCCCGTGCATAATTACTAGGATTTAGATCATTTTAATCAAATCACCTTTCTCAATTGAAAATTGTACAATGAAATGCGTGCAATTTATAAATGTTATCACGTCTATGAGTGGTTTCATAGCACAAATATGTCTAACAATTCAAGAACCGATCCTCTTCCTAGTACTTATGCATGGTTTATACTCGTTATATCAAGTGGGTTTATGTATAGGGTGTACCAGCGGCTAACCCACCACCCCTTTGATATACCGGGGATTCCCCGTGCATAATTACTAGGATTTAGAACTTCAACAATTCAAGTAGACTTTAACAGAGCTAGCAAGTTGTATGACTAAATTTAAACATAATAGATTTGTTTCGCGAAAGTATAGGAATGAGATGAATGGTGAAAGCATAGCTGTTATATGCAATCACGGATTATAGAATTTATAGCAATGGATTTCCCATCCGCTATTACCATGATATACGAGTTATCAAAATTGGTTGGTTGTTTAGCAAATAGATGGTTAAGAGCAAGAGACACAATTTTTCTATTGGCATGAATATTGAATAAAACGGATGTATAAAGATAGTGAACAAAGGAACGTACCGTTGACAGTGTCGTCATTGGCCGGAGCCTCGTTAGCATTTATATTAAAGGCTCGTCCACGAGGACCACCTTGATTTTGAAGTCTTGGACATTGGTTCCGAAAGTGGTTTGGGTCTCCACATTCATAACAGGCCCGTCCATAGGTGATAGCGAGAGGCATTGGATGATTGCCTTGAGTAGCTTGATTAACGATAGTGCGAGCACGACAAGTAGTAACAACGTGTCCATAGCGTCCACATTTTGAGCATAGACGGCATGCAGCATGCGGGGCATGGTGATACTTGCAAGTAGGGCATTGGGGAAATGAACCTACATAATTTCTCAGAATTTGACCCGTAGGAGTAACTTGGGTCACAGGTACGGCAGGAATGATGGCCGCAAAGTTTTGGGCCTTACGCTTCCTATCATGATGGGAAGATTTGGGTTCTTCATCTTTGTCGGACACGAAAGTAGCAGCTTTGTCGACCACTTTCTTGGTACCCTTCCTAGATAAGGTACTTGCTTTGACGTGATTGTCAGTCAACACAGCAGACAAACGGATAGCGTCTTCGAGAGTGGAGGGATTACTTCCCAATACGGTGTCTTGGAGCGGCATAGGCAGTCCACCTATGTATTTCTCGATTCCCCGCGCTAAGGGAGTAACCATGTGGGACACGAGCAGACTTAGTTCTTGAAAACGAGTGGTGTAAGCCAAATTCTCTCCGCTATCTTGGGTGAGATCCCAAAATTCAGCTTCGAGCTTCCTCATTTCGTTGCAAGGACAGAACTCGTCAGTCATAAGTCATTTCATTTCGTCCCAAGACATGGACATAACGGATTCGTTGCCTCGAGTACGTTTCTCACCGTTCCACCAGGTGAGTGCTCGTTTTTGGAAGACGCTGGAAGCATAACGAACTTTGAGGTTGTTGGGACAATCGCTGTTTAGGAAAGTACTCTCCATACTTTCAAACCATTGAAGAAGGCCAGTAGCACCTTCCGTCCCGAAGAATTTGGTGGGGTTGCAAGAATTGAAATGCTTGAATGTGCAGTACGGTGGGTTTGCACCATTCCCTTGCGTATTAGACCCATTACCATTGTTGTTAGCTTGGATCATTTGGCCTACTAGTTGAGTAAGTAGTGCAGCAAGGTCAACGTTGGAGTTGCTAGAGTTAGTATGTCGAGGAGGCATTCTAACACCATAAGAAAAGACAATGATATTTTAGATACGATGGATATATATGAGTTATAGCGGGAAATAATGTAAGCAGAAAAACGGGATTCATCATGACGCGTGCCAGTGCATGTGTATTTATTCTAGGTTGATGGGGAAAACTAAGTCATCTATTCCGGGTAGAACATGATGTTATAGATCATTATTCGCGTAATAGGAATTGCCGGGACTTGCATGCACTACAAATTGTTATTACGTGTGCACCCGTAATAATGATTTGTTTTGCATGTTCGTCTAGTTTTTTTCCTATTTTGCTATAATGTCCCCAGATTTTGAGTTCAAATTCGGATTGTATCCTTGCGAATACATTGACTTATCAACGTTAAGTAATTCCTCGAAACTCTCAAAGAGACATGCTTTAGCCTATAGGTAAACACTCACTTCAGGAATTCCCAGGAAAGCATACGGGTCCGTTTATTTGGATTTATACGAAATGCTTTCCTAGACAGAAAACCCAATGTACAGGTGTCACCCTTCCAGATTGCACGTGTCTTTTACTGGTTTCAGGAAATTAAGTCGTTGACGAGATTTTCAAGATTTTAATAGATTTGAGAGTCTATGAATATAAAATGTGTAGGAATGTTGCAATTTATAAGGATTAGGAGAGAGTATGGACAAGGATAAGTAGTGTATTTGTTTGCATAAGTTTGCTTGTCAAATGTGTATGTAAAGTATGTATCATGTATCAAAGTCTTGTATGTATGTGTATAAGTCTCATGTACCAAACTCGGGAAAATTCAAATAATACCTAACTACAAATAATTCATATAGCAATTTATCATTTAGCACATAACACATAAAAGGGAGTCCTAGGGTTATAGTCTAGGTCATTGTGTCTAATAACCTAATTCCCTATAACCATGGCTCTGATACCAATCTGTCACACCCCGACCGATGGCGGAATCATCGAGGCGGACAATGTGATGATTGTTCAAAAGCACATGATAGCTAAAGGTTGCATAATTCATTAATTTAATTTAAAGACAACAAGATCCAAATACAATACATTCCAAATAACCTAGTCTAGTTCAAAACATTGATTTATTTAACTAGGTCCATGTTACTTAAGTGGAGAAACCTTCGGCAAGTAGTCACATATCCAAACCTGAAACATTATTTAAATCAAGTGTCAACTAAAAAGTTGGTGAGTACATAGGTTTAGTAAATCCAGTAAATAGTAGTGTAAATCGTTTTGCAACTCATTGTTTATCTTGTTAAACATAGCATAGGATGTAACATTTATTTAATCACAATCCAAACCGAGTTTGACGCGCTTGAACAGAGCACAACAGCTAAGTCCGGTATGCTTGAATATAGTTACCCACTATATCCGGTATGATTGAATATAACACGCGGTTATATCCGAGTATGCAGTAATAAACACCCTAACCGGGTGGGCTGGTCAGGCACAATAGATCTATCAATATTACAGTTGGTTGTCTTGTGTTTAAATGTATGTACATCCAAAGAATAAGCATATAGTCTCATGTATAACACGTATAAACAATGTGAGTAGCATGTATAATGTTTCACCCCAAAACGTATAAAAATAGGGGCTATGTAACTCACCTGGCTAGCGGATGTTTTTAAATCCACAAGTGCGGGTGATAAGGATGTTGAAAACTAAGCACGATGAAATCCTATGTAGATAAATACGTATTATTGTATGTTTGTATGTGCGTATTCGTATTTAAATGTATATCGGTTTTATAATAATATTCCTTAATATTTATTTATAAAATATGGTAGGAATATGATAATGGTTTTGTAAAACTTTAACTTAAAAATATATATATATATTGTTTTAAACAAGTATTCATTATATTTAATGTATTTATAAATAATAATAACAAATAAAAGAAAATTCTTTATTTGACTAATCATGTTATATAGTTTAAAATTTGTTTTAACAAGTTTATTAAAAATATTGCAAGATTTATAAAAATGAGACCTTTTACATATTAAATGTATTTTAATAAGTTTATAAACATGTTACAAGATTTATAAAAATATAGGACATTTTATATATATAAAAAATGTGTTTAAACAAGTTTATAAAAATGTTGTAAGTTTTATAAAAATATTGGACATTTTATATATAAAATGTGTTTGAATAAGTTTATAAAAATATTATAAGATTTAAAAAAAAAAAAAAATTGGAATAGTTTATAGATAAAAAAGATTGTTTAATAGATTTCAAAATAAACGAACGATCAAACCGACTCGTTTTAGTCTTTAGTGTATAAAAATAATATTAAAATAAGTTAAGATAATTAAATAAAATAAAAAAAACGAAAATAGGAGCAAAATGGGGTTGGGCCGTAGGCCACCCGGATCGAACCCGCGACCTGATACACAAACACACACACACGCATAACCAGCCGGGCTACTGCCCATCGCTGGTTATGTGTGTGTCGTTTAATTGATATACACGCAACCCGTGTTGGTCGCTGGTCCTCGGCAATCCGGCAACCGCGTCCGAGGAGTTGAGTTTGCTCGGTAATCCTCGAGCGATTGCCGAGATTTCGTCGGGGATTGATTACCTGATGATGACAGAAGCTAATGGACCCGAAATGAGGCTCGAACTTGGTCGCGAAGTGTCCGGTCGGCAAGGCTTTGGAACTCGAAAATGTCACAAGTGGGAATCGACTTCTGGATGGAATTAAACTTCGAAACTTTGGTCACAGCTTCTTTCAGGGACGACGAATGCCATGGTAGTCTCAATTTGGAGTGAGAGTAGACAGAGAGGGAGAATGGGGCTTGAGAAGGACCGACAATGGTTTTTATACCCGAAGTTTAATTCGATGGTGGGACACGAAATTGAGCACATCTACACACTTGTCTGGTTATGTCGAAACTGACGAGCCGTCTTGCAGACGTTGAGGTCCATCGATGAGGCCAATTCGCGGCGTTGACTTTCGAGTCAAATGAAGCGCGTGATAATTCTGATAATAAAAAGGCAAATTGGTCGGGGGCTTAGGTTCGCGTGGAGGCGACGAGCTCAGAGAGCCCTTTTTCGGCTGTCGAGGGGCAGGGGACAAGCATGTCGGAGTTCGCCGGAAAGGGGTCTTGGACCGCCGGTCTTTGCACAGGGGTGACCGGAGATGCGATACGGGTATTGGCAACTTTGGTCCCTTAGGTTTGAAAACGTTTAAAACAAACCTTAAAAAATTTTCGAACAAACCCCCTATAGAATCTGTTTTATTCCAAATAGTCCTCCGACTTTAATTTAAATACAAAATTTAATTTCTTTTTAAACTTTAATTAATTTAGATTATATTTATATATTTTATAAATCCATTTTCTTTATTAAAAACTAGTTATTTTTAAATAATTATCTTATTGAGATAATACATTAAATTATTTATTCAAATTATTAAGTTTATTTAACTTAAATTCTTTTAAACTAAATAAAATTTAAGCATATATATAATTTTATAAAACTTATGTTTTTATTTAAAATCAAACATTTTGAATGGTTAATAACATTACCATTGATTTATTTTTATAAATTATTTAATTTAATAACATAATTTATATAGTTTATAACCTTCAAATATTTAAAAATTTAAAAATGCATAAATTGAAATTTGCCAATACACCAATTTGTATAAATTTGATTAATTATAAAATGTTAATATTTACACGATAAATTCCGCAACGAAAGTTTTTGAAATGTCACATGTAATCATGTACGCTAATAGTTAACTCAAGTTATCCAGCAACGGTTGGAATTTCATTACTCAAGTCTTGGTGTTCTTAGAATTCTAAATAAATAAATAAATTAAGGCTTTAACGATTGGTAGCATTACATAACAGCGGAAGCTAAATAAGGAATTCTAAATATGTCGAACACCCTATGTCCTCATCTTCTAAGGGCTTAATCCAAATGCTTAACCTATTCCAACCATGCTAAAAGTCATGTGATACCTGAAAAACATGCTCAAAAATGTCAACGCAATGTTTGTGGATTCACAAGTTTTAAATGAAAACAATTGGCAAAACCATTTGTACAAAATCCTTCGACAAAAACCATTTGCACGAAATTGATTGATAAACTGTTTGTACGGGTACTATTGGAAAAATCCTTTGCTCGAATTTACTAGCAAAACCATTGGTACGTATAGCATTAGCAAAACCCTTTTCTTGAAATTGACTGGGAAAAACCATTGGTACGTATAACATTGGCAAAACCTTTTTCTCGTAATCGTCTGACAAAATCATTAGTACGTATACCTTTGGCAAAACCCTTTTCTCGAAATTTAACTGGGAAAACCATTGGTACGTATACCATTGGCAAAACCCTTTTCTCGAAATCATCTAGAAAAATCATTATGTAAGGCCCCATACCCGGGAGACCTCACTTATTGGATTTACTCATTCACAAACAGTTCTTAAACTTGAATATCAAAATAACGCAGCGGAAAATTTCATTAAAACATAATCATAACATTGTTCAACATGCGAAAGCGTAACATAGTCTAATACATAAACATAACATAAACTAATCATGACGGGATGCCAGTCCTCATATCATCCGGGTAACTCATCAAGCCGCCCAACATCACCGTCCATCATCATAACCTGCCTTAACCTGATTGTGCATATTAAAAAGTCAGCTACGCTGGCGAGTTCTAGTTTTTCATAAAACCTTAACTTCAAATATTTGCCAAAAACATATCATTTAACTTCATTAATAAAAGCGTATGAAAACATGATAACATAAAACGTCACATAAATCATTCATAAACATCGTTTTATAAAATAGTCACATCGTTACGTATGCACACCAGCCCAAAAATATTATTCAAAACATTTAAAAGAGAGCTTCTAGAACTCACCAGATAAGCTAGTCTCAGTTGTCCTAATTGAAGGCCCAATAACGTCACATACGATCTGGATTGAGTAGTTAAATACACATCAGACCTAATCCCGACTCTAACGGTTTATCCTTACTGAACTAGGCGAACATACCGACTTCACTAACCAGCTATATATACCCATAGATCTGATGCCTGCGCACTTAGCAAGTGCGCAAGGCCTTGTTCTTGCGTACATAATAAGTACGCAGACTTCGTTCTTGCGTACTTGATAAGTACGTAGACTTTGCTTCTTGCGTACTTGATAAGTATGCATGCTTTGCTTCTTGTGTAGTTCCTCAAGAGGAACCGCGAGTGTTTCGTCTACTAGACATTTCTTCAAGTTTGAGACATGAAAGACGTCGTGTACACCACTAAGTCCTTTAGGTAGGTCCAGTTGATAAGCTACTGGGCCAATTCTCTTCATTATTGTCACACCCCCAAATTCCACTAACGGAGTTTTACCGTTTGGTGTATGACAAACCAGGATCTCAGTCATTAGTTACATCAAACGACGCTATATGGGACATAAATGAAATATCATAAAATTTCAGAGTTAATGCGGAAGTGTAAACGTTAATAGGAAATCAAAAGTATTTACACGCAATAAAGCATCAATTATTGTAAGTAAGTAAAACTGTTAAACTGTTTGAAATGAATGGTATGACAGTAGGACTCCATGCATGTCCTAAGTGTGCAACCTGTGCCAAAGCCACCTGAGAAACATGTAGGAAGAAGTGTCAACACGAGGTTGGTGAGTTCACAGGTTTGTATGTTGTAGGTCCACATGGCTCTTCTACAGATCGTTTTCATGATAAGACGTATCGTTAACGCGGAGTGCGGAATCCTACCGTATTAACTCTTTGTATAACAATCGACAATAGAAACAACGGTAAATAAACTTTCTCTTTGTATTCCACAAACACGGAGTTTACAGATTCTCAGAATTACACTCGTTCAAAGTCCCTCTGCTGCTCTCTCTTTCTACACTGAAACTGTAAACTCCTATTTATAGACAAAAACCTGCTATAGGCGAACTTAACAAGTTCGCCTCAAAGATGCTAAGTTCGCCTCTAATAGGCTAGGCGAACTTAACAAGTTCGCTTCTAAAGATGCTTAGGCGAACTTCTTAAATTCGCCTCTCTAAGAACTTATACAGAATTTTATCAACAGTTACAAAACATGTCCTAAAGATGCTTAGGTGTGATTTGAGTGTGTGGGGTGATAATTCAAGCATCGGAGGACCAATTTGATGAGTTCTTGCATTAACTATCGGCGGTTTCTGTTTAAAGAACATAATTGGAATTGTATTCGATTCAATGATAGTGTAATTGTTCTAATGATGGTCGATTATGTCGTGGACGTGCGTTTCAGTTACAAAAATCAAATGAAAATTATCATGGGTTTTGAATTTGGATTGAATTTGAATTAAGTTTGTGAGATTTGACTTTTAAAAGTCAACAGGAACAAATCCAATAGAATTTGACTTTTGAGAGGTCAACATGAACAAGATTTCTAATTTTTGACTTTATAAAGTCAACATAATGAGTTTAGAATAATTACATAATGTGACAACCGACAATATCCGGTAATTATCCGTACCTACGTTAAATGTGTTTATGATTCGTAATTTCATATTTTATTTTATTATTATTAATTAGGTCATTCCATGTCTAGCAAAGCCGTTAGTTCGTATATTTTGCATTGGTAGTTTCAAAAATTTCCGGTATGCACGCCCAGGTTAATTCGACGAAAGCGATCGTTGGTGATTAATGCAGCGTCTTAATCAATGTCCAAAGACCCATAACACATTATATTATATTTATACATTTTATTTTAAGATTTAGAGTCCTCGTTACTTAAAATAATCCATGACGACGTAATTTAAGGTTTTACCGTATAACGTTATCTTTAATCGTGCGTGTATATTATTAAGCGTATCTATTATCTATATATCTTATAATTATACATTTTTCATCAAACTAGTTAACCCCTTATTTAAACGAAATAAAGAGCATTAAATCAAATTAAATCACCATTTTAAAACCTAACCAAGATTAAATAGTCTAATGACTTAAATATCTACATAATTAATAATCTAATCAATTAACAAACTCATTTTTTTTTCTTTCTTTGAAACTTACGACCAAGACAAGGGGCCCCACCCATTTACCACATTTCTTCTTTTCTTGATTTAGTGTAAGATGTGCCATACCCTTTCAAACAAAATTTAAGTTTCATGACTTTAAACCATCATTTTCTTACACATTCTTTCATTTCAACCACCAACCCCAAAATCACACTCCACTTCTCTCCCTCTAAACCTACGGCTCCTCCAACACACACAATTTTCATCTTTTTTTTCAACCTTTATTTCAAGAAATCAAGAAGAAATCAAGTGCTTTCAAGGTGGTGTAACAAGATTTCAAGGTTTGAAACTTCCTTCTCTATCTTCTAGCTTCACTATTCTCCTTGTTTGTAAGAACTAAAAACTTCATCTTTTCTCATGACATATAGTCCATGCATGAAATCTTTCACCCAAGAGTTAGTTAACATGAGATTTAAAATATGGATCCATTTACTAAACAAGATTTCTTTTAAAACTATACAATCACTCGTTAAGAACTTATATAAAAAATAAACTCGTTAAAACTACAAGTTTCTCTAAAAGAAAAACTATTAAATAGAAGTTGCTAAAAAAGGTATAAAATTCATGGATCTATGGTGCTAATCTAGGGTATTTTTTAAAAACATTAGTCATACTTATTAAAGTTATAAAAAGGTCCATATAAAATTAGTCATATGAAAACATATAAAACTTTTTGTACAAAGAAAAGTTACACAAATAAAGTTGTTGATGATACATGTCATTTATTATGAGGTGTTACATTTTATCGTTTATTATATAACATTTATATAAATCTAAGTAATTTTATGTTTTATACTTGTATATATATATATATATATATCATTTGGACTATTTGTAAATTTATTTAGTGACTTGAACCTTTTGACAAATTTGGACCTTTTTAGGAAGACTTGAACCTATTAGACACCTTTGAACATCTTGACATAATTTATGGTTATATTACCTAACATGGACTAGTTATATATATAAAAAGGGTTATTAAAAATAAATGAATATTTCATTAGTAAAAGTAAAGGACATTCCTCAACATATTTGTAAGACTTAATTTTTTTTTAAAAAAAAAAGTAAACTTTAGTAAAACTATAAAAGTTCAACCATAAAGAAAGTATTTTGTTAAAAAAAGAGATATCTTTAAAAATACTAGTTAAGATGTTGGACAAATTGGGTTGTAAAAGAATATATATATATATATATATATATATATATATATATATATATATATACACATATATATATATATATAACTATTTTTTGGAGTGATTTATGGCTTAAAAACCTTAAAACGGTAAATTGGTGGATTTAATATATAAGTGAACTATATATATATAAACATTATATACATATGAATGTAAGTCTAGTCAAGAAATAAAATCACTTTTTCGTAAGGTTTTCACAAGTATAAACACTTATATTTGTGTATTAAATGTATAAATAACCGAGTTCGAGAGATACGACTTAAGAAGTTTTAACTTATTTGTGACACTAGAAGTATAATCATAAGAATATAATAATTGAAATATTATATAAATATTTTTTTGTATTTTTTTTTTATATATGATCCTTCCCTCGGATAAACATATAATTTTATATAGGTATATTTATTACCGTTTGACTTGAGTCGATATATATAATCCGTTTAACCGAGCATGTTCTTCTAAACGAGAATACGAGAACGAGTTACAAGAATTGTATCATTTATATTTATATACTTTATAAATATATATTTTCATATTATTCCAAGACATATCGTCGAGTCACACATTCAAACACAAGTTATTTTCCAATCGAGTCTAGTTAAGTTGGGTGAATGTCGAGTTTGCCAGCTTGTAATGCTAGAGGTTAATTCATTAACACTTATGATGTCCTTATGTATTCTAGGACGTATCTAAGTCGGGTTTATTTCTGTTTTCGGCTTTGTTGCTAGCATCTCTCAGGTGAGTTTCACGGCCCCTTTTTACCGATTTCTATATTTACGGGAAAAACATGTTAAATTCAAATGGTATGATAACTAGAAAATGAGAAACAAGCATCTGATTCCTTTGTGTGCATGAGTTACACCTAAAAGTCCTCGGTATTTCAAACTATAACTATTAGCTATGGACTTACCCATAGATCGATATGAGTAGTACTATTTGGGTTGACACCCAGTTTCATGGTTAGTCGCGCTAACCACGACCAACATGGTTAAATGATTGCATATTAGGTCTTGTTGTTCTAATTGTTTAAAGAGACAATGGCCTGGGGCAAACTCTAGAATTCGTTAAAGGTTTGGTTATAGGCTTGTGCATCACATAATTCATATGTCCTAGCTAGACTTCGATAAATCAACCGCTAACTCGTTTTGTTTATCGTACGGATTTCCTGTTACCACTTAATGTTTTTCCTTTAGTAACATAAACCTATGAACTCACCAACGTTATGTTGACATTTTTAAGCATGTTTTTCAGGTAAATAGTTCAAGATTTGGGGTCTCATGTTTTGACGTGCATGCATTTTGAAGTACCGAACTTTTGGAAGATTTCCTTTAATTGCTTATTGATTTAAGTTATTGTTGTAAATCTTTGAAACTTTTGAACAAGTAATGTTTTGTACAAATACTCTAAACATTCGGTATTAATGTCATGTAAGTGTTTGCGATAATCATATGCGATGAAAACCATGAACGTTACATCCCGCGGATTCCGCCATGGCGGGGTGTGACACATAACTAGTCCTTGCTTTTTTAGTTCAAATCATGATAGAAACAGTCCCTAAGGTTTGAGATTAGACTAATTAGGTTAGGATTTAACTGACTTTACTAACGAGGTTAGTCTAAAAAGTCCGGATTTTCAGAATTATCTTGAACAGTCCAACACAATGAGGATTCAGTTTGCCTCGTTTTCCGAAGCGAATTACACCTTTCCAAGGTGAGACTTTGAGTAGAACCATGTCACCTACTTGAAACGCTAACGGTTTACGTCGTTTATCGGCGTAGCTCTTTTGACGATCATGAGCTGCCTCCATACGGTTTCGAATTTGAACGATCTTTTCAGAAGTTTCGAATACAAGTTCGGGACCTGTAAGTTGGCTATCCCCATCTTCAGCCCAACAGATAGAAGATCGGCATTTACGTCCATACAATGCCTCGAATGGTGCTGCCATGATGCTAGTGTGATAACTGTTATTGTAGGAGAACTCCACCAGAGGCAGGTGAGACTCCCAAGTGTTACCGAAATCCATCACACAAGCTCGTAGCATGTCCTCTAAGGTTTGATTGGTACGTTCTCTTTGGCCATCAATTTGATGATGGTACGTTGTGCTCATATCTAGACGCGTTCCTAGAGCTTTTTGCAATGATTGTCAGAGATGTGATGTGAATCTAGCGTCTCGATCCGAAATGATAGAAATTGGCACTCCGTGCCGAGAGACTACTTCTTTCAAGTAAAGACGAGTAAGTTTCTCCATCTTGTCAGTTGATTTGATGGCTAAGAAGTGAGCAGATTTTGTCAAGCGATCAACAGTCACCCAGATGGTGTCGCATCCGCTAAGAGTTCGGGGTAATTTGGTTATGAAGTCCATAGAGATCTGTTCCCATTTCCACATAGGAATTTCTGGTTGCTGCAGAAAACCAGAAGGCTTTTGGTATTCCACCTTGACCTTTGCGCAAGTCAGGCACTTGCTCACATAGGTGGCTATATCCGCTTTCATCTTCGGCCACCAATATAACACCTTTTAGGTCATGGTACATCTTGTTGGAACCAAGATGAATAGAGTATCGAGATTTATGAGTTTCATCCATAACCAGTTCCCTTAAGTTCCTGTACACCGGAACCCATATTCGTCCTGCGAAGTAGCGAATGCCGTCTGATTTAACCCCAAGTTGTTCTTCCATACCACGCGTGGATTACAACGGTAGGATTTCCTTCTTCAGGGCTTCGAGTTGAGCACTACGGGTCAGATCAGGTAGTTAAGGGTGGATAGTGAGCTGTAATGCTCAGACTCGTCTGGGTTTAGTTTCTTTCGGCTTAGGGCATCGGCTACTACGTTAGCCTTGCCCGGGTGATACTTGATAGTACAATCATAGTCGTTCAAGAGTTCGATTCAACGACGTCGTCGCATGTTCAACTCTTCTTGTTCAAAGATATGATGAAGATTCTTGTGATCGGTGTAGATAGTGCATTTGGTACCGTAGAAGTAGTGTCTCCAGATCTTTAGTGCAAATACCACAGCTCCCAACTCTAAGTCGTGAGTCGTGTAGTTTCTCCTCGTGGATTTTCAGTTGACGAGAAGCGTATGCGATCAATTTCTCGCGTTGCATCAGTACACAACCAAGACCGTGGATAGATGGATCACAGTGTAACATCCACGATTTTTCCGATATTATTTTAACAACACATTTCAAGCCTGTACTAACTACATTAATTTGACGAATATCAAATTCGAATTTGTTTCCAACCTTGCAAAAATATGTTATTCTCTATTATATATATGTCACATATAAATGCATATTTATATAAATGTACATTTTACGATTCATGAACTAAATCATTAATACAAACCTTCTAATCTTATATATATATATATATTTATTTATTTATATAGAAACCTTGCTTTTTATAAAATCTTTATGACTAAACGAATAATATTTAAACTTTTATAAAACCATTTTTATAAAAACTTACAATTTAAACAAACTAGTTTGAACCCCCCCCCCCTTAAACATTTGAACTCCCAATTTGAACCCTCACACCTTGACTTTGACCCCATGTACACACAATGACCTATTTTGACTTTTTATGGTCAACGGTTTACCAAATCTTGCAAATCAACACTGAAATCGAGCAAGCCAGAAATCTTGGAACTTTCCTCGTATGCATAACTGACTCACAATTGTTTTCCCACCTAATTAACAAGCCCATTTAACAATTTTCGGCCAAATTCAAAGTTTGAATGCGTTTTGACTATTCATAGTCAAACCAAGCTAATTCGGGAAGTAATCCATCAAATTGAAACGCGTTCGTGACCCCAAATCACACGTATACTAGTCTCACATGAATCCAGACCATAATCGTGACCCAATTCATCATCCATTGAACGTATTAACACTGAATTATGCAAACAGCTATCCTCTGTTAACCCGAATCAAATTGAATAAATGAGATGGAAATGATCGATTAGAATCATTCACACACACTCGCGACATCTCTGCCAAACTCTCCCAACCCTCATTTGAGCTGCATTTCACCCCTGGACCGAGTACAAGCCCCAAGAACACCGAACCTGTTGTTCTAGCCGTCTGCATTCATCACTGAACCAAAACTGGTAATTCTCGTGTTTTTGTAATCTTTTTTACCCCATAAGCGAAAGCCCTATGGTCGGAGCTTCGATCTCTTGCTTAATCGACTCAATTGCAGGGCTAGGGTTTCGGGGTACGTATGGGGACGAAGGGACTGAGGGTTTAAACTGTTTTTCTAAATTCGAACTTCGTTTTAGGTCATGGCATCTGCCCAGACCTACTGGTTGATCCACTTTGCTTCTACGCGGTTGGCCGCGGGTTCGAAACCCAAACCCGGGCCCTTTTTGCCTCTGTAGATGCCCAAACCCATATTTCCCTTCTGTCCTCACCTTAAAACCTTTCTGAACCCAAATTTTCACACAGGTAGTCCTTTGGTCCAGTGGTTAGACCTTTGACCTCTCATAGTAGCCACCCGGGTTTGAACCGGGTGGACTGTTTTCATTTTTAAAATCAGTTTTTCACACTCAAAATGTTATATAAAAATTATCTTATAAACACAATGCCATTTGGAAGTACTTTGTGAAAAATAAACAAATTTTAATCGAGAATCATTATTTTTACGATTTAAATGATTTTGAAAATCTCCTTAACAATATAAAGGAGATTAAATTTTGATGGAAATTATTAGTTTTATTTGAAACATTTATGTTATCTATTTTCATAAAATTGTGTAAAGATGTTATAGAATACATATTAATTTTTTTAAGAATTTTCATAAAAACAATAATCCATTTAATTATCAATTTAAGATTTAAAAGTTTATTTGAACAAATCTAAATTTTCACTAAACATATCTATACCTACATTTCATTTGCTTCTTTATAAAGACACACTATTTTTATAGTAACTAAGTAAAAAGAATTTGGTTATTTAATTAAATTTTTTTTTACATTAATAACTTCGTTGAGGGTTTAAATTAGTTAACTAAGTTATATAAACTAAACCCTAAGATAATTATTATTTTCACTAAAATTCTTTGAACTTACGTTGTTATGAAACTTGTATTCAAATACAAACATCAACTGATATACACCCTTTATATGAAATGACACGACCTTTCTGTACGAGTCCACACACATATCAAAACCCGATGAACATTAAACCTTATCATAGACTTGTGCATGTTATTAATTCACATTCATACGATTTCACTCTAGGTTAAGTTTGTGATTCCAAATTCACTTGTGCTACTTATTGCTCGTGATATCTACACCAAATAACCAAGTGAGTTTACATAGCCCCTTTTCCTTTTGTACATTTTTGGGGTGAAACATGATTACTCAACAAACTTTATTTGCAATTACACACGTACAATTCTACAATATGGTCATATGTGTTTATTTGTGCTTTATGCTTGAATGCTAATTGTTAAGGCTACATATACATGATATACACGTGCAAACACAAATACATTACTTCAGGCTAACATGTGTTGTTAGGCCCTACATTAGGATAACATGTGTTGTTATGCCCTACATTATATCAGGATAACATGTGTTGTTATGCCCTACATTAGGATAACATGTGTTGTTATGCCCTTCAATTACAAAGTTTCATTTGTGCATCTATCTTAACTTAGATTCTCCATAAATGCTTTATAAACCATGCATCATATGAATTGTACACAAAACATTTGAACTTTACTTGTGGTGTCAAAACCTATGTATGCTCACCAACTATTTATAGTTGACCCTCTCATTTTATCATGTTTCAGGTACAGTGTTTGAGTTAAGATTTTAAGTCGCTTCACTTAGGATTGAGGACCTAGTTTTAAATCTAATAAAGTTATTCATGTATTTTATTTTTGTAAGAGCTGTACTTGATTACTTGAGCTATGAAATGAAAGTTATTGTTTAATTATCACAACTTTAGTAAACCATGAGCTTACGAACAGTCTACACGTCCCGCCCCGACGTTTCCGTCGTCGGTTGGGGTGTAACAGATTGGTATCAGAGCCTTGGTTATAGGGAAATAGGTTATTAGACACTTTTGACCTAGACTATAACCTTAGGACACCCATATTATGCCATGCTACTAAATGCTACATGATTACTACTTTGTATGAGTATTTTTACATGTTATTCTAAGTGTTACTTAGCATGATACAATATCTGATAGCCTACGTACTGCACTACTTGATAACTCTTGTGCTTATCACTACTATCTACATGCTACCTATTTGATTAGGTGTTATCCTAAGTTTTATCACACACTATTTCACACCTAATCCTTTATACACCCTCATTCTTGTACACATGCTACCATCATCATTTGTGAACAAAAATTTAAACCCTTAGGCCTAAAGCCTAATAATATTTTTTAAATCCCGTCAAAGTTTTGAGTTCTGAAAATTAGTAAAGAACATGTGCAATCCGGAAGGGTGAATGCCTGTACTTTGGGTCTTCTATCTAGGAAAGCATTTCATATAAATCCAAATCAACCGAAGGATCCGTATGCTTTCCTGGGAATTCCCGAAGTGAGTGTTCACTTATAGGCTAAAGCATGTCTTCTTAAAAGTATAGGAATTTGAATCACTTTGATTTGCCAAAGTATCCATTTGATTATGTTATCAAATGAGTACAATCTAAACACCATCATTTTGTCTATTACAATTTAGTACACACCTAAACCTACTTTGTAAACTAATCATTTTCTTATAGGATTTAAACAACATCGTTATTTTGGCCCAAACAAAGTATTTATCAAACCCTTAGTTTATAAACAGTATTTGAAATATAAACATTCTATAAACTTTTTCACCTTTTAAGGAAACCTAATAAAACTTGTTTTATAAAAACATTGTTTTTAATCAATAATTAATTTCTTTTCTCGTTAAATTAATTATTATTAAACCTTGGCTTAGTTATTAAATAATTTAGCCATTATTTTCTCTTAAAAATAGTCTTCTTATAATAATTTAGAATAAAATGAAAAGGTTGTCATTTAATTATCCATATAGTTAATTATTCAACTGTTTTTTTTTATCATTTTACAAACAAGAATAAATTACAACTACTTATTTATTTACAAACAAAGAGCACAAAATAGTTATTCGTAAGCACACTGCTCTGAATATATACGTAACATTCTTGTTATCTTACACATCCAGAAATGTATGATTTTACTAGACACTGCAATGAACTGAAACATTTCGCATAGGCATTAGTCATCCATTTAAACCTCATCAAATTTTTTTTTTAATTTAAAAATCCAACTACCCACGTTATGATTGAACGCCAAACAACACGCTTATCTGTAACACTCGACTACCTGCAAAATTTGATAGTTTACATCACTTATGGGATCCAATAACTTACAAATAAACACTCACATGATACATAAAACTTAGATGTTTACTATATGCATGATACTAGGATAATTACATGGTACATGAAACTTGTTCGTTTGATACATGATTGAGCACATTGTACACGATCACATGATACATGAAACTTAGTTGTTTACAATATACATAACATTACATTGATCACATCATACATGAAACTTATTTAATTGCAAAATACATGATCCCAAACTGTTCACACTATACAATATACATGATACTATGTTGCTCACATTTTACCTGAAACTCCCTTGTTTACAAAATGCGTGATACTAAAATTGGTTACATTTAGAAAATACAATATGCTAAATTGTTTACGTCATACATGAAAACTTATTTGGTACTAATTTGTTCACATTATACATGAAACCTATTTGTTTACAGTGTACATGACACTAGATCATACATGAAAACTCGAGTGTTTACATTATACACGGAATTAGATTGTTTGCATTGTTTCAATTGATTAAGTATATCATACACAAGGCATGACTATTCACCTTATCCATGAAAGCTACTCGAGTTTGACGTATTCTTGTTCAAACACGAGGAAGCTATGGAATCCTAAATTATGCCACATTATTACTCTTTAGTACCTGATTGACTCTACAATCTATGGACATAGTTATTTGTTAGCAACACATACGTGAAAGCAATAGTTACAAATTAAGTGTTTTTGTGTTACCCCCTGGACCCCACACACAATGGGATGAACTATGTGGACCATGCGACGATTTGGATAATTACGGGTGCACACGTAATTATAAAGATCAGCGCATGAAAGACATAGTGAAATCTGTCGTGTGTTATGACATGAAATCTATCGTGGTACATAGTAACAAAAACTAATGTGATATGATAAGGACATGGTGGATACGCCGCTGGTACTTCCTATATATAAGTGTTCCTGTCATAAAATCAGAAGTAGCGTTATTCTTGTCACGTAAAGTTTTATGTTGTTTGACGGGGCCAATGTTTGTGAAATCTTTTGTACACTGATAATCCCTGAACATATTAGATTACATCTCAACAAACCTTGATCATCTAGTTCCCATCAATTCCATTCTAAGTAATACATTCCATCTGTCGAATCCAAATTATTATTTAAACATACTTTCTCCTCAAATTCATTTCAAAACTAAATCTATTACCATCATTCATGCCTGACCTTGAGAAACAGACCTCAAAGCAACAATCAAAATTTGTTTAAAAAAAAATCCAACCCTTATCTCTTTACTGATTCAGTAGTCCCCACTAGTTAAATTTCAGGACGAAATTCCCTCAACTAGGGGATACTGTAACATCCATGATTTTTCCGATATTATTTTAACAACACATTTCAAGCCTGTACTAACCACATTAATTTGACGAATATCAAATTCGAATTTGTTTCCAACCTTGCAAAAATATGTTATTCTCTATTATATATGTCACATATAAATGCATATTTATATAAATGTACATTTTACGATTCATGAACTAAATCATTAATACAAACCTTCTAATCTTATATATATATATATATATATATATATATTTTTATATAGAAACCTTGCTTTTTATAAAATATTTATGACTAAACGAATAATATTTAAACTTTTATAAAACCATTTTTATAAAAACTTACAATTTAAACAAACTAGTTTGAACCCCCCCCCCTAAACATTTGAACTCCCAATTTGAACCCTCACACCTTGACTTTGACCCCATGTACACACAATGACCTATTTTGACTTTTTATGGTCAACGGTTTACCAAATCTTGCAAATCAACACTGAAATCGATCAAGCCAGAAATCTTGGAACTTTCCTCGTATGTATAACTGACTCGCAATTGTTTTCCCACCTAATTAACAAGCCTGCCAAACTCTCCCAACCCCGACATTTTTGTAAGAGTTGTACTTGATTACTTGAGCTATGAAATGAAAGTTATTGTTTAATTATCACAACTTTAGTAAACCATGAGCTTACGAACAGTCTACACGTCCCGCCCCGACGTTTCCGCCGTCGGTTGGGGTGTGACACACAGTACACAACAAAATCATCCGTTCCATCTGAAAGAGATAGGATGGTGTACTGTAGAGTTTCTGCTTCAGGAGTTGGAATGCTGATTCCTGGGTGTCACCCAAGTTATAGGGTTTCCTCTTTTGAGTTAAGGCCATGAGGGGTTGAACAATCTTGGAGAATCCCTCTGTAACATTTCTGATTTTCATCATGTAATCGTTTGATTTCAATAAACAAACACATTTCAGTTTTGATTCGTGTACAAACAAACTACGATGCAGTTACATATACAAACTATTCTATTACAATAACAAATTAAACAAAAACGCAATTATCTCACAAGCCCCGAGGACCAAAACTGACAAAACTCAAAAACTACAAAACTAGGCAAGCACGGTCGCGCCTAGGACTAGGCACGGTCGCGCCTGCCGACCTAAGCACAGTCGCGCTTAAAGTAGGCACGGTCGCGCTGATGAACCCACTTGACTGCAGAAAGTCAAACCATACCATACCTTCTGAATTCGTGAAAATTAGAATAAAGAAAAGCCGGTCTTCGCGCGTCAGACCATACTCGACTGAAATTCGTCTGAAACACGCATCAATTGTCGTCCAATTTGCACAATTAATTAATCCCATTCACACCACAACCGAGTCTCTCAAATTCGTCGATATAGAGTCAGTTGCACGCTTCCTACACCCTCATATACACCCACTCAATCTCTCAGAACTCTCACTCGACGCTCACAACACCTCTGTCGTCCAATTGATCATCAAGAAACGAAGCCGCTCGACCCGTAGCCGACCGCATTCGATTGCCCACTTTCAGCAAGTAAGTAACACGTCTTCAGCTTTGTATCTACCTCTACTACGAAAGCCCTGTATCAATTCGTAGTAGAAACACTCAAATCGATCCGATTTTAAACCAAAAAGCCGAAACATAAATTTTACTTGAACTACACTCTAGACAAGATATAAATACAATTAAACTATGTAGAAACATTCGTAATCATCCACTAAGTGAAAGCCCTAAGAATCTAGAAGCTATTAATATAAGAATCGATCGAATTGTGTCTGGAGAAGACCCGACACGGTCGCGCTCATCACTGAGCGCGGTCGTGCCTGACCAAGCACAATCGTGCCCCAGGTGTGGCCCGGTCGTGCTTACCGAGCAAACAAGTCTTGATCAAAAACAAACACTAGACGCGGTCGTGCCAGATACGAGCACGGTCGTGCTCCATGTCCAGAACCTCTGTAGTGCCTTCTGACTCGACCACGGGCGCGCTCTGACCACCACGGTCACGCCCGGCAACGAGCGCGGTCGTGCCCTACTTGAGCACGGTCGTGCTCCTTGACCAGAATCAATTATTTTTCTGTTTTAAAGTCTATTTAACATATTTTAGCTAAAAAAATTTCAAAATGTAATTATAAAAATTATTTTATAAAATCCCAAGACCCGGGAATCATTTATAAACCAAATCCTTGATTTAGAGATTTAAAACGATTAATTCCCGATAGTTCGAAACCGATGAAATCGTGAGTTTATATAATCATTTTTATAAAACCATTTATACAAATGTATATTTTGACTTAAACAAATATTATTTATTTAAATTTATATTTAAATAAATATAAATATATATCAGTTATTTAAATTTACATTTTAAAGAATATATATATCACTACTATTTAACATGTACTAAATAGATAAATAAAATTATTTATTTATTTATTTCAAACAAACCCTAAACATACAAATCCATTTTTCGACATAAAAATAACACAAACAATTACACGCGTTATACATTTATCCAATAGGTCAAACGTAGCGACCTACAACACGCTTGGTATTTTTGTTGATCTGTGCAAACTACACTACCCAACACAAGTGAGTTTTACATAGCCCCTTTTCCTTTTTACACATATTTTGGGGTGAAACATGTTCCTTCAACAACTCGCTATTTACAACTACGTGCGTACAATTCTACCATATGGTCATATGTGTTTATTTATGCTTTGTGCCTGAATACTAACTGTTAAGGCTACATACACATGACATACTCGTGCAATTATACAACACATACACATGACATACTCGTGCAATTATACAACACATACACATGACATACTCGTGCAATTATACTACACATACAACGGGATAGCATGTGTTGCTATGCCCTTCATTGGGCTAACATTGGTATGTTATGCCCTCCATTGGGCCAACATTGGTATGTTGTGCCCTTCATTTGGTTAACATTGGTATGTTATTCAATTACAAGGTTACATCTGTGCAACTAGCTTAACTTAGATTCTCCATAAATGCTTCTTAAACCATGTATCATACGAATTGTACACAAAACATTTGAACTTTACTTGTGGTGTCAAAACCTATGTATGCTCACCAACTATTTATAGTTGACACTCTCGTTTTAAACATGTTTCAGGTACTAAGCTTTGAGCTCATATCCAAGATGCTACACATAGGAACTGGACCTAGTATCTAAATTGATAAAGAAATTTTGTATTTTGACTCTTGAAAACATTCTACTTGATTACTTGAATTATGAAATGGAATTGGTTATTTAATATATTACAACTTTAGTCAACCATGAGCTTATGAACAGTCTGCACGCTTCACGCCCCGACGTTTCCGCCGCCGGTTGGGGTGTGACAGATTAGTATCAGAGCCTTGGTTATAGGGAATTAGGTTATTAGACACTCTTGACCTAGACTATAACCTTAGGACACCCATACAATGCCGTGCTACTACGTGTTACATGATTACTTCTTGTAGAAATATTTCTATATACTATCATAAGTAATTACACTACATGATGCGATACATGATGACTTATGTGTCAAACTACCTGATAACTTTTGTGCTTACATTCATTACTATCTACATGCTATGTGTTACATGTTCATTAACTCAGGTGTTGGTTTACTTGCTACCTAAAATGTTTATTAGAATTCATGACATATTAGGTGTACCTAGGCAATAAACCGATCAAACAATATTCACACCCATAGCCTAAACCACATATCCCTCTTGCCTGCTTCTATGTCGTCATCATCATCGCTTGTGGAACATCATACTCATGGACGCTAGTCTATTAAATTTTCTTTTGCACCTCGTTAAGGATTTTAGACTTGGATAATTATTAAAGGACACGTGCAATCTGGAAGGGTAACACCTGTACCCTGGGTTTTCTGTCTAGGAAAGCATTTCATATAAATCCCAATCAACCGAGGGATCCGTGTGCTTTCCTGGGAATTCCCGGGATGAGTGTTTACCTATAGGCTAAAGCACGTCTCCTTGAAAATTTTATAAGTCTAACTAACCTTAATATGTCATAGTGTTCAAGCAATAATATGATTACTTGAATACCGTCCGAACTATGAAATAAATGTGTTATTATTCCTCCTATCCTAAATTTCAACAAATTTTTATAAATCCTCACAACTCTTTTATATCATTCTCTTTTTGTATAGAATGCCTCCTCGTCGTAACAGCAACCGCCGCAACACCGACAACGCCAACAATAGCACCGACACCAATACCGACAATGCCAACAACAACAATAACACCAACCTTGCCACTCTCCTCACTCAGCTAGTAACTCAACTAACTCAAGCCAACAACAACAATAATGGAAACGCCAGTGGTAGTGCTAATACTGGTGGTGGCAGCGGTGCCGACCCACCACAATGTACCTTCAAACACTTCAACTCGTGTAATCCCCTCACATTTTATGGCACCGAAGGAGCCACGGGACTCCTTCAATGGTTTGAGAGTATTGAGAACACTTTTCTCAATAGTGACTGTCCCGACAACCTCCGTGTTCGTCATGCCACCAGCATCTTCCAGAAACGGGCGCTCACCTGGTGGAATGGGGAGAAAAGAACTAGGGGCCTGGATGTGGCAATGGCTCTACCGTGGGAAGAATTGAAAAGAGTCATGACCGAGGAGTTCTGTCCTCGAAATGAAATGAAGAAGTTGGAAGCTGAGTTTTGGGATCTTACCCAAGACAGCGGTGAAAGTATGGCCTACACAACTCGTTTCCACGAGTTAAGTCTTCTTGTGCCCCACATGGTCACACCATTAGCCCGATGCATTGACAAATACATAGGTGGTTTACCTAGGCAGATTTAGGATACTGTCCTAGGAAGAAACCCAGCAACTCTTGAAGACGCTATTCGCCTAGCTGCCACATTAACTGATAACCACGTGAAGACGGGTACATTAACAAGGAAGGGTGCAATGAAAGTCACTGACCCAGCAGCCCCTTTTGAACCCCCTAGAGAAGACAAACCCAAACTTCCCCAATACAATAAGAAACGAAATTTCGCGATCGCTATCCCTGCGGTACCAATCAACCAAGCTGCTCCACTAAACCATTTGAACCAGAATAAGAAACCATATATGGGCAACAACCCTTTGTGCAACACATGCAATTATCATCACTTCCTAAAAATGCCATGCCGTCTATGTGCCAACTGTGGGAGATATGGCCATACTACCAATGTTTGCCGATCTGGACCGCCCATTACTCAAACCAACCAAGGGAACAGGACCGTGCAGCAAGGGATAAACCCAGTGGTTTCGGCTATTACTGATGGAAGAGCTTGCTTTGAATGTGGCGACCCAAACCATTTCCGTCACCAATGTCCCCGGATTGTCAACGTTGTCCAAGGTGGTGCTCGTGGACGTACTTTCAACATAAACACCAACGAAAATCAAGTCAACACCGAGACAGTGAATGAGACCAATTGAAGCTAGTGCAAGATGGAGTCAAATGATGAAGACCCAATCTAGAATAAAATTTCACACTATAATCATTTACGTTATCTTGTCATTGTTCGAACTATTTACACCTACCGCTGTTTGCCACTATTAATTAAAAAAAAAAAAAAGGGGGTTGAGCTTGCTAGCCAATTTCAAGAAGATGAGTCTTTCCGCATGAGCATTTACCATACATACAAACACCGACACCTTAAAACTCGTCTACCCGCATTTTTTTTTCTTTCATGAATATCAAACAACACGCTTGTCCTCGACACTCGACCACCTATGCAAACAAATTCATTAATGTACGTCACTCATGAGATTCAATAGCTTACACACGAACATCCACAAATCACATGAGACGCAGTTATTCACAAACATACATGATACATGCAACGTAGTCGTTTACCATATACATGATTGATTACACGCTACATGAACCTTAGTTGGTTACAACATACACGATACAAGATCGATTACATGATACATGAAGCTAAGTTGGGTGCAATATACACAGTACTAGATTAACCACATAATACATAAAGCTTGGTTGCCCACGATACTCAATATGTTTACATCATACATGAAAAAAACTTATTTGTTTCCATTATACATGAAACTCATTTGTTGCTACATACATGGTACTAAACTATTCACACTATACATGCTTACAATATACATAAAACTAGATCATACATATAGTGAGTGCTTACATATTACACGGAACTAAATTGCTTACAATTGTTGCAATTGACCTTGCTATCTAGGTATACAATTATTTGCAGCGCATACGTGAAAACGGTAGTTACAAATTATGTGATTTTGTGTTACCCCCTGGTCCCACACACAATGGGATGAACTATACGGACCATACGACGATTTGGATAATTACGGGTGCACACGAAATTATACAAATCAGCGCATGGAAAGCAAAGCAAATTCTATAGTGTGCTATGACGTGAAACCTAGCATGATATACAATAACGAAACTGATGAAATACGACAAGGGCATGGTGGATACGCCGCTAGTACTTCCTATATATAAGTGTTCCTATCATATTATCAGCAGTAACGTTATTCGTATCACGTAAAGTTTCATGTTGTTTAACGGGCCAATGTTTGTGAAACCACTTAACCACTGACAATACTTAAGCATAGTAGGTTACTTCTTGAACAAATTCTAATCATCAAATTCCCATCAACACTGTTCCCAGTAATGCATCTCACCTTTGGAGCCCAACGTATCCTTCCAACAGTTTCTCCTTAATCCTCTTAACCTAACTCATTAATACTACTCATACCTGACCTCGGGTAACAGACCTAAGCTGGTTGTTAATTACTATACCCCCCCCCCAGTCAAATCCCCTACCTTAAATCCATCGGAAATTCCAGACGCGGTCCCGAGTTTACATGGGAACACGAAGACCAAATGAAACTCAAGTATCCTCACCTATTCACCAATTCTGCAGCCTCAACTAGTTGAATTTCGGGACGAAATCCCCTCAACAAGGGGAGACTGTAACATTTCTGATTTTCATCATGTAATCGTTTGATTTCAATAAACAAACACATTTCAGTTTTGATTCGTGTACAAACAAACTACGATGCAGTTACATATACAAACTATTCTATTACAATAACAAATTAAACAAAAACGCAATTATCTCACAAGCCCCAAGGACCAAAACTGACAAAACTCAAAAACTACAAAACTAGGCAAGCACGGTCGCGCCTAGGACTAGGCACGGTCGCGCCTGCCGACCTAAGCACGGTCTCGCTTAAAGTAGGCACGGTCGCGCTGATGAACCCACTTGACTGCAGAAAGTCAAACCATACCATACCTTCTGAATTCGTGAAAATTAGAATAAAGAAAAGCCGGTCTTCGCGCGTCAGACCATACTCGACTGAAATTCGTCTGAAACACGCATCAATTGTCGTCCAATTTGCACAATTAATTAATCCCATTCACACCACAACCGAGTCTCTCAAATTCGTCGATATAGAGTCAGTTGCACGCTTCCTACACCCTCATATACACCCACTCAATCTCTCAGAACTCTCACTCGACGCTCACAACACCTCTGTCGTCCAATTGATCGCCAAGAAACGAAGCCGCTCGACCCGTAGCCGACCGCATTCGATTGCCCACTTTCAGCAAGTAAGTAACACGTCTTCAGCTTTGTATCTACCTCTACTACGAAAGCCCTGTATCAATTCGTAGTAGAAACACTCAAATCGATCCGATTTTGAACCAAAAAGCCGAAACATAAATTTTACTCGAACTACACTCTAGACAAGATATAAATACAATTAAACTATGTAGAAACATTCGTAATCATCCACTAAGTGAAAGCCCTAAGAATCTAGAAGCTATTAATATAAGAATCGATCGAATTGTGTCTGGAGAAGACCCGACACGGTCGCGCTCATCACTGAGCGCGGTCGTGCCTGACCAAGCACAATCGTGCCCCAGGTGTGGCCCGGTCGTGCTTACCGAGCAAACAAGTCTTGATAAAAAACAAACACTAGACGCGGTCGTGCCAGATACGAGCACGGTCGTGCTCCATGTCCAAAACCTCTGTAGTGCCTTCTGACTCGACCACGGGCGCGCTCTGACCACCACGGTCACGCCCGGCAACGAGCGCGGTCGTGCCCTACTTGAGCACGGTCGTGCTCCTTGACCAGAATCAATTATTTTTCTGTTTTAAAGTCTATTTAACATATTTTAGCTAAAAAAATTTCAAAATGTAATTATAAAAATTATTTTATAAAATCCCAAGACCCGGGAATCATTTATAAACCAAATCCTTGATTTAGAGATTTAAAACGATTAATTCCCGATAGTTCGAAACCGATGAAATCGTGAGTTTATATAATCATTTTTATAAAACCATTTATACAAATGTATATTTTGACTTAAACAAATATTATTTATTTAAATTTATATTTAAATAAATATAAATATATATCAGTTATTTAAATTTACATTTTAAAGAATATATATATCACTACTATTTAAAATGTACTAAATAGATAAATAAAATTATTTATTTATTTATTTCAAACAAACCCTAAACATACAAATCCATTTTTCGACATAAAAATAACACAAACAATGACACGCGTTATACATTTATCCAATAGGTCAAACGTAGCGACCTACAACACGCTTGGTATTTTTGTTGATCTGTGCAAACTACACTACCCAACACAAGTGAGTTTTACATAGCCCCTTTTCCTTTTTACACATATTTTGGGGTGAAACATGTTCCTTCAACAACTCGCTATTTACAACTACGTGCGTACAATTCTACCATATGGTCATATGTGTTTATTTATGCTTTGTGCCTGAATACTAACTGTTAAGGCTACATACACATGACATACTCGTGCAATTATACAACACATACACATGACATACTCGTGCAATTATACAACACATACACATGACATACTCGTGCAATTATACTACACATACAACGGGATAGCATGTGTTGCTATGCCCTTCATTGGGCTAACATTGGTATGTTATGCCCTCCATTGGGCCAACATTGGTATGTTGTGCCCTTCATTTGGTTAACATTGGTATGTTATTCAATTACAAGGTTACATCTGTGCAACTAGCTTAACTTAGATTCTCCATAAATGCTTCTTAAACCATGTATCATACGAATTGTACACAAAACATTTGAACTTTACTTGTGGTGTCAAAACCTATGTATGCTCACCAACTATTTATAGTTGACACTCTCGTTTTAAACATGTTTCAGGTACTAAGCTTTGAGCTCATATCCAAGATGCTACACATAGGAACTGGACCTAGTATCTAAATTGATAAAGAAATTTTGTATTTTGACTCTTGAAAACATTCTACTTGATTACTTGAATTATGAAATGGAATTGGTTATTTAATATATTACAACTTTAGTCAACCATGAGCTTATGAACAGTCTGCACGCTTCACGCCCCGACGTTTCCGCCGCCGGTTGGGGTGTGACACCCTCGATGAAACGACGGTAATAGGCAGCCAATCCTAGAAATTGTCACACCTCAGTCGAAGTTGTCGGTGCCGCCTAATCCTTGATGGCCTCTATTTTAGATGGATCGACATGTATTCCCTTCTCATTGACTACATGTCTTAGGAATTGCACTTCACGAATTCAGAATTCGCACTTAGAGAATTTAGCATACAATTGTTCTTGCTTTAGCAGTTCCAGAATCAACGAAGGTGTTCCTCATGTTCATCTCTATCCTTGGAATAGATGAGAATGTCATCAACGAAGATGATGATGAACTGTTCAAGGTATGGTTTACACGCACGGTTCATGAGGTCCATGAATGTTGCGGGTGCGTTGATCAATCCGAAGGGCATGACCATGAATTCGTAGTGACCATACCTAGTTTTGAATGCCGTCTTTGAGATGACCTCGTCTCAGACTCTCAGTTGATGATAACCGGATCTAAGATATATCTTGGAATAGAAGCTTGATCCCTAGAGTTGATCAAACAAATCATCGATGCGGGGTAAAGGATAACAGTCATTGTTGGTTACTTTATTAAGTTCACGGTAGTCGATGCACATGCGAAAGGTCCCACCCTTCTTCTTGACAAATAAGACTGGAGCTCCCCATGGCGATGAGCTAGGTCTAATGAAACCTTTATCCAACAACTCTTGCAGTTGTGTGGATAGCTCTTGCAATTCACTGGGCGCAAGTCTACAGGGTGCCCGAGCAATAGGCACTGCTCCGGGTGCTAGATCAATTCGGAATTCGACTTGACGATGCGGCGAAAGATCTGGTAGATCTTCGGGGAAATATCTCCAGATAATCACGAACGATCGGATGTCATAAACCTTCTTCTCCTCAGATGGCTGCTCGGCGACGAGAGCCAAAATGGAAGTATGACCTTTTCGAAGACACATTTGTGCTTTAATGTAGGATATGATGCCAACGACTGCACCACTCCTTTTGCCTTGGACTAGAAAGGGTTTCTCCACTCGAGAGAGGAAGGCGAACGATTTTTTCACGATAAATGATTTTGGTTTGGTTCTTAGATAACCAATCTATGCCAACGATTAAGTCAAAGCTGCCAAGTGTAACTTGCATGGGGTCAATGTCAAGGTTATGACTAACCAATCCTAGTTTACACCTAAGAATGTGAGTTGATTCGATTTTCTAACTGGCTGCAATCTCAATAGTATACTTGGCTTCCAATAGAGTTGGAGTATACTTGACCGCACCAACATGAAGTATGTGAAGTCATGCTGAGACTTCTAATGAGACCCGCGCTTATAAGATAAGCGTCAGTCAATGCAAAGACCAAGGGAAAATGAGTTTAATGAGCTATAGATTCCAGTAACATAAAGGATGGGATGTATGTTTAAGTAATCACGTTCAAGTGATGGTTAGTTAGATTAAATCCCTGTTTTCTAATGTCATTAGAACAAGTGGATTATTTTGTGAAGAAAGAAGTACGTTTACAAAGTTGGATATCCTGGGGTATAAATCAAATTAGGCTGAGGATTAGTCAAAGGATAAGGTAATAGGGTTAAATGAAATTTATTCTTGGAATGTAAGAAACAACGTGTTAGCTTAGAATGAACTCCTCAAATTCCACTTACATAGTTGGAGTCGATAAGTTTGCCATGAGATTCAATTAGAGTTTCAATCAAGATGGTTTCCTTGATCAAGTTTGAATGAGAGTCTTACCGTCACTAAGACTTTTACATGAGTGCAAATAACATGATGGATTCCATTAAATGATAGTTCAGTACGTCCGTAAATATCTTCAACCTGATAGTCGCGTTTATCAACTGTTGAACAGATTTAATGATACCAATTAGTCGTTGAGCGAATTACAAGGATTTCTAGGGATAGTGGAAACTTAAGTCTGTAAATCACAGATTAGGACCATTTATCCACACACTAGGTTTCACCAGGATTTACATGCACCTCAAATTACTATTACGTGTGCACCCGCAATGATAATTTGCTTTACATGCTCACCCTAATTCTCCCCGTCATGTGCCATAATGTCCTTTAGTTTGTATTGCTGAGTACAGAGTGTTGTCAGATATGATAAGTCATCGAAAAGCTTAGTCATCAACCATAAGTTGATCAATTAGAACTCATATCAGGATGAGTACTCGAGAATGGTTTGATCCGAGTATTCACTCGAGTTGAAACACAATATGAGAGTCCAATCCAGCGGATTGTAGATGAGAACATGCACATGAAACAAACATGTGCATGAAATGAGACTTCGAGAAATGAAACTAATTCATGAATACAAGTTATAGGAAGCAGCAAAGTAGCCGTCCTTCCAACTGAGTCAGGATAGGGTCTGAGTATGCAATGAGCAATACATTCTCAACTTTGTGGTCAATCTATCTTCAACTGAATATCGACCAAAGACGCGAGCCCATGGTTCGGGAAAGTGATGACATCTACGTGTAAGTGGGTTCTGCAATAATGCGTGCAACAGTCTGCCTTCACACGGCGTATTGTTGTTAGTGGGTGCAGGAGGGACTCGCCTCCGACGAAATTCAACTCCCAGAAAGACATGTGCTAGTGCTGAGTGTCGTCCATAACATGCACTTGAGAAAGCCCACCATACCTGACAGGTGATGGTGGTGTAAGTGACTCCTCGAAGGCTCCGTCTCACTGCCCTCGGACGGGAGTGAATGTTGCTCTGGTGATTCCCCGAGTGTCGCCACTGGGAATGATGATGCAATGCAGATGATGTGTCCCTCATCAACAGAAGGTGATATGAATGATGTCAACATGACTGCAATGCAATATATGTCTGGATGCTGTGTGTATCATGTATGAGTGTCTGTGCCGTGTAACTAATGCATGTGTGCAGTTATAGTCTAGTATGCGATCCTAGTTCTCTATAACCAATGGCTCTGATACCAATCTGTCACACCCCCAAATTCCACTAACGGAGTTATATCGTTTGGTTCGTGACAAACCAGGATCTCAATCATTAGTTACATCAAACGACACTATATGAGACATAAATGTAATATCATAAAAGTTCAGAGTTAATGCGGAAGCGTTTAAATAAGAAAATAAATGCGCAAAACAAGCGCGCCCAAGTTTTGTTTAATAAAACAAGTAAATTGTTTTGAATGTTTGCATGAGGATGAAATGATAGTAGGACTCCATGCATATCCTAAGTGTGCAACCTGTGCCTTAGCGACCTGAGAAACATGTAAGAAAAAGTGTCAACACAAGGTTGGTGAGTTCACAGGTTTACAAGTGAATAAACTGTTTGATTGTTTGCAGGATCCACATACGTACGTCACACCTATTGCTAGCTAGACAATGTACAAGTTACACTAAGCGTTCGCAACCGAACCTGACTGCTTATGTTTGAGATGCCTTCCGCCATTGCTAACATCCACAATGGCAAGTGTTTAGGACAATTTACACTCGTTAGACCTCCAATCAAGTTAGCGCGACTAACCCGGGTGGGGTTTGTCAAACCCAGTAGTACTACTCAAGTTTCCTCGCTATACTCCATATATTAACGGTCCGAGTGTGTAAAGACTTTGCATGTTATGTTTGAACTTAGGTACACAAGTTGTAATGAAATACTATGTGATCCATGTCCGTGTGTATGTCTCTCCCTGGCTGGGAGACAAGTAATGGATGCCTGTTCGTATGCATGTTTCTCCCCAACAAGAAAACAGGTAGATGTTGTTTTTTGTACGCATGTTTCTCCCCAACGGGAAAACAAGTAAAATGATATTCGTTTGTATGCATGTTCCTCCCCAACGTGAAAACAAGTAACATACTCTATGTGTATGCATGTTTATCTCCAACGAAAAAACAAGTAAAATAATGTTTGTGTGTAAGCATTTTCTCACCCAATAGTAAAACAAGTAAAAAGGGGCCGTGAAACTCACCTGAGTCTGAGTAGAGCGTAGTAAATAACACCGCTAAAGGATGCAACAAAGCCATAAGAATTTTTCTGTGAACAGTCTATGAATTCCCTAGAATTACAAGTACGATAGTTAAGGACACAATGGGATTTGTGACGACGATACGAAAGATTTGAACGTCCTAAAGCATACTTAGGATTAAAGAGTAGGCGAACGTGTCCACGGGAATAAGGGTTTCTTAATATATTTATTAAGATAAATACGTTTCGTGTCGAATGTTTCTAATTACGAATAATATTAATTAATAAATAAATTCGTGCGTTTGTACCATTTAACAATGGCCTAAGAAAATAATATAACTACTATATTATTTTTGAACTCGTAGAAAATATACGATAATCGCTTAAGTGGCAAAAATAATAAATATATTATTTTTATTTGAGGATATAGACGTGAGAAAATAATATAAATAATTAATTAGTTTTGGAACGTTACACGAGATTAATAACGAGGCGAAATAATATATATTATTTTATAATAGGAGTCACGGGTTGAAAATAATATAAATATATTATTTATCCGAAGTCGGGGTTTGAAAATAATATGGATATATTATTTTTAAAAGTGTAAATAATATTAATTATGCGTTATAAAATCAAACCCGAGCCTATGAGTTGTTTCCGGGGCTAAAACACAGTAAAATATTATTATAATAATAGTGGGATGATTTTTATATTAAAACTATTAATTAAAAACGGTTTTAAAAAGAAATTGGTGTGGAGAGACTCGAACCCGGGTCTCTCCCACACAAGCACATGCACTTAACAAGTCCCGCCCGCTAGGGTATCGCACAAGAACCCGTTCCAAATGGTTTTATTAAAGAACTCCAGTGAGATCCTCCCCCCACCGCGATCCGAACCAAAACCATCATTTTTGTTTACAATTGATCAAAATAGCATAGGGGTTTTGTTAAACTGATTATCACGAACCTGTATATGGGTTTAATTGCAAAAACGATAAGATTAAGGTCGTTTAATTACTGAAAGAAGGATCGAAACCCTAGTTTATAAAGTCAGAATTGATTTGAACAATTCAGATGATAAAACATGTTTAAATCATAGGGCTTTTACTAATTAAGGTGTTGCAAGTCTGCTGATGCAGTTTAATTTCATTTCAAACGGGTGTTGGTAGGAGTTTGATTAAACAGAAACATGTATGAACCCTAAGTACGATCCCAGTTCAATTAGATGATGTAAGCCCTGGATTTCATAGGGCTTTCCATCCAAGCATAGAGACGACTCTAAGGATGTATTCAATTTCAATATTTGATATCGAATGGTTAGGGTTCGACTAAACCGAGAATGTAGGAACCCTAAGTATTGGATCATGTTAAATTCGATACTATAAGCCCCAATTATGTTAGGGCTATTGTTCTAGGGATTGTAACGAAGCTAGGGGTAGAATCAATTACCAGAATGGCTGACGGATTGAGGGTATACGACTAAAACGGACTCCAACTGTGGAAAGCTTGATCTCCGGCGCCTGTATCTACTTCTCCGGTAGAATTGAAGCGTGTAGAAGCAACAGGGGGATTCGTCTAGTGTGTTCAGATGGTCAGTTCATGAATTGGTATGCGAATTAACATGAATTTTGTGAGTAAAAGGACGAACTCGACGGTTATGGTTTAATCGTCCATTATTGACTTTAATTCAACCAATAATGCTAATTAAGGCTATAATGACGATCGTTAAAGACACCATCGTGCAATTCAGTTGCAAATTCAAACCGAAAAACAGTTATGGAGCTTCAATTGAGTCATAGGTTGTGAATTTGACTTTCAAAATTCAACTAAACTGACTTTGTTTGAATTACAGATTCAGTCCCTGAGGTTTCTGGTTTGAGGTTTAGAACCTTGGGGGGAATAACCCTTGTGGTTTGAATTGAGGTTAGAACTTGGTTAGTTTGACTAGCAAAAGTCAACAGTAGTATAATTTTGACTTTGAAAAGTCAACATAATGGTTTAAGGCTATTAAACAACTAGTCCTTGGAGTTTTAGTTTGGATTGTTGACAGAATTAGTCCCTGAAGTTATAGATAGGGTTAACTAGGTTAGGTTTTAACAAGATTTGTTAACGGGGTTAACCCTAAATAGCCGGATGTCACATCTTCACCTTGGGCTCCCTCCTAATTGGACAGTTCCGTCTATCACAACTCATGGCGAAAGTTTGAGTCATCCAATCCAACAGATCATGAAAGAGAGCATACATACCACACCAAGTGAAGACGACATGCGTCAGAAAGAAAACCGACTCCACGGCTGGAGTAGATGAAGATGTGGTGCAGGTACAGGTTCAGTGCATTGTAACAGCAAGATCGGTAACTGTGACTACTGCCGGCGCCACTCGAGCTCAGCTTGTAACTCGATCTTTTGAATTTATAGTGTGCCGAGTCTAAGTCATGACATTCTACTGGGTCATATCGTAGATGTCTATTATTTTCACATTGTTGCACGTATTAGATGTTAGTCACCTATGACACATAATTGTTTCTAGTATCAAAATAGTTAATGATATTCTAGTGTAATCATATACGCTAATAGTTAACTCAAGTTATCCAGCAACAGTGCGAATTTCATTACTCAAGTCTTAGTGTTCTTAGAGTGATACAAGTATTAGAAATCTTGGTCCCTAAATAAGTCTGGTTTGAGCCTAGGTGACACTAAGTAAACCGAATTCGCTAAAACCATTAGCTCTGATACCAATCTGTCACACTCCTAAATTTATTCACTTAATAAATAAATAAATCAAGGCTTTAACGATTGGTAGCATTACATAACAGCGGAAGCTAAATAAAGAATTCTAAATATGTCGAACACCCTGTGTCTTCATCTTCTAAGGGCTTAATCCAAATGCTTAACCTATTGCAACCGTGCTAAAAGTCATGTGATACCTGAAAAACATGCTCAAAAATGTCAACGCAATGTTGGTGGGTTCACAAGTTTTAAATGAAAACAATTGGCAAAACCATTTGTACAAAATCCTTCGGCAAAAACCATTTGCACGAAATTGATTGATAAACTGTTTGTACGGGTACTATTGGAAAAATCCTTTTCTCGAATTTACTATCAAAACCATTGGTACGTATAGCATTAGCAAAACCCTTTTCTCGAAATTGACTGGGAAAAACCATTGGTACGTATAACATTGGCAAAACCCTTTTCTCGAAATCGTCCGGCAAAATCATTAGTACGTATACCTTTGGCAAAACCCTTTTCTCGAAATTTAACTGGGAAAACCATTGGTACGTATACAAATTGGCAAAACCCTTTTCTCGAAATCGTCTGGAAAAATCATTATGTAAGGCCTCAAACCCAGGAGACCTCACTTGTTGGATTTACTCATTCACAAACAGTTCTTAAACTTGAATATCAAAATAACGCAGCGGAAAATTTTATTAAAACATAATCATAACATTGTTCAACATGCAAAAGCGTAACATAGTCTAATACATAAACATAACATAAACTAATCATGATGGGATGCCAGTCCTCATATCATCCGGGTAACTCATCAAGCCGCCCAACATCACCGTCCATCATCATAACCTGCCTTAACCTGAATGTGCATATTAAAAAGTCAGCTACGCTGGTGAGTTCTAGTTTTTCATAAAACCTTAACTTCAAATATTTGCCAAAAACATATCATTTAACTTCATTAATAAAAGCGCATGAAAACATGCAATAACATAACATAACATCATAAACATAAGTCAACGAACATATCGAATCTGCACCTTCTCGTAACCGTCAATTCCAAACATCGCATACTGGTGGATTAACCTAATGATCACCACTAGACCCATCAACACCGTACTGTCCTTCGGGTGAAGAAATCCTAAGGCCCGATACTTAGGTTATTCAACACTAAACTTCAAGCACGGCATCACAAAGATGACACGTACCAAACTTCAAGCACCGCACCCTGTAAGGCACAAGTACCAAACTTCAAGCATGACTACCGCGTAAGGTAAACCGTACCAACTTCAATGATCACGATAATCCCTTGGTGACCATCATCACCCCAGTTGTACAACAGTTGGCCAGCCACAAAGGCGCCTAAAAGGTAAAGGCCCATAACATAGATCCCATACCCATAACCTTCATTCCCTAAGGAATAATGGCAGATTCATTCGTTTGTGACTCTCGTAAACATTCACTTCTTTTACTTCAAAACTTCAGTTAAAGCATTCGTACGTTTTATTAAAAATCATTCATTCATTCATAAACACTTCGTAAACTACTTTTGGCAAAATATTTAATAAACACTTTTTTCGTAACCTTTCCTTCCAAAACATCGTTCATAAACATCATTTTATAAAACGTCACATACATCATTCATAAACATCGTTTTATAAAATAGTCACATCGTTACGTATGCACACCAGCTCAAAAATATTATTCAAAACATTTAAAAGAGGGCTTCTAGAACTCACCTGATAAGCTAGTCTCAGTTGTCCTAATTGAAGGCCCAACAACGTCACGTACGATCTGGATTGAGTAGTTAAACACACATCAAAACTAATCCCGACTCTAACGGTTTATCCATATTGAACTAGGTGAACATACCGACTTCACTAACCAGCTATATATACCCATAGATCTAATGCTTGTGCACTTAGCAAGTGCGCACTGCCTTGTTCTTGCGTACATAATAAGTACGCAGACTTCATTCTTGAGTACTTGATAAGTACGTAGACTTTGCTTCTTGCGTACTTGATAAGTATGCATGCTTTGCTTCTTGCGTACTTGATAAGTACGCATGCTTTGCTTCTTGCGTACTTGATAAGTACGCATGCTTTGCTTCTTGCTTACTTGATAAGTACGCATGCTTTGCTTCTTGCTTACTTGATAAGTACGCAGGACCTGCTTGCGGGTAGCCTTCTTCCCCGCAAAAAAACTTTGCATGCAGATCCTACCTCGTCAAGATCCGAACTTGTTTACATTCAAAACGTTTGCTTTTCGTTTAAGAACTCAAATCTATGTTTTTCTTTCAGTTTCATCCGTAAAAACACCATCTTTTTATTCAAAACCCGAAAACCCCAAAACGAACAAAAACTCAGATCTAGATCAGATCGTTACTTGTATCGAGTTTCTGATTCAGAGGTTTTGCTCATGAGCTATGGAGTAACACACTTCTTCAATCTCGGGTCGATCCGCCAACTTTCTCTCTCTATGGTTTCTCTTTCTAGAACTTGCAAATGAGATATTATGGAGTGTGTTGGCTATTTAATGGGAGGAGACTCCTTCCCTCAAGTTCGCCGGCCCATCTGGCCCGTCCCGTCACGTCACGCCTCGTTCTTTTATTCCATTCGTCTCGCGTTTACCCGTTATTATAACTCGTCGTTTTATTTTTGGGATGTTACAAGTCTACCCCCTTACCATAGGTTTCGTCCCCGAAACCTATCATAAGTCAAATAGTTGATGGTACGACTCCCTCATATCCGTCTCCGTTTCCCAAGTGGCTTCCGATCCCTTTCGATGTTTCCATTGGACTTTAACCAATTGGATAACTTTATTACAAAAACGCTTCTCCTTCCGATCTAGGATGGCCACGAGTTCTTCGATGTAGTTAAGGTTGTTGTCAACCTCGATGTCAGTAAGTGGTATGTTAGCCGATTCATCCGCCAAACACTTTCGCAAGTGTGATACATGGAAGGTAGGATGAATCCCACTTAACTCATCAGGCAACTCCAACCAATAAGCGACTTCACCAACCCGTGCCATTATCATGAATGGTCCAACAAACCTCGGACTTAACTTTTCTCTCTTTGATTTAGACCTAAGGAGGTCGACTGGTTGAAATTCTTTGTAGGTTCAAACCTACGTTGCTGCTGTGGGGGTTGGTTTGGTTGAAATCCCTTGTTGACATTGCTGTTATTGTCAAACTTCCTCTTGTTATTTTCGAAGGACTTAGATGCTGATTTTCGGGGAGGTAGGGTCCCTTGGGTGACAGCTTGATCAGTTTGCTTGTGAGCAAGACGGATTGCTTGCTGGATAGTAGTGGGGTTGGACGAAGTAACCATACTTTGAATCTGTGGCACTAACCCACTAATGTACATCTCTATCCGCTTGTAGGGCGGTGTCACCATGTGAGGACACATCCCTGCTAGCTCATGCGAGCGAGTTGTGTAGAGGTCTATTTTAGAACACTCCATCCTTAAATTCCAGAATTCACCCTCTAGCTTCTGGATTTCATCCCTTGGACAATATTCCTCCTTCATCATATTTTTGAGGTCTTCCCATGGCGAAGAATTCGCCATATCCAGACCTAGCATCTGGACTTGCGAATTCCACCATGTGAGGGCAGGGCCCTCCAACGTTCCTGATGCAAACTTGACTCGGTCGGCCACCGGGCAGTTGCACATGGAGAATACCGATTCAATTTTCTCAAATCGTCGGAGTAGTCCGACAGCTCCTTCAGCTCCACTAAACGTGTGGGGCTTGCAATCCATAAATGTCTTAAAAGTACAGACATGATGATTGATCGGAGTATTGTTCGCTTGCCCTGCAATGTGTGATGCTAGGGCCTCAGCTACACTGTCTTTGATTAACGTGGCCTGTTCGGCAGCCGTCATATTGATGTTTCCACGGCCACCGTTGCGTCCGCCACGTCCTCATCCAGCCATAATTCTGCATATTCAAAAACACAAGAAATGAGTAAATATATCGCATATTAACATCATTCAAGCGTAAGCAAATAGAAGGAAATGTATAAAGATATGCAGGTTTGCAATCGTACTACAAGACTAACTTAAATTGATAAGGCTATAAAATAAACAACTTAACACAAATAATTCACTAATCATTTATTGGAATGGGAACATCCTTATCCATTTAGGATTTTATTTGAAACTTGAAGAAATAACAACTAGAATAAAATAAGATAGAACAGAATGGAAAGAAAGGAAGAAAAATAATCAGGCTTCACTGTCGACGGATGATATGACTGACTCATCGTCATCCTTTTCTACCTCTTCTGGCTCCTCCACGGGCTCAGAATCAGGTGCCTCAGCTGGCTCCAAGGTAGCTGCTAGTTGTACTTCTAATTCTCCTGTCCTCTCCTGAGATGCTACCTCAGTCTCCTCAAGGACATTCACTCTATCCTGGAGTGCTCTTACCTCGTCCACTAGAGCATTGTGAACGTGATCAGTGCCTGCAATTTCTGCTACTAGCAGATCTAATATGTGGTCTGTCTGTTTTTCCCCTTAATAGACCAGTAATTGCTCCAGCTGCATCCCTCATATTTCGGATCTCCCGATCCATAGTGGCCACAAATGCTGCGAAAGCCTGCTCCAAGTGGCAAGGCAAAAAAGGTAGACGTGATCCACTGGATGATGAAGCTCTGAAGTATGGTGAGGGTACTCGTTCTTGCCGCACCCACCTGCTAATCAGACTAGGGTACCAATCCAGTCACTTCAATTCCTGATGTGCATTGGCTCCCCAAATACAATGATATTATCAATAGGCTCCAGCCTACGCCGTTTGGGTTCCGGTGATGTAATAGTAGGAATGTCGTGCTCTTGGATAGTAGGTGGTGAAGATGGTGGAGTAGACATTTTCTTGTAATCACAAAGAGTAAGTGCATGGACATATGACAAAGTTGGGTAACTAATGTGTGTGGCTATAGTCTAGAATGCAAATCCTAGTTCTCTATAAGCAATGGCTCTGATACCAATCTGTCACACCCCCAAATTTCCACTAACGGAGTATTACCGTTTTGGGGCATGACTGACCAGGACCTCACACATTGGTTACATCAAACGACACTATATGGGACTTGAAACATAATTTCATAAATTCATAATGTTCAGAGTAAAAGTTTGCAGAAGCATAAAATGAAAGTATATGCGCAAAACAACGCGCTTAAAACCAAAGTATAAGAAAGACATAATCATTGTTTGATAAATGCGTGAGTTGTAAACAATTCAAGACGATGCATGACCTAACGTGTCCTTCAGCGCCAACCTGAGAAAACATGTAAGGAAAACGGGTCAACACTAGGTTGGTGAGTTCACAGGTTTCAATAGTTCAAGTAAAGAGTTTGCAGTTTATTGTACATTCAATATATATATCAAAGGTAGCTAACCAATATTCAAGTATACTAATGCGCTCGCAATCGTAGACTTACAGTTTGTGTTTATGCCTCCGACCAGGTTTATCAGCCATGGTACATGTTTTAGGTAAATATTACACCCGTTCGACCTCCAATCGAGTTAGCGCGACAAACGCGAGTGGGGTTTGTCAAACCCATTAGTACTACTCAACATACCTCGCTATTCTTCAATATTTAAATGGTTCGATGTGAGGACTTTCATGATAGAGTTACGCATAGTCATACAAGCGATAATATATGAATTACAAAAACTAGTAAAAGGTTTAGATCATGCTTTCTCCCCCAAGTTAAAACAGTAAAAAGGGGCCGTGAAAACTCACCTGCGTTGCGTAGTAGGTAGTTTCACACAAATGAAAGATTTGGAATCTCAAGCGTTAGCCTGCACGGCTTACGTATGCCCTAAAATTATAAACACATAAATTAGGGACAATTTGGGAATTGTGACGACGACACGGAAAGTTAGAATGTCCTAACGCATTCTAAAGATTTAGGAATAAACGAACGTGTCGACGGAGTTTTATATATATATAAATATATACATATCTTATTATAATGATTTTAGGGAATTTGCGTCACGCGTCGAATGTTTATAACGGATAATAATTAAATAATTATTTTCATGCGTTTGAGTCGTTTACAAAGGTTAGAAAAATAATATAATTTAAAAAATAATTTTAGGTTCGAAAGATTTACTAAATAATCTTAGGAGTGAAAAAATAATAAATATATTATTTTTTTAATCGGGGTAAATAACGTAGGTAAATAATATAACATTGTTTATAATATTTATAGTTTTTAAACACATGTCATACAAGACAATTGAATGAGTCGAAAATAATATAATTTATATATTATTTTATTAATATTGGTTACGGGTTGAAAATAATATAATTATATTATTTTATACGAGATTACGGTTTGAAAAATAAATAAATACATTATTTTTAACAGTGGAAGAAATAATAATATTGGTTACAAAATTCAAACTCGAGCCTACGGGTGGTTTCCTTGGCTAAAACACATTTATAAAATATTATAATAATATAGGGTTTGACTATTAATAACTTAATACACTTAAAAACGTCCCAAAAAGAAGATTGTGGGAGCACGGCCTCGAACCCGGGTCTCTCCCACACACGCACATAGCTCTAACCAGTCTCGCCCGCTAGGGTATCGCATACAAACCCGTTTCCGAATTGTTTTAACATACAAGTCACCGTGGTTTCCCTTCCCAAATGATCTCGCGATCGAATCCGAGCCCAATCCATCGATTTTTGATAATGAACAAACCAGATTGATTAGGGGTTATGTTGATCAAGTCCATACGCGTCTGTGTGTGTGTTTAATTGAAAAACTAACGAGTTTAGGATGGTTTAATCTTTGGATCAAAGTCCGAAAACCCTTAATTGGATATTTGAATCGATTTGATCGATTCTGATATTGAAAGGTGTTGGATTCATAGGGTTTTTAATAAGCAAAGGTTTTCGAATCTGTCCATGTATTTTAATTCGATTAAAAATGTGTCCTAATTTGTATTCGATTAACTAGAAAGTTCATGAACCCTAGGTTCTGGATTTTGAAAAATTCGATGATATGGGACTGAATTAGCATAGTGCTTTTATCAAACGAAGGATTGCGAAGCTAACTACACCATTTAATTTGGTTTAAACAGGGTTTAGGATCAAAACCCCCAAACCGGTTTATGAACAAACCATAGGTTACAGATCATGATCAATTCGATGATATGATATCAAATTGTCTTAGGCCTTTCACTCAGTAGATGATTACGAGTCTACTGGTGTGAATTAATTTGATTTAAATTGTGTTTAAGTTAGGGTTCGATTAAATCATTTTAACATGAACCCTAGAATCTGGATTGATCGAATTGGATGTTATAAGCCCCAATTATGATAGGGCTTTCCATCAGAAGATTAAAACGAAGCTAAGGGTGTAAGAATTTACCAAAACGAATGTCGGATTGATGGAGATCGACTAGAACAGCTGTCGACGGCAACTTGTTTGACCTCCGGCGGCTTCTGCAGTGATTTTGACGAGTCTGATGTGTGCAATTGCTTCAATGGTGTTCGAATGAAGTGCGTAGAGAGTTCAATTATGAGTTTATCACACGAATTGTTCGGATTTGATTGTTAAACCGTGAATGTGTCGACAGTTTTAGAATGTCGGCCATAATTGAGATTAATTCGATGTAAAAGCGATGGTTAAAGCATTAATTAGGTTCGTTACTAGTTTGATCGTGCATATCAGTTATCTAATCGAACAGAAATCGGTTATGGAACTTGAATTTGAGTAAAACCACGATGTTGACTTTCAAAAGTCAACAAATCAACTTTAGGGTAATAGCAGAAATAATCCCTGAGGTTTTCATGCGAATTGGAGTTTAGATAATGGCAGAATCAGTCCCACAAGTTTGGATGGAGTTAGAACTTGGTTAGTTTGACTTCCAAAGTCAACAGAATCAGGATTGTGACTTTCTAAAAGTCAACAGGATAGTTTAGGGATATTACATAACTAGTCCTTGGAGTTTTTAAGTTTGGGTTATTGACAGAATTAGTCCCTGAAGTTTGAGTTAAGTTAATTGGGTTAACTTTAGCTGGATTTTGTTAACGGAGTTAACTGGAAAAGTCCGGATTGTCACATCATCCCCTAGTTGAAAGAATTTTCGTCTCGAAAATTAAAATAATAAATTTTTTTTTGAGGTGTCACATCATCCCCTTGTTGAAAGAATTTTCGTCCCGAAAATTAGAATTGTACCTTAAGAGTTTGACGTGGATGCTTGAACAGATGAGGATACTTGAGCACCATCTGATCCTCGCATTCCCACATGAATTCCGGTCCGCGTTTTGAGTTCCAACGAACTCTGACAATAGGGATCTTAATACGTTTCAGCGTTTTGATTTCCCTATCCATTATTTCTACCTGTTCTTCAACAAACCATAGTTGTTCATCAATATGCAGCTCCTCAAGAGGAACCGTGAGTGTTTCGTCTGCTAGACATTTCTTCAAGTTCGAGACATGGATGACATCGTGTACACCACTAAGTCCTTCCGGTAGGTCCAGTTGATATGCGACTAGGCCAATTCTCTTTACTATCTTGAAAGGTCCAACATAACGAGGGTTTAGTTTGCCTCGCTTCCCGAAGAGAATAACACCTTTCCAAGGTGAGACCTTGAGTAAGACCATGTCACCTACTTGAAACTCTAAAGGTTTACGACGTTTGTCGGCATAGCTCTTTTGACGATCACGCGCTGCCACCATACGGTTTCGGATTTGAACGATCTTTTTGGAAGTTTCAAATACAAGCTCAGGACCTGTAAGTTGGCTATCCCCAACTTCAGCCCAACAAATAGAAGATCGGCATTTACGTTCGTACAATGCCTCGAATGGTGCCGCTTTGATGCTAGTGTGATAACTGTTGTTGTAGGAGAACTCCACTAAAGGTAAGTGAGACTCCCAAGTGTTACCAATATCAATCACACAAGCTCGCAGCATGTCCTCTAATGTTTGGATGGTACGTTCCGTTTGACCATCGGTTTGCGGGTGATAAGCTGTACTCATGTCTAAACGTGTACCTAAAGCTTTCTACAATGATTGCCAGAAACGAGAGGTGAATCTAGCATCTAGATCCGAAATGATAGAGATTGGCACACCGTGCCGAGAAATGACTTCCTTCAAGTAGACACGAGTAAGTTTTTCCATTTTGTCAGTTTCTTTGATTGCAAGGAAGTGCACAGATTTTGTTAAGCGATCTACGATCACCCAAATGGTATCGCATCCGCTAGGGGTTCTGGGTACATTTGTTATGAAGTCCATAGAGATTTGCTCCCATTTCCACATTGGGATTTCCGGTTGTTGCAGTAGACCAGAAGGCTTTTGATATTCCACCTTGACCTTTGAGCAAGTCAGGAACTTGCTTACATAGGTGGCTATATCGGCCTTTATCTTTGGCCACCAATATAACACCTTAAGGTCATGGTACATTTTGTCAGAACCTGGATGAATAGAGTATCAGGATTTGTGCGGCTCATCCATGACTAGTTCTCTTAAGTTCCCATACACAGGAATCCAAATTCGCTTTGCGAAGTAGCGAATGCCGTCCGACTTAATTTCAAATTGCTGATCCATTCCCCGTGTACCTTCAGAAGGTAAATTTTCCTCTTTTAGGGCTTCAAGTTGAGCACTGCGAATCTTGTCAGGTAATCCGCTATGTATTGTAAGTTGTAGTGCTCGTACTCGCTTAGGTTTTGTGTCCTTACGGCTCAGGGAATCGGCTACCACATTAGCCTTACCTGGATGATATTTGATCGCACAGTCATAGTCGTTCAGAAGTTCAACCCAACGCCGTTGTCTCATGTTCAGCTCCTTCTGCTCAAGGATATGTTGAAGACTCTTGTGATCAGTGTAAATTGTGCACTTCGTACCGTACAAGTAGTGTCTCCATATCTTTAGTGAAAATATCACTGCCCCTAATTCTAAGTCATGGGTCGTGTAGTTTTTCTCATGCACTTTCAATTGACGAGAAGCATAGGCAATGACTTTCTCACGTTGCATTAAAACATAACCAAGACCTCGAATGGATGCATCACAATACACCACAAAATCATTCGTACCCTCAGGAAGAGATAGGATGGGTGCACTGCAAAGTTTCTGTTTCAAAAGTTGGAATGCTGACTCTTGAGTTTCACCACAGCTATAAGGCTTATTTTTCTGAGTTCGGGTTGTGAGGGGTTGTGCAATCTTGGAGAATCCTTCAATGAAGCGTCGGTAATAGCCAGCCAATCCCAAAAATTGCCGCACCTCCGTTGGCGTTATCGGTGTTGCCCAATTCTTGATGGCTTCTATCTTGGAAGGATCGACATGTATTCCCTTCTCATTGACTACATGTCCTTGGAACTACACTTCGTGAATCCAGAATTCGCATTTAGAGAGTTTTTCATATAGATGTTCCTTTCTTAGCAGTTCCAGAATTAAACGGAGGTGTTCCTCATGTTCATCCCTATTCTTGGAATAGATGAGGATGTCGTCAATAAACACAATGATGAATTGATAGAGATAGGGTTTACACACGCGGTTCATGAGATCCATGAATACTGCTGGTGCGTTTGTGAGACCGAAAGGCATGACCATAAACTCGTAATGGCCGTACCTTGTCCTGAATGAAGTTTTTGAGATGTCCTCCTTTCGGACTCTCAACTGGTGATAACCTGACCTAAGATCAATCTTGGAGTAGAAACTTAATCCTTGGAGTTGGTCGAACAGGTCATCAATACGGGGTAAATGGTATCGGTTCTTAATTGTCACCTTGTTCAGCTCACAATAGTCGATACACATTTGAAAGGTTCCGTCTTTCTTCTTGACGAATAGGACTGGAGCTCCCCATGGCGATGAGCTCGATCGAATGAAACCCTTATCTAACAACTCTTGCAGTTGTGTTGATAACTCTTGTAGTTCACTGGGTGCAAGTCTATAAGGTGTCCGAGTAATAGGCGCTGCTCCGGGTGCTAAGTCAATTTGGAATTCAACTTGACGATGCGGTGGAAGACCAGGTAGATCTTCCAAAAATACTTCTGGGTAATCTCGGACTATCGGTATATCTTCAATTTTCTTTTCCTCGGATGGCTGCTTGGCGACGAGAGCCAGAATGGCTGTATGGCCCTTTCGTAGACACTTTTGGGCCTTCATGAATGAGATGATGCCAACGACAGCACCACTCTTTTCCCCCTGGACAGAAATAGTTTCACCACTAGGAAGAGGTATGCGAACGATCTTCTCGTGGCAAATGATTTTGGCTTGGTTCTTAGATAACCAATCCATGCCAACAATCACATCAAAACTACCAAGCGTGACTGGCATTAGGTCAATATCAAGCTTATGACCATTTAATTCCAGTTTGCATCCCTTAAGGGTATGCGTTGCCTCTATTATTTGTCCGTCAGCTATTTCTATAATGTACTTGTTTTCTAGCTGATTTGGAGTTTCGTTTAATAGATTACTAAACTTATGGGATATGAAACTCCTATCGGCACAAGTGTCAAACAAAACAGAACCAAAGTAGTGGTTTAAGAGAAACTTACCGGTAACCGCGTTGCTGTCGCTCCTTGCGTCACCGGCTCCGATGACAAAAGCTCGCCCATTTGCACCGCCACTACCATTATTTCCGTTGTAGTTGTTATTATTCCTTTGATTGTGGTTGTTGTTATTACTGTTGTCACCCTTCTTCAACTGTGGGCAATCCTTCCGGAAATGCCCCTCTTTCCCGCATTCAAAACAACCTTTGGTAAAACCTGGTTGTTGGAAGGGTTGCCTAGCCTGAAGGTCAACTCGACAATCTTTTACAGTGTGGCCCATCTTGCCACATCGTTGGCAACGTTGTTTATTACAAGAACGAATATGATGGTATCTGCACTTGTTGAACTTAGGGTTTTTCCCCGCATAACCACTTTGAATTTGACCTGAGGAGGTCGACTGGTTGAAATTCTTCGTAGGTTCAAACCTACGTTGTTGCTGTGGGGGTTGGTTCGGTTGAAATCCCATATTGACATTGCTGTTATTGTCAAACTTCCTCTTGTTGTTGTCGGAGGACTTAGATGCTGATTTTCAGGGAGGTAGGGTCCCTTGGGTGACAGTGTGATCCATTTTCTTGTGAGCAAGACGGATTGCTTGATGGATAGTAGTGGGGTTGGACGAAGTAACCATACTTTGAATCTGTGGCACTAACCCACTAATGTACATCTCTATCCGCTTGTAGTGCGGTGTCACCATGTGAGGACACATCCCTGCTAGCTCATGTGAGCTAGTTATGTAGAGTTCTATTTCAGAACCCTCCATCTTTAAATTTTAGAATTCACCCTCGAGCTTCTGGATTTCGTCCCTTGGACAGTATTCCTCCTTCATCATATTTTTGATATCTTCCCATGGCGAAGCATTAGCCATATCCAGACCTAGCATCTGGACTTGCGAATTCCACCATGTGAGGGCAGGCCCCTCCAAGGTTCCTGATGCAAACTTGACTAGGTCGGCCACCGGGCAGTTGCACATGGAGAATACAGATTCAATTTTCTCAAACCGTCGGAGTAGTCTGACAGCTCCTTCAGCTCCACTGAACGTGTGGGGCCTGCAATCCATAAATGTCTTAAAAGTACAGACAAGATGATTGATCGGAGGATTGTTCGCTTGCCCTGCAATGTGTGCTGCTAGGGCCTCAGCTACAATGTCGTTGATTAACGTGGCCAGTTCGGCTGCCGTCATATTGATGTTTCCACGGCCACCGTTGCGTCCGCCACGTCCTCGTCCGGCCATAATTCTTCATATTCACAAACACAAGAAATGAGTAAATATATCGCATATTAACATCATTCAAGCGTAAGCAAATAGAAGGAAATGTATAAAGATATGCAGGTTTGGGATCGTACTACAAGACTAACTTAAATTGATAAGGCTATAAAATAAACAACTGAACACAAATAATTCACTAATAATTTATTAGAATGCGAACATCCTTATCCATTTAGGCTTTTATTTGAAACATAAAGAAATAACAACTAGAATAAAATAAGATAGAACAAAATGGAAAGAAAAGAAGAAAAATAATCAGGCTTCACTGCCGACGGATGAGATGACTGACTCAGCGTCATCCTCCTCTACCTCTTCTGGCTCTTCCTCGGGCTCAGAATCAGGTGCCTCAGCTGGCTCCAAGGCAGCTGCTAGCTGTACTTCTAATTCTCCTCTCCTCTCTTGAGATGCTACCTCAGTCTCCTCGAGGACATTCAATCTATCCTTGTGTGCTCCTACCTCGTCCACTAGAGCATTGTGAACGTGATCAGTGCCTGCAATTTCTGCTACTAGCAGATCTAATCTGTGGTATGTCTGTTTTTCTCCCCTTAACAGACCAGTAATTGCTCCAGCTGCATCCCTCATATTTCGGATCTCCCGATCCATAGTGGCCACAAATGCTGCGAAAGCCTGCTCCAACTGGCAAGGCAGTAAAGGTAGACGTGATCCACTAGATGATGAAGCTCCGAAGTATGGTGAGAGTACTCATTCTTGCCTCACCCACTTACTAATCAGACTAGGGTACCAATTCCAGTCACTTCCATTCCTGATGTGCATTGGCTCCCCATATACAATGGTATTATCAATAGGCTCCAGGCTACGCCGTTTGGGTTCCGGTGATGTAATAGTAGGAATGTCGTGCTCTTGGATAGTAGGTGGTGAAGATGGTGGAGTAGACATTTTCTTGTAATCACAAAGAGTAAGTTCCTAGACATATGACTAAGTTGGGTAACTAATGTGTGTGGCTATAGTCTAGAATGCAAATTCTAGTTCTCTATAACCAATGGCTCTGATACCAATCTGTCACACCCCCAAATTTCCACTAACGGAGGGCATGACTAACCAGGACCTCACACATTGGTTACATCAAACGACACTAGATGGGACTGGAAACATAATTTCATAAATTCATAACGTTCAGAGTAAAAGTTTGCGGAAGCATAAAACGAAAGTATATGCGCAAAACAACGCGCTTAAAACCAAAGTATAAGAAAGACATAATCATTGTTTGATGGATGCATGAGTTGTAAACAATTCAAGATGATGCATGACCTAACGTGTCCTTCAGTGCCAACCTGAGAAAACATGTAAGGAAAACGGGTCAACACTAGGTTGGTGAGTTCACAGGTTTCAATAGTTCAAGTAAAGAGTGTGGAGTTTATTGTATATTCAATATATATATCAAAGGTAGCTAACCAATATTCAAGTATACTAATGCGCTCGCAACCGTAGACTGACAGTTTATGTTCGTGCCTCCGACCAGGTCTATCAGTCATGGTACATGTTTTAGGTCAATATTACACCCGTTCGACCTCCAATCGACTTTGCGCAACTAACGCGGGTGGGGTTTGTCAAACCCAGTAGTACTACTCAACATACCTCGCTATTCTTCAATATTTAAACGGTTCGATGTGAGGACTTTCATGATAGAGTTACGCATAGTCATACAAGCGATAATATATGAATTACAAAAACTAGTAAAAGGTTTAGATCATGCTTTCTCCCCAAGTTAAAACAGTAAAAAGGGGCCGTGAAAACTCACATGTGTTGCGTAGTAGGTAGTATCATACAAATGAAAGATTTGGATCTCAAGCGTTAGCCAGCACGGCTTACGTATGCCCTAAAATTATAAACACATATATTAGGGACAATTTGGGAATTGTGACGACGACACGGAAAGTTAGAATGTCCTAACGCATTCTAAGGATTTAGGAATAAACAAACGTGTCGACGGAGTTTATATATATATATATATATAAATATATACATATCTTATTATAATGATTTTAGGGAATTTGCGTCACGCGTCGAATGTTAATAACGGATAATAATTAAATAATTATTTTCAAAAGGTTAGGAAAATAATATAATTTAATATATTATTTTTAAGTTTGAAAGATTTACTAAATAATCTTAGGAGTGAAAAAATAATAAATATATTATTTTTTTAATCGGGGTAAATAACGTAGGTAAATAATATAACATTGTTTATATTATTTATAGTTTTTAAACACATGTCATACAAGACAATTGAATGAGTCGAAAATAATATAATTTATATATTATTTTATTAATATTGGTTACGGGTTGAAAATAATATAATTATATTATTTTATACGAGATTACGGTTTGAAAACTAAATAAATACATTATTTTTAACAGTGGAAGAAATAATAATATTGGTTACAAAATTCAAACTCGAGCCTACGGGTGGTTTCTTGGGCTAAAACTCATTTATAAAATATTATAATAATATAGGGTTTGACTATTAATAACTTAATACACTTAAAAACGTCCCAAAAAAAAGATTGTGGGAGCACGGCCTCGAACCCGGGTCTCTCCCACACACGCACATAGCTCTAACCAGTCTCGCCCGCTAGGTGTAACATCCCAAAATAAATGAGGATTTTAAATAACGGGTTGAACCGGGACGAACGGGATAAAAGAACGAGGCGTAACGGGCCGGGCCGGTTGGGCCGGCAAACTTGAAGGAAGGGGGGGGGTTTCCTCCCTTTAAATAGCCAACACACACACCATTTCTCTCATTTGCAAGAATCTAGAGAGAGAAACCGTAGAGAGAGAAAGTTGGCGGATCGACCCGAGATTGAAGGAGCTTGTTGCTACTGAACTCGTGAGCAAAACCTCCGGATCAGAATCTCGAAATCAGGTAACACCCGAACCAAATCTGAGTTTTTGTTCGTTTTTGGGTTTTCGGGTATTTTTGTGAAAATGACGGGTTTTTATAAACCAAATGAGGAAAGGGTTATAAATCTGGAATCACGAAAGGAAAATACACGTTTTGAATACAAAAAGTCCGGATCTTGACAAGATCGGACCTGCATGCGAAAGTTAGGGTTTTTGGGGAAGATAGCTGAGTTCTGCAGGTATCGAAACTAGAGTTTCGAGTGGCCAGCAGGTGTCGAAACTAGAAGTTTCGAGTGACCTGCAGTTGTCGAAACTAGAAGTTTCGAGTGACCTGCAGTTGTCGAAACTAGAAGTTTCGAGGGGCCTGCAGGTATCGAAACTAGAAGTTTCGATGGGCCTGCACCTGTCGAAACTAAGTAGTTTCGATAGGTCTGCATCAGTAGGTGAAGTCAGTGTATTCACCTGTAACAGAACGAGTAAACCGTTAGAGTCGGGATTTAGGTCTGATGTGTATTTAATTAATCAATTCAGATCGGAAGTGACGTTGTTGGACCTTTGTTTAGGACAACCCAAGAGTAGCTTATAAGGTGAGTTCTAGAAGCCCTTCTTTTAATGTTTTAATTAAATGTTTTGGGCTGGTGTGCATACATACGAAACGAGGTTTATGAAACGAGGTTTACGAAACGAGGTTTATGAAACGAGGTTTACGAAACGAGGTTTATGAAACGAGGTTTACGAAACGAGGTTTATGAAACGAGGTTTACGAAACGAGGTTTATGAACGATGCTTCCGAAAGGGGAAGACGAAACGAGTTAATGAGATGTTTACGAAACGAGGTTTACGAGATGAGGTTTATAAAATATTTTGCCAAACGAAGTTGTGAAAGGTTTACGAATGAAGTGTTATTTAATAAAACGTACGAATGCTTTAACTAAAACGAGGTAAAGGTTTTTATGAAAGTCACGAATGAACGAATCTGCCACGAGTTCCTACGGGAGCTAGAGTATGTATGTATGTATGTATTGGCCTTACCTTACGGGGGGGCCTTTGTGGCTGGCTAACGGTTGTACAACTGGTTGAGGATGGGGTGACGACGGTCACCCATGGGATTACCGGGATCCCGATGGAAGGTACTATTCCTTGCGGGGAAATATTGCCTATGGTATGTTTAGTCTTCCTAGAGGTAACGAGCCTTAGGAGACGTGTGTATGGTCTACCTAGAGGTAACGAGCCTTAGGAGACGTGTGTATGGTCTACCTAGAGGTAACGAGCCTTAGGAGACGTATGTTTGGTCCACCTAGAGGTAACGAGCCTTAGGAGACCTGGATGACGGATGACTTAGAGGTAGCGAGCCTTAAGTTCATCCGCTGGTATGCGATGTATGGATTTGACGGTTACGAGAAGGCGCAGATTCGGTTCATATTGACTAGTGTTATGATGCTATGTTACGATGTTTTGATGATGTTAAGTTATTGCATATTTTACGTACGCTTTTATTAAATAAAGTATGATGTTATGTTTTTGGCAAATATTTGATGTTAATGATTTATGTTAAAACTAGAGCTCACCAGCGTAGCTGACCTTTTTAGTATGCACATTCAGGTTAAGGAAGTTATGATGATGGACGGTGATGCTGGGCGGCTTGAGGAGTTACCCGGATGATATGAAGACTGGCATCCCGTTACGAGTTGTTTTTGTTATGTACATGTATTTGAAAATGTTACGCTTCCGCATGTTAAACGATGTAATGTTATGTTTGAAATGAAATTTTCCGCTGCGTTATTTGATATTCTAGTTTGAGAACTGTTTGTGAATGAGTAAATCCAACGCGTGGGGCCTCCCGGGTTTGGGGCCTCACAAGTTGGTATCAGAGCAATAGTTTGAGAGATTTGGACACTCCCTGTGTCTGAACTTAAACTAAGAATGGGACCGAAAGCGGATGCCAGTACGGGTAACTCGAGCCACAGCATCAGGTATGAAGGTAGTGTATATATATTTACATATATAGTATGCCTTAGGAAGTGTTAAGGTTAGGACTTGGGCTCTGATGGAAATCACAAAGGTGGTCAAATCGAAATCAAGAGGTAGTGTAATGGTTAATTGCAGATGGCCAGTGTATATTAACATCTTACAGTACTTATTGAATTTTATTTGTTAACTAGCGTGATGACATTAGATTCCTTGTCTTTTAAGAACGAAATGGAGGGAAGAATAGGCGGAAGGCGTGGTGAGGGTCGTACCGGATGACACGGTAGGATTCCCGCCCACCAAGTTTATAGTGAAAAGGCCAGAGTTCTTGCGGAACCGGAAGGTAGTGTGCATGAGACCGTACGAGTGTGATGCGAAATGTCCTCCGTTGTGTTGACTTAGAGCGAAAGTGGTAAGAGGTGTCGATGAGAATGCCGGGACAAAATCTCAACTTTGAAGGGACGCGAGTATTAGAAAGTGTTATAAGAGGAACTAGAATGCTCGAGTAAGGTAAATTGGTAATTTCGTTTGGATCCGCGAAATTGTGAATTTACAGGTGCACGTGCATGATGGTGAATCTTAGGGTATTGATTAATGCTTACGTATCAGAGTTGATCCAATTACTCAACCACGACTACGAGATGTTAGTCACCCGAGTAACGATTAAGGAGATTGATGAACATCATTAGTAATGGTAATGATGTCAAAGATGGTGTACCTTACAACGGTGAATGATGTCAGCAAGTACGAGCCACAGACAAGATGAGGAGGAATGAAACTTCGGTTTACCTAAGTCAGACGAGCATACGTATGAAGGATGCCAAGGAGCTAGGATGGGCTACGCTTAGCGCAAACACGTTCTGATGAATAAGAATCGGTCTACTGTTGAAGTATGCATGAGCATGAAAGAAATAACCACACTAGTGTATGTCCAAAGAATATATGAGTGCACGAATGCACAAAGTGCATCTTTCCATGTAGAAGACAGTCCAAGACAACTAATAAGGGTATCTGCTGAAATGAGAAAGTAGATATACCAACAACAACAAGAGACGGAAACCGCGATGTTAATTAGGGCGTGCAGACTAAACCAAACCAAACCAGATCCGACCCAAGGATTGTTTGTCTAGAATGAATGTGAAGGACAAGTTTTGACTAACAATGTGAAGCAAGGCATGGGCACTAAGAAGAAATTCAAGGCGACTCAGAGAACGCTCTACTATGTCTAAGTCTAATCAATAGCTGCGAGTGTTACTAGAATTGGAAAGCCGTTGAGGGACCCACTGAAACTAGAAAGGAAATGAAAGTATAAGTGTCACCGTACGTGTCATCTATCCATAGTAAGACCAACGAATGTGACTTTAGAAGAAATGCATGCAGAAAAGGCTAACGGAAACGAGTAGCTAGAGAATATATATTGTCGGTCAGATGGGATGCCAATCCCTAAGACCATCCAGTGATATGTAGGAATAAGGGTGTTCAATGAACCAACGATGTGAAACGTAAAACCTGACAAGTACGTTTGAAAGAAAGACTAGAAGGAGATTGTGTATGAAGATATGAATGAAAAGTTCGAGTGACTAGTGTGCCATCTGAATGAATACCTTCCCGACAAGTTGAGTGTGATAAGGGATACCTCATATGTTTGGGGGATACCCGATACGGTTCCTACGGGAACGAAGCGATAAGGTTCCTTCTGGAATGAAGTATATGGTTCCTTAGGGAACGAGACGATGTGGTTCCTTCGGGAATGAGATGGTACGGTACCTTAGGAAACTTGATAGTAAGAATCATTCAGGAACGGGATATTATGATTCATTCGAGAACGACATGGTATGGTCCTTCAAGGACGAATGCACCATGGACAGCTTATGAGGTATACACAATGATCCAAATAGTTGAGAGACGATCGATAGGAACCGTCCAGATGGAAAGGTGGATAACCTGAACGAGGAGTTGAAATTATGGCCAAGGAGTCTTCTGTGGACGACTCCGAGTTTGATAAGACATTTCACATAGAATGACGATATAAGAACCCTAACGGTTAGATGTGAAAGACCGACTAGGGATGTACGATGCTGAAAAAGATAACGTCTATCAAGAACGAGAGAGGTATAGTCAAGACTACACAAGGATCTGTCAACGGGAGAGTGATTGCATATACGTCGCGGCAGTAGAAAGTTCACGAAGTCAATTATCCGACTCATGATTTGGAACTTACTGCTGTCGTATTTGCATTGAAAATATGGAGGCACTACCTCTATGGGGTGAAGTTTACTATTTACTCCGATCACAAAAGTCTGAAGTACTTCTTCGAGCAAAAGGAGTTAAATATGAGGCAGAGGCGATGGTTGGAACTTTTGAAAGACTATGACTGTGAAATCATGTACCATCCTGGAAAAGCAAACGTGGTGGCTGACGCTCTAAGCCGGAAGGATGTGCCTGCTCCTATTAGAGTGAAAGCTTGCCAAATGGTGGTAACGTCGGATGTGATGAGGGAAATTGAAAAGGCTCAAGAAGAGGCACTAAAGGGGGAAAACATAAAGAAGGAAAGGATGGTTGGCCAACAAGACAAGTTAGAATATAACACCCTTGGTGTTAGGACACGTTATGGTCGGGTATGGATACCTATGGGTGGCGAGCTTAGAACCAAAATCTTGGATAAGGCTCATAAGTCTCGTTACTCTATCCATCCCGGTACCAACAAAATGTACCAAGATCTAAGGAAGGAATACTGGTGGCCTGGAATGAAACACGAAGTGACGAAATACGTAAGCAAGTGCTTGACTTGCTCACAAGTGAAGGCCGAACACCAGAAACCGTATGGGAAAATTCAACCACTTGAGATACCGGAATGGAAGTGGGAACACATTACTATGGACTTCATAACCAAGCTACCTCGCACAGCTAAAGGTCATGACACCATTTGGGTAATTGTGGACCGTTTAACGAAGAGTGCTCATTTTCTACCTATTCGCGAGACGTTCTCGTCGGAAAGGTTAGCGGAAGTATTTATTAACGAAGTAGTGGCGCGGCATGGGATGCCTTTAACGATTGTATCCGACCGGGACACACGATTCACATCGAGGTTCTGGAAAAGATTTCACGAGGCGATGGGTACGAGACTTAATATCAGCACGGCATACCACCCGCAAACGGATGGTCAGTCCGAAAGGACCATTCAAACATTGGAGGATATGCTTCGTGCTTGTATTATCGACTTCGGTGGCAGTTGGGACAGTCATCTGCCGTTAGCCGAATTCTCCTACAACAACAGTCATCACACGACGATAGGCATGCCACCTTATGAAATGTTGTATGGGAGGAGATGCAGGACCCCGGTTTGTTGGGGTGAGATTGGACAGAAGGAATTGGGAAGTCTTGAAGTTGTAAAAGAAACGTCGGAAAGGTTTGATCAGATCAAAGCACGAATGAAGGCCGCCCAAGATCGTCAGAAATCTTACGCGGATAGACGACGAAGGCCTATTGAATTTAATGTTGGGGACAGAGTAATGTTGAAAGTGTCGCCCTGGAAGGGAATCATACGATTCAGGAAGAGAGGAAAGTTAAGTCCGAGGTTTATCGGACCATTCAGGATTATGGCATGGGTTGGTGAAGTCGCTTATCGGTTGGAATTGCCTGATGAGTTAAGTGGGATTCATCCTACCTTCCATGTATCACACTTGCGAAAGTGTTTGGCGGATGAAACGGCTCACGTACCACTTACTAACATCGAGGTCGACAACAGCCTTAACTACATTGAAGAACCTGTGGCCATCCTAGACAGGAAAGAGAAACGTTTACGTAGTAAAGTTATCCAATTGGTTAAAGTCCAATGGAAGCACCGAAGGGGATCGGAGGCTACATGGGAAACGGAGACGGAAATAAAGGAGTCGTACCCTCAACTGTTTGACTTATGATAGGTTTCGGGGACGAAACCTATTGTAAGGGGGGTAGACTTGTAACATCCCAAAATAAATGAGGATTTTAAATAACGGGTTGAACCGGGACGAACGGGATAAAAGAACGAGGCGTAACGGGCCGGGCCGGTTGGGCCGGCAAACTTGAAGGAAGGGGGGGGGGTTTCCTCCCTTTAAATAGCCAACACACACACCATTTCTCTCATTTGCAAGAATCTAGAGAGAGAAACCGTAGAGAGAGAAAGTTGGCGGATCGACCCGAGATTGAAGGAGCTTGTTGCTACTGAACTCGTGAGCAAAACCTCCGGATCAGAATCTCGAAATCAGGTAACACCCGAACCAAATCTGAGTTTTTGTTCGTTTTTGGGTTTTCGGGTATTTTTGTGAAAATGACGGGTTTTTATAAACCAAATGAGGAAAGGGTTATAAATCTGGAATCACGAAAGGAAAATACACGTTTTGAATACAAAAAGTCCGGATCTTGACAAGATCGGACCTGCATGCGAAAGTTAGGGTTTTTGGGGAAGATAGCTGAGTTCTGCAGGTATCGAAACTAGAGTTTCGAGTGGCCTGCAGGTGTCGAAACTAGAAGTTTCGAGTGACCTGCAGTTGTCGAAACTAGAAGTTTCGAGTGACCTGCAGTTGTCGAAACTAGAAGTTTCGAGGGGCCTGCAGGTATCGAAACTAGAAGTTTCGATGGGCCTGCACCTGTCGAAACTAAGTAGTTTCGATAGGTCTGCATCAGTAGGTGAAGTCAGTGTATTCACCTGTAACAGAACGAGTAAACCGTTAGAGTCGGGATTTAGGTCTGATGTGTATTTAATTAATCAATTCAGATCGGAAGTGACGTTGTTGGACCTTTGTTTAGGACAACCCAAGAGTAGCTTATAAGGTGAGTTCTAGAAGCCCTTCTTTTAATGTTTTAATTAAATGTTTTGGGCTGGTGTGCATACATACGAAACGAGGTTTATGAAACGAGGTTTACGAAACGAGGTTTATGAAACGAGGTTTACGAAACGAGGTTTATGAAACGAGGTTTACGAAACGAGGTTTATGAAACGAGGTTTACGAAACGAGGTTTATGAACGATGCTTCCGAAAGGGGAAGACGAAACGAGTTAATGAGATGTTTACGAAACGAGGTTTACGAGATGAGGTTTATAAAATATTTTGCCAAACGAAGTTGTGAAAGGTTTACGAATGAAGTGTTATTTAATAAAACGTACGAATGCTTTAACTAAAACGAGGTAAAGGTTTTTATGAAAGTCACGAATGAACGAATCTGCCACGAGTTCCTACGGGAGCTAGAGTATGTATGTATGTATGTATTGGCCTTACCTTACGGGGGGGCCTTTGTGGCTGGCTAACGGTTGTACAACTGGTTGAGGATGGGGTGACGACGGTCACCCATGGGATTACCGGGATCCCGATGGAAGGTACTATTCCTTGCGGGGAAATATTGCCTATGGTATGTTTAGTCTTCCTAGAGGTAACGAGCCTTAGGAGACGTGTGTATGGTCTACCTAGAGGTAACGAGCCTTAGGAGACGTGTGTATGGTCTACCTAGAGGTAACGAGCCTTAGGAGACGTATGTTTGGTCCACCTAGAGGTAACGAGCCTTAGGAGACCTGGATGACGGATGACTTAGAGGTAGCGAGCCTTAAGTTCATCCGCTGGTATGCGATGTATGGATTTGACGGTTACGAGAAGGCGCAGATTCGGTTCATATTGACTAGTGTTATGATGCTATGTTACGATGTTTTGATGATGTTAAGTTATTGCATATTTTACGTACGCTTTTATTAAATAAAGTATGATGTTATGTTTTTGGCAAATATTTGATGTTAATGATTTATGTTAAAACTAGAACTCACCAGCGTAGCTGACCTTTTTAGTATGCACATTCAGGTTAAGGAAGTTATGATGATGGACGGTGATGCTGGGCGGCTTGAGGAGTTACCCGGATGATATGAAGACTGGCATCCCGTTACGAGTTGTTTTTGTTATGTACATGTATTTGAAAATGTTACGCTTCCGCATGTTAAACGATGTAATGTTATGTTTGAAATGAAATTTTCCGCTGCGTTATTTGATATTCTAGTTTGAGAACTGTTTGTGAATGAGTAAATCCAACGCGTGGGGCCTCCCGGGTTTGGGGCCTCACACTAGGGTATCGCATACAAACCCGTTTCCGAATTGTTTTAACATACAAGTCACCGCGGTTTCCCTTCCCAAATGATCTCGCGATCGAATCCGAGCCCAATCCATCGATTTTTTATAATGAACAAACCAGATTGATTAGGGGTTATGTTGATCAAGTCCATACGCGTCTGTGTGTGTGTTTGATTGAAAAACTAACGAGTTTAGGATGGTTTAATCTTTGGATCAAAGTCCGAAAACCCTTAATTGGATATTTGAATCGATTTGATCGATTCTGATATTTAAAGGTGTTAGATTCATAGGGTTTTTAATAAGCAAAGGTTTTCGAATCTGTCCATGTATTTTAATTCGATTAAAAATGTGTCCTGATTTGTATTCGATTAACTAGAAAGTTCATGAACCCTAGGTTCTGGATTTTGAAAAATTCGATGATATGGGACTGAATTAGCATAGTGCTTTTATCAAACGAAGGATTGCGAAGCTAACTACACCATTTAATTTGGTTTAAACAGGGTTTAGGATCAAAACCCCCAAACCGGTTTATGAATAAACCCTAGGTTACAGATCATGATCAATTCGATGATATGATATCAAATTGTCATAGGCCTTTCACTCAGTAGATGATTACGAGTCTACTGGTGTGAATTAATTTGATTTAAATTGTGTTTAAGTTAGGGTTCGATTAAATCATTTTAACATGAACCCTAGAATCTGGATTGATCGAATTGGATGTTATAAGCCCAAATTATGATAGGGCTTTCCATCAGAAGATTAAAACGAAGCTAAGGGTGTAAGAATTTACCAAAACGAATGTCGGATTGATGGAGATCGACTAGAACAGCTGTCGACGGCAACTGGTTTGACCTCCGGCGGCTTCTGCAGTGATTTTGACGAGTCTGATGTGTGCAATTGCTTCAATGGTGTTCGAATGAAGTGCGTAGAGAGTTCAATTATGAGTTTATCACACGAATTGTTCGGATTTGATTGTCAAACCGTGAATGTGTCGACAGTTTTAGAATGTCGGCCATAATTGAGATTAATTCGATGTAAAAGCGATGATTAAAGCATTAATTAGGTTCGTTACTAGTTTGATCGTGCATAACAGTTATCTAATCGAACAGAAATCGGTTATGGAACTTGAATTTGAGTAAAACCGCGATGTTGACTTTCAAAAGTCAACAAATCAACTTTAGGGTAATAGCAGAAATAGTCCCTGAGGTTTTCATGCGAATTGGAGTTTAGATAATGGCAGAGTCTGTCCCTCAAGTTTGGATGGAGTTAGAACTTGGTTAGTGTAACTTCCAAATTCAACAGAATCAGGATTTTGACTTTCTAAAACTCAACAGGATAGTTTAGGGATATTACATAACTAGTCCTAGGAGTTTTTAAGTTTAGGTTATTGACGGAACTAGTCCCTGAAGTTTGAGTTAAGTTAATTGGGTTAACTTTAACTGGAAAAGTCCGGATTGTCACACTCTGTCCCCAATATCAAACTCAATAGGCCTTCGTTGTTTATCCGCATAGGATTTCTGATGATCTTGTGTGGCCTTCATTCGTGCTTTGATTTGATCAAACCTTTCCGACGTTTCTATTACGACTTCAAGATTTACTAATTCCTTCTGTCCAATCTCACCCCAACTAACCGGGGTCCTGCATCGCCTCCCATACAACATTTCGTAAGGCGGCATGCCTATCATCGTGTGAAAACTTTTGTTGTAGGAGAATTCGGCTAACGGCAGATGACTGTCCCAACAGCCGCCAAAATCGATAATACAAGCACGAAGCATATCCTCCAATGTCTGAATGGGCCTTTCGGACTGACCATCCGTTTGTGGGTGGTATGCCGTGCTAACATTGAGTCTCATGCCCATCGCCTCGTGAAATCTTTTCTAGAACCTCGATGTGAATCGTGTGTCCCGGTCAGATACGATCGTCAAAGGCATCCCATGCCGTGCTACTACTTCGTTAATAAATACGTCTGCTAACCTTTCCAACGAGAACGTCTCGCGAATAGGTAGGAAATGAGAACTCTTTGTTAAACGGTCCACAATTACCCAAATGGTGTCATGACCTTTAGCTGTGCGAGGTAGCTTAGTTATGAAGTCCATGGTAATGTGTTCCCAATTCCATTCCGGTATATCAAGTGGTTGAATCTTTCCATACGGTTTCTGGTGTTCGGCCTTTACTTGTGAGCAAGTCAAGCACTTGCTTACATACTTTGTCACCTCATGTTTCATTCCAGGCCACCAGTATTCCTTCCTCAGATCTTGGTACATTTTATTGGTACCAGGATGGATGGAGTACCGAGACTTATGAGCCTCATCCAAGATTTTGGTTCTAAGGTCGCCACCCATAGGTATCCATACCCGTCCAAAACGTATCCTAACACCAAGGGTGTTATATTCCAACTTTTCCTATTAGCCAACCATCCTTTCCTTCTTTATGTTTTCTTCCTTAAGTGCTTCATCTTGAGCTCTTTCAATTTCCCTCATCACATCTGATGTTACCACCAACTGGCAAGCTTTCACTCTAATAGGAGCAGGCACATCCTTTCGGCTTAAAGCGTCAGCCACCACGTTTGCCTTTCTAGGATGGTATATGATTTCACAGTCATAATCTTTCAGGAGTTCCAACCATCGTCTCTTCCTCATATTAAGCTCTCTTTGTTCAAAGAAGTACTTCAAACTTTTATGGTCGGAGTAAATAGTAAACTTCACCCCGTAGAGGTAGTGCCTCCAGATTTTCAATGCAAATACGACAACAGCAAGTTCCAAATCATGAGTCGGATAGTTGACTTCGTGAACTTTCAACTCCCGTGACGCATATGCAATCACTCTCCCGCGTTGCATCAACACGCACCATAATCCCTGACCCGAAGCGTCAGAGTATACCTCCAAGTCTTCATTGCCCTCGGGAGGGCCAAGACTGGAGCTTTGGTTAGCTTCTCCTTCAATTCCTTAAACGCCTCATCCTGGGTCGAACCCCATTCGGACTTTACCTCCTTTCGAGTCAACTTTGTCAACGGCGAAGCTATTTTCGAGAAATCCTGGATGAATCTTCGATAGTAGCCTGTCAATCCCAAGAAACTATGTATTTTAGTTGGCGTCTTAGGAATATTCCATTCCCATACCGTCATTATCTTTGCTGGGTCAACCATAATGCCATTTGGGTTAATGACGTGACCTAGGAATTGGACTTCCCTAAGCCAGAACGCGGATTTGGAGAACTTAGCATACAACTTTTCCTTCTTCAGAGCTTCCAATACCTCCTTCAAGTGACACGCGTGATCACCCTGATTCTTGGAGTAGATGAGGATATCATCGATGAACACGATTACCGATTGATCCAGTATTGGTCGATAAACTCTATTCATCAAATCCATGAACACTGCGGGGGCGTTCGTCAATCCAAAATACATTATGCGGAACTCGAAATGTCCATAACGCGTGCGAAATGCGGTTTTTGGTACGTCTTCTTCCCTCACCTTCAACTGATGGTACCCGGATCGAAGGTAAATTTTTGAGAACCAACTTGCGCCTTGTAATTGATCAAACATGTCATCGATCCTTGGTAGAGGGTACTTGTTCTTCACGGTACGTTTGTTCAACTCGCGATAATCAATACACATTCTCATCGAACCATCCTTTTTCTTTACAAATAACACCGGGGCACCCCAAGGTGAGATGCTCGGTTGGATAAATCCCTTCTCAAGTAGTTCGTCTAGTTGTGTCATTAGTTCCTTCATCTCTACTGGTGCTAGTCGATATGGAGCTTTAGCCACGGGCTGGGCACTCGCGCGGTATCCCAGGCAAATCCTCTGGAAACACCTCCGGGTACTCACGAACCACGGGTACATCGTCTAGTTCCTTCACTTCCTAACACTTGTCAATCATGTACACCAGATAAGCCTCGCATCCGCGCCTCAAGTAATTTGTTGCCTTAATCATCGAGATGACGTTGGGCATCGGGGCGTCACGATCTCCAAAAACCTCGACTTTGCTACCATCCGGAGCCTTGAGTCGGATTATCTTTCGTTTGCATATAATTTGCACTTCATTGGCAGTTAGCCAATCCATACCTAACACGACATCGAACCCACCCAAAACCATAACAAACAACCTTACTGGGAATCTATGGCCTTCTATTTTTATCATGGAATTATCAACTACATCGGTTACTCTCGCAGTCCTATCCTCAGTGGTTTCTACGCTAAAGGCCCTTTCTAGCTTACTGATAGTGTATTTCACTCGTTTACAAAAATTCGCAGATATAAAACTCTTACTGGCACCCGAATCAAATAACACTGAAACAAAAGTGTTGTCAAGGATGAACGTAAGTGACGCCACGTCGGGGTCCACCCTGGCCTGTTCTTGCGTCAGCGCGTACGCACGAGTCTTTGCTCGGGGCCTCTCTTCTTTCTTCTCCGGGCCTTTCCCCTTCCCGACTTCACCCATCCTGGGCTTGGTGCATTACCGGCTCATATGACCACTCTCCCCACATTTGTAGCATTTGAAGCCTTGCGGGCATTCACGGGAGTAGTGTCCGGTCTTGCCGCATTTAAAGCACAGATTTGACCCTAGCCGATATTCGCCTGCATGTCTTACCCCACATTTTCCACTGACTGCCGCCTCACCTACCCTGGTCTGTTTGTCCTGAGCCCCAGAAAACTTCCTAGCCGATCGCTTTGTGGGAAAACTCAGATTCTTCTTAGGCTCTTCAATGGCAACGACATTCAGCGCCAGATCATCAAATACCACGCCGCTCAGTTCTACTACCGAATCATAGGTAGTAGGGGCGTTTGCCTTAACATAGGTGCGGACCTGGTCCGTCACCCCTTGAATGTAGTAGGCAATCTTTCTTTCCTCAGTCGTGACAATATGTGGCACCAGACGAGCCAGTTCATTGAACCATGTGGTGTACTGCCGGTGCGTCATGCTCCCGGCCTTAATCCCCAGAAATTCCCTTTCTACCTTATCGATCTCATTCCTTGGATAGAAATTCTTGATCACCAAAGTTTTCAAATCAGTCCACATCACCGCATCCACAGCCTCGTCCCCCTTGGCTTGACGTACACCTTCCCACCAATGGGATGCTTCCTCTCTCAAGGAGTTAGCAGCAAAATTCAGAACTTGATTCGCTCGACACTCGCTCAGATGAATGGCAGCTTCCATACGGATTACCCAATCAAAATTAGCCACCGCGTCCTTCTTCCCAGTCAGGACCGGTGGGTCACATACCTTAAAGGACTTATAGTCGCAACCACGGTTAAGCAGTGCATTGACTGCCTCAGTGTTCGGGGTACCAACCGTCGTATTAGACCCATTTGTCTCATTAGCCTTCTTTAACGCTTCTACCAACAGTCCTGGCAAAGAAATCTTCATCAACTCAGTGAACTCGCGTGCCAGAGCCGCTCTCACTTCCGGTTCAAAAGTGAATTGTTGTTCTTCGACATGAGTCGGCTCAGTCCCGTGCATACTAACTTCTGGCTTAGTGTGAACACTCCCTTATTCATTGTACTCTTCGTGCGTAGGGGTCCTGCCACGCCCACCGTTCCGACCACCGGTATGGCCCCCACCATGCCTTCCATTTACTCTCATTGCCATTTCGTTCTATAAGACAAGGAATCCAATGTCATCACACTAGTTAACAAATAGAATTCAACAAGTATTGTAAGATGTTAATATACACTGGCCATCTCCAATTAACCATTACACTACCTCTCGATTTCTATTTGGCCACCTTTGTGATTCCATTAGAACACAAGTCCTTCTTAACACTTCCTAGGAATACTATATATGTAAATATATATACTACCTTCACACCCGATGTTGTGGCTCGAGTTACCCGTACTGGCATCCACTTTCGGTCCCATTCACAGTTTAAATTCAGGCACTGGGGTGTCCGAATCTCTCAAACTATTGCTCTAATACCAACTTGTAAGGCCCCAAACCCGGGAGGCCTAACTTGTTGGATTTACTCATTCACAAACAGTTCTTAAACTTGAGTATCAAAATAACCCAGCGGAAAATTTCATTAAAACATAATCATAACATTGTTCAACATGCGAAAGCCTAACATAGTCTAATACATAAACATAACATAAACTAATCATGATGGGATGCCAGTCTTCATATCATCCGGGTAACTCATCAAGACGCCCAGCATCACCGTCCATCATCATAACCTGCCTTAACCTGAATGTGCATACTAAAAAGTCAGCTACGGCGGTGAGTTCTAGTTTTTCATAAAACCTTAACTTCAAATATTTGTCAAAAACATATCATTTAACTTCATTAATTAAAGCGTACAAAAACATGCAATAACATAACATCGTAAACATAAGTCAACGAACATATCGAATGTGCACCTTCTCGTAAACGTCAATTCCAAACATCGCATACTGGTGGATTAACCTAAAGATCACCACCACTAGCCCATCAACACCGTACTGTCCTTCGGGTGAAGAAATCCTAGGGCCCGATACTTAGCTTATTAAACACCAAACTTCAAGCACGGCATCACAAGGATGACCTTATGCATATGATAAACAAAACAAGTTAGCGGTTGATTTATCGATGTCTAGCTAGCCCAAATGAATTATGTGATGCATAAGCCTATAACCAAACCTTTAACAAATTCTTGATTTTGCCCCAGCCCATTGTCCCTTTAAACAATGAGAACAAAAAGACCTAATATGCAATCATTTGACCCTGCTGGTCGTGGTTAGCGCGACTAACCATGATTGGGGTGTCAACCCAAATAGTACTATTCATATTGATCTACGGCAAAGTCCATAGCTAATGGTTATAGTTCGAAATACCAAGGACCTTTATGTGTTAACTCATGCTCATAAGGGAATCAGATGCTTGTTTCTCGTTTTCTAGTTATCATACCATTTGAATTTAACATGTTTTTCCCCCAAATATAGAAAACAGTAAAAAGGGGTCATGAAACTCACCTGTGTCACCAATGTATCGTCATAATGATTACTATACATGAGTGAGTGTGTCAATGTGACGAGCAATTCTACCGCACGTATGCGTTCACCATCATAACCCTAATTACGAATATATGTATGTATATCATTAACTTAGGATACTAGAGTTAAGTCATCACATATGCGGTTGAGTCCTACTGATTCACTAAGTTATAATACCGATACAGTATATGATGTCGGTTTAATAACGGGTAATGTTAGGTATATATATGGAGTCAGGATTCTCCATCCACACACATTCCAATAGTCACGTTTAAAAGTATTAGTTTGTTTCGCACCCAAATGTGCATAACTATATGCGCTCATAATCAATCTATCTATATATATATAATTCGTATTCATACGACTTTTAATAGAATGTGCAACTCTATGTTTTAGTTAATCAATTTCAGGGTTTTATAGTACCTTCATGCTGTTAGGACATGTTTTGTAACTTCTGATAAAATTCTATGTAAGTTCTGCTAGAGGCGAACTTGTTAAGTTCGCCTAGCCTATCAGAGGCGAACTTGTTAAGTTCGCCTAGCCTATCAGAGGCGAACTTAATAAGTTCGCATGGTCTATCAGAGGCGAACTTAATAAGTTCGCTTAAGTCTATCAGAGTCGAACTTATTAAGTTCGCTTGGTCTGTTAGAGGCGAACTTAATAAGTTCGCCTGGTGCAGAAAAGTTGCTCATATATTGACAGAACAGAGTCTGTTGAGAAGTGTGAGATAGAGATATCAGGAGGAACTGATTAGAGACTGAATTCTTGTAAACTGATATCGTGGTGGAAATACAAAGCGTTTATTTACACCGTTGTTGTTGATTAAGTTACACGAGCACGTTGATCATGGATTCTGCACGTTATCACCGTGTCGTACCGCGAGTCTAGAGATCCGTCACGCAACGAATTAGGGACCTACAAGTGGTATCAGAGCTTATACTCGTGAATTAAGTACGATTCTCGGTGATTAGTGACGGTTTTGTGTACAATTCGACAAGAAATTCAACATTTTTGAAATTTCTGCATCAATGGAGTTTTTCAAGTTCTTGAAGATCGTTTCTCTGCTGAATTCGTGTTTTTGGAAGTGATTTTGACGAAATTAGTCCGATAGAACTGTTCTATTTGATAAAATTCATAATCCTACGGTTCAATTTCCTTAAATTCCATCAATTCGCTGAGAAATCATGATTTTTGAAGTTCTTGGTTTGTGTTTGGGTAAAGATTCCTCAGAGTCTGTTACAGCAGTTTAAGCGAACTTGCTAGTTCCTGTGCAAGCGAACTTATTAAGTTCGCTTCTCACATTTTAAGCGAACTTAATTAGTAAGCGAACTTATCGGATTTCCTCCTTGAGCGAACTTGTCTTGTTCGCTTGATCTCAAGTTCGCTTAGTACTCACTAAAGCGAACTTATTAAGTTCGCCTGAGGGTAAGACTGCTCAATACTTGGAAATTTTTCAGAAAATTTTTTTAAAAAATGGCAAATATGGTTCAAGTCACAAACATGTTCAATTATGACAATGAGATCGGTACATCTTAAAAACCTCCGAAGTTGTTGAATCTAGCTGATTATTCAAATTGGAAAGATCGGTTTGACCAGTTCGTATCTTTTACCGATACTAGTTTGTGGATTCTGATTTTGGAAGGATATACGCATCCTACTTATTCATGGATGGGAAAGGATGATGTTCCGAAACCAGTGTCAGCTTTAACTACTGAAGAGAAGCTGTTATTTGATCGAGAAAAAAAGCAATGGCTAGCATTTCGATGTCTCTACCAAAGGAAATAACTGTGGGAAGCATTACAGAAAAGGTGTGAAGGGAGTTTGAATGTGAAGAAGAGTAGAAAGGAGTTACTAAAGAAGTAGTTCCTAGTCTTTAAACATTTTCAAAATGAATATTTGGATGATCTTGCTATAAGATTCTATCATCTTCTTAGTGAACTGGCTAGTGCATCTGTGGTATATGAGACTGAGGAAATCAATGATAAATTCTTGGAGGCTTTACCATCAAAGTTTGATGTGTATACGGTTTTGATCAAAGAAAATGTTAAGTACAAAACCATATCTCTCGAAGAAGTCCTAGGGAAGATTCAGTCACATGACATGAATATGAAGAAGAAAGAGACTAATATGGAGCATATCCAAGATCCCTCAATGTATTTTGCCAAATCTGCTGGTAAATCTGGTACTTGAGTGGCATTCTTTTCTGGGGATACTCAAGAGTCTTCAAATGATCAGTGTTCTGGAGTTCCAATTTATTCTAGTCATTCAAGCCATTTTGGATTTTCTGCTACTACTGCTTCAACATCATCTGGATCTCATGTGAATCAGAAAGTTGCTGATGATTATCTTGCTATGTTTTCTTCATTCATGGCATCATTTGAAAATTTCATTGGAGGTAAAATACATGATCCTGAGGTAATAGAAGAAGATTTCAGACAGATTGACCCTATTGATATGGAAGAAATGAATATCCAATGGAATATGGCCATGTTAATGCGACAAGCTAAAGATTTCTTGAAGAGAACTGGCAGAAAATATATTGGTTCAAATAGTCGATCGCGTATGGGTTTTGATAAGAGCAAAGTTAGGTGTTACAACTGCCAAGAGTATGGTCACTTTGCTAAGGAGTGTGTGAAGCCAAAGGTAGAATTTGATTCTCAAAAGAAGCAATCTAACTTTCAACATACTAGGAATCAGTCACATGGTTCATCTGGTAATCAAAATCATGGTCCTTCTGGTAATACAAATCATGCATCTGCATCATCAGCTCTGGTTGCTCAAAACGACAAAAACTATGATTTGGGCATTCATCTGGAAGATTTGGTGGGTGCTGTGAGTCAGGCTTTTGTTGCAGAAATTCATTCAGAAAAACCAGAAGAGTCTACTGATGATGAAAGTTCTAGTGATGATTCGTGTGATGGTGATAGTGTTCCAAGCGTTGATGATGAGGAAGAAAGAAGGCAAAATATTGATTCTGATGTTGTGTCAGGGGTTGCTAAGGAAGAAATTGTTCTTACAGAAAATGCTTTAGTTGATGATGATTCAGAGAATATTCCAATTTCTAAAGTATTCATGGCAGACATGTCTTATCCGACTAAGGTAAAAGACTCTATTTATCATATATACTGTTCTAATTGCATTTCTATTAAAGATAAACTGCAAAAAGTCATGGATGATAACACAAACTTGATTTGTGACATGAAATCAATGCATTCAGTTAATCAAAAACTGAAAGATAATGATAAGCTGTGCATTGATAGAATTGAGTCTTTGAAAAGAGACTTAAATTCTCTTGGGTTAAAATACAAAGAGCAGGGTTATCATCTAGATATGGCTTATGCTGAAATCGAAAAACGAAATGAAGTTGTTGCCCAAAAGAACAAGGAGATTTCTGAAAAAGAATCTGAGGTGATAAAATTACATAGAAAGCTGGAACAGTTTGAGAATTCATCTGTAGTTTTGGATTATTTCAATGCTAATGCTGATCCCACAAAAAGGGTTGCTGGTATTAGGTTTGTTCCTCCATCGTTCAATGCAAATTATGTGGTTGAGCCTGAAATCATTCATAAAGAGGAAATTGATCCCAAGACAGTATTAAAGGTGAATCCAGTGACGGGTGAAGACATGGTGTATGTTTCTAATACAGAAGATGAGGTGTTTGATGATTCAAAGGTTGAAGGCATTCCGAAAGAAGTGAAAATTGATGAACCAAAGGTTGTGAAGAATGTTACTCGGGATAGATGCATTTTGACAGAACCTGAAGAGGTGAAAGTGGTTCCAACTAAACTTTCTCCAATCTTACAGTCAAGTGGGTTTGTTGCGGCTGGTTATCAAAAAGTGAATTCTTCAAAGGTGCCAAAATAGACTTATATTCCAAAGAAGCCGATAAATTGTTTTGGGCATTCCTCCGAAGCTTATTCTTCTGATGGTGAATCAAATTCAAAGAACACATCTTATTTCAGAAGTTATCAAGAAAGAAGAGTGTGTTTTCATTGCAATGAGGCTGGTCATATTTTGATTAATTGTCCATACAAGAACCAGGGTAAAATGAAGATTGTTCCTTCACAACCGAAAGTGGTGAATATTCTGAAAAGAAAAGATGAGGGAAAGTCGTCTTCTAGTTTGGAGAAAAATATGCCTGGTCGATCTTTTGTTAAATCCCCTGGATTTAAACAACAGAATACATTGAATGCTAAATCCTTTGTATGCAAAGAGGAACTTGAGATTCCAAACATTGGGATTTCAAAAGATTCTTTTCAGGAGGTTAAATTGTCTAGACCTCAAAGAAGACGAAGAAACAGAAAATTAAAGAAAATTTTGGAAACATCTGAATCTGACAATAATATATCAAATAATGTTTTTCAAAATAATAAAAATGGTTCTTCTTTGAAAAGGTCTGATTGTCATACTTCTGTTCCAAAAGTGAATGATAACATTGATTGTAAATTACAAGAAGTTGTTTATTTTGATCAATCCGGATGACCCAAGACCACGATGGCTTGGGTTCCACTTTCTAACTGATTCTAGTTGTTTATGTAGGGACAACCAAGGAGGACTATCAACAATACATGGTATGTGGATAGTGGTTGCTCTCGACATATGACAGGGAATGTTAGATTGCTTGAGGATGTAAAACAAATTGATGGAGGTTATGTCGCTTTTGCGGGTAATAAAGGCGGGTACATAACTGGCCAGGGAACGTTAAAGAATGACAAAGTCAAATTTGAAAAGGTGAATTATGTTGAGCAGCTGGAACACAATCTTTTAAGCGTATCACAAGTCTGTGACAAGAAATTTTCGTTCCATTTCAACGATCATGAATGCTATATTCTGAAATCGGGTTTTGTGATTCCTGATGAATGGATTCTCATGAAGGCTTTGAGGAGAAATGACACATATGTCCTTGACATGAGTGTCGCCACTACAACGGATTCAATTCCAAAATGCTTACTCTCCAAGGCGTCGGAATCTGATTCAATATTGTGGCACAGGAAGCTAGCTCACATAAACTACAGGAAGATGAACTACATTGTTAGGAATGATCTTGTGCTTGGTATTCCGAAAATGAAATTCTCAGTTCCTGATGATTGTATTCCGTGCAAGAAGGGGAAGCAAAGAAAGAAATCTCACAAATCGAAATCGACGAATTCTATCGTAACTCCTTTGGAGTTGCTGCATATGGATTTGTTCGGTCCTATCAGTATTAGGAGCATTGGTGGGAAATCGTATTGCTTGGTCGTAACTGATGATTACTCTAGATTTTCATGGGTTAAGTTTCTTTCATCTAAAGCTGAAACCACTGAGTTGGTACAATACTTAATCCTGGGTTTGGAGACTTTATTCAATCTGAAAGTCAGAAGAATCAGGAGTGAAAATGGTAGCGAATTTAAGAATAGCAAAATGGGCTTATTCTGTTTACAAAAAGGAGTTCATCATGAATTCAGTGCGCCATATGTTCCTCAACAAAACGGTGTCGCTGAACGAAAGAACAGGACGTTGGTCGAAACAGCTCGCACGATGCTTGCAGATTCTAAGCTTCCAGTCACCTTCTGGGCTGAAGCTGTGAATACTGCTTGTCATGTTTTGAACGGGGTCTTGACCGTCAAGCGACATAACAAGACTTGCTACGAGTTTCTGAATAATCGAAAGCCGAATCTGGATTATTTACTACCTTTTGGTAATCCGTGTACTCTACTGAAGGTTCGAGATGTCCCAAAAAAATTCAGTGCAAAGGCTATTGAAGGGATTTTTCTGGGGTATGTGGCTAATTCGACAACCAAGAGGGTTTATAACAAAGAGACGCGCCAAGTTGAAGAATGGTTCCATATTGACTGTTCAAATCGGTCTTTACCACAAATGGCGATTGGTCCGGATTGGGCATTCGATTATGAAAACTTATTCAAGTCTTTTCATTTACCTTCTGATATTTCTGAGGAAGATGCTGCTGTTCTTTATGATTCTTGTCAAGATGCACAGCACAATGGATTTCTACCAGATGCGGTTCCAAATTCATCGATTCCATCTACTTCTGCTCCCGATCCTAATGTTGCTTCTTGTTCAGGTCCACAAGATTCAGAGAGTGAGGAGGATAATGCTATTTTTCAAGATTTTTCTGCTGATCCGTTGTTGAGTGATGATCCATTACCTTCGACACAGGCTCAGGGGGATATTCCTACAAATTTAGACTCGGATATTCCAATTACTCAAGATTATTCTTATCAATCTGAATCTACTCAAGTTGACGTGTTGCCGGTTCCTGTGGTCGCATCCATCAAGGAACACAAAGATCATCCAGTGACAAATATAATTGGAAATTTACAGGATGGAGTGAAAACACGTTCTCTTGTTGACAATACTTGTTTGTATACTTGCATTAAAGATTCTGGTGTTCTTGACGATTGCTCACATTCATGCTTTATTTCGCAGGTTGAACCCAAGAATGTTGAGATGGCTTTAAATGACAATAACTGGATAGAAGCTATGCAGGAAGAACTTGCTCAATTTGACAAACTTAAGGTTTGGAATCTTGTTGATCTTCCGAAGGGTGCGTATCCGATAGGAACAAAATGGGTGTTTAAATGTAAGAAAGAAGCGAGGTGTCGTGGTACGCAATAAGGCAAGATTAGTTGTCCAGGGCTTCAATCAACAAGAAGGAATTGATTACACAACGAGGTTTATGCGCCGGTTGCGCGGCTTGAAGCTATAAGGCTGTTTCTAGCTTTTGCTTCTTTTAAAGGTTTTAAGGTGTTTCAATTAGACGTCAAGAGTGCATTTTTATATGGAAAGATCAAGGAGGAAGTCTATGTGTGTCAGCCGCCGGGGTTTGAAGATCCAATGAATCCAAATATGGTTTTCTAGCTTGATAAGGCTCTCTATGGTCTTCATCAGGCTCCTCGTGCGTGGTATGAGACTTTATCCACACATCTTTTGGCGAATGACTTTGTTCGTGGAAAGATAGACTCGACCTTATTCATAAAGAAATCAGGGGGAGATTACCTACTGGTACAGATTTATGTGGATGATATTATTTTTGGCTCGACAAATGAAGGATTGTGCAAAGACTTTGAGGGTGTTATGAAGTCAAAATTTGAAATGTCTGCTATGGGAGAGTTATCGTTTTTCTTAGGTTTACAAGTAAATCAAAAGGAAGATGGTTTCTTTATTCATCAGTCCAAGTATGTCAAAGACATCTTGAGCCGGTTCAAGATGGAGGACTGTACCCCATACGATACTCCAATTCCGGTTAATCATAAGTTAAATTCTGACCAAGAAGGAAAAGATGTGGATTGTCGACTTTACAGAGCTATGATTGGATCCCTCATGTACTTAACTGTTTCAAGGCTGGATATAATGTTCGCCATATGTATCTGTTCCAGATTTCAGGCAAAGCCAAAAGAATCTCACTTAATTGCTGTGAAAAGAATCTTTCGGTATTTAAAAGGAAAACAACGTTTAGGGCTATGGTATCCTCATGGTTCTAACTTTGATTTCAATGCTTATACTGATTCTGATTTTGGTGGTTGTTGTCTGGACTGGAAATCTACAACAGGTGGTTGCCAGTTCTTAGGAAATCGACTTGTATCCTAGCAATGCAAAAAGCAAACCACAGTCTCGATTTCAACATGCGAAGCATAATACATCGCTGCTGCAAGTTGTTGTTCACAGATCCTGTGGATACAACAACAATTGAGAGATTACGGTTTGAATTTCACAGGAACCCCCATGCTTATTGATAACAATGCTACTATGTCCATAACGAATAATCCTGTTAAACATAGTAAAACTAAGCACATCGAAATTCGATATCATTTTATACGTGATTGTGCAAAGAAAAGGTTGATTGAGCTGGTCAAGGTACACACTGAAGATAATTTTGCTGATTTGTTTACCAAAGCATTTGATCGTACCAGGTTTGAATTCCTAATTAAAATGATTGGAATGATCAATCCCGAATAAAAGTTTTTCAAAATCAGAATTTCATAGAAAAAATTTTTAAGTTCTTTTATTGCTTTATTACATTTCTACATTTACATTTTCAGTCAAAAATTTTAATTTATAAAAAGTCAAAACAAATTAAAAAAATATATATAAATTGTACATCATTTGAGGTTAGAGAAGAAATGATAGTACATCAGTGATTAGTTCATTTCACACGACCTTAGTAGACCTTGATATATGATTGATTAAGAAAAGTTGATTTGATCTAAATTTCAAAGTCTGCATAAATAAGAAATGATAGTTTGATAATTTGTTAAACTTTGTGTATAAAATTTGAAACTTGAATTGTCAATAGGCTAAAAGCGTTTTGAAACTAATAGTAGTGTGAAAATTAAATATAATATGATTACATCTGTGATATAAATCCATTTTATGCCTGGGTGTGTGCGTTAAAAGATCACTATCAGATAAAGAATATTAGCTTTTAATAAAGATTTTCCTATGAGATCAGTTTCGGGTTATGTCCTCAGCACTATTCATTCGATTTGCTTCAGTGCCCATGTCCTGATAAGAATGCAATTTGAAGTATAATCAAGATATGTACTTGACAACATTTGTCAAACATATACTAGCCCTTGGATCATATTGATAAATCATCTTTACTGATTCCACTGAATTCATAATCCAGATAACAGTTGGATCCATGTACCTGAATCTTATGATTCCACATATATAAGCCAAGACATTGAATCATTCGATTCTGAATCTCATTGATTCCTATACAATCCAATTTGGATTATGCTATTCATGTGCTAAGTGATGTCTCCTCATTCTGGAAATTCGGATAATCTTTAGTAAAATCTCATATGTCTTGAAGATAGTGCATTTACTTTCTGTTGGCATACTAGTGGGGTACACGTTGTATTTCATACTTAAATGGTACCTTAACTCACAAGAAAGTGGGAATGAGATGCTTTAGTTTCAAATCTTATAATATTGACAATTTGAATTTGTGTGTCATAGCCTGATCCTATTTTCTTTAAATGTTTATCGCGTATCATAACAAGCAATATAAAAGTCTTGAAAAGTTAGAGTGTGATAATCTTGAAAGATATTGGCTTGATTGGTCAATGCTTGAAAGAATGACATAGGATACCATTTGATATTATATGGATTTTATATCCAAAATGTGTGATTGATTCATCATATATACTGATATGATCTTCTTACTCGTGATGTTCGACCAAAAAGATGTGATTTTGTATTTTACATTTCAGTTTATATAGAGAAAAACCAAAGAGATTTTGTGTTTCTTATGTTTGAAAAACCAAAAAGATTTTATTTTTCCAGCTTCCATAGAAATCTTAATTGTTGGTTATTCTTGGTTGTTCTCCTATGCAAAAACTGAATATTGCAGACAGAAGTTGACAAGGGGTCCTTCTCTCAAGTTTTCTTCTAGATAGAAAGAGAGAGTGTGCAGATGAACAAGACGAAGACTACAGTGTGTTTGGTGATATATGAAGACTGATGACAATCTTTTGAAGCTGTTGTCAAGGGGAGTCTGTTGGAGCATATTCTGGTGACAACGAGCTTGAAGATATTATGTCTTAGTCTTAGAGTCTTTGACTTGTATTTGATAGAATTGTTAGCAACAGTTAAAGGGGAGTTTGTTAGGACATGTTTTGTAACTGTTGATAAAATTCTATGTGAGTTCTATCAGAGGCGAACTTGTTAAGTTCGCCTGGCCTATCAGAGGCGAACTTAATAAGTTCGCCTGGTCTATCAGAGGCGAACTTAATAAGTTCGCTTAAGTCTATCAGAGGCGAACTTATTAAGTTCGCTTAGTCTGTTAGAGGCGAACTTAATAAGTTCGCCTGGTGCAGAACAGTTGCTCATATATTGACAGAACAGAGTCTGTTGAGAAGTGTGAGATAGAGATATCAGGAGGAACTGATTAGAGACTAAATTCTTGTAAACTGATATCGTGGTGGAAATACAAAGCGTTTATTTACACCGTTGTTGTTGATTGAGTTACACGAGCACGTTGATCATGGATTCCGCACGTTATCACTGTGTCATACCGCGAGTCTAGAGATCCGTCACGCAACGAATTAGGGACCTACAAGAGCATTTAAATAATATAATATTGACAAATTTAAGAATTCAGGCTTTTTATTTTAAATTCGGTATAAATAAAAGAGCATTTTATAACCTGATCTTATTTACTTTGAAATTTATCGCGTATCATTTCAAATATTATTCAAATTGAAGGAGTGTCAAAATGACAAAGATGCAAAATGCACAAAATTGAGTTGAATAGATCTCATACTATAGGTTACCCTTTGTTATTGATAATATGTTTGATGAATTAATTGAATACTGATATGATCTTCTTGCTCATGATGTTAAAACCAAAAATATGTGATTTCAGTTTGTACAGAGAAAAACCAAAAATATGTGATTTCGGTTTATTCAGATAAAAGTCAAAAATATGTGATTCTGTTTGTATAGATAAAATCCAAAAATATGTGATTCTGTTTGTATAAATAAAATCCAAAAATATGTGATTCTGTTTGTATAGATAAAATCCAAAAATATGTGTTTCGGTTTGTATAGATAAAATCAAAAAATATGTGTTTCCGTCTGTATAGATAAAACTCAAAAAGATTTTGATTTTGATTTTCCTTGAAAATTCTAAACTTTTATTAAAATTGTTCGGGATTGGATTGAATATGTGTTGCTGACGGAAGTTCAAGACTTGAAAGGTTGAATTTAGAAAATTTTGTTCAAGGCAAAAGTAATTGGATATTATGTTCGCTTGTACAGTGAAGCGAACTTAATATGTTCGCCTGAGAATAGTGAAGCGAACTTAATCTGATTGTGGTGAAGCGAACTTGTCTGTGGTGAAGCGAACTTATCTTGTTCGCCGAAGGCTTGTTAAGCGAACTTAACAAGTTCGCCTAATCAAGCGAACTTAATCTGAATAAGGGTTTAATCAGGCGAACTTGTCATTTTCATCGTCTTCCTCAGATTAGGCGAACTTGCCCAAAATTTTCAAAAATTTCAAACTGTGTTGTGGGAGTTGTTTGCTGGTTGTATCTTACTCTATATTGAATTGCGAACCCAACCGAAGTATTTTCGTTGAATTTCATCCGGTAAATTGTGAGTATTTGAGGTTTTTCTTCTCGGTTTTACGTCGAACGTTTCAAAGGACGATTTTAGACCTAATTTTGACCGAAATATAAAACTGATCATCATATTTGGTTGTAAATTGGTATTCGACTGATGTTCAATGCTTATTTCATAATTTCTATCGATTTGCCGAATTTTGAATCGACTGATGTTTGAATTTGAAACGTCTCAGGTTCAGGCGAACTTGTTCCAAGCGAACTTGTTCGAAGCGAACTTGTCAGGCGAACTTAATAAGTTCGCCTCTTGCACTACTGAGCGAACTTATTAAGTTCGCCTAGGGGTCAGAAGTGAATTTGGACTTGTGAATTTTTGTTGAAAATTTTTTTTGTTTGAAAATTTTTAAATTTTTTTTTTTGTTTTGTTTGTGTGTATTATTAAATGTGTGTTTCATATATGTGTAAGTGTACTAATGTTTGTTGTATTGTCCAATACTTTCACAGATGGCTCGTCGTGTCGAATATAAACATAATCAAGTGGCATTGTTAGATCTTAATATGCCAGAAGCAGTTCATTTTCAAGGCATCATAAATTTTCTGAATCGATCACGACTGCATGTTGCCTTATCTGCAGATCCCTATATCAGCTTGGTGTATATACATCAATTATGGGATACGGTACATCAAGATACTGACGTGGAACCGCATGTACTCCGTGCAACAGTAAACAATACTGAGATTGCAATTTCTAAAGAGACGATTCGTGCTGCTCTTGATTTGGGTGGAAATGCTGACGATCCAATATCTTATCCTAGCACTCTTATTATGGATTTTTTTCAACGGATGGGATATCGTGGGAAACAAAATGATACCCAAGCTCAGAAAGGTGGATTAGTTGGTGAATGGAGGTATTTTATGCATGTGATTATTCAATGCATCTCTCCGTGAAAAGCTGGTACCGATGGATTGAAAATGGCTCTTCAAACAGCTATGGTGGACTTAACATTGAATAAACGATTCAATTTTCCTCTTTATTTCTATCGGGAGATGGTAATGCAAATCAATCCAGCTGAAGGTCAAGGTTTCTTGATGTATCCTCGTTTTATTCAAATGATACTCAATCACCTTATTCCGAATCTTCCACAACATGCTATAAGATTAACTTTGACTCCGATGTCAAAACATATTTTTACCGACTGTACGAAGGTGAAACAGCAGAATGTTGCATTGATTCCTGTCAATACTCCACTGTTTGGGCACTTAATCAATCCTGATTATGTTGCACCACCTAATGACAACTGGTTTCATCCTGATGAAATTGCTCAAGCTCAAGGCTTAAATGTTCAACAACCACAGCAACAACAAGTTCCACAACAACAACAAGTTCAACAACAGATACCAGTTCCACAAATACAAGTTCCTGTACAACCACAAATTCCTATTCCTGAACAAGTTCCTATTCCACAAGCTGTAGTTGATATACCTATTCAGGAACCAGTTTACGAAGAGGTCGTTCATGATCCTAATCAAGATCTAGGAATGAACATGGATGATTTCGTTGATGATGCGGTGAACTCGCCCATTCATGAACAAGAAGGGAATGTGGTGACAGAAGCTGATTCTTGTTCTTGCTCAAGTGATACGATATCATCTGATGATGACAGCACTGATTCTGATGAATCTAGGGATTTTTCCTCAGGTCATTATGAACGGTTGGCTGCTATTCCACTGGCTAATTCTGGAAAACGCATTAAATCTCAAGCCAGACGACCAAGACGAAAGTCTGTTCGGGATCCTCCTTCCGGATCAGTACTTGGTAAAAGATCTTTGGTCGATGAGAGTTCTGACACTGATAGTGACTTTACTCCAGATCCTACACGTCAAAAGTTAATGTCTGCGTCGATTGCTGCTGCAAAATCTTCTCAAGGAGTCGAGGATGCTAATTTTGTTGCTTCTTTGATAATTACTCCTCCAAGATCTAAGGATCCATCTCCAGTTCAAACTCCTGTTCCTCCAGTCATTCCTACTACTTCAAGTCCTTCTATTCCACAATCAACAGCTGGTCCGTCAAAGCCTTCTGATTCTGACAGGATTACTTTCCTTGAATCTCAAGTGCTTTCTCTACAAACACAGGTAAACACTCTTGTGTCTACTGATTCCCAACGGCAGCTGGTGATTCAGACTCAAGCTCAATAGATTGCTGATATGCAAGCATTAGTTTCCAAACTCGTTCAGCGTCTTGACGCTCAGGGGGAGTTGAGGATACCTGATACTTGTCACACAGAGTCAATTCAAAGACATGATGATGAAGACAATGATCCTACTAGAAATATTGAGGGTGATCGTCAATACACTGACGCTAATCCTATATCTAGAGTTCTGGGGGAGTCGACATCACAATCACTTGAAGGAAACAAAGACAAAGATACTACTGGTACTAATGAAGAAGAAATTCTGTTATTGGAGTTCTTTCAAGATTCAGAAGAAGAGGAAGCTGAAAAGATTGCATGTCTTGATGACATTGATGATTTATTCAATGACATGGAAGATGATATGTTGGATAATGAGATAGAAGAAGGAGAAATAGTAGAGATTGAAATGGAGAAAGATAAAGATAGTGTCACCTATGAAGGATGTGATGGTCTTAAGGTGCCGTATAACTTCATCCAGGATGATGTTATTCCTGAATTCACTTATGAAGGAGTAACAGATTCTATGGACTCTGTTGAAGACACCACACTGCCTGATGATACAGCTGATTCAAAGATGGATACTGATGATGAGACAAGTCAATCCAATAAAGGTGCTGAAACTGAAACTACTCACACTGAGTCTCCGAAGATTAATGAAGAACCTGTGATGTACAGAGATACAGGGATGACACGAGAACAGTGGAGAGAAGTTGTAAACAGTTGGATGAAGGTGATAACCAAGTCTCCAGCACAACCTGCTCAGAAAGAGAAATATGTGAATAAAGAGCAGTGTGTAGGAAGGATAATAAGTTGGTTCTATGATGGTGAATCAAAATTATTTGCAATCACACGATCTGACGGTGTTCAATACTTAAAGCCAAGGATCAAATATTTTAATACCTTGCCGATGTGTGAAATAAATGGTCTAGCTTCAAAGCCACTCATAAATAGATTGAAGAATGGTTTGGCTGATGTGATAGCAAACCTGATAAAGAAAGAAGGTAGTTCGGGTAAGTATGAACGGCTGAAACCACAGAAGGGAAAGAGAGTGAAGAACACAGATCCAAAGACTGGGAAAGTAACCTGGAGATACAAGTATAGACCAGTGCGTGCTATTCACAAGATACCATTAAAGAATATTCCTCAAGACTTTCTTGGGAATATGAAATGGTGGTATGTTGATGTTAATATTGGGGAAGCAAGGATTGAAGATAAAGATAATAAGGTCATTGTGTGTTTCTATGACGCAATGAATCTTATAAATTTTTCAAAGAAAGATTAGAGGACGCTGCAAAAGAATGATATCATGTATACTGATGAATAGAGAGAACAAGGTCTACAGTACAAAAAAGTTTTGGAGATATGGAGTGCATGCTGGCAGCAGACTACCAGATAATTGGAAGAGTTCAAGATAAAGACTGAAGACAGAAGATCAAGCTATTGTCAAGGGGGAGTCTGTTAGGACATAGATTTGTAATGACAAAAGCTTGTAATAGTTAGATTTTATGTCTTTATGTTTTGTTATGTAAATGTCTAAAGTTGCTAAGTGTTTTTACAAGTGAGCCTAGAGGCGAACTTATCAGAGACGAACTTAATAAGTTCGCTTAGGTCTAACTGAGGCGAACTTGTTAAGTTCGCTTAGTCTGTTTCAGGCGAACTTAATAAGTTCGCTTATATCAGAACTTGTGTTTATAAATATAGAGTTTACAGTCTGTTCATAAGAGAACATAGCAGAGATAGCAGAACAGAGAAGTGATTATCTTGTAAACTCTATGAAGTTTGGAATATAACGAGAAGTTTATTTACGCGTGTTATTTTAATTGTCGGTTAGTATACAAATGTTAACATGAAGGATTCCGCACTTCGTGTTATAGCAACGTCATATTACGAGTTCGATCGGTAGTTGAGTTACCTGGACCTACACATACGAGTATTTATAAAATATATAATTATATAGTTTCAAAACCCCAAAATATATTTGTACCGTATTGTATTTCGCAATAGACGTTCTTTACGTAACCATATATGCATAAATATACCTACTTTAGTATATTCAATTATTATATTTTATTTATATTCGCATCCGGGTGTTATATTTAACAACTAGTCATCCACTGGTGTATAATGAGAATATATATATATATATATATATATATATATGCAAGTCCAGATTTATATATCGTTTTATAACATAATCATTTGGTTTCGTATAAAGCGTGAAGATTTATAATTACATATATATCTATTCAAATGTATTTAGTTATATTTTTGTACGGACTGTTGTTATTTGTCAAAGCCCCATTTATTCGTATAACCTTTTAATCGTACAAGTGAACATAACTATATTTTTTTCTAATAATATATTTATTGTTTAATGCATCCTAAATCATAAATCATAACGTTTTTTTTACATTGCAATCATAATATAATAGTTTAATATCAAGTAATATGCATTATGTGTATGTTTTAAGCGTTAATCGTATCAAAGTTCTATTTTCACCGTTAACACGTTCAAGTTTATTTTTATCGTTTAAGAATTTAGACGTTAAGTTTGTACGGAAAAATCCTCCCACCGACCATTCGTTAATATGACTTATTACTACGTTAATATTTATTTATGACGAATCATTTAGGGCTCAACGGAATTTAACCACACACACGTTTGACTTTCGCATATGACGAATCATTTTTGGCTCGCGTTTATACCTTCCCATTCGCTCGGTTCGCATACGCGAACCCGTTGACCAAGTTTGACTTTCGTTGACCAGAACTTGGGATTGTTTAAAACGAACCGAACAGCCCCGGTTTAATCCCCATCATCGGAATACCACCGCTGTTAACAATTCAAAATACCGACAACCACCACCTCAGCCGCCAAAGTTGTTGGAAATACCATCAATCACACCAAAACATACCTAAATGTCAGATCCAACCTTAGATGTTATAGATCTAAGCATACCGGAAGAATGTGAGTTAAGATCTACTCACCGGAGTGTTGGAATGTATCAGATCTAGTACCCGGAGACTAGCACCAAGCTTGCAAGAAAGACTCTCCGCCTGAAATGCTAGTCGCCGTCCCTCCTTCTCCGTCCCGATACCCGACCGCCACCGACGTCTCTACTTTTCAAGTCATCAACACCGTTGCCATAGTTTGCGTCCTGATTGGGCCATCAACAGAAGGGGGGGGGGGAGTGGTCAGAGTCTCCGTCGCCTTCCTTGTCTTGGCCACCGAGGTCGTATGCTCTCACTGCGTCATGAATCAGAAGACACCATCACCACCATCGTGTTTGTGACCTCGAGATCAGTCAGAAAGCGTGCACCACTCGCTGGGTATCCTTGCCGAAACCCTAGCTCCGCCTTAAACCACCGTGGGATGCCACCGTGTTTCTAGTCTGCTCCTGGCTGCTAAACGCGGCTGGGCCGCCAGGTCGTCACCGGTGGAGCCGTCCCCGCCCCCCCTTCTCTCACTAGAACTCTGCCTCTCTCTCTAAGTATATGTGTGTGTTTTTGGTTTGAATGAAAAGAAAATTGGAAGGGGTAGCATATATATTTAGGGTTTTCATTTAAAAGTCTGGGCTCCTCACAGTATCGCGTGTCCACTTAAGTTCCCGTTACGACTAAAATCCCGAGTTATTAATTTAGAGTACTTAAAATTGTATGGCGTTAATATAAATATAAATTAAATACTTATGTTAGGTAAATTCTACCTTAACAGATGCCCAAGCCGGTACCCGCCTGCATCGTGTATTCCACGTGTTCATTTGCTTTGACATTTTGCGCTCCACTGAAATAATTAGTTCTCAAATAATAATAATCACATTAAATCAATGATGATAAAAAAATAAAGATGAAACTAATAATTATTATATTGCCTATTCATACCAGATAACAAATAACCTGGTTACCACCGGTACTTATTGTAGTCGCGCGTCGTACGTCGCATAGCTCACGCGTAAATGTTCCAAATTTAATTGTCTGAATATATTAGGAATTATTATTAATATTTAATACTAATAATTATGTCGTGTTGTGTGCCGGTTATTAAACATGACCGCGTAAATTTGTTCAACCGTACGTTGTGAGGCTATGCATACACTATGTATTAATTAACACGTTATCTCGAATCATCCTGTGATCCGTCAAGTAAGGTTACATATCAAATTCGTGTATTGGGCCTACAACTGGGCCGTTAATGGGTCGAGCCCCTTTACGACGAATTAGTTATCAAGAGCAGTCGACCCTAATCTTAGGGTTATCACAAATAAACAATATTTCAATTCTATTCCCATTACTATACTCTACGTTATTCTTACAAGTATTTCAATATCAAGGTTTCATCGACACAATTTTGATTCTACATGATCACATATATACATACTAAGTTAAACCAAGTTTAAGGATTCAATACTCTTACAAGTTTACTATATATATATATATATATATATATATATATGCATATATATATATGTACACATAAAATGTGTATATAGGCATGGGTTTATAAAACATGCAGACTAAAACATTAATACAATTTATAAAGTTAAGCTTTAAAAGTTAAAAATTAAGGCATACATGTATTTACATATATAAGTTTGTATGTTAACAATTTGGGTTTGAACCTTTGACTATTTGGACTCCCATCTTGAACCCCCACCTTTGAATTTGAACCCTCAAACCCTCAAGTTTGACCTCATTTACAAACTTTGACCATAGTTGACTTTCAAAAGTCAAACAGGCCAAACACTTGCAATTTCGTGGAGGAATTCGTTCTAGCCCGACTATTTTGGACCTGCGTTGAGTTCTAGATCGAGTGTCGACCTCATCCCGGCCCAATTTTTATCCCAATTCGATCATTTGAGCGGTTAATTTTGAATTCAAACAGGATTAACCAATCCAAGTCAAACCGTGTTCAATTCGATCTTCAATCAGGGAATTAGGAGGTGTTTTTGTCCGGGAATCATGCACGGATAAATCTTGCTTGTATCTGAACCTATTACAAGACCCAATTCATTTGAGATCGAATGAATTAACGAGTAATCACAGGTGTCGGTCGACCTCATCAAACCCGAATCAAATCAAACCTTTAAAACGAAATCAACCCAATTCACCAAACCTCACACCTTCGCATATCATATTGTAAACCCTCTGAACACTCATTTGATCCACATTTCACCTCTGTCCCTCTATCAAGTACCAAGAACAGTCGTCCCTTCCCCTATAGCCGACAGCCTTCGATACCCAACCATTTCAGGTAAAATTTACGGCAATAGATTCGTATTAGTTAAGGACCTGTTCATATGCAATTGATTTGGGTTTTTCTATTTGATCCATTTATTGTATTTAACCTTGTGGATTTCATATTATACCACCGAAACCATTCGGTCCAACTGGTTAAGTCATTGCACCATTGGACCGAGTGGCGTGGGTTCGAAACCCACATATCCGGTCCCTTTTTGCGCATTCATTTAACCAAACCCGGCCCCTGTTGTGTTGTTGTTAATACCCAAGCAACCCGGGCTCATTACATGGGCTAGTCCCCGGTCCAGTGGTAAGAGCCGCTGCCTTCACAGAACCCACCCGGGTTTGACACGGGTGGCATTCCATTTAAAAAAAAAACCATTTTTAAAGCAGATTTTAATTTATAAAAATTATTTTATAAAACCCAACACCTTTTAGATTTGATTTGGACTATAACGAGCAAATTTTAAATAAGAACAATTATTTTTACATTTTAAATGGTTTTAAAAATCCATGGAAATTATTTAAAAGTTTATTTTTAATTAAACACAATTACTAGTCGCTAAGTTAAAACATTTCAAATTCTTATTTTATAAAATTTGGTAAAGGTTTTATAAAAGTACATAATAATTTTCATAAAACAATATTTAACTTTTCATTTAATTAACTATTTAGCATTTAAATTACATTTAAACAAATATAACTTTTCTAAAAATATATTAATACACATATATTTACATTTTTCATTATCTTTAAGAACATGCCATGTTAATGATAAATAAATAAATAAAAGAATTTATTTATCTAAAAGTATTTATCTTTTTACATTAACAATTTATTTAGGGTTTAAATTATATTAATATATATTTACACTATACTTTTGACACATTATTATAAATAAATAAAATAAATTTATTTATTTAGATCATAAATGTAATATCACACTACTCACTATTTTAAATAAATAAATAAAAGGGATTTATTTATTTAAAATATTTAAAACTTAAACCCTAAGACAAATATTATTTTTACATACACTTTGAACTCTTGTACAAATCCACACATATCAAAACCCGATGAACATTAGATCGTACCTTCGACTTTGTGTATATTATTAATTCCAGTTCATACATTTCACTCCAGGTTAACTTGTGATTTGAGAATCACTTGTGCTACATATTGCTCGTGTTATCTACACAATTAATACAAGTGAGTTTTACATAACCCCCTTTTTACATTTTGCATATTTTGGGGTGAAACATGATTACTCTTAGAAAACTCTTTGCATTTACAAATATACAATTCTATAATATGATTCTATGTGTTATTTGTACTTTATGCTTGAATGCTATGAGTTAAGACTACATATACATGACACACTCATGCAATCATTAACTCTGTATAAGCCAACGGTAACATTTATAGATCTATTATTCCTGACAAACCCATCCAGGTAGGGTGATTGTTACCGACAATACATTAGGGTAACATGCGTGTTATGCCTCAGTCACAAGGTTTGATTGTGCGCTTAGTTTAACTATAGATTCTCCATAAATTGTATAAAACATTTGAACTCTATTTGTGGTGTCAAAACCCATGTATGCTCACCAACTTTTTAGTTGACCTCGTTTTTTTTCATGTTTCAGGTACGAATGTTTGAGTTAAGATCAAGTTGCTTCATTTAAGTTTGAGGACCTAGTATTTGAATTTAATCAATTTGTTTATGTATTTTCAATTCTTGTAATATTGGATTTGACTACTTGATTTATGAAATGAAATTGGTTGTTTAAATATTTCAACTTTAGTAAACCACGAGCTTATGTGGTCTCCATGTCCCACTCCAACATGTTCCGCCATTGGTTGGGGTGTGATAGATCGGTATCAGAGTCTTGGTTATAGGGAATTAGGTTATTAGACACCTTTAACCTGGACTATAACCTTTGGACACCATTCTATACCATGATTTATTATTATATGATATTTGCTACATGCTATGTGTTACATGCCTATTATCTTACGTGTTAATTTATTTGATGCCTATTTGTTAGACTCCATGACTTATTAGGTTCCATCCAAATAATAAATTAAACAATAACACACATACCCTTACCCTAAGCCTCAATCCTTCTTACCTCCTACTATGTCATCACCAACATAGCATGTGGAACGTCATACTCATAGACATAAGTCTATTAAACTTCTTTTTACACCTCGTTAAGGTTTTAAACTTTGTTAATTAGTAGATGACACGTGCAATCTGGAAGGGTGACACCTGTATTATGGGTTTTCTGTCTAGGAAAGCATTTCATATAAATCCCAATCAACCGAGGGATCAGTATGCTTTCCTGGGAAATCCCGGGATGAGTGTTTACTTATAGGCTAAAGCATGTCTCCTCGAAAGTTATATAAGTTTAATTAACCTTAATATGTCATAGCATTCAGGTGGTTATGTTACTATTTTAGTGCAAATCCAAACTATGATTACTTATGTTTATGTATTCTCTTATCCTTTTTAATCCAAACAACTTTCATAAATTTTTACATCTCTCCTTGTGTTGTTTAAATCTATAGCATGCCTCCCCATCGTGCCAACGAGACCAACAACAACAACAACAACACTGATCTTGCTGCTCTTCTCACCCAGCTTGTGAACCAACTCGCTCAGGCCAACAACAACAATAGTGGTAGTGCTACTTGTGTTGGTGGTAGTGCCAACCTACCCCCGTGGACTTTCAAGCACTTTAACTCATGCAACCCCATCAAGTTCTATGACACCGAAGGAGCTACGGGTCTCCTTCAATGGTTTGAAGGCATTGAAAACACCTTCCTTAACAGTGACTGGCCTGACAATCTCTGGGTTTGCTATGCCACCAGCGTGTTTCAAAAACGAGCGCTCACCTGGTGGAATGGTGAGAAACGGGCTCGGGGTGTGGATGTGGCATGGGATGGAGTGAAGAGGCTCATGACCGAGGAGTTTTATCCTCGTAATGAAATGAAGAAGCTAGATGCTGAATTTTGGGATCTTACCCAAGACAGTGGTGAGAACTTGGTCTACATAACTCGTTTCCATGAGTTGAGTCTTCTTGTGCGTCACATGGTCACACCACTGACTCGGTGCATTGAGAAATACATCGGTGGTTTGCCCATGAAAATCCAGGACACTTTTCTAGGAAGAAATCCTGCTACCCTTGAAGACGCTATCCGCCTAGCTGCCACATTAACTTATAACATGTGAAGGCAGGAATGTTGACAAGGAAAGGTGCCAAGAAAGTCTCTAACACAACAACATCTTCTGAGCCTTCCAAAGAAATCAAGCATGAACCTTATCACAACAAAAAGAAGCGAAAGGATAAAAACTTTTTTGTTGTCACTCCGGCTGCCCTAGTCAACCATGTTGCTCCTATGGCTCAAAATCTGGTCAAGAAGCAATATCTGGGCAACAAACCTTTATGTAGCACGTGTAATTACCATCATTTCCCGAACATACCGTGCTGACTATGTGCCAGCTGTGGAAGATATGGGCATGTAGCCAACACCTGCAAATCTAAGCCACTGGGTAATCAAGTCAACCAGGGAAACATATCCAATCAAGTAGTTCCGGCTATTGCTAACTGGCGTGCTTGCTTTGAATATGGTAACCCAAACCACCTCAGACCTCAATGCCCAAGACTTGTCAATGCTAACCAAGGTGGAGCTCGTGGGTGTGCTTTTAACATAAACGCCAATGAAGCTCAGGCCAATAATGATGTGGTCAACGGTACGTTCCTCGTTAATAATCAATATGCTTCCATACTATTTGATACCGATGCTGATAAGAGTTTTGTGTCACTTGAATTTGAACCCTTACTTACTAAAGCACGAACTTAGTTAGAGAAAACATTTAGCGTCGATGTAGCGGATGGAAATCCTATCATCATCGACTCCTTTATCCGTGACTGTTCTTGTAACTACATCGAAGAACCCGGGGACATCTTAGACAGAAAGGAGAAGTGTTTGCGTAATAAGATGATTCAATTGGTTACAGTCTAATGGAAGCACCTAAAGGGATCGAAATCTATTTGGGTGACGGAGACGGAAATGAGGAAGTCGTACCCTCAACTATTTGACTCATGATAGGTTTCGGGGGACGAAAACTATTGTAAGGGGGGTAGACTTGTAACATCCCAAAAATAAAATGACAGATATAATAACGGGTTAGAATGCAAGAACGAACGGAATAAACGAACGAGGCATGACAGGCTAGAAGGGGGCGAACATACGGGAGCCTCCCCTATAAATTGCCTAAGTCACCACCCTTTTTCTCTCATTTGCAACATCTAGAGAGAGAAAGTTGGAGGATCGACCCGAGATTCCAGCCAAGTGTTGCTCCATAGCTCGTGAGAAGAACCTCCGGGTCAGAAGCTCGATATAGGTAACGATCTAGCCTAGATCTGAGTTTTTGTTCGTTTTGGGGTTTTTCAGGTTTTAGATGAAAATGTAACGTTTTTACGAATGAAAATGGAAGAAAAACATAGATTTGAGTTCCTTAATGAAAAGCAAACATTTTGAATGTAAACAAGTTCGGGATCTTGACGTGATCAGACCCGAATGCGAAGGTTAGGGTTTTTGCGGGGAAGCAGATCCTGCGTACTTATCAAGTACGCATAAAGAGGGTCATGCGTACTTATCAAGTACGCAGGAAGAGAGTCCGGCGTACTTATCAAGTACGCATGAAGCAAAGTTTGCGCACTTATTAAGTACGCAAGAACAAGGCCTGCGCACTTGCTAAGTGCGTAGGCATCAGGCTGGTTAAGTAAAGTCAGTATGTTTAGAATGGTTAAACCATTAGAGTCGGGATTTGGTCTGATGTGTATTTAACTGATCAATTCAGATCGGAAGTGGCGCTGTTGGACCTTTGTTTAGGACAACCCAGATTAGCTTATCCGGTGAGTTCTAGAAGCCGTTCTTTAAATGTTTTAATTAAGTGTTTTTGGGCTAGTGTGCATACATACGGAATGATGTTTTTAAAATGAGGTTTACGAAATGATGTTTACGAAACGATGTTTAAGAAATGATGTTTACGAAACGACGTTTACGATATGATGTTTACGATATGATGTTTACGAAATGATGTTTACGAGATGATGTTTATGAAATGTTTTGCCAAATGAAGTTCACGAAAGATTTACGAAAGAGATGATGTTTTGTTTACTAAAACGTACAAATGCTTTAACAAAAATGAGGTAAAGGTTTTATGAAAGTCACGAATGAACGAATCTGCCACGAGTTCCTACGGGAGCTAAGGTATGTATGTATGTATTGGCCTCACCCTTATGTGGGGCCTTTGTGGCTGGCTAACGGTTGTATAACTGGTTGATGATGGGGTGACGACGGTCACCCATGGGATTACCGGGATCCCGATGGAAGGTACTATTCCTTATGGGGAAATAGTGCATATGTTATGTTCTATCTTCCTAGAGGTAACGAGCCTTAGGAGACATATGTTTGGTCCACCTAGAGGTAACGAGCCTTAGGAGACCTGGTGACGGATGACTTAGAGGTAACGAGCCCTAAGTTCATCCGCTGGTAGGAATTGACGGTTACGAGAAGGTGCAGATTCGGTTCATGTTGACTTATGTTATGATGATTATTTGATGATGTTAAGTTATTGCATGTTTTACGTACGCTTTTGTTAAACAAATGTATGTTATGTTTTTGGCAAAATGTTTATGTTAAGGTTTTATGTAAGGCTAGAACTCACCGGCGTAGCTGACTTTTTAGTATGCACATTCAGGTTAAGGCAGGTATGGACGATGGACGGTGATGCTTGGCAAGCGAGAAGAGTTATCCAGTTGATCATTAAGACTGGCATCCCGTTATGAGTTGTTCATGTTATGTTTATGTATTTGACAATGTTACGCTTCCGCATGTTTGAACAAGTTTTAATTATGATGAATGAATGATTCCGCTGCGTTATTAGATATTCAAGTTTAATAAATGTTTGTGAATGAGTAAATCCAACAAGTGAGGCCTCCCGGGTTTGGGGCCCTACAAGTTGGTATCAGAGCAAGAGTTTGAGAGATTCGGACACTCCCAGTGTCTAAACTTAAACTGTCAATGGGACCGAAAGCGGATGCCAGTACGGGTAACTCGAGCCACAGCATCAGGTATGAAGGAAGTATATATTTACATGTATAGTATGCCTTAGAAAGGGTTAGGTAAGGACTTGTGTTCTGATGGAATCACAAAGGTGGTCAAATAGAAATCGAAAGGTAGTGTAATGGTTATTTGCAGATGGCTAGTGTATATTAACATCTTACAATGCTTGTTGAATTCTATTTGTTAACTAGCGTGATGACATTGGATTCCTTGTCTTATAGAACGAAATGGTAAGGAGAGGAAACGGAAGGCGTGGTGGGGATCGTACCGGTGGTCATAACGGTGGGCGCGGCAGGACCCCTGCACGCCAAGAGTACAGTGAAGAAGGAAGTGTTCACACTGGGCCAGAAGTTAGTATGCACGGGACTGAGCCGACTCATGTTGAAGAACAACAATTCACTTTTGAACCGGAAGTAAGAGCGGCTTTGGCACGCGAGTTCACTGAGTTGAGGAAGGTTTCTTTGCCAGGACTGTTGGTAGAAGCGTTAAAGAAGGCTAGTGAGACGGGTGAGTCTAACACGGTGGTTGGTACCCCGAACACTGAGGCAATCAACGCACTGCTTACCCGTGGTTGTGACTATAAGTTCTTTAAGGCATGTGATCCGCTGGTTCTCACTTGAAAGAAAGACGCGGTGGCTACGTTTGATTGGGTGATCCGTATGGAAGCTGCCATTCGTCCGAGCGGGTGTCGAGCGAATCAAGTTGTAAAATTCGCTGCTAACTCCTTGAGAGAGGAAGCATCCCATTAGTGGGAAGGTGTACATCAAGCCAAGGGGAACGAGGTTGTGGATGTGATGATGTGGATTGATTTGAAAACTTTGGTGATCAAGAATTTCTGTCCAAGGAATGAGATCGAAAAGGTAGAAAGGGAATTTCTGGGGATTAAGGCCGGGAGCATGACGCACCGGCAGTACACCACACGGTTCAATGAACTGGCACGTCTGGAGCCACATCTTGTCACGACTGAGGAAAGAAAGATTGCCTGCTACATTCAAGGGCTGCCGGACCAAGTCCGCACCTATGTTAAGGCAAGCGCCCCTACTACATATGATTCGGCAGTAGAACTGAGCGGCGTGGTATTTGATGATCTGGCACTGAATGTCGTTGCCATTGAAGAGCCTAAAAAGAAGCCGATTTTCCCCGCTAAGCAATCGGCTGGGAAGTTGTTTGGGGCTCGGGACAAGCAGGACAGGGTAGGAGAGACGGCAGTCTATGGAAAATGTGGGGTAAGACATGCGAGTGAATGTCGGCTAGGGACAAATCTGTGCTACAAATGTGGCAAGACTAGGCACTACTCCCGTGAATGCATGCAAGGCATTAAATGCTTTAATTGTAGTGAAAGCGGGAAAAGGGAAAGGCCCCAAGAAGAAAGAATAGAGGCCCCGAGCAAAGACTCGTGCGTACGCACTGACGAAAGAACAAGCCAGGGCAGACCCCGATGTGGTGTCAGGTACGTTCATCCTTGACAAAACTTTTGTTTCTGTGTTATTTGATTTGGGTGCCAGTAATAGTTTTATATCTGTGACTTTTTGTAAATGAGTGAAGTACACTGTGAGTAAGCTAGAAAGGGCCTTTAGCGTAGAAACCGCTAAAGGTAGAACTGCGAGAGTGACCGATGTAGTTGACAACTCCATGATAAAAATAGAAGGTCATAGGTTCCCTGTCAGGTTGTTTGTTATGGTTTTGGGTGGTTTCGATGTCGTGTTAGGTATGGATTGGCTAACTGCCAACGAAGCGCAAATTATATGCAAACAAAAGATAATCCGACTCAAGGCTCCGAATGGTAGCGAAGTCGAGGTTTTTGGAGATCGTGAGGCGCGGATGCGAGGCTTATCTGGTGTACGTGATTAACAAGTGTAAGTAAGTGAAGGAACTAGACGATGTGCCCATGGTACGCGAGTACCTGGAGGTGTTTCCAGAGGATTTTCCTGGGATACCACCCAACTGAGAGATTGAAATCCGAATTGACTTAGTACCAGATGCCCATCCCATGGCTAAGGCTCCATATCGATTAGCACCAGCGGAGATGAAAGAACTTATGGCCCAATTAGACGAACTACTTGAGAAGGGATTTATACAACCGAGCATCTCGCCTTGGGGTGCTCCGGTGTTGTTTGTGAAGAAGAAGGATAGTTCGATGAGAATGTGTATTGATTATCACGAGTTGAACAAACGAACGGTGAAGAACAAGTACCCTTTGCCAAGGATCGATGACATGTTCGATCAATTGCAAGGCGCAAGTTGGTTCTAAAAAATCGACCTTCGATCCGGGTACCATCAGTTGAAGGTGACGGAAGAAGACATACCGAAAACTGCATTTCGCACGCGTTATAGACGTTTCGAGTTCCGCGTAATGTCTTTTGGATTGACGAACGCCCCAACAGCGTTCATGGATTTAATGAATAAGGTGTGTCGACCGATGCTGGACCGATCGATAATTGTGTTCATCGATGATATCCTCATCTACTCTAAGAATGAGGGTGATCACGCATGTCACTTAAAGGAGGTGTTGGAGGCTCTGAAGAAGAAAATGTTGTATGCTAAGTTCTCTAAATGCGCGTTCTGGCTTAGGAAAGTCCAATTCCTAGGTCACGTCATTAACCCGAACGTCATTATGGTTGACCCAGCAAAGATAATGACGGTAAGGGAATGGAATATTCCTAAGACGCCAACTGAAATCCACAGTTTCTTGGGATTGGCAGGCTACTATCGGAGATTCATCCAGGATTTCTCGAAAACAGGATTTCTCGAAAATAGCTGACAAAGCTGACTCGGAATGAGGTGAAGTACGAATGGGGTTCGACCCAGGATGAGGCGTTTAAGGAATTGAAGGAAAAGCTAACCAAAGCCCTAGTCTTGGCCCATCCCGAGGGTAATGAAGAATTAGTGGTATACTCTGACGCTTCGGGTCAGGGATTGGGATGCATGTTGATGTAACGCGGGAGAGTGATCGCGTATGCGTCACGGCAGTTGAAGATTCACGAAGCTAATGACCCGGCTCACGATTTGGAACTTGCTGCTGTCGTATTCGCATTGAAAATCTAGAGGCACTACCTTTACGGGGTGAAGTTTACTATTTACTCCGACCACAAAAGTTTGAAGTACTTCTTCGAACAAAGGGAACTTAATATGAGGCAGAGACGATGGTTGGAACTATTGAAAGACTATGACTGTAAAATCATATACCATCCTGGAAAGGCAAACGTGCTGGCAGACGCTCTAAGCCGAAAGGATGTGCTTACTCCTATTAGAGTGAAATCTTGCCAGTTGGTGGTGACATCAGATGTGATGAGAGAAATTGAAAGAGCTCAAGATGAAGCACTGAAGGAAGAAAACATAAAGAAGGAAAGAATGGTTGGCCAACAGGACAAGTTGGAATATAACACCCTTGGTGTTAGGACCCGTTTTGGGCGGGTATGGATACCTATGGGTGGCGAACTTAGAACCAAAATCCTGGATGAGGCTCATAATTCTTGGTACTCTATCCATCCTAGTACCAATAAAATGTACCAAGATCTGAGGAAGGAATACTGGTGGCCTGGAATGAAACATGAGGTGACAAAGTATGTAAGCAAGTGCTTGACTTGCTCACAAGTAAAGGCCGAACACCAGAAACCTTATGGAAAGATTCAACCTCTTGATATACCAGAATAGAAGTGGGAATACATTATCATGGACTTCATAACCAAGCTACCTCGCACGGCTAAAGGTCATGACACCATTTGGGTAATTGTGGACCGTTTAACGAAGAGTGCTCATTTCCTACCTATTCGTGAAACGTTCTCGTAGGAGAGGTTAGCGGAGGTATTTTTAAATGAAGTAGTAGCACGGCATGGGATGCCTTTGACGATCGTATCTGACAAGGACACACGATTCACATCGAGGTTCTGGAAAAGATTTCATGAAGCGATGGGCACGAGACTCAATGTTAGCACGGCATACCACCCATAAACGGATGGTCAGTCCGAAAGGACCATTCAGACATTGGAGGATATGCTTTGTGCTTGTATTATCGATTTTGGCGGCAGTTTGGACAGTCATCTGCCGTTAGCCGAATTCGCCTACAACAATAGTTATCACACGACGAAAGGCATGCCACTTTACGAAATGTTGTATGGGAGAAGATGCAGGACCCCGGTTTGTTGGGGTGAGATTGGACAGAAGGAATTAGGAAGTATTGAAGTCGTAAGAGAAACGTTGGAAAGGTTTGATCAAATCAAAGCAAGAATGAAGGCCGCACAAGATCGTTAAAAATCCGATACGGATAAACGACGAAGGCCTATTGAGTTTGATGTTGGGGACAGAGTAATGTTGAAAGTGTCACCCTGGAAGGGAATCATACGATTCAGGAAGAGAGGAAAGTTAAGTCCGAGGTTTGTCGGACCATTCAAGATAATGGCACGGGTTGGTGAAGTCGCTTATCGGTTAGAGTTGCCTGATGAGTTAAGTGGGATTCATCCCACCTTCCATGTATCACACTTGCGAAAGTGTTTGGCGGATGAATCGGCTCACATACCACTTACTGACATCGAGGTCGACAACAGCCTTAACTACATCGAAGAACCCGGGGCCATCTTAGACAGAAAGGAGAAGCATTTGCGTAATAAGATGATTTTGGTTAAAGTCTAATGCAAGCACCGAAAGGGATCAGAATCTACTTGGGAGATGGAGACGGAAATGAGGTAGTCGTACCCTCAACTATTTGACTCATGATAGGTTTCGGGGACGAAACCTATTGTAAGGGTGGTAGACTTGTAACATCCCACAAATAAAACGACAGTTATAATAGTGGGTTAGAATGCGAGGACGAACGAGGCATGACGGGCTAGAAGGGGGCAAACATAGGGGAGCCTCCCCTATAAACAGCCTAAGTCACCACCCTTTTTCTCTCAATTGCAACATCTAGAGAGAGAAACTGTAGAGAGAGAAAGTTGGAGGATCGACCCGGGATTCCAGCCAAGTGTTGCTCCATAGCTCGTGAGAAGAACGTCCGGATCAGAAGCTAGATACACGTAACGATCTAGCCTAGATCTGAGTTTTTGTTCGTTTTGGGGTTTTTCGGGTTTTGGATGAAAAGGTAACGTTTTTACGGATGAAACTGGAAGAAAAACATAGATTTGAGTTCCTTAATGAAAAGCAAACGCTTTGAATGTAAACAAGTTCGAGATCTTGACGTGATCAGACCCGAATGCGAAAGTTAGGGCTTTTGCGGGGAAGCAGATCCTGCGTACTTATCAAGTACGCATGAAGCAGATCCTGCGTACTTATCAAGTACGCATGAAGAGGGTCCTGCGTTTTTATCAAGTACGCACGAAGAGGGTCCTGCGTACTTATCAAGTACGCATTAAGCAAAGTTTGCGCACTTATTAAGTACGCAAGAACAAGGCCCTGCGCTCTTTCTAAGTGCGCAGGCATCAGGCTTGTTAAGTAAAGTCAGTATGTTTAGAATGATTAAACCGTTAGAGTCGGGATTTGTTCTGATGTGTATTTAACTAATCAATTCAGATCGAAAGTGATCTTGTTTGACCTTTTTTTAGGACAACTTAGATTAGCTTATTCGGTGAGTTCTAGAAGCCCTTCTTTAAATGTTTTAATTAAATGTTTTTGGGCTGGTGTGCATACATACGGAATGATAATTTTAAAATGAGGTTTACAAAATGATGTTTACAAAACGATGTTTACGATACGATGTTTACGATATGATGTTTATGATATGATGTTTATGAAATGATGTTTACGAGATGATGTTTATGAAATGTTTTTGCCAAATGAAGTTTACGAAAGGTTTACAAAAGAGATGATGTTTTGTATAATAAAACGTACAAATGCTTTAACAAAAATGAGGTAAAGGTTTTGTGAAAGTCACGAATGAATGAATCTGCCACGAGTTCCTACGGGAGCTAAGGTATGTATGTATGTATTGGCCTCACCCTTACGGGGGGCCTTTGTGGCTGGCTAACGCTTGTACAACTGGTTGATGATGGGGTGACGACGGTCACCCATGGGATTATCGGGATCCCGATGGAAGGTACTATTCCTTGTGGGGAAATAGTGCCTATGTTATGTTTTGTCTTCCTAGAGGTAACGAGCCTTATGAGACATATGTTTGGTCCACCTAGAGGTAACGAGCCTTAGGAGACCTGGTGACGGATGACTTAGAGGTAATGAGCCTTAAGTTCATACGCTGGTATGCGATGTATGGAATTGACGGTTACGAGATGGCGCAGATTCGGTTCACGTTGACTTATGTTATGATGATGTTAAGTTATTGCATGTTTTACCTACGCTTTTGTTAAACAAATGTATGTTATGTTTTTGGCTAAATGTTTATGTTAAGGTTTTATGTAAGGCTAGAACTCACCAGCATAGCTGACTTTTTAGTAAGCACATTCAGGTTAAGGCAGGTATGGACGATGGACGGTGATGCTTGGTAAGCGAGAAGAGTTACCCGGTTGATCATGAAGACTGGCATCTTGTTATGAGTTGTTCATGTTATGTTTATGTATTTGACAATGTTATGCTTCCGCATGTTTGAACAAGTTTTAATTATGATGAATGAATGATTCCGCTGCGTTATTAGATATTCAAGTTTAATAACTGTTTGTGAATGAGTAAATCCAACAAGTGAGGCCTCCTGGGTTTGGGGCCATACAGTTTCGTTGAACTTAATGAACACTCCTTTCCCGTCAACCTCATACCTATGCAATTGGGAAGGTTTGACATCATCATAGGCATGGATTGGTTGTCCAGTCATCATGCCGAGGTCGTTTGTTTTGAGAAGTGCATCCGAATCCCTCTCCTATCGGGCGATACATTAAAAGTCTTTGGTGAAAAACCATGTGGTGGACTTAAACTCATGTCGTGCACTATGGCCTGAAAGTACTTATGAAAGAAGTATGTGGCCTTCTTAGCCCATGATGTTCAAAAGAAGGACAAAGAGATTAGTATTCATGACATCCCCATTATCCGAGATTTTCCCGAAGTGTTTCCTGAAGATCTATCTGGACTTCCACCTGTTCGTCAGGTAGAGTTTCGTATTGATCTAGTACCCCGAGCTAATCCCGTAGCCAAAGCTCCATACCGTCTCGCACCTTCTGAAATGCAAGAGCTTGCAAGTCAGCTTCAAGAACTTTCTAATAAAGGTTTCATCCATCCCAGTCTTTCACCTTGGGGTGCACCTGTCCCATTCGTAAAGAAGAAAGATGGCTCATTTCATATGTGTATCGACTACCGTGAGCTCAACAAACTTACCATCAAGAATCGTTATCCATTGCCTAGGATTGATGATCTCTTTGATCAACTCCAAGGTTTCATCTACTTCTCAAAGATTGATATTCGATCCGGTTATCACCAACTTCGTGTGCAAGATGAAGATATTCCAAAGACTGCCTTTCGTATACGGTCACTACGAATTTATGGTTATGCATTTTGGGCTAACCAATGCACCCGCGGTTTTCATGGATCTCATGAACCGTGTATACAAGCCTTACCTAGATAAATTTGTGATCGTTTTCATTGATGACATCTTGATCTACTCCAAGACTAAGACAGATCATGAACAACATCTTAGGTTGGTTTTAGACCTCTTGAGGAAAGAACAACTATATGCCAAATTCTCCAAGTGTGAATTTTGGCTAAAAGAAGTTCAATTCTTGGGTCATAGTGTCAACGAAAAGGGAATTCATGTTGATCCTGCTAAGATTGAAATTGTTAAGAATTGGAGTGCTCCTAAGACCCCAACCGAAGTCCGTTCATCTCTTGGACTAGCGGTTTATTACCGTCGGTTCATCTCAAACTTCTCCAAGATTGTTGTCCCTCTGACCGCCTTGACCCACAAGGGTAAACCTTATAAGTGAGGACCTAAGCAAGAGGAAGCCTTTCAAATCGTCAAGAAAAAGTTGTGCAATGCTCCTATTCTTACACTCCCGGAGGGCAATGATGATCTTGTTGTCTACTGTGATGCATCAAAAAAGGGTCTCGGTTGTGTTCTCATGCAACGAGGCAAGGTGATCGCTTATGCATCACGAAAAGAACTATACGACGCATGATCTTGAGTTGGGTGCGGTCGTCTTCGCATTGAAAATCTGGAGACCTTACATCTATGGCACGAAATGTGTGGTGTTCAATGACCACAAAATTCTCCAAGACATCTTTAATCAGAAAGAACTCAACATGAGGCAACGAAATTGGGTTAAACACCTTAACGACTACGACTGTGAGATTCGTTACCATCCCGGTAAGGCGAATGTTGTGGCCGATGCCTTTATTCGTAAGGATCACGTCATGCTTCATTGTGTCAGAATTCAAACCGATATTCAGACTCGTATTCTAGAAGCTTGAGATGAATACGTGTCGGTCACCGAGGATAACATGTTTGATGAAATGTCGTGTGGTGTCGAACTTCATTTAGTAACCAAACCCAATGGTTTACTCTATTATTTGGATCGTATTTGGGTTCCCGATCGTGATGATCTCCGTGCATTTCTCATGAACGAGGCTCACAAGACTCGTTATTCTATTCCACCCGGTGCGGATAAAATGTACAAGGATCTTCACCAGCATTATTGGTGGCCCGGTATGAAGAAAGACATTGCACTCTATGTTGCAATATGTCTAACTTGCTCCAAAGTCAAAGCCGAACACCAACGTCGTTCTGGTTTGCTTGAACAACCGAAAATTCCAGTGTGGAAATGGGAGAACCTAGCCATGGATTTAATTGCCAAACTCCCCGGCACTTCTAGTGGGTATGATTGTATTTGGGTGATCATTGATCGTCCCACCAAATCTGCTCACTTCTTGCGCATCCATGAAGACTATCGGGTTGGGAAATTGGCCCGAATCTACATTGACAAAATTGTGAGTCGTCACAGTGTTCCACTAAACATAATCTCCTATAGAAATGCTCGTTTCATCTCCCGTTTTTGGAAATCTCTCTAAACTGCCTCTGGCACACGATTGGATTTGAGCACGGCTTACCATCCCCAAACTTATGGTCAAACCGAGCGAACAATCCAAACACTTGAGGACATGCTTAGTTTTGGTGGCAATTGGAATTCACATCTATCCCTCATTGAGTTCTCTTACAACAATAGCTACCACACAAGCATCAACATGGCTCCATTTGAAGCTCTCTATGGTCGTATGTGTCGCTTTCCTATTTGTTGGAACGAGATTGGTGAAGCACAAATCACCGGTCCCAAATTACTCCAAGAAACTTCCGACAAGATCATTCAAATCCGTGACAACATTCGAGTAGCGAGGAGTCGGCAAAAGAGCTATGTCGATAAACGACGAAAACCCTTGGAATTCCAAGTCGGTGATCTTGTGATTCTAAAGGTGTCTCCTCGGAAGGGTGTGATCCGTTTTGGAAAGAAAGGCAAACTAGCACCTCGCTATGTGGGTCCATTCAAGATCATTGAAAGGATTAGGAAAGTGGCTTACAAACTCGAGTTACCTCCATCACTTGGTAATGTGCATCCTACCTTTTCATGTATCGAATCTTAAGAAATGTCTTGTTGACGAGAATCTTCATATACCTCTTGACGATGTGCGCATTGATGACACGATGCACTTTGTTGAGAAACCTGTGGAGATTATGGATCGTGAAGTAAAATAACTCAAGCGAAGTCGTATCCCTATTGTCAAAGTTCGTTGAGAATCTAAACGTGGTCCCGAGTTTACTTGGGAATGTGAAGATCAAATGAAGCTCAAGTATCCACACCTTTTTGCTTATTTAATAGCCTCAACTAATTGAATTTCGAGACGAAATTCCATCAACATGGGGATACTGTAACATTCTTGATTTTTCATGTACTTGTTAGTGTAATAAACAATATTTCAATTGCATTCCCATTACTATACTCTATGTTATTCTTACAAATATTTCAATATCAAGGTTTCATCAACACAATTTTGATTCTACATGATCACATATATACATACTAAGTTAAACCAAGTTTAAGGATTCAATACTCTTACAAGTTTACTCTCTCTATATATATATGCATATATATATATATACACATAAAATGTGTATATAGGCATGGGTTTATAAAACATGTACACTAAAACATTAATACAATTTATAAAGTTAAGCTTTAAAAGTTAAAAATTAAGGCATATATATATTTACATATATAAGTTTGTATGTTAACAATTTGGGTTTGAACCTTTGACCAATTGGACTCCCATCTTGAACCCCCACCTTTGAATTTGAACCCTCAAACCCTCAAGTTTGACCCCATTTACAAACTTTGACCACAGTTGACTTTCAAAAGTCAAACAGGCCAAACACTTGCAATTTCGTGGAGGAATTCGTTCTAACCCGACTGTTTTGGACCTGCGTTGAGTTCTAGATCGAGTGTCGACCTCATCCCGGCCCAATTATAATCCCAATTTGATCATTTGAGCGGTTAATTTTGAATTCAAACAGGATTGACCAATCCAAGTCAAACTGTGTTCAATTCGATCTTCAATCAGGAAATTTGGAGGCGTTAATGTCCGGGAATCAAGCATGGATAAATCTCGCATGTATCTGAACCTATTACACGACCCAATTCATTTGAGATCAAATGAATTAACGCGTAATCACAGCTGTCGATCAACCTCATCAAACCCGAATCAAATCAAACCTTTAAAACGAAATTTGGTAAAGGTTTTATAAAAGTACATAATCATTTTCATAAAACAATATTTTTCTTTTCATTTAATTAACTATTTAGCATTTAAATTACATTTAAACGAATATAACTTTTCTAAAAATATATTAATACACATATATTTACATTTTTACATATCTTTAAGAACATGTCATGTTAATGATAAATAAATTAGAAGAAAAAAAAGAATTTATTTATCTAAAAGTATTTATCTTTTTACATTAACAACTCATTTAGGGTTTAAATTGTACTAATATATATTTACACTATACTTTTGACACATTATTATAAATAAATAAAATAAATTTATTTATTTATTTAGATAATAAATATAATATCACACTACTCACTATTTTAAATAAACAAATAAAAGGGATTTATTTATTTAAATTATTTAAAACTTAAACCCTAAGACAAATACTATTTTTACATACACTTTGAGCTTACATTTTTATCAACTTATATCCTTTTACATGAAATGACACAACTCTTGTACACATCCACACATATCAAAACCCGATGAACATTAGATCGTACCTTAGACTTTGTGCATATTATTAATTCCAGTTCATACATTTCACTCTAGGTTAACTTGTGATTTGAGAATCACTTGTACTACATATTGCTCGTGTTATCTACACAATTAATACAAGTGAGTTTTACATAGCCCCCTTTTTACATTTTGCACATTTTGGGGTGACACATTATTACTCTTAGAAAACTATTGTGTCTAACAAATCCACCCAGGTTGGGTGATTGTTACCGACAATACATTAGGGTAACCTGCGTGTTATGCGTCAGTTACAAGGTTTGATTGTGCACTTAGTTTAACTCTAGATTCTCCATAAATGCCTTATATACCGTGTATCTTATGAATTGTATAAAACATTTGAACTCTATTTGTGGTGTCAAAACCTATGTATGCTCACCAACATTTTAGTTGACCTCGTTTTTATCATGTTTCAGGTACGAATGTTTGAGTTAAGATCAAGTTGCTTCATTTAAGTTTGAGAACCTAGTATTTGAATTTAATCAATTTGTTTTTGTATTTTCAATTCTTGTAATATTGGATTTGACTACTTGATTTATGAAATGAAATTAGTTTAAATATTTCAACTTTAGTAAACCACGAGCTTATGAACAGTCTCCATGTCCCACTCCAACATGTTCCGCCGTTGGTTGGGGTGTGACAGTTGTTGCCGATCCTTTATCTGTATCCGTCAATATTACAGTAACCTCTTCTCACTCTGAGGCTGCTAAGACTACCCATGTTAATATTTATGGTGAAACAGCAACTGTAACTTCTAATGTTAACCAGGACTTGACAAATGATCCCTCTGTCGACTCTGACAGTGATTCTGATAATAATGATGGGCCGAATATTCCTGATGAAAATTTAACGAACCTTCCTGCTCAAGTTGAAGTTGCTGATAGGCCATCTTTCAAAACATTGTCTAATCATCCACTGGAGAATGTTATTGGGCCAATCACTGAAGGTGTTCGTACTAGGAGTTATTCAACTTCTTACAACATGACCCTGTGTGCTTGATTTCTCTCACAGGATATTCCAAAAATATCTCCATGGCCCTGAAGGACTTAAGCTGGATAGATGCCATGTAGGAAGAGCTGGCTCAATTCAGGAAATTGAAAGTCTAGGATCTGGTTGACCTACCAAAGAATAAGTACTCAATTGGTACTCGCTGGGTCTTAAGAAACAGATTGATGAAAGAAATGTAGTCACCAAGAATAAGGCACGATTGGTTGTGCAAGGTTTTTCCCAAGTAGAGGGCATTGATTATGAGGAAGTGTTTGCTCCTGTGGCTTGTTTGCATGCAATAAGGATTTTTCCTAGCTTATGCTTGTTTCAAGAACTTGAATGTTGGATCGAGAAAGTACAAGATGGTTTTGTTCTTAGTTGAAATTGGTGGAAACAATAACAACTACACATGTATAATCGAGTAAACAGAAAGAATACTTATAAGAATACTGTTGTATTAAGCTTTTGCAAATAAACGATTACAAATGAAAACTCAATAAAAAAAGCACACATACAATGAAGTGTTTACACTGTATTTATACTCACTTAGAATCAAGACAGACCCTTGATTCTAAGGATCAGATCTAACACATACCGTTGATCTGTTGTATATAGCTAACTATTACACGTTTAGTCTAAAACTAGTTAACTTTATTGAAGCATTTTCTTTATGCATTATTACTTGCATGCTTGGAGAAGAGCATTGTTGTCCTTTATTGGTTGCACCATTGAGGTTCCTTCTGCTTTGAGTGTGTCAGCTTCTTTTGCAGAAAGTTGTCAGTAACGCTTGGCATGGATAGTCAGCTGCAACGATTTGTCTTCAAGGCACAAGGTTGTCAGCAGCAAAGATGATGATCAGCAGCAAGATGTGACCATCCAAAGCTGCTGATGATTTGCCTATCAGCAGCATCAAGTGTTGATGCTGCTGAGAAGCCTATCCGCAGCAACTTTGGTCTTCAGTAGATAAGGCTATCCGCAACAGATTTGTTCTTCAGCAGAAGAACAAGTATCCGCTGCAGATAAGCTTGTCCGCAGCAGTTTGTTGGTCAGCAGCAAACTCTGAGATCAGCAGCATTTGTACTTAGAGAATTTTGTAGCCATCAGTCTTTATTTCTACAAACTCCCCCTAGACTGATGCTACCAAAACTCTCTTACTGTCTTTGTTGCTGAAGCTTTTGCATGTTTCTGACTATCCTTTCAACCGCATATCCTCTCTGGTCCATGCTGGGATTGTTAAGAGGAAGCTCAGATAGAGTCTTGATGTCTTTGCTTGCCATTTTGAAGATAGCCTTGCTTGAACACCTCAACTTCTGTCCTTTAACATCTGTCAGAGTGAATTCATTCTTACAGCATTGTAAGACCAGCTGATGAATGGAGAGTGGGATTGAAGAGGTTTGACATCAATGATATCATCTTTGCTGGGGTTGAAGTAATGTTTGATTACCAGCAATAGATGTCTCCCACCTTTATTCTCAGGCTCAGAGGCTTCACCCAGCTCCATCATTCTTCTTAGATCAGAGTCTGGAAGCTGTAGTATCACATCAACCGATGTATAAATTGATCTTTAGCTTCTGTCCTTTCCCTTGAACACTTCAAACCATTGGTCTTGAGGGTTGTATGACCATCTGATTATTTCTCTTGAGTCTTCTGGTTTGAAAGTGGGCTTGTTTTTCTTTTTGGGAGGTTGTTGATGAGTAGGAGCTGGGTGTGAGGATTCGGACTTTGAGGGAGGAGAAGAGGGAGGTCTAGGAAGGAGAGTGGAGGGTTGTTGGATTGAGGAAGTGTTGGGTGAGATAGAAGGCTTGGGTTTCTTTGATTTTCATTCTTCTTCTTGAATAATTACCCTTTTCTTGGAGCCTTTCTTCTCCAATCTTTCTTCCTCATCCTTCTTGACTTTGAAATAAAGGGCTTGCAGGTTCATGAAATTCATGGGACCTAGCCTCTTTCCACTTTCTCCTCTAGCCTTAAGGAAGTCAATCATGATCTTCCTTTCTTCATGGGTCGTTTAATTAAAGGCAATGGTCTTTTTGGACTTTTGTTTGGCTTTTTGGACTTCTTCAGCCTTTTTCTTCTTTGCCAATTGACCTTGTTGACCCATGATGGCTCTGTAGATTTCTTTATTTGATAGTTTCTCAAGGTAGTCTGCATCCTCACCTTGAGAAACTAGAGCCTTTATCCACTCCTCTCTCATTTCTTTGGCTAGTTCAGAATCAGTTATTCTGAACTTAGCCTCTTCCTTTTTCTTTCTTTCTATCTCTTCTTCTTCTTTGTCGAATTGTTCCTGCAGTTGAAGAGCAAGAGCTTCCTCTTCTTCAATCTGATAAACTGCAGGAATCTTTACTTTGAGCTCATCCAGCTGTTTTGCATACAGCTGGATTTGTTGTTCTCCGACGAGAATGGCTGTGAGTCTATCTTGAGCTTCCTTTGTTCAGCCATCTCCTCTTTTTCTCTTCTTTTTCTTCTTTCTTCCTTCTCTTTCTTCTCTCTTAGCAACCTCTCTTCATCTTCTTTGGTCATAATTCCCTTTCCCTTATCTTTGTTGGATGCCTCTGCTTCGGCTTCACTGATCACAATAGCAGATGATTGTGCTGCTGATGGAATCTCAGCCTCAGCTTCATTGGCAATTTGAGAGGTTGATAAGGGAAGGTCATTAGCTTCATCTGATTTGCACTCAGGACTTGTAAATTCTATCAACATTTCTTTGACAGTGGATCTTGATTCATATGCAGCAGCAAAGATGTCTACTCGAGGGGAAGCTGAGTCAGAATCAGTGTCAGAATTTGACACATATACTGCCTTAGCAATCCTTCCTTCTTGTTCAAGATGGGCTCTGACAGTAGCTATCATTGCCTAGCTTTCGAGGGAGTTGACATTGCAGATATTTGCTCTGAGTTGAAAAATCTTGTAAAGAAAGTCTGTAGGCAGTAGCAGGATGTTCCTGGTGTTGATGGTGAGAGAGGAGCCGTTGCTTAGCAGAAAGGTGTGGTCAAGAGACTTAGTGCTTACCCATCCTTGCACATCTAAGTCCTTGACAATGGAGTTGTACATAAATCTTCTTAAGCACAGAACTTCTTCTTTAGTGAGAAGACAGCTCCTTATTATTTCAAGTCTTCTAGGAGTCAGTCTTCTTTCTGCTGCTGTTGAAGATTCAGGATAGGTTACCCTTTTT